>CM046960.1:5005810-5687111 GCA_025698475.1 Gossypium anomalum
ACCATATTTGTTGTAGCTCCTATTTGCTACGCTCATTTGGCAGCTTCACAGTTGGGGGGCAATTTATGAAGATTAGGGATGCTTCAGAAACATAATCGAGTTATAGTGGGATGTATGCTCCGGGAGTAACCTCTATACCTCAACTTTCCAGGTTGAAAGATAAAGTCAGTAACTTCATTCTTATCTGCTGAGAATCATTGAACCATCTTTTTGTAGGGTTTGACAAACAATAGCCAGGACTGTTGCTAGGGCAATCTCTTTCTCATTGGTTTATGAATCAAGATTTTTCCTCCAAGCTTTGATGGAGTCAAGAATTGAATACCTCTAGTAAAATTAACTTGAAAGTATTCATCCTAAGCAAATGTACCAAGAATGGATGACACAGACTTATGACAAAGAAGGTTCGTCCAAAAGAATTTCATAAAGGAAACCTTGTGCTGAAAGTGATCCTTCCCATGCAAAAGGATGCCGAATTGAGAAGGGCCATATGTCGCGAAGAGGGCTTTCTCTAGAGGTGCACTGATTTTGACAAGAAATGGATAGGAAGAATTTATCTGATCCAGTGAATTCAGACTCGGTCAAGGAGTACTTTGTCTGAAGGAGAAGGGAAGCCAAGGTGAAAACCCGCAAAGGGCACTTTGGGACTTCTATTTCAAAAAAAAGGAAAAAAGAAAAGAAAAATAAAAATGGAGAGGCCAAGGTGAAAACCCGCAAAGGGCATCTTGAGACTAAAGGGGTTTTGAGTTGAAAACCCGAAAGGGCAGCTCAAATTTGGAAAGCCATGCAGTAACCTTGCTATACCAGATTTGACGAGAAGTGAAGTATGTTACATATCAAGGCATCAACGAATTACTTTGGATCTTTTAAACACATGTTGAACTCAAGAAAGTCTTCATGGAGCTGGTGTATAGACGCTCAAGTGGCGATATCTGGGGTATCTGATTTCTATCCTATTTACTATCTTTGGATTCTTTTTCTTCGCAAAGATATGTTCTCAGGTTAATCTTTTTGCATTCCTTCCAATAATTTTTCCAAATCTAATTATCCTCAGGATCAATTTATTTGTCTCCCATTATTCGTAAAGCATGTTGCATTGAAATAATGATAGATGAACTAAAATATATTCACAAATGAAGTTTTGCATATTACTCTGAAAATTTCTAAATGATACAAGAAACTGAAATAAGACAATTGTTTAAGGAATTCTCATATATATGGGTTGGAGATACTCGAGAGATTTTCTTCTTCAGTCCAAAAGGTGGTTGGACGTTTTAAGCAATATTGATCTTAAGAAAGGATCATTTCATAAACATCTTCAGTGGGTCGTAACATTCAGGGAATGGTACGGTAGACCAAATTGATGGAGAAGATTCGATGTATACGAGCAGAGTATGATTGATATGTCGAGAAGAACGAGGTGGAAAGCTCGATAGATGAATAAGTGATGACGTCCGAAATAGGAGTTATTTTCATAAACATTTTGTATCATAATATGTCGAATTAAGAGCATTTGACTCATTTCGATCATGGCATCTTAATTATTTGGCATAAGCATAAATTCCAGGAAATCAATTCTACAGGTGGATTCCCCAGTGGACAATGTAGCAAGATTGATTGAAAATTACAAAATTCAGCGCCTTAATCCCTTAAGTAGTAGGGTAACAGGTTAAATTTGCAGATCTTATCTCTCTAAACAGTAATGGAGCAGATCGAAGAGTAACAGGTTTGCAGATCTTATCTCCCTAAGCAGTAGCAGAACAGATCGATGACGACTCGCCTTAATCCCCTAAGCAGTAGGGTAATAGGTTAAATTTGTAGATCTTATCTCCCTAAGCAGTAGTGGAGCAGATCGAAGAGTAACAGGTTCGCAAATCTTATCTCCCTAAGCAGTAGCAGAGCAGATCGATGACGACTTGCCTTAATCCCCTAAGCAGTAAGGTAACAGGTTAAATTTGCAGATCTTATCTCCCTAAGCAGTAGTGGAGCAGATCGAAGACCCGCCTTAATCCTCTAAGCAGTAGGGTAACAGGTTAAATTTGTAGATCTTATCTCCCTAAGCAGTAGTGGAGCAGATCGAAGACCCGCCTTAATCCCCTAAGCAGTAGGGTAACAGGTTAAATTTACAGATCTTATCTCCCTAAGCAGTAGTGGAGCAGATCAAAGAGTAACAGGTTAGCAGATCTTATCTCCCTAAGCAGTAGCGGAGCAGATCGATGACGACTTGCCTTAATCCCCTAAGCAGTAGGGTAACAAAGTTAAATTTGCAGATCTTATCTCCTAAGCGATGAGTGGAGCGGATCGAAGACCCGCCTTAATCCCCTATGCAGTAGGGTAATAGGTTAAATTTGCTGATCTTATCTCCCTAAGCAGTAGTGGAGCAGATCGAAGACCCGCCTTAATCCCCTAAGCAGTAGGGTAACAGGTTAAATTTGCAGATCTTATCTCCTAAGCGATAGAGTGGAGCAGATCGAAGACCCGCCTAATCCCCTAGCGGTAGGGTAACAGGTTAAATTTCCAGATCTTATCCCTAAGCAGTAGCAGAGCAGATCGAAGACGATGCACTTTAACCCCTAAGCAGTAGGGTAATAGACCAAAGCATAGCAGATCTGGCCTTCACGTGTTTACACTGAAGCAGATCCAAGATAATAGATCTGGCATCTTCATTTCGACGGAGAGCAGATACATAGAAGATCTAACCTTCAGATGATTTTACTGAAGCAGATCTAAGATGATTTGGCATCCTTGTGTTGTTAGGGAACAAATCGAAGAAGCAGATTTAGCGTCTCTGTGTTCGACAGAGAGCAGATCAAAGATAGCAGATATCGCCTTCTTGAGTTGCAGTGAAGCAGATTGAAGCCGTCAAGAAGAAGATCAAGGATCAAGAACTGAAGACTCGGTGAGCCCGGCCAAAATTGGTCCTTTTATAGTCTTTGCTCTATTCCTGTTACACGCAATGAGCAAAGAAGGGCAGCTGTTATAGCCCATTTTTGCCCGGCCCATTTTAGCATTTAAAATAATAAACCCCAAAAAAAATAAAACAAAGTCCAAGTCTAGTACAAAATTACAAACATATAATTTGGCCCAATCGGAATGACCATTACATGAAAAGATAATCTTTAAGGATATGCAATCTTAGATATGATTGCAATCTTAGATATGATACAATCTTAGATATGATTGCAATCTTAGATATGATATGCAATCTTGAAGATATGATCTTGTAATCTTGGAGATTTAATTTGTAGATATCCTTTAATCTTAACCGTTGATGTAGTTGATCTGTACCGTTGGATTTGGGGAGGCTCAACTATAAATAGAGGCCTCTCCCTTCATTGTAAATCACTTGAGTTTTAGGGAAGCAATAAGAATTCTTGAGAGCATTCACTCAAATTTCTCTCCCTCTTGCGTTCTTACTTTCTGTGATTTGTTCTTATTTTATTCTTCATCTATCTTAGTTTTTCAATCTTTTTTTTATTTTAATTTCTTCATTTTTTAAATATGTATATTTATTCCTATCTTTTATACATTTGATTATGTATTTTATATATTATAATATTTAACCTTTTTATATAGTTTATTTTCAAATATATATTTTCTATGCATGTATATATATTATATTATCATTTCACACATTTTGAACTATTGCATTATATTTTTATAATTTGTAAATGTTCTATTTATTCATTTTTTTTAAAGTATATGTCATTTATCTTATTTGTGCATAGTTTCATTTTTTTTATATATATGCTATGTTTAATTATTTCTTTATTGTGCTATTTTATGATATATATTGTTGTATAATTTTTGCATGTATTATGTTTTTCTTTTAGTTTACTCATGTTTTTATTTGTTTATTATCTTATATTTACCCTAGTATGATTTTTTTTTCATTAAACGTATGTTCATGTTATTTAGTTTTGTCTTAATGATATTATTTATGTTTGTATGGAAATGTTAGAATATTTTGTACATCTATGCTTCATGATGCATTAATATGTCATCCTAAAACGTCATTTAAAATAATATTCCAAGGTTTTTTTTTTTAAAAAAAATAAAAGGCAATGCTTGATGTTTGGAAACTTTGAGAAAGGTAGTGCCCTAACTTACTGGGTTGCGACTTTTCTCATTGAATTCGAATAGTCAAGGACCCTTCTTAGTGATTTTGAATTTTCAAAACTTAAATAATTATTTTGAGATTTCAAAACATAGTGTCCTAACTTACTGGATATGGCATTTTGTTGTTTCGAGATAGAAATTTTCGAAAGACGAGCTTAGTTTCGAAGGTTTTAAAATGTTGCATCCTAACTTACTGGATGTGATGTTTTGACTCTTTTGAAATAAGTGAGCCTTAATTTTTCAAATTAAAACACTCTAATTAAAAAAGAGGATTGTATCTTAAAACTTTTAAATTTCTGACATTAAAGACACTCGATAATCAATTAGGTACCAATTTTTGGGCGTTACGAGGGTGCTAACCCTTCCTCATACGTAACTGACTCCCGAATCTATTTTCTCGACTTTCGTAGACCAAAATTAATGTTTTAAAACAAAACATTTTATAAGGTGATCCAATCACACCTAAAAAGATTGGTGGCGACTCCCGTTTTTGTTTTTCTTAAAGTTGATTCCCGTTTTCCAAAAACTCGATTTAAAAATGGTCTCGACAATTATAAAGGAATAGGAAAGAAATATAAAACATAAATAAAAGAGAGAGAAACAATGTAAAAGAAAATAAAAGAATTAAAAATTATTTTTTAAAGCTTATATGACATGACAACCTATAATTGGTTGGAATCTTTTTAACGGATATAACATTTTGATGTAAAATAGGTATCAAAACAATAAAAGAAAGTTTGGTATACCAATTTGGGAAAACGAAAAGAGTATTGTTTAGGTTCTAATTTATGAGTTATGCCTTCCTTTAAATAGATTTAATAGTTTGACTTACGGAGATATCAATGTGGAAAAAAAAAAGTAATTCATATACCACTTATAACAAAAAAAAATATTTAAGTACCAAAATAGAAAAAAGACATAGTTTAATTAAGTAACAATTTGAAGGTTAAACATTTTGAAAATTGGGCTTAGAGAAAATATTAGGAGAATATTTTTAGTAAAGGCTGTTATATTTTATAAAAGGGATTATGTTTTTTTTTCTACAACATATAACAACTTTTTCTATTATTGTTACTGTCAAGCTAATCTTTTTTACGTTTCTCAAAGTTTGTGTGGTACAAATGTATTGAAGTCGTTTGAATATTGGCATTGATTTTAAGAGTGAGAAAAATTCGATTCTATTTTTAAAAAAAATTGAATTTTAAGTTAATTTGGTTCCTTAGTCAAATTGAATATGTAATTCAAGTTCGGGTCAAGTTGAATTTGAATAATTTAAATAATTCGAATAACTTAAATAATAGATTGGTAAAAATACTCTTTTGATCTCTATTCAATTTTAGAAATAAACAAATTGATCTCTCCCGATAAAAAATAGAATGTGAAATATGTTGCAAATAAATGGAATATATGAGTTATATACTCAAGAAATGATTATGGAATGGATAATGAAATTTTATAATGAAATGTGAAATGAATTGTGAAAAGCTATTTATATAGCAAGTATGAGAATTGAGATATTTGTGAAATAAATGAAATATGATATGGTTGTTTTAAAAATTAAATATTAATATGTGTTTACATTTCAATTGTATATTTGTAATTTCTTATATTTAATTATTCGGATTATAGAAATAACACTGAGTTTTACTCAGCGTACGATTTTTTTTCCCGTGCGCAGGTTAGGTAGTTAATTTTGATCACCAATTTAGCATCCAACAACGATCCCGAACTCAAATGTGGTAATGTTTATCCTTTGTATCGGCATATACCTAGGGTCTCTAAATAATAGTTATTTTGTTGTTTGATTGTAAATGAGGTTATAAGTTCAATTTTAGTTGGTTTTATACATATAAATATGCGTTTGTTTTTTAAGCCATATTATGGCATGGTAAATTGAACTAAATCTAGATAAGTGCATGTGAATTTAATTCTATGTTTAAGTGCTCATTAACTAGGCAAATTGATTTAGACTTGGTATGTTTATAATTTGGATTAAAATGATGCTTTGATGACTTGTTTTGATGATATGAAATGTTTGAAATTTCTATCTGTTTGATCTGTAAACTCCGATAATACCCCGTAACCCGGTTCTGGCGAGGGATACGGGTTGGGGGTGTTACATATATGGAATTTAGGGCTTTCTAATGATTCTAATTAAATTATAGGGGTATTTTAATATTTGAAAGGTAAGATCATGGGAACATGGCAGGTGATTAGTGGTAATAGGGATACTTTGTCATCTCGACCAATCTTATGTGCATAAAATCCTATATAGTTATTGGTTTAGGCTAATAGATAGATAATAAGCTGATCATGACTTTACTTTCTATAAGAGATATCATTGGATTAGATTATATATGTAAAACCATTAAAAATAGAAGCGTAATAATAAGTTAATAATACTTGTTAAAGTGCACCAGTTCAAACACTACAATGGTTTATTAGAGTGTAAATTAAAGGTGCACCATAACTATAATCAGCTAAGTTATTAATTGGAAGTAAGAGACGATATATCCTTTTGCTTCACAACTCTATTAAAGCAAGCTTTTATACCAGTTAGAAGCACAATTATCAACACACCTGTTTTTAACAAAATAATAAACATAAACACAAGTGAATTACACTAAATTTGGCTATTGCATAGGTAATTTTAGAAAAAAAAAAAAAGAAACTAAAAATTTAAATCGACAACCATGTTTTTACTTGAAGTTAGTTGATATATTTGAACTTATGATACTTCGAATCTTCATTTTCCATTTTTCATTCATGTCCATTTGGATATGGGTATATATGATCCTCTAAATATATATGTAAAAAAAAACCTTAGAAAAAATCAATAAACTCATGTTAGACGCAAATTATATCTGACACTTAACCAAAAAAATCCAAACAATATAGATCTCCACCTACTGGTTTAGGTAACATGGCTTTGAAACCTGTTCTAAAATAATCCATTCTTTCATGTAATGTGTGGTAGTTGACTCCAACCCCACCTCCGGCTCCAATTTATATTCTTGTTGAAAATTGCATCAGTGACAGTCTCTTCAATCGCATCTTGCTCAACCAATTGGGGTGTCTTAAAAAACAATTGAAGAAAATATTATAACTGAAATTTTAATCTCATGTCATCAAGGAAAAATAAGAAACATATAATAATTTACAAGATTAGTTAAGTAATTTAAGTAAAAATTTTACATGTTATGCCTTTTGTTGTAATTATTATAACTACATAGAACAAAGTAAGATTAAAGGATTGCAGGGTCTATACCTTTGTTATGCAATGCACAAATTCTTGTGAATCAATGAAGAGACTAGTAGGGCAATCTTTTACTTCCAATTCTATCAATGCTAACAATTCATAAATTTAAATTTTTTAAAATAAAGTTGAAATTTTAATTATTTTATGAACACAAAAAAATATTTGAGTCCAAAAACAAACAAGCAAAAATATAGAAAAGAAGTACCTGTAATTCAAATTCATCCTTATTTGTTTCCATGAAGACTTGTATAAGTCGAGGATAATTTTTTATACTGATATAATTCAGGTTGGGAAGTCTTTAAGCCAATGTACTTGAACACAAATATTTCAAGTTTTCACAACTTTCTATCTTGATACTTTCCAATTTTGGCCAGAACAGAGAATAATGATTTTTCATGTTCGAAACATATGTTTCATCCACGTTTTCCACTTCTTTGATTAAATGTTCCAAAAAGGAGCAATCCTGAATCTTGAGAACTTATAAATGGACCAAAGTCCGAGCAGTGAATTCTGAAAAGAGATATTTGAAATCCAACAATGCAGTTGCAGTTAACTCTAAACGAGTTAAATTTACAAAAGATTCTTGTCATTAAATAATATTTATTAGTCAAAACCAACCACTAAAATAAATTCATAATACAATGATATCAATATATATTTACATACGCACTGGTTTTAATATCTTACATATATTATCAAATCATAATATGGTACATTACAATGATTTAAATCAAAAATTGATTTAAGTTCAATAAAAAATTGAATTAAACACTACAATTCAAGTCAAATTTCAATTTTCTTCAAATTTAAAAAAAAAAATTAAACATAGAAGTACCTGTGATCCAAGTCCAGGAAGCAGAATATCTTGTCGATACTTATTTTGTTCCATATTGAAGACTTGGATAAGTTGAGGACAACTTTCTATGGAAATAGATTCCAAGGATTGACGCCCCCGAGTCAAAGTGTTTACACAAACATATTTCAAACTTTGGCAAAATTCTATTTGAAGAATTTCCAATTTCGGCCAGCAACAAAGAGGACAATCATTCTGCATGTTTCAAACACACAACTTAGTAAGTTATTTGTTTTTAATGTTTTATTTTAATATTATAGACATATCAATATAAAGATTGACTCGAATAAAAATCAAAGGAGTTAGTTTGTATTTTGACACGAGTATTAGTCTGTCTTTTGACATGGGGGGTTTTCTAGGGTTCTTTTCTATTTTCCTTTGATTCATGTTGTTTATTTTTCTCCCTTTTACTTTGGTTTTGGGGTGGGGCCTGGTTATAGTTTTGGTTTTTGTGGTCCTTTTTGGGTGGGGTCATAGTTTTGATTCTTTTGGTACTAATGGAAGAAGATCTGGCTAAACTGAATATTATTGATGAAGAGGAAGAGGCATTTATTGAAGAGGCGTCGGTGGTGGAAATGAGTTATCAGCTTTGTTTAGTGGGTCGTTGTTTGACAGATAGCGTGGTACATTTTCCTTCCATGCGCAATACTATGGCAGATCTTTGGCATCCTATTGAGGGGATCTGTATTTCAGAATTAGGAAATAATAGATTTCTTTTTTAGTTTTTTCATGAAGTGGATATGCAACGGGTACTCTCTGGTACTCCTTGGTTTTCAATAACCATTTGCTGATCCTTCACCTAATTCAAGTTGACGAAGATCCTCTTGAAGTTCCGTTACAGTTTACTGGATTTTGGATACAAGTTCATGATCTTCCGACAGGGATGATGACGGCTACAATGGCAAAACAGTTTGGTGATTTTGTGGGGTAGTTCCTTGAGTATGATTCATCCATACCAACAATGGGATTCCATAAGTTCATGTGTATCCGAGTTAAGTTAGATGTGTCCCTTCCGTTAAAGCAAAAAAAGAAGGTTCGAATAGGGCCAGAGAAAATTTTGTATGCTCATTTTCAGTATGAAAAACTAAGCCTATTTTGCTTTATCTGCAGTAAATTGGGTCATGGAGAAAGTTTTTGTCCGTTTCGCCTACGTATTGAACCAGCTAAAATTGTTTTTGGTTGGGATATCTCGTTATGAGTGGTGGGCGACGTCGGACCACTGCGACGAGTCGGTGGTTAAGGGAGGCGGATGGCTCTGGGTGTGGGGAGGAGTTTTTGGTAAGTGATCCCGAAATATTTAATTTTGGAGATGATTTTGATTCTGGGCGAAAATCAAGGGATTTTTAAATTCTCAATCAGTTAATCATCAGTCAATCGTCAAGGAATCTGGTCATAATCTTTCCTTTAATGGAGATGCTAATTGGCGTAATTTGAGAAGTTTGGGGCAGGACGGTATTTTTAATTCTAGTGGGCCCATGGACTTGATTGTAGTGGAAGAAAATGACCCTCTTACTGTTATGGAAGGAAAGAAGAGACCAAGGCTAGTGGGGACCTCAACCATTGTCACCAGTAACGACGAAGGAGATCTAAATGTTTTAATGGCTAGCTCTGCAGGGCAGTGCAACAGGTCACAATGAAGGTTCTAAGTTGGAACGTTCGTGGTTTGGGGAGACCACGGACGGTTAGTAGGCTCAAAAATTAATCCCTGGATTTTATTTCTTATGGAGACAAAATTAAGTTCAAAGCGGATGGAAAAAGTACGTTTGAAGTGTGGATTTGGCAATGGAATATATATTGATGCAATTGGTTCTAAAGGGGGATTATCTCTTGGTTGGAAAGGAAACGAGCTTATTCAGCTTAAAAGTTATTCTTCTTTTCACATTGATGTTGAGGTGCATGAAGCGAAATGCAGAGAAGTTTGGCAACTTACCGGTTTTTATGGAAATCCAGAGGAAAAAAAATCGAAGTCAGTCTTGGGAGTTACTTCAAAAGTTGGGCATGGATTCTAAGCTTCCTTGGTTTGTAGTCGGAGATTTTAATGAAATCATGCATTCTTATGAAAAAAAGGGTGGCAGGCTTAGATCAGATCATCAAATGTCTAAGTTTCGAGATGTGTTGGATCTTTGTGGACTTAATGATGTGGGTTTCATTAGCAGATGGTTCACACGGGAGTAAGGGAGGTTCTTATCGACGAACATTCGAGAACATTTTGAAAGCGGTGTTGCGTCTCTTGATTGGATGTCTCTTTTTTCGAGCCACCAACTGGAGCATCTAAGCCATTCTTTCTCAGATCATTGTTCTATCCTTTTAGACACTCATGGCTGTGATCCTGAAGGTCAACGGCCTAGGCCTATATGTTTCGATTTGAGGCTAAGTGGTGTTTAGAACATAATTTTGAAGAGGTGATTCTGTCGAATTGGAACAGTTTTGATGGAAATATCCCTGACAAACTCCGGTTCATGGGTCAACAATTGCAACATTAGAGTAGGTTAAAACGTAGAAAAGACAAATTCTTGCGGTAGAATATGGAGGATCGACTTAAAAAGCTTTATGGTATTGATCCTTCTGATGAGGTTTTAGAGGAAATTATAGAGGTTCAGCTTGATCTTAACCTGGAGATAGACAAGGAGGAGATATTTTGGGAACAACAAGCTTGGGCGAATTGGCTGAAACACGGAAACTGAAATACTAGCTTCTTTCATAAAGCTGCTATTCAGCAGTTTTATCGTAATAGGATTTCGGGGTTGGAATGTGAGGATGGGAGTCGTGTCTCAACAAATGAGGAAATGCTTCAGCCTGCTTTGAGGTATTTTGAGAATTTATTTACGGCTTCAAGCTCCGGAGATGACGTTCGCCTACGGGGATTGGTTGATAAGCGCATTTCAAATGATATGAATAAAGAGTTACTGAAGCCATTTACGGAGGAAGATATCTTGCATGTTGTTAAGTCTATGCCGTCTTTAAAGGCTCCAGGTATTGACGGGTTTTCAACAATCTTTTTCCAAAATTATTGGCACATAGTTGGTCCTGAGGTGTCTCGGTATTGTTTATCTATTTTAAAGGGGGAGATAGGGATGGAATATATTAACAAAACACATATTGTGCTAATTCCAAAAGTGGAGAAACAGAAAAACCTTGTTCAATTCATACCTATAAGTCTCTGTAACGTCATCTATAAAATTATTGCCAAAGTTCTGGTTGACCGAATGAGTCCTTTCCTGAATGTATGTGTTAGTAAAACCCAAGGGGCTTTTATTCAAGGGAGACATATCTCGGATAATGTACTTATTGCCTATGAGGTTCTACATTCTCTCAAATTGAAGAAAAGAGGCCAAAAAAGGAATTTTGTGCTTAAACTTGATATGAGCAAAGCATATGACCGTGTTGAGTGGGATTTTTTGGTTGGTATGATAAATCGTTTGGGTTTTCACTCTGATTGGATTGTTCTTGTTATGAGGTGTGTCTACTTAGTTTCGTATTCGGTGGGGATAAATAGAGAACTTGGGAAATGGTTCTCTCCTTCGAGAGGATTGAGACAAGGGGACCTTCAAGTCCTTACCTATTTTTGTTTTGCGCAGAGGGGCTCTCTGCGTTACTCCAAAATACGAAGCAGGAAAAGTTGATTCAGGGAGCTCTTATAGGAAGGGAAAGGTTGGCGATTAATCATCTATTTTTTTGCAGACGATTGCATTCTGTTTGGGGAAACATCATTAGAAGGAGCCAATTTAATGTATCAGCTAATAACTGAGTATGAACAGGCTTCAGGACAACGGGTTAATTTTGATAAATCCCTTATTTATTTTGGAGCCAATGTGGAGCCAGAGATTAGGGAGATAGTGACGGGAGCTTTGGGGGTTCGTGTGGCCACAAACCTGGAGAAGTATTTAGGTCTTCCCATGATGATTGGTAGAAAGAAGAAGTGGGCTTTTGCTCATTTTGTGGATCGTTTTAGGAAAAGAATTGCGGGGTGGAATTTATGTTATCTATCTATGAGAGGTAAGGAAGTTTTTATCAAATCAGTCTTACAAGCTATTCCAGTCTATGTTATGCAGTGCTTCGCTTTACCTAAACTCCTTTGTCTCAAGTTAGAGGGTCTTTTAAAAAAAATTTGGTGGTCTAATAACAAATCAGCAAAGGGGATTCATTGGAGTAATTGGAACGCTTTATGCAGACCTAAGTGTGCTGGTGAGATGGGCTTTCGAGATTTATTTTTGTTCAATCGTGCTTTGTTAGCTAAGCAAGTTTGGCGTATTTTTTCGAAGCCCGATTGCCTTTTATCAAAGGTTTTAAAAGCCTGTTATTTTCCTCTAACAGATATTTTTCAGCTAAAGTGGGTACTTACTCTTCTTTTACCTGGAGGAGCATCTGTAGTGCCAGGGAGTTGATTGCTGATGGGCTGGTCTGGCGTATTGGAAATGGAAACAATGTGAATATATGGAATGATCCTTGGTTTCCTGGTCATGACAATAACAGGGTTTTAGTGCAAAAAATTAATACATCATGGACTACTGTGAATCAGTTGATTGATGCCGAGGAAAGCACCTGGAAAAAGGAGGTAATTCGAAGTCTATTCGATGAAGATCAATCAAGGCGAATTTTTTCAATTCCTCTTGGTTGTCGAAGAACTCAGGACTTATTAGTCCAGAAATTTGAGGCCACTGAAAGTTACTCAGTGAAGAGCGGGTACAGGGTTTTGATTTCAGAGCATTTAAAGGGCACTAACCATATTGGTTACAATGCCAGCATATACAAAGATTTCTACAAGCTTCTATGGGAGTTACAGATTCCATCTAAAATTAAAATCCATGTCTGGAGACTCATTAACAACTATGTACCACATTTAGTTAACCTTTTCCAAAGGCATCTTTTAGCAATGTGTTTTGTCCCCTCTGTAAAGAATCACCGGAGGATTCTGATCATCTCTTATGGATGTGTGGAGTTGTGCAGCAACTATAGGTCTCCTTCAATGTCAGTTTTGCTCTGAATGATCTCATCTCGCATGGCAAAGATAATTTCATAAAAAGTTTTATAGAAGCAGATGTTAGCACGAGACAGATTCTTATTTTTTCCTTATAGGCTCTTTGGAATAGTAGAAACAAACAGATATATGAAGGATTTAGGTTCTCAAAGTAAGATATTATAGGTTTTTTTTTGGGGTATGGTCAGGATCTACTATCTAGCCATACTTATCAGAAGCCCTTTCCTTGTTCTAAGCGACATCAGCTTTGGCGTCCTTTTGATAGTGGGATGGTTAAACTAAATTTTGATGCGTCTTTTCTTAAAGAATCTGGGTTCTCTTTTGCAGCAGTTCTTGCAAGAAATGAGGAAGGGCAGTTCTTGGGAGCGTGTACATACCCTTTTAGTGATGTGGTGGACACGGTGGTGGCAGAAGCGAGAGCGTGCGAGAGGGCCATGCTTTTTGCGGCTGGGGCGGGGTGGACGAGGATTCTATTGGAAAGTGACTCTCTGACTACTATTAAGAAACTAAACTCTATGGAGGAGGACAGATCGATCCTTAGACCTATCATTAATAATATTCGAGTTCTGAGGAATCAGTTTGAGGATGTTTCATACCTGTTTGTACCGAGGACGGCTAATAGTGCAGCGCATACTCTGGCTTGTGTACACAGAGGATAAGGGGTTTTGTGTTTCTTTGAAGAATGAGATTATGCTGAAGATTCTCCATGGGTGGTTTCAAAGAAGCTTTTCTGTTGGGTCAAGTTTTTAAGAACAATTATGTGGTTTCAGGAAGCCATTTCGTCTGATATTTCTGTTGGCTTTTCGTTTTGGTGCGGGGTGGTTTTACTTTGTGGATGGTTTTTTAGGTGTTTTTGTCGTTTCTTTTCCTGTGTGCCTTTGTTTGTTTTAAATTCTGTTGTTTCAGTTTTTCTTTATTGTTTTTGGACGTATAACCTCGGGTCAAGTTTTAATAGAATATCAGTTATATTTGCAAAAAAAAAAAAGATTTACTCGAATATACATTCAACTTCAGAATTTAATAAATCACAATTATAACAAGATAAAATATTAAAACACGAATATGCAATATTTGTACTTAGTTTTTTTTTTAGTATACAACTCATAAGTTGGAACAAAAATAGCATCGCTCTTGAACAAAAGCTAGAGGTTACAGCAGTTTGGTTGTTACAACTTCAAAAATCAATAAATCACTATTATAAAAATTAAAAATATCAAAACATATAGGTGTAATATAAAAATTAGAAAGGGAATAAATTATATTAGGATAATCCTAAAATATATAATATTTAGGCACCAACAATAAAAGGCCACATCATCAGCTTTTAAAAATGTAAGAAAGTCTTATTATGCATTCCTCCTTATTTAATATATTCCCTAACTTAATTTATATTTTATGATGTGAATAAGCAAGTGCGTGGGTGAGAAGAAAAAGGAAGAGTAAGAAATGAAAGAAATGTGCTTGAGTTTGTGTTTACTGAGAGTGGAAATAAGCAAAAAGTGAATTGTGAGTGTATAAGTAAGAGGAAGATATATTTGTATTTTGTGTAGGCCTATTTGTTTTGAGCAATAAAAGTTAATTTTCTTAGTCACTACTACACTTTCAACAAGTGGTATCCAAGTTATGTTTGTGTCCCTATCATTAGGAGATGGCGAACATGGTTCAACTATAGATTCAAACATTAACAAAAGACAAAGTGTGATAATTGGATCATCAAGATGAAGGTTTTGCTCAGCCCCTAATATTGTTGAAGAAGGATGTGCTGAGCTCGAAAATACAGTTGTCGAAGCAACTTTGACAAAGGAAGAGAAAAGGGTATTGGAGGAAGCTTGTAAAACGGACAAGAATGCATTAATTGTTCTTTATTTTTCAAGGAGTTGGCTAATCAAACTTTGAAAAAAAACTTAGACGCGAAGACATTTAAAGAAACATGAGATATTTTGAAAAAAAAAAAAAGCTTCAATGAATCAAAAAGGAAAAAAAGGTACTTCTCCAAACATGTAGAGCTAAAATTGAGGTGTTGAAGAAGAGAATGTCTGCAAATATTGATGGCTAGTCATTCAAGTGAAAATGATGGTGAACGAAATGAAATTAAATGAAAACTCTCGGTGATGTTAGAGTAATGGAAAAGATTCTGTGGTTGATGCAATCGAAGAATAAAATTTATTTTCATAGATATCTATTGATGAACTTGTGGATTCTCTCCAAGCCCATGAGCAAAAAAAGGCAACACAATGAAGATACTAGAAATTTGGAGCAAGTATTAAAAGCAAGATAATGGTAGGCTTTGACACGAAATGAAAATCAAATCAGTTGCAATAAAACAAGCTACACATTGAAGTGGTGCCTAAGGTAGTTGGCACTCCTTTAGCAACCAAATCAAAACAGAAAAGAAATAGAACATGAGAAGGGTTGATTACGCAATTCGGTTTCCCTATATTTGAGGAGCCTAACTTAGTGAGAAATATACATTCTCTTCAACAATTACACATAGTGAATCTAGTCAATCACACCATGTGATAATTTCCTCATTCTTGAACTTTGAATACTTGATACTCTCACAACTAAATTCACCTTTTGTGAATTCAGCAAGTAAAATCACAACAGAAGGTTTTACTAAAAAAAAATCACTCTTACTATAAGGTTTCCACACTAACAAATTAAGTACTTAAATATTTGTAGGTTCACCCAAGCAAGTCTATTATCATATAAACATTGATTTGAAACTTGCTTACATATGGTGATCTAATTCAATCCCACTAAAAGATAAATAAGATAAGTACAACATCTTATAATAATGACAAAACAAAGTAAATATGGACTATTGTCAGCTCATCATATAGAATCACAAACCAAATTAGAGTCCACAATCTAAAAGATTGTCTTGAGCACTTGTCACGGGGCTAGACCTTTCGTCTCGGGAATTCTGTGAATGTTGGCATAGGTTTAATTATGTTAGTGGGCCTCTAGAAGGCCCAAGCTTAAGATAGAACCCGGTAATTTTAGTTAATTTTTGTTCCATAAGAAAAGGGGGTGAAATTATGAAATAGAACCTATGTGAAAATGTTTGAAAATGCTATAGGCTAATTTGTAGTGGCCAAATAAATAGGAGTGCAAAATAGGAGGATTTGCATGTCAAACCTTCCATTTTACATGAAGTGGCCGGCCATCATATTGGTGGTAGACAATATGTGCACTTGATATTAATAATTTATGGTACAAATTGATAAAAATTGATAATGGGTTAGGAAAATGTTCCATGATGGGCATGATAAGCATTATGGGCATTTTTTATTGGAATTATGGCATGAGTATGGCACAAATATTAGTATATCATTTATGTGTCATAAAATGTTGAGTGATAAGAATAACAAAAGGAAGTAAAAGAGGGTTTTTGTTCATTCTTTGTTCTTCATAGTCGAATTTGGGAGAGAAAGCAAATAGGGGAGGAAACCCTTGAGTATTCAGTCACTAGGAGGAGGAAAATTGAAGGTAATTTCTTGGTACTTTGCTTCTATTTTGAGGTTCATGAGTTCTTCTTAATTCTACCTTAAGTCTTGAAGCATATTTTGTTTTTTTGGTTGTGTTGTGAGCATTTGGTCATGAATTAAAATGAAGGAAATGGTTGTTGTTTCATGTTCTTTTGATGAAAAATGGAAGATAGGTGAAGTTGAGCCAAACAAATGAGCATGCATGTGCCTTAGATGCTAAGGGGAAAAATCGGCTAACATGTTGTTCTTTAAAATGATGAAATGGAGATTATACTTAAGTAAAATCATAGATATGTGATGATTGATTGGTGATATACATGTTTAAATAACATGCATGCACGTTATGTGTGAAAGAGTGAATTTGGTAATAAATCTGCTTGGGACAGCAGCAGTAACGTGACTTTGGAAAATCACCATAAATTGTGGGAGATGAGTTAGAAGCTGAATAAATTATGTAATTAAAGCTTAATGAGTCTAGTTTCAAATGAAATAAACAAGAACATATTTTTAATTCTGTAGAATGAGAAATTTGATTCTTAATGAAGAGTGGTCATATTAGTCAAATAGTGAAACATGGGAAATTTTGAGAAAAATCTGGTATTGATTGGCGAAACAAAAAATTCTGAAAATATTATGGATAGAAGATATATGAGTCTATTTTCAGGGAAAATTAATGGCACTTGATTTGGAGTTTCGCAGCTCCAGTTATAAATGATTTAGTGACTGCTAATCAGGAAGACAGCTTGCAGTGAAATTATGATTATATGGTAAACATTGACAAAAATTTGTTCATGAGTTGCTTATTGATTTCTTATAAGCTTATTATGATCTGTAGCTGTGGTTGGTCGAATATGGTATTGGGTTAATATGTAGTTCGTGTTTGAATAGTTAGATTAACATGTTAGTTACCCAATTGTAGGCAGTTCGTGTGTGGATCTCGTCAGCATATCGTCGCAAACAGGTGTGTAACTAACACCCTCTTATAGACTAGATCAGCAAAAGCCGAAAAGCCGGTATTTTCCCCTTATTTAATATATTCCCTAACTTAATTTATATGTTTATGATGTGAATACGCAAGTGCGTGGGTGAGAAGAAAAAGGAAGAGTAAGAAATGAAAGAAATGTGCTTGAGTTTGTGTTTATTGAGAGTGGAAATAAGCAAAAAGTGAATTGTGAGTGTATAAGTAAAAGGAAGATATATTTGTATTTTGTGTAGGCCTATTTGTTTTGAGTAATAAAAGTTAATTTTCTTAGTCAGTACTACAATTTCAACAAGTGGTATCCAAGTTATGTTTGTGTCCATATCATTGGGAGATGGCGAACATGGTTCAACCATAGATTCAAACATTAACAAAAGACAAAGTCTGATAATTGGATCATCAAGATGAAGGTTTTGCTCAGCTCCCAATATTGTTGAAGAGGGATATACTGAGCTTGAAAATATAGTTGTCAAAGTGACTTTGACAAAGGAAGAGAAAAGGGCATTGGAGGAAGCTTGTAAAAAGGACAAAAATGCATTGTTCTTTATTTTTCAAGGAGTTGGCTAATCAAACTTTGAAAAAAACTTAGATGCAAAGACATTTAAAGAAACATGAGATATTTTGAAAAAAAAAAAGCTTCAATGAGTCAAAAAGGAAAAAAAAGGTACGTCTCTAAACATGTAAAGCTAAAATTGAGGTGTTGAAGAAGAGAATGTCAGCAAATATTGAAGGCTAGTCATTCTGAGGAGCCTAGCTCAGTGAGAAATATTAATTCTCTTCAACAATTAAACATAGTGAATCCACTCAATCACACCCGATGATAATTTCCTCACTCTTGAACTTTGAATACTTGATACTCTCACCACTAAATTCACCTTTTGTTAATTCAGCAAATAAAATCACAAAACAGGGTTTCACTAAAAAAAATACACTCCTACTATAAGGTTTCCACACTAACAAATTGAGTGCTTAAATATTTGTAGATTCACCTAAGCAAGTCTATTATCATATAAATATTGATTTGAGACTTATTACATATGATTGTCTAATTCAATCCCACTAAAAGATAAATAAGATAAGTACATCTTATAATAATGTCAAAACAAAGTAAATATGGACTATTGTCAACTCATCGTGTAGAATCACAAACCAAATCAAAGTCTACAATCTAAAAGATTGTCTTGGGCAATTTCTAAACAATTCAATCTCTAAATGATAATCTCCCAAGTGGCATAATCTTCCATAATTGGCTAGATATCAACCATAAACTCATTCATAGCCCATAAATTTGCTTAATAAGTTGACAATATAATGAATATGAAAACTATCTCCATATCAATTTGGTGCTCCATGGAGTAGGCACTCCCTCTGGCACTAAAATGTTAGTTTCATATTTTTCAATAATATCAAACCAACCTTGTAAGTTAGCAATCCAAGGGTAGAAGAAAGGTGTCATGAAATTAATTGAAGACTTTTTTAAAAATAAATAAAAATCTAAATAAAAATGAGAGACACAACAATTCATAATGCAGTTTATAAGCCTATATATAGGTTTCATACATTTGTGATATGTATAAGCAAGTGTGTGGATGAGAAGAAAAAGAAATAGTATGAAACAAAACAAAGGTGTGTGAGTTTGTGTGCATAAGAGTGGAAATAAGCCAAGAGTGAATGGTGAATGTATAACTAGTTGTAGGTAGTAATTGAGAGGGGGAGGAAAATATATTTTTATTTTGCATTGGTGTATTTGTTTTGAGTAATAAAAGTAAATTTCTTTAGTGGCCACTACACTTCCAACAAACCAAATACACAAATAATATAAGAATCTAAACTCAATAAATACTAAACCAAACAGTTCACTTCAAGTCAGTTTTTGGTTTTCTTGTAATTTATCTCATCCCTGAAAGGATGCTATCAAAAAGCTAAAACAATTAAGAAGATTAAAAAGTTTGGAGAGAATAGGTATCCGTACCTCAATAATCTCTTCTTCTTGGACAAAATCAATGACTTGCTCTAGTCTATCGCAGTAGCTTATGGTGAGTTCTTGCAGATGCAACATACTTTGAGCTAGGCAAGTTGAGAAGATTGTTTTTATTTTATTACAATTCGAAATTGTGACAACCTTTAGTCTTGTGAGGCTTATAATTTCTTGATGAGATGGCTCTAATTTCCATATGCTCTCCAAGTTCGGCAATGAATCTAGATTCAATATTGTTAAATTTGAGAGAAGTGGTATCTGATATTGCACCTTTTCAGAAAGTTCATCGATTTGAAATATCACTTGTAACTGCTGACATTTTTTTATGATCAATTGCTTAAGGTTCTGCAAGAACCTAGTCGGAGAAAGACCGTAGCACAACCCTTTCAATGAAACCATGCTTTGTATATCTAATTTCGCCAAATTAGAGAATGCAACACCCTTGATCCCTTGTTATAACAGTCAAGAATTCCATATCATTGCAAGATTCAAGCTTCAAATAAGTCAACTCACTTACTTCCATTTCACCTATGCTTGGCACGATGTTCTTTTGTCCACTAACATTCTTTAACTTCAACTTCTCCACATTGTAAAATAAATTTCTAAATGCACTCAATGACGATGAGAAGTTACGAATTTTCAATGTCCTAAACGCCTACTCAGGTAAAACGCTCATTTACAATTATAGTGTACATTTGTAGTTTAGGGAACACAAAATCTTCCTGAGAAAATTGATCAGTAGAAAGTCTCAATGATAGCGCAGTTAAACAAGAGAATGAATTCAACTCCATTAAGTTGATAGTGTTTTTGCTTTGCACATGTAACTCTTGCAACGAAGTCAACCTGTTATATTCATAAAAAAAGCAACATTAATTGTTAAGTTATGAGACACAAATACGAGGTCCAGAAAAGGAAAAAAAAAACTCTCACGTAAGTCAATTATTTGTGTTTAAAAGAACACATTTTTATTTTTTATGCGGAAAGATTAAATCATATAATTTTGAAAAAAAGTTAAATATTGGATGCAAATCTCATATAATTTATGGCATGTACACTTTTTACAGCAGATTTTTTAAAAATAAAATTTATCTCTAAATGAAAAAAAAATATAAATGCCTTTTCACTAATTTATAAAAAAAAGGGGGCAATGATTGAAATTAAAAAAATAAAAAGTTTTCATTTGAACAAAATTGAAAAATTATGATTGAAACTTGTAAAAATTATGAAAAAGAATTCAAAAATTGATAGAAGTTTATATATCATTAGTGAATTTATATATCTTGTATATCAAGTAAACAAAATACTTTAAAATTTATAAAAGTATTCAAAAACTATAAAAAAAAATAGCATGAAGTAAATATGAATTAACATGCGTACTTTCATGTTTAAAAACTTAACATTTTAATTAGTATTTCCGTTATAAAAATAATTCTAACACATTTTAAAAAGTTGATGCTCAAATTTGATTCTTTTTAAAAGGTTCAGAACCAAATTTAACTAAAAAAGAAAAGAATAAAGACTAAATTGATAAATCATGCAAATGTTAAGGGCTAACCTTTAAGTTATTTTTTTTAAATATTTATTAAGTTGAATATTTGAAATATATATTGTGATATCTCCACGTGCAAGGAGTGTGTTAAAACTAGTATTCTAAAATACAAAAAAAAAAAAAAAAAAAAACCTATTAAAGTAATTAATAGGAAAATAAATGATGTCAAATGAAATACGAATATGATAAAAAACAAGATTACCTTGATACCAAGCTTGGCTGGATTCTCATTTCTGATTCCTCATAATATTGGTGGAATATGGATTCTTTAGAAAGACGTAAATACTTCAATGTAGACAATTTCACCAATTCTTCACTTATCTGATAAATCTTAGTGTCAATCAATACAAGAATCTCAAGATTTGTAAGTGATGATGAGAAGTAGCTCGCAACTAACACAATTCAAAGTTTTGAGATTCGGTAAGGAATTGAATCCTTTCAGTGAGAAATAGACTTTTTCGAGATATAAAACTTGGAGGGCTTTCATTTCTTCAAAGAATGTACTGGAAACCACTAGTAAATCATCCCAATCCTCCCCCTCAAGACACAAAGTCTTGAGCTTTGAAAATTCCACTTTGTCAGGAAATTTTATGTTACTACTACAATTCCATAAAGCGATTGCAGTGTAACATTCAAAACTTTCAACCATATCATGCCATTCTTTCAACTTATCTTTTACCATGAACCTATTTTCTCCGGTTGATGTTAACCAATGAGCAAAATCTCGAACCACATCATGCATGCTTATCGTTTCTCCATAATCAGTTCCCAAAAGGAAAAAAATTGACATTCTTCGGCTTTTTGCATCATCAGTTACCAATAACAAGCCAGATTTTTGGAGTTTTTTAAGTGCCATAACCATTTCATTCCTTTTATCTTCAATCGAGTTAGCATTAGGGAACAATCTTATTCCAATTCCGCACATAATCAACTGCTCAATAGGGATTTCAAAATCTTCAGGAAAAAGGGAACACAGTAAGAAACACCTTTGGATGTCATTCCTCGTCATTTGGCTATTGCCTTTCTTCAAATAATCGTAGCTAAGCTTAAGAGGCTTGAGGACATCCCCGAGAACTTCCTCATTATTCAAATGCCTCGAGTCCTTGAATCTCTGATTTACGCCTCTCCACCCATTTAAATCTAAACTCAGACATTTCAAAGCTGTTGAGCATTGGCCTGCAATACAACATGTAACCAGCAGCTCAACAAGCAGACCAGAAATGGAGCAGAACCGATTGCAGCAGCAGTTTTTGGACCATTTTGAGTATTTTGTTCTTATGTAACTTAGTTTAGTTACTTTGCAACTTGTAGTTGAAGTTAGTAAGATTTGTATTTGATTTGAAATTGATGTAGTAGCTGATATGTCAGCTTACTTGTGTTAGTAATTCAAACTTGTATTAGTGCATTAGTGGGAGCAGTTATATTAGTAGGTAATTGTCCAATTTGTCTTTGTAACTTATATATCTTTTGAATGATGATTAATGAAGTTTTGATTTTTCTCATTGTTCTTGTTGCTCAAACTCTTATCTTTCATTTTAATTTTTGTCTCGGTTTCATTTTGCTTTGCAAAATCAATTCTGCTTTCTATTTTGCTACATTCTGTTGCTGCCATTGTTCCAACAATTGGTATTCAGAGCCTAATTCTTTGAGGGCCTCTGGTTGTTGGTTACTTGGTTAAGAAAAATATAAGCTTGAGAAGAAAGAAATTGAGGCTGTTGAGTTTGTTTCAGCAAGATGAGCTTCACTCCACCTCCACCTCCAGTGTTTGCTGGTGAAAACTACCATATTTGGGTAGTCAAGATGAAAACATATCTCCAAGCTCAAGACTTGTGGAGTGTAGTTGAGAATGACATCGAACCACCTCCATTGAGGGCCAATCCCACGATTGCTCAAATGAGGCAGCATGCTGAGGAAAACACCAAGAAGCACAAAGCCTTGGCTTGCTTGCAAATTGGAGTGACAGATGTAATCTTCACTCGGATCATGGCCTACAACACACCTAAAGAAGCATGGGAAAGGCTGAAGGAGGAGTTCATGGGGTCAGATAAAACTAGGCAGCAACAAGTGATTAACTTAAGGAGAGACTTTGAAAACTTGAAGATGAAGGAGTCTGAGAGCATCAAACAATATTCTGACAGGATCATGGCAACTGTTAACAGCATAAGGTTGCTTGGTGAAGATTTCAGTGAGAGCAGGGTTATGGAGAAGGTTATCACCACTCTTCTTGAGAGATTTGAGTCCAAAATCTCATCACTTGAGGACTCAAGGGACTTGACAACCATTTCTTTATCTGAGTTGGTGAACTCTTGCATTGGAGCAGAGAAGGGGCAATAGGCAGGAAGACCAACCTGAAGGAGCCTTCCAAGCAAAGGTCAAAGAGAGCTCCAGCACAAGCCAGAAAGGAAGGAAGCCTTGGCTTGACAAGAGGGATAAGCTAAGGAGAGACTCAGGTAAGAGGAAGTTTCCACCATGTGTCCACTGCAAGAAGACCACACATTCTGAAAAATTTTGCTGGTTTAGGCTAGACATTTAATGTAGAAGCTGCAAGCAGTTTGGCCATGTTGAGAAAGTTTGTAAAAACAAACCAAACGCACCAGCATAGCAGCAGATTCAAGCTCAAGCTGCTGAGGATCTTCAAGCTCAGGAGGAGTATGTGTTCACAGCCTCCTGCTTTACATCTTTAAGCAAAGTCAGAAGCAATTGGTTGGTGGATAGTGGCTGCTCACATCACATGGCAGGTGATGAGAGTCTGTTCAAGGATCTAGACAGAAGCTATGTCTCAAAAATTAGAATTGGCAATGGTGAACTAATTGAAGCCAAAGGTAGAGGCAGTGTTCTAATCAGCACTTGTTCAGGTAACAAAGTCATTTCATATGTGCTCTTTGTGCCTGATATTGATCAAAATCTGTTAAGTGTTGGTCAGTTAGTTTAAAAAGGGTATTCCCTAGTTTTCAAGAATGGTTCATGTGTTATAGAGGACATTCATGGTCAGGAAATGATCACTGTAGGCATGGTAGATAAATGTTTCATGCTTGATGTGAATCAGCTCGAAAAGAAAGCTTATACAAGCTTGGCTGATAATGCTGGTCTATGGCATAGAAGATTTGGCCATGCCAATTTTAGATCACTTGATCTATTACAAAAATAGAATTTGGTGGAGAATATGTCCAAAGTGGAAGCAAGTGACAGTGTTTGTGATGTCTGTCAGTTTGGCAAGCAAGTCAGATTGCCATTTCCAGTGAACCAGGCTTGGAGAGCTCGAGCAAGGCTTGAATTGGTGCATTCTGACATTTGTGGACCAATGAAGTCCCCTTCTTTGAATGACAGCAAGTATTTTGTACTGTTCATTGATGATCTGACCAGGTTTTGTTGGGTTTACTTCATGAAACAAAAGTCTGAGGTGTTTGAATCCTTTAGCAAATTTAAGGCATTAGTGGAGAACCAGTCAGGTTGCAAAATCAAGGCATTGAGAACTGATAATGGGACTGAATACTTGTCTGAGAGGTTCCAAAAGCTTTGTGATCAGGCAGGGATCCATCATCAGTTAACCACTGTCTATACTCCACAATAAAATGGAGTTTGTGAAAAGAAGAACAGAACAGTGATGGATATGGCCAGATGTTTGCTGTTTCAAAGCAAACTTCCAAGCAAATTTTGGGCTGAGGCAGTTAATACCTCAGTGTATTTGCTCAATAAGCTTCCAACTCGAGCAGTGAAGGACAAAACACCCTTTGAAGGCTGGTATGGACTAAAACCATCAGTTTTCCATCTGAAAGTGTTTGGATGTGTGTGCTATGTGCTTATTCCAGCTAAAAGAAGAACTAAACTTGAGAGAAAGTCTGCTCTTAGTATATTTGTTGGTTACAGCAGTGTCAAAAAGGGCTATAGGGTGTATGATCCCTCAGTAAAGAAGATTCTGGTGAGCAGGGACATCAAATTTGATGAGGAGAAATTTTAGAGCTGGGAGAGTACAGATGCAAGCCAGTTTGATGCAGACCAAGTTGACATCAGCCTAGAGCCATCCATGACTAATCAAGAAAGTGCAGATATTGATGATTCTCCTGTGAGAGGAACCAGAACCATTGCTAACATCTATCATAGATGTAATACAGTAATAGTAGAATCTTCATGTTATGAAGAAGTTGCAAAGGATAAATGCTGGAAGAAAGCTATGGAAGTTGAGATAGAGATGATTCAGAAAAATGATACTTGGGAGTTAGTGGACAGACCAAATCACAAGAGAGTAATTTGTGTTAAGTGGGTTTTCAGGTCCAAATTTAGTGCTGATGGCTCATTGAACAAGCACAAATCAAGGCTTGTGGTGAAGGGCTACAGTCAGCAATATGGCACTGATTTTATGGAAACCTTTGCACCAGTAGCAAGACTTGATACAATCAAGCTGCTATTTGCCCTGGCTGCACAGAAACAGTGGAAGGTTCATCAATTAGATGTTAAGTCAGCTTTCCTCAATGGCTTTCTTGAGGAGGAAATCTTTATTGAACAACCAGAAGGGTTTGAAGTTCAAGGAGATGACAAATTCTACAGACTGAAAAAGGCTCTGTATGGCCTGAAGCAGGCACCTAGAGCCTGGTATGACAGGGTAGATACATACCTGGCTAGGCTTGGGTTCGAGAAAAGTCTAAGTGAGCCAACACTTTATGTAAAGAAATCTGAAAATGAAACCTTATTGATTGTTTCAAAATTATGTGGATGATCTACTGGTGACTGGAAGTAAAATTGACTTGATCAATAATTTCAAAACACAAATGCAAGCAGTGTTTGATATGATAGACTTGGGAATCATGACTTACTTCCTTGGGATGGAAGTGAACCAGTCTGATCATGGCATTTTTATCAGCCAGCATGCTTTTGCCCTGAAGATCCTAGACAAGTTCTGCATGTCTAATTGTAAATCAGTTAGCACACCAATGGCTCAAGGAGAGAAGCTGACCAGCTTTGGAAGTCAAGAGAGGGTCGATGAGAAGGAATACAGAAGTCTAATTGGTTGTTTGCTTTACTTGACAGCAACCAGACCTGATCTCATGCATGCTGTTAGCCTATTGTCAAGATTCATGCATTGCTGTGACACAATTCATTTTAAGGTAGCAAAGAGAGTACTCAGGTATGTTAAGGCAACCTTGAGGTTTGGTGTAATGTTTAAGAAAGAAAATGAGCTTAGGCTGATTGGATACTCAGATAGTGACTGGGCTGGATCTTTGGAAGATATGAAGAGCACCTCTGGGTACATCTTCACACTTGGCTCAGGAGTATTTTGCTGGAGTTCAAAGAAGCAACAAACTGTTGCTCAACCACAAATTGAAGCAGTAGTTGCTGCAAAGAAGAAGCGGTGAATCAAGCCATTTGGCTCAGAAAATTGTTGTTTGATTTGAATGAAGAACAAAGTGAAGCTACTGAAATTATGGTTGACAACCAATCAGCAGTTGCCATAGCTAAAAATCCAGTCTTCCATGGCAAGACTAAACATTTTAAAATCAAATTTCATTCTGTTAGAGAGGCTGAGCAATGTAGAGAAATCAGTCTTGTTCATTGTAGCTCACAAGACCAATTGGCTGACATTTTGACCAAGCCTCTTGGTGCAACAAGGTTCGAGAGCTTAAGGAGTAGGATTGGGGTATGTTGCATACAGGCCAAGGAGGAGTGTTGAGCATTGGCCTGCAATGCAACATGTAACCAGCAGCTCAACAAGCAGACCAGAAATGGAGCAGAACCGATTGCAGCAGCAGTTTTTGGACCATTTTGAGTACTTTGTTCTTATGTAACTTAGTTTAGTTACTTTGCAACTTGTAGTTGAAGTTAGTAAGATTTGTATTTGATTTGAAATTGATGTAGTAGCTGATATGTCAGCTTACTTGTGTTAGTAATTCAAACTTGTATTAGTGCATTAGTGGGAGCAGTTATATTAGTAGGTAATTGTCCAATTTGTCTTTGTAACTTATATATCTTTTGAATGATGATTAATGAAGTTTTGATTTTCCTCATTGTTCTTGTTGCTCAAACTCTTATCTTTCATTTTCATTTTTGTCTCGGTTTCATTTTGCTTTGCAAAATCAATTCTGCTTTCTGTTTTGCTACATTCTGTTGCTGCCATTGTTCCAACAAAAGCTTTGGCCACGACAACAATTGCAAGAGGCAATCCCTTACATTGAGCAGCAACCTCTTTGGCTTCATTATTCAAGGCGGAACTGTTACCTTCTAAACCAGCTTGATCTCGAAATCAAACCCATGCTTCGTCTTCGGATAATATGGCAAGTTGAATTTCCTTCTGACAGTTCATTTTAGTGCAGACTTGTTGATGACGTGTAGTCAGAAGAATTTTACAACCCCTGTGGTCATCACCGAATGGAATTCCGAGATAATCTTCAATTCGAATTCTTCCCAGAGATCGTCGACAATTACGAGGATTTTGTTCACTCGTCGCATACTCTTGAATAGCTCTTCTGCTCTTCCTTCTCGGTTACTTGTTTGAAATTTTAAACCAAAAACATCTGCAACTTTATCTTGAATATTGTTGATGTTTGAATTTTGGGACATAGTAAACATCACAACTTTATCAAAAAGCTTTTGTTCTCCAGCATGCTTCCCAACTTCATGGGCTAAAGTTGTCTTACCAACTCCTGGCATTCCGTACAGTCCGATCATGTTAACAGCTTTCATAGCCTCCATGATCTGGTTCAAAGCTGATTTTGAAGATTTAGAGTCCAAGAAATGCGTGGATGTGATGAACTCTATTCCTTGAAGAGAACCGCGACAGCCCACCTGTGCAAAGTTAGAAGTCTGTAAAAGTTTAGAGATAATAGGAGTCTTCTCTGCCAGTTTCTTACTTAAGCAATATCGCCAGCCCCATTGAGGACACCATTTGAAACACTTGACGCAATCTACTTCATCTTGCAAGTTCTGGGTTTCTTCCAGTTCTTTCTCAGCCCTTTTAAGCCAGTCCTCAACGTCCTCATAGATGACCTCAATTTGCCTATTAGCCTCATGGACACGAGTGTCCACCCTCTGTTTCCTCAATTTAAGTGCGTTTCGTTGATTCGTGAAATCTTGAACAATCTGTCCATAACAGAAAAAGTAACGGAGATAGGGTGATGCGCATTCCATTGCCTGGTTTGTCACATTTTCGACAGCAGCAGAGGCAAGAGATTCGGCCATTTTTGTTGATAGTCTGATGAGGTTGAGCAAAAACTTTGGTTATTAGTAAGAAGATTATCAATTGTGACAAATAAAAGCAACTGTGACAAATAAAATGGAATGGAAGCTAGCAATTAAGAAGCTGTAATTATTGTTGTAAAGCAAAGCGATTATTATTGAAGAAGCTAGAAATTACTCTTGAACTTACCTCTCTTTCTGCCTGTGAATACCAGAAAGCAAATAGAGCTTCAGAGATATAAGTAGCTGTAAAAGATCAAAAGAGTAATTTAGGGCAGGTAATAGAAAATTGTGAAGGCCAATAAATAAAATAGAGATCCACTCAAATGCAAACTAAATGGCATTCAACAAAACGATGAAAATATATAGCAAGGAAGATGAGGAGCAGTTCCTCAAGACTTACCTTCACTGAACTATTCTCTGCGCTGTTTCTTTTGCGAAGTGGAAATCAAGGTATGAAGAAAGTTTGGTTGTCAGAAATAAAAGAAAGTTTTTTTTTTTTCCCCTTAATGGAGACAGAATACAAGAAAATGTGAAAACTGAAAAACAAAGAGTGGAAATGATCAGAAACACAGATTTGAGAATTTGAAAGCAAAAACACTTCGGATGATGAAAAAAACAATGGATTTGAAAGCAGGTTTTTTGTTTTTGTTTTTCTCTTAATTGCACATTTAAAGTGGTGAAATTGTTAGTTGAGGCCATTAATTTGAGTTTACTTTGCTTTGCGCTCCTCAAATAATTGAAGGAAAGAAAAGAGAGTAATTAATTATGGAGATTGTCTGTTTCTTCACCACTTTTTAGGTATTGTCTAACTTTAAGCTCTTGGGTGGGGATTCCAGATCCTACCGGCTTAAACAGCTGAATAGAGGGATCAAGAGCTATTCAAAGTGAAGCTAAAGCTATCAAATCTCGTCATATGAACAACAAAGCAATAAGCTGGAATGCCCATTACCATTAATCCCACCTTGTAGAGAGAGAAGATGAAATCTTTCTTTGAAGAAATAGATTAAAGTAGCAACTGTTTTTCCATTACTTACAAAAAGCTTTGACATGCATAACAGGCTCCAGTTAAAGATCTCCAAGCTAATCCCCAAAACTAGATCTTATCAAGACTCGACCTTGCTTCAAAAAATGCACAACGGCACAAACGTTTTTGTTTTAACATTTATACAGATATGACATTCACCAAAATACATTATAAACATCCATCACCTTCCTTCACCTCTTGTGATGAAACCTCACTTTCAACAGGAACTGTATCTTAACCTGTCCCAATCAACAATATTGTAGATGATAAGTACAAATCACATTAAGAACATCAATTGGATTTCAATAATTATAGCAATAACATTGTTAGGAGCAGGTTTAGCAGCAGTGGTAGCTATATTAAACGGACTCTTCAGTTTTTATAAAGTACTTGGGTCTGACAAACGTTCAGACATACTTATAAGGGTATAATCTTCCAAATGTATGGAAAAACTTACAGAAAAATTAAGCATACCCATCACGTCACTTACCCCCAGGACCTGATGCTATAGGCGGTAGGTGGTAGTAATAATAACAACACATGTCCAATTAATTTCAAACAAGGCTACATGTTACACCCAGAACAAAATATGTCAGAGGTTAAGGTCATTTAGTCCTCCCCAAACACTTTCCTCGAATCCAGGTAACCTAGATGGTATGTTGGTAGTAATAATAATTGGACATATAAACAAGGCCACTTAAGTACAGCAAGAAGGAAATATGTCATAGGTTACTTCAAAACAAAGGTCATTTAGTCCTCCCTGAACAATGCCAACAATTTCTTAGCCTCAAATATTTTCAGCACCTTTCAAACCTTAATCTTATGATTTCAAAATTAAATCCATTGTTCATCTAACCCAAACCACTTCTTAAAGAAAAACCTCAAAGCACTTAAAAAGATAGAGATAGAATTGATGGCATCTTAGAGGAAAGGGCTACAGAGAAAATAATACACTGATGGATATGCGTAAAGCACATTGCAATCGAACCAAAGTTGTAATTCATTTCATGCATTAAAGGTAGATAAACCCATCAACTGCAAAATGCCAGAATCAATATTTAGCTATATGGAAAGAAAAGATCTTTTAACTTACTTGAGAAGTGTTATAAACAATGTATTCATTATACATCAGCTCAGATTCCTTCACACTGGATGGAACCGGTTTGCCACAAGGAACAATAATGTCATCCTTCCACTTTACAAAGTCAGACCTCTTAGGTACTTTCTTTCCGAGCCCTCTCGTTGAGTGCTTTCCTTTTGGTAGTTTTTCTATATACTGAACAAGAATGACAAAAAGCAAAGAAAAATAATGAATAAATGCCAAGATCTGCATCTACACATTGGCATAGAGGATGCACTCACCTTGGCCTTTGTTAGTTCATAGACCTCCCCTAAAGCAACTTCGCTGAGAAGCATGAGGCTCACGGGATTTTTCCTATCTGTAAAGCAATACTGAGCACTCTTACTGACCAAATCAGCAAAATAGACCCCCTTGCCAAACTGGAATGCAAAAGTGTTACAAATTTAATTTCGAGAAAGAAATGTGTATGTCTTGTATACAGTGATGTAATAAAGAAAATGTAAGAGAACCATATAGCCAGTCGCTGGAGCTTCTGGAGGAGGTATTCTTAGTCCCTGGCTAAGTATCCCTACAAAATTTGTCAACCGAGAACCTGCATAAAAAAAAAAAAAAAAACCATAGTATGAGGAAAATTGCCCCAAATTATTTGTAGCAATTTGCGAAGCACGCATCTCTTGCGTAAATAACAAAGCCATTTACCATGCCAGAGAAGCATTCTGTTACTAAGCTTTTCTCTGAAAGGAGCAAACTTATCAAGTTCTCCTTCTCTTTCAAGTGAGAATACTTCTTCCAATTCAAGCTTCCAATCCTGCGAGTAAAATATATATAGTTGCAGTAATTTAATATTGCAAATTGAACCTACAGGAGAGAGGCAGAGGTGGGGGAAACAATAAACAAGCCCATAACCAGTTAACAGTAAGAGCTTTTCACAAATGCAAAATGCATACTCACAGTATGAGTAGGGGCATGAGTGGTAAGGAGATATTTCTCAATCAACTGAAAATCTTCACTATCATGAGGAAGGGGAGTAATATCACAATGGAGTTTCTTACATTTTTCATCAAGGGAGTCATCATTGTCGACATCAAAACCTACTAGTCTTGAGGCTATTTCAATGCCTTGAAGAGCTTCCAACATTTTCACCTACATTTCAAGCAGAAAAGGAAGACCATAGATTACTCATAGAAAGATTGTATAAACTTGCAGATTAGTTTAAACAGTTTCAAGCAATAATTGAGCAAGTTGACTCACAAATTCCTGCCTTCTGCATACAATAGTGTAAAAAACATTGGCATCTCACTCATACCCATGGTAGATGATACCACAACAAAGCAGTCTCAAGATAACCAGTCAATAACATTTTTCAAAATTTTTAACAGTGTTCTTTGTAGCAAAGAATAGCACCTAACTATCAAGTGCCGAGAAAATGTAGGTTCTACAAAATGAAAATGGCATTTCACCAACAGCATAATGGTACAATACAAGGAGAAAATGTCCAGCTATAATCTAGCACAGTACAAGCAATCAACAAATTTTAACAAAGAGGTACAACCTAGGCACCTAATCTGCAAAAGAGTTGAAGATGTCATAAGGAAACAGCACAACACCTTCAGTATTTAAGGAAGGAAAAAAAAGAGAAGGCAATTAAGTACCAATCCTAGAATGAGAAATTGTTTCTGAATTGAACATGAGAACACCAATGCTCAGATCAAACAGAGTTGGGACTGCTTAAAATAAACCAATACAGGAAGCAGACAAGTAAATTCAACTAGATGCATGCAAGATAATTAAATAGACTACTTTATTTATTACACAATAGAAATTGGTCCTCAAACATTTAAATACAGCACAAACTAGACCTTATAATTTGGGTTTAACACAGTTTATAAGTGGCCATAAATGCCTCAAGTGAAAGGAAATCAAATTTGACGGACTGTGACACGGTACCATCATTGAATTGAAAGCAGTCAAAAATCAAGAAAAGGCAATAATATGTAGGATGTATACCTTTGCCTTAAAATCATCTTCATCCCTTATGACATGTGGATGGATAGAAGGAATAACAGTAAAAAATCTATTGCTGGCATCAACAATAAAGCTTTCTTTGAGAGAAGGATCAGAAGCATCACTATTCAATAGATTTTGTATCTCTGTTAATGCCTCAAAACCTGGGCCAAGAAGATATGGTTACTAAAATTTCTACTCTGCATATGCCAGAAATTTAACTCCTAGAATGCAACCTCTAAGGTGTTCAGCATGATAGAGAAAATAAACCAGATTTTACAGTTACCAACCTTTCTGAATATTGCTTTTGCTTAGCTTTCCAAGGGGCATTTCCGACATATTAATCTCAAACTCCATCATTGCGGCCCTGTAATCAAGAATGGATCTTTAAGAGATCAAAGTAATTTGAGAGAATAAGAGACGGGAGAGTTTGCTTGGAAAATGGGCAATTTGCCTGTATGTTTCCACATTAAAAAGCATCTTCACCAATTCAAGCAAGGGAGGAGGAAGTTGACTATCTGCATCAGTGTGCTTCTTTTCTAACACCGGTTTGTTAACTCCATAATCCTACAATTTCCAGCATGTAAAAGTGAACTATAAGAAAAGGGAATCCACTATCGAGCAAGAGGCATAACACATTTGATGAAAGACGGAAAGAAAATTAGCAATACAATATCCAATGGGAAAAATCTGCCAGGCTGTTTCTGGAAATTTTGTTTCTTTTCCCCTGCCTCCCATGAGTTCCCAGTTTTCTCTAGAAATAAACGTTTGAATTCAGAGATTGCATCTGATTTTGGCATCTCTTCCAATTTGCTTCCGCCAATTTTTTCATTCCCAACACGACCCCATTTACGGAATACATAACAACCAGACTCTTTATCTTCTTGGATTATTTGGAGGATGTAGTAACTTCACATAACAAACAAGTAGAAGTTAACATTTATTGAGAAGGAAAATAATCAAAAGAGGACAAAAATACTAAAACAGAAAATTAAGAAAGCTAAGTGGCAAAATTAATGTGGCGATAAATTGATATACAAAACAGTCAGAAACTATGCTACTCCGACTCTTCATCTTTCTTGAAGTGCCCATGTCCGGTGCTCACGTCTGGCGCTTATCCAAAAATGAGTATAGGATATGATCCTCCAAAAACTCTCAAAATACATGGGAATTTTGAGAAAATTTGAACATACCAGAGATGGACACATAACCATCTCCAACACTCGCGTCCAAGTCCAAGTACAGTAGGTCAAAAAAGCAATGGGGAAAACACAAAGTTTCCAAAGTAGCATGTGTGTCAGTCTTCAAAGAGGATTAAGGCAAGAAAAATGCCCTTATTATCCTCTGAAGAAGCAAGGAACACACAATCATTAAGTTGCATATGTCAATAAGCAATAAGGAAAACATTTAACACAAGTTCGAAATCAGGAATGTCAGTCAGCTATAACAGATTAGAAAGCCAACAACAGAGACAGGTGTATAAAATGAAACCTGTTAACACCGGTTGATAAGTCGGACAAGTTCAAAGTTGTGTTATATATACTTCCACTGTCCTCCAGTATATGACATGAATCTTGCAGACCAGAGGCTTCATGCACAGCACTTCGTCCTTTTACTTTGACAGTGACCATGCTAGAGGCCTCACCGATGGCTTCAACTTTGTACAAATCAAAAGGAAGCTTCTTCTGTTTTTTAAAACAATCAACAAGATAGTCCTCCCTAACAATTGGCAATCTCATTCTCCTGAAAAGTGAAACACTTGAAATGAGTCTAAAATGAATGAAGAACTCAAGAGAAGAAATCTGGAAGCAGCTTTACCTTGCCTTCCTCCTCTCAGCATCATGACCCTCCGAGTCCCCACTCACAACCAAGCAATTTGTATCTGTAACATTATTTACTTATTTATTAAATAAAAACCAATCAACACAAGCAATTATATCAAAATATAGTCCAGGAAGCACATACCAGTCTTGATCTTGGCATGAACCATACCACCTGCTTCCTTGATTTTTCCCTTCCACTCTTCCTGAGGAGCAAATATCGTCAAGGAATAAACAAACATTCACATTTATTCTGAACAAACTGAATATAACTTCACTAACTTTTAAAATACAGTGGAAGAGATATTACCAAAGACTCCTTAGGCAATCCAACAATGGAAACTTTCAAATTTGCCAAGCTTTCAACATTTGAAGTTTGAGATTGGCCATTAGCAGCTTGACTTGAAGAAGCAGAAGGTGGAGGCAGGATGCGAGCAGGTTTTTTAATTTTTTGTGATTTAAACCACTGCAAAAGTTTGAGTCAGGAAAATGTTACAGTTTAAACACTTCTACATATCACGTCAATATTAGTTAATACCTTGCTAAGAAATTCATTATTTGTTTCACCTGGTACTTTCCATTTCCCTTTAAGACGTTCAGGTTCACAAGTAGAGTAAGAACACTTGCTCCATGCTGAAATGTAGCCATGGCAGCGATATTTGCCTCCAGAAAAGCGAAGAAAACCAGAACACATTGGGCATTTACCAAGGGCTCCAAACATCATACCACTTTTGCTAGTGGGATGGTTGATTAATTCTTCATCTTGTTATTGTTTATTATTTTTTGATGAATAATTAATTATGAATTAAGAGTCTTCACCACTTTCACTTTCGCTACTGGGACCGCCATTCTCCATGCTCTTACTTTTTACTATTTTTACCTTACCTGCTTCCTTTGCTTACTTATCCTCTATAAATATCACCTCATATAAATTTTAAGAATTAAATAAGTTATTATCAATTTAATGGTGGGTGATTAAAATTAAGAACATAAGCATAGTTGTGTGATTATTGGTATACTTTACTCTAATTTATTTGTCGTGTCAATTTTTAAAATAGCATAAGTTAACCTAATGAATTTAATAATTACCATTTGAAGTCTTGACTTGAATGAAGCAATGGTTAAAATTCTTATCAGACACCTATTTAATATGGATTCGAACCTTATATTAAAAAATTAAAAACTAAAAATAATAAAAATTAAATATAAAAATTAAGTATGGAACTTAAAAATTAGGATAAACTATCAAAATAGTCACTTTTGTTTGCCTCAGATTACTTTTTACGAAAGCCATTCATCCAACTATTTTGTCCAATGACCTCGTCATGTGTATGTTACCCTCATATGACATCCTTGACTCCTTTGGGTTAAATTCATTCACTCAATACAATCCTAATTTATCTCCTTGTCATCATTGTATCTTCCTAATGATTAATATGATCATTGTCAATCAAATGATTGTGATCAATTGCTTGTTCAAGAACAAGCAACCCGTGGCCACGTTTCATATTTATCAATCCACACAATGTTAATGTGAGGACATCATTAACTCTTTAATTGATCTATGAATTCCACTGTTTCTAGTAAAGCCATGCCTTAAACAAGTCATGTACTCAATGTCGAAACCATTTTTTTGCAAACGGGATCGACTGGATTTTGAAAACGAAAATTTAAAACGGGAGTCGCCACCGACCTTGATTTGGTGTGATCGGGTCACCTTTGTTTTAATAAAACAATTTTAGTTTACTAAAATGGCATTTTGGTCTACGAAATCCAAGAGAATAGGTTCGGAAGTCAGTTACGTGCGAGGAAGGATTAGCACCCTCGACATGCCCAAAATTGGTACCGAATTGATTAGTTAATGTCTTAATGTTGAAAGTTAAAAATCGAGAAATGGATTTGAAATATGATCATTTTTCATTAACATTGATTTTAAAATCCTTAAACTAGCTTAAAACGATTGTTAAAGGCTTCCTTATCTCGAGGTATCAGGGTATCACATCCCGTAAGTTAGGACACAATACCGTGACCTCTCGAGCGCAAGGTCGCATTCAATTTTAATTCAAATTTCTTGTATTTTGAAACTCAAAAGGATATTTAGCTATTTTCGAATCAACGAGAGAATCGAAACCCCGTAAGTTAGGGTACAATTCCTCGATATTCCAAAATGCCAAAACATTGCCTTATTCTAAAATTTGTTTTTGAATAGTAGCGAATTTGATATTTAAACGGCGTGTATTTGTTAAGGTTAAAATAAAACGATTTATTGGACAGATGTATTGGGGTTTAATTCGTGAAGCAATAACATGAGATACAATATAATAATGAACGTAGACAATAATACATGATCAAGGCATCATACAAATGAATAATAATAGTGCAAAAATACGAAAAAACGAATCAAGTACATACAATGGTAATAATCATGCAATATTCAAATAATGGCATCGATAACTAAAAGCCAATGAATTAAGAGATAAAAGACATAAGGCCAATTTGAATGAATAAAATGTAAATAAATTTAAGAAAGATAATAAAACGAATTTAAAATAGATAGTATGAAAAGGGAATTTAATATCAACAATGTACAAAACAATTTAGAAATGGAATATATGTATAAACAATTTTAGAATAGGTAATATAGGCAAAAGTTTGAAATAAATAAAATACGGGAAAAGTCTAAAATGAATGATATGTAAAATAATTTAAGATAATTAATATATGAATGAGCTTAAAACAAATGTTATGTAAAAAGAAACTTAAAATAAGTAATATACAAGACATCTAAGAATTAACTAGTATATATATAAAAAAGGATATGACGATTTGAAATTGATAATATATATAATTTTAAAATAAATAATAAAACAATTTAAAATGAAGAATGCATAAAACGAATTTAAAGTAAATAATGTAAAAGAGTTTTAAAATCTATATTACACAAAGCCAATAAAAGAAATACATATGAATAATTTTAAAATAGATAATGTATATATGAATAAAAGTGTAAAATAAATAATATGGAATAAGTAGAATGGGTTTGAAATAAGGTGTAAAAATAACTTTGAACTAAATAATATATGAGTTAACTTAAAATAATAAATATGAAGTTTAAAATATATAATACGTAAAATGATTAGAAATAGACAGTATAAATATACTTTATAATAACGATTTAGATATAATATATCAAAGTCATTAGAGATACATATATGTAATAACTAAAGAATAAATAACATAAAATAATTTGAAATAAATATATGGTAAAAATAGTTTTGAAAGGTAGAAATTTGAAGTGAAAGGTATATGGATATATATAATAGGTAAGAATTATAAAATAAATAATACATACACAAATAAGTTGAGACAAATAGTAATAATTTGAATAAAAATATATTAAAGTGAGTTACAATAAATAATAATGATATGAACAACAGTATACTGAAACAAATCAAGATTGACATAAAGGGAGTGAAGTGGATCAACTTAGGGTGTGATTAAAAATGAATCAGAATTTAGGGTATAAACTAAAATAATTTAAAAGAGGGCTACTAGGGATTAAATCGAAATACGCTGAGACTTGCAGGGACCCATTGAGGTAATATCCCGAAGCCCAATGCGCCGTGCTTCATTAAACCAGGCCAGGGATCGAATCAGGAATGAGATAAAACAATCAGGCAAAATTTAAAAAAAAAGAAAACAAAGTCTGGACCATATTGTAAAACGGCTCAAAACGGAGGGGCCAAAGTGGGTATTTTCCCACTTAAGGGAAACATACTGTTTCTGTCGAGCCTTTTAAGTCATTTTTTATTTTTTTTATTTCATTTCAGCTTCTATCAAACACAAAAAAAAAAAAGAAAAATAAAGAGCTTTTATCCTCTCTCCCTCTTCCCCCTTTTAACCTCCCCCATGGCCGACCATGGCTCATCGGAGAGTGCCTCCACGCCCGTGAACGGCGGCCACTATTGGGTGAAACAGACCCTTTTTGGTTCTCCTCCGAACAGACACGGAGTCGGGGCCTTCACGACCCACGGTACGGCGAAGAAAGGAGGGATTCCGTGGCTCTTTTCTCTCCGTCACGGCCAATGGCCAAACCCCAAGGGGTTCGCGACCTACGGATCGGCGAGAGTAGACGGAGCACCCTTTGAACAGCAGATCGGAGGTACTCTTTGTTATTTCCCTTATTCTTGTTTTGTAAATGAAGAAATCAAAGAAAATACAGAGAAAATCGAAAACCGAAACAAAATATTCACCTTTCGAAAGTTCTATTTCTTATTAATCTTCTTTACCAATCGTTCGTAAAAAAACACAAATGATAGATTTTGGCTTTTTAAAGCCGATCTATGAATCGTTTCGTTTTATGTTCTTTGTTCTTTTGCTATTTATTTCTTCCGCATGCTCCCTGTCATCGTATCTGATTTGATTACAGGTGTTAGAGGTGGAAAGGCCGTGGTTGGCTCGCGAGAGGGCAAGGCGGCGCGCGTGGGGCCAAAGGCGGTGTCTGCGGGTGAGGGAGGCGATATGGTTGGCTGCTGCTGTTTTCCTTTCTTTGAGATGGGCTAGGGTTGTTTGTTTTTTTGAGATGTTGTTGGATTAGGGTTAGAAATGGGCCTCACTAGTTTGGGCTTGCATTTGGTTTTAAAATCTGGGTTGGTTTGGTTGGTATGGGTTTTAGTTATTATTTTTGTTTATGTTCCCGGGCCAAAATTGGCTACTACAGCTGCCCCTCTTTGCTCATTGTCGTGTAACGAAAATGGAGCAAAGACCGTAAAGGAGCCAATTTTGCCTGGTTTTGCCTAATTTTGCCTTCTTTGGCGTTTCCTTTCTTCGAGTAGCCTCATTCCGTCCCACTACATCCTCAGGGGTATAGCGCTACGATTCATTCCAATGCAATTTCAGGGAGAAGAGATTTGTAGCTTCGATCTACTCCACTAAAACTTTAGAGAAATGGTAACTTGATCTGACCTACTGCAACTTCAGAGGTATAAGATTTATAGCTTTAATCTGCTCTACTGCAACTTCAGAGAGATAAGATTTGCTATCTTTAGTCTATTTCACTGCAACTTCAGGGAAATAGGATTCACTGTCTTCAGTCTGCTCTGCTACAACTTTAGGGAGATAAGACTTGTAACTTTAATCCACTCCGCTGAAACTTCAAGGAAATCTATTGTGGCTTCGAGCTGCTCCAACGCCATTTCAGGAAGAAGATGTTTGATTTCCAGCCTGTTACCCTACTGCTTAGGGGGTTAAGGCCCCTCATCTCCGATCTGTTTCCCTACTACTTAGGGGTTTTAAGACCTGTAAATTCAGCTTGTTACCCTACTACTTAGGGGGTTAAAGCCCATCCTCTTCGATCTGTTTCCCTACTACTAAGAGATTAAGATCTGTAAATCTTCCGCTGTCTTCGATCTGTTCCACTGCAATTTCAGGGAGACGAGATCTGCAATCTTCATCCTACTCCACTACTGCTTAGGGGGATAGGATGGTGGCTTGAATCTGTTCCACTACTGGTTAGGGAGATGAGATTCGCCATTTTCGATCTGTTCCACTGCAACTTCAGGGAGACAAGATCTGCAAATCCAGCTTGTTACCCTACTGCTTAGGGGGTTAAAGCTTGTGAATTCACTGATTTTGGGGATATGACCTGTAGAATCAGTTTCATGTATCTATGCTCATGTCTAATGATTAGGATGCTATGATCGAAATGAATCAAATGCTCCTAACTAGATGATGAATGTGTCAAATAATTAGGATGCTATGATTGAAATGAATCAAATGCTCCTAACTAAATGATGAACGTGTCAAATAATTAGGATGCTATGATCGAAATGAATCAAATGCTCCTAACTAGATGTGTTATGAATGATATATGAATGAAAATGTCACTTTTTAATTTGACATTACTCGTTGTTCATCGAGGTTTTATTATCAACGCGTAACTCTGCCTTTTCTTCGACTGGTATCTCTGGCAGGAAACCCAAAGAATAATCACAAACTGGGCTATTTTTCACCATCGTTCCCAATCTTTGAATGTAGGGAGATTAAAACTAATTAGTCCCGTTTCAGGTCCTTGTATCATTTAGAAGAATTTCAGAGTAATATACAGAACTTCTTTTTGAATGTTATTAGTCCATTAATCATCATTTCAACAGAAAAATATTTGAAAAGATTATTGCGGTAGACAAGATGGAATTTTATTTGAGAACAAAACTCAAAATGAATAGGGTAACCAAAATAGCAAATTTACTAAAATACGAAATGGGAATTGATAAACTAATCAAGATAACATATTCTTTCCAAGAATCAAAATGAATGAGATAAGAAGAGGTGCCCCAGATATCGCAGTATGAGCTTCGTTGCACAAACTTCTCGGGGACCCTTTGAACTCGGTATGCGTTTAGAAGATCAAGAGTATTTTGTCGATGCCCTAAGATGTAGCATCCCTCCTTCTTGTCAATTCAAAGAAAACAGGACCATGGTATGCCCTCAACTTCGATCAAAATTTGAATTGCCCATTCCTGGGTTTTCAACTCAAAACCCCTTTGGTCTCAAAGCGCCCTTTTACGGGTTTTCGCCTTGGCCTCTCCTTTTTTTTTTTTAGGTAAAATACCTCTTGACCGAATCTGAATTCACGGGATTAGGTAAGCTTTTACCATCCATCTCGGTTAAAATTAGAGCCCCTCCAGAGAAAGCCTTCTTTACCACATAAGGTCCCTCCCAATTCGGCATCCATTTTCCTCTGAAGTCCTTTTGTATGGGAAGGATCTTTTTCAATATGAGGTCTCCTTCATGGAATTCTCTAGGGCGAACCTTCTTATTGTAAGCCCGCATCATTCTTTTTTGATACATTTGACCATGTCGGATAGCCTTTAGCCTCTTTTCTTCAATCAAGTTCAACTGGTCGTATCGAGACTGGATCCATTCTGCTTCATCTAACTTTAGTTCTGAAAGCACGCGTAGAGAGGGAATCTCGACCTCAATAGGTAGAACTGCCTCCATTCCATAAACTAAAGAAAATGGTGTTGCCCCGGTAGATGTTCTGACCGACATTCGGTAGGCATATAGGGCAAATGGTAATTTATCGTGCCAATCTTTATATGTCTCAGTCATTTTTCCTATGATCTTCTTGATGTTCTTATTGGCCGCTTCCACTGCACAGTTCATCTTTGGGCAATACGGCGACGAGTTATGATGTTTGATCTTGAACTGGCTACAAACTTCCGCTATCGTGCTATTGTTCAAGTTTAGTGCATTGTCCGATATGATTCGCTCAGGCATCCCATATCGACATATGATTTCTTTCTGCCAGAACTTACTGACTGCCGACTTTGTAACGTTGGCATAAGAGGTGGCCTCTACCCATTTGGTGAAGTAATCTATGACCACAAAGATGAATCTATGTCCATTAGATGCCTTCGGTGAGATTGGCCCTATGACATCCATGCCCCACATGGAGAAAGGCCATGGAGAAGTCATGACATGAAGGGGTGAAGGAGGTACATGAATTTTATCTCCATAGATTTGGCATTTATAGTACTTCTTGGCATAGTTGACGCAATCTCCTTCTATAGTAGACCAATAATACCCGAATCTCATGATCTGTCTGGCCATGGTGAAACCATTAGCATGTGTTCCACAGACACCCTCATGAACCTCTTCTAGGATTTGTTTAGCCTCGACAGCGTCCACACATCTTAAGAGCACTTGGTCTTTCTTCTTTTATACAGGATTTCTCCATCCAAGACATAGTCACTGGCCAACCTTCTTAATGTCCTCTTTTCATTCTCAGTTGCTTGGTCTGGGTATTCACGACTCTTCACATATCGTAAAATATCCTGATACCAAGGATGGTCATCTTTCTCTTCTTCTTCTTCGATATTGCAGCAATGAGCCGGAGCCTCATAAATGCTCATTTGGATAGGCTTCATACCCTCTTGCTTGTTTACTTTAATCATAGAAGCTAAAGTTGCCAAGGCATCAGCCATCTGGTTTTCATCTCGTGGGAGATAGCAGAAAGTGATATCATCAAACTCCTCGATTAACTCAAGAACCAGTCTTCGATAGCTGATCAGCTTGGGATCTCTTGTCTCCCATTCACCTTTAAGCTGATAGATCACTAGCGCAGAATCTCCGTATACTTCTAATACTTTTATTTTGCATTCTATGGCTGCCCGGATGCCCATGATACATGCCTCATATTCTGCCATGTTGTTTGTACAGTCAAAATCCAATTTACTGGTGAAAGGATAATGATATCCGTTTGGGGATACCAAGACTGCCCCAATTCCATTTCCTATAGCATTTGAAGCTCCATCAAAATTCAGCTTCCAAGGGTGGCCTTCTTGAGAGTCTTCTTCTGTGGTTGCAACATACATTAGATCTTCGTTCGGGAAATCAAAACTCAATGGCTCATAATCTTCTAGAGCTCTACTAGCCAAAAAGTCTGCTATTGCACTCCCTTTCTGACCTTTTAATTCACGTAGACTATGTCAAACTCGAGAAAGTAAAATTTGCCAACGAGCCATTCTTACTTTCAAAGCGTTTGACTCCATCATGTACTTCAAAGGTCCAGCTTTGATATGAGCCAAGTTGTGTGGTACAACATGTATTGCCTCGATCTTGTGTCGTCCAAATCAAAGCACAAAGACGACTTCTCGATCGGCGAATATCTCGTTTCACATTCGATGAATTTCTTGCTTTGAGATAGTATATTGCTTTTTCTTTTCTTCCAGGTCTCGTCATGTTGGCCTAGCACGCATCCCATGGAATTCTCGAACACCGCCAAGTACAATATCGATGGTTTATCTGGGCAAGGTGGCATCGATCTTTGGGAGCCTTTGGATAGGTAATGCTTGACCTTGTCAAAAGTTTTCTGGCACTCCTCATCCCAAACACCTGGGTTATGCTTCCTAAGGAGACGAAATATTGGATCACATTTCTCTGTCAGTTGTGAAATGAATCGAGCAATGTAATTCAGTCTTCCTAGGAAACCTCGAACTTCTTTTTGAGTACGTGGTGGGGGTAATTCTTGTATAGCCCTGACTTTGTCTGGGTCAATCTCGATTCCTTTTTCACTGACTACGAATCCCAACAGTTTTCCTGACTGGGCTCCGAAAGTACACTTTGCGGGATTAAGCTTTAGTTGGAACTTTCTTAACCTTAAGAATAGTTTCCTCAGGACTTGCACATGCTCATTTTCTGTTTTGGATTTTGCAATCATGTCATCGACGTAAACTTCGATCTCCTTGTGCATCATATCATGAAATAAAGTTACCATGGCTCTCTGATATGTTGCTCCCGCATTTTTCAGTCCAAATGACATCACTTTATAACAAAATGTTCCCCACATGGTTACGAATGTGGTCTTTTCCATGTCTTTCGGATGTATTTTTATCTGGTTATACCCCGAGAAGCCGTCCATAAATGAGAAAAGTGAGTAACCCGCCGTGTTATCCACTAATGTATCAATGTGAGGCAACGGAAAGCTATCTTTTGGGCTAGCTTTGTTTAGATCCCGATAGTCTACACACATCTGTACCTTCCCATCTTTCTTAGGAACTGGGACTATATTGGCCACCCATTCTGAGTACTTGACCACTTGTAAGAAACCGGCGTCGAACTGCTTCTTGACCTCTTCTTTTATTTTCAACAAAACATCGGGTCTCATCCTTCGGAGTTTCTGTTGAACTGGCTTGCATTCTTCCTTTATAGGGAGTCGATGCACCACGATATCGGTATTCAACCCAGGCATGTCTTGATATGACCAGGCGAAGACATCCTTGAATTCCCGGAGTAACTCGATGAGGTCTTGCTTTGTTTCTACAGCGATACTAGCTCCAATTTTCCCCTCTTTTCCTTCTCCTAAGCTCACAACTTCCACCGACTCTTTGTGAGGTAAGATTTGTTTCTCTTCTTGTTCTACCATTCTTAACAAATCAGGAGATAGGCCACAATTTTGGTCATCTTCAAAATCCTCCGTGTCCTCTATACACAAGTCTTGCTCCAAAGGAATCTCTGAGTCATTGGCAATATCACTCATATCATTGATATCTAGGGACCTGTTATGGATGAAGAAAGAAATCCAAAGAACAATGAATCTAAGAATATTTTATTTGTATGGTATGATTATGAATGAATTGGAAAGAATAAAAGAATATTCACTTAAGATGATACGCAAAATGCATTTTTTATTGAAATAAAGATATTTGGACATATGCCTATTTCATAAAAGGATTCTTATTGCCCCTAGGCTTAGAGTAATAAGCTTGTTTTGAACATTACTCTGAGTTAATCCTAAAATTTACAGGGAACTCCTCCACAGTCCAATTGTTCAAAACGCTTCCAGGGATGTAAGGGCGAATTCTAGCTAAATTTTCCTCAGTTTTCCCCTCTGATATGGCGTTAATACTCAAACTGTTCAATATTTCTTCGGTAAGCTCTTTCATTGTCGACCTTCCTTTAGAGTGAATAATCCCTCCTGAGACGAATGTTTTGGATAAATGAGGGAAGGTCATCGGCTCCCACTTGACCTCCTCACTGCACAAACGCGCTCTCTTCATTTCTTGCCTTTTCTCCAGCTCCTTCTTCTTTTGCTTCGCATCTAGCTTAAATCCTAAGCCAAAGCGATCTCGTTTTTCTCTCAGCATTGGTACCTCGATCCTTCCTTGGAGGCATCTTCCAAGTCCTCTCCCTGGTAAGGCTCCTTTGCCAACAGTTAATCGTAGGCCCATTCTTGTGGTTCTGGATATTCTGGGCATTGGGATTTTGTTCCCTTCAACAATGAATGTAACATTGACGAATTCTAGTGATCGAAAGGAACATTCTATCGCCTCATCGTCCGTTCCCACGTACGGTGCATCACTGGTGACAGATGTAATTATGTCTTCCTCCGCGTTTATCGTTACCAACCTACCCTCAGTTACCAACTTTAACTTTTGGTGTAGGGACGACGGTACCACCCCTGCCGAGTGGATCCACGGTCTTTCCAACAGGCAATTGTATGACGGTTTGATGTCCATTACCAAGAAATCCACCTCGTATGTATTTGGGCCGATCAAGAGAAGTATCTCAATTCTTCCCATCACCTTCCTTTCAGTGCCGTCTAATGCTCTCACGACGTCCTGGCATGTCTTCATGTGGGAGCTATCTACTGGCAATCTATTTAGCGTGGACAGGGGCAGGACATTCAGCGCTGATCCATTATCAATCAGCACCCCCGGCAACGTATATCTTTTGCAGCGAGTGGTGATGTGCAGGGCCTTTGTAGATCCCATACCTCCCGGTGGTATTTCATCATCATTAAAGAAAATAAAATTATCCGCGCTGATGTTATTGACCAGACGATCGAGTTTGTTGACAGAGATATCATCCGCAACATATGTTTCATTTAAAACCTTTATCAATGCACTGCAGTGAGTCTCTGAGCTCAAGAGCAAGGCTAGTACCGATATGCGGGCTAGCTGCTTGTGTAACTGCTCTACAACACTGTACTCACTGTGTTTCAGGAATTTTAAGAATTCTTTAGCCTCTTTTTCAGTCACAGGCTCATTGACAGGTGATTCAAGTCCGGTTGCCTTTTCCTTTTCTTGCCCAACAACCACGGATTTTCCTTTAGCTAACTCTACCCTTGTGTTCGGAGTATAACGCCTTCCACTGCGTGTATAAAAACCCTCGTCTTGACCTTTCTCCGAAGTACCAGTTGGATTTTCCTCTCCCGGGATCATTACGTTGCAGTCGTAATTTCAAGGAACCCTTTTGTTATCCTTATAGGGGAAAGCAACCGGTTTTTGGATTATAACCTTTGGCGCAATTGGTACTCCCATTTCACTGGTCCTTGGTCGCGATATAATTACGACTGGATGACTGACCCCTTGGACATTGTTGGTTGGCCCTTGCTCTGACGCCCATACGTCTTCTCCTTTCGGGTCCTCGGTGTGCTTAAAGAATTCGATCTCTTTATTTTCTATCAATCTCTGTACCAGAGCCCTGAATTCATTACACCTTTGGATCTCATGCCCTTCCTCGTTATGGAATTCACAGTAGTACTTCCCTCCTTCAGGCTTCTCCTCCAAATCTTGTGTAAGTAAACCTTCTTCCACCATTTTCTTCCAAACCCATCTCAAAGGGGTCTTTACCTCCGATACGTCCATCTTGGTTCTCATCCCTCCACCTTCGACTATCGCGTTTACCCCTTCATCTGAATGGCTGGGTAACGGGTTTCCAGCCACATTAGGTCCTATGGGATCATCGAACTTCACAATACCCATCTTTATGAATCTTTCGACTAATTTTTTGAAGGCCGTGCAGTTCTCAATCGTGTGTCCCGAGATTCCTGCATGGTATTTACATTGAGCGTTTGCGTCATACCACTTAGGGAATGGAGGTTGCATGGGTTTTAGGTAAAATGGGGACATTACATGTGCATCGAACAGGTTTTTGTAAAGCTCCTTATACGTCATTGGGATTGGCGTGAATTGAACCCTTTCTGTATTAGGCCTCGGGTTGGAATCTTGCCTTGTAGGGCCCTGATGGCTAGTAGTCACTGCCCTTGGTTGGCTCACTGTGACTGGCTTGGGATAACTTTTATTATATATGCTTGCATTGTTCACTTCGTTCTCTTTCCTTCTAGGAGCTGATCTCTTGGCATTTTCTCCCGCTTCAATTTTCCCACATCTCACCGCGTTTTCTATCATCTCCCCGGACATCACTATGTCTGAGAAGCTCTTAGTAGCGCTTCCCAATATATGGTTAATGAATGGGGCCTTCAGGGTATTGATAAAAAGCATGGTTGTTTCCTTCTCCAAGAGAAGTGGTTGGACTTGCATCGCTATTTCTCTCCACCGTTATGCATACTGCCTGAAGCTCTCACTCGGCTTCTTTTCCATATTTTGTAGGGTAATTCTGTCGGGTGCTATGTCCGTCACGTGACCGTATTATTTCATAAAAGCTTGAGCCAAGTCTTTTCATGAACCAATTTGGGCACGGCTGAGCTGGTTATACCACTTGGCCGCGGATCTGATCAGGCTGTCTTGGAAACAGTGGATCAACAGCTGGTCGTTGTTGACATACCCTGTCATCCTTCGACAAAACATCGTAATATGAGCTTCCGGGCAGCTCGTCCCATTATACTTTTCAAACTCCGGGGTCTTAAATTTTGGTGGGAGCACCAGATCTGGGACTAAGCTTAAGTCCTTAGCGTCAATCCCGCCACGGTAATCAGCAGTCTCCATTGCTTTGAATTTTTCTTCCAGCCATTTACAACGATCATCGAGCTGTTTTGCCAAGTCAAATTTTTCTTGTTCTGTTTCTGCCACATCATCGAGGTCCGGAACAAATGGATTAGCTGGATTATCCCCGGGGGTGGAACCTGAACCTATAGGAGCATTTATCAGCGCCGAGGCACCGGCCTGGTATTGCCGGGGCCTAATAGTGATAGGCGCTGTTCGTGGGTGCATCTCTGGTTGTGATTGAGTGTTTACTGGGGCAAAGCCCGGAGGATAGATAGGTTCTTCATTGTCGCTCCCTATAGTGTTTTTCCCTTTTTCGCGTTCTTTAGCCAGCAACTGTGCTAACTGCCCTAACATATTATTCTGGGATTCTTGCATTTGTTCCCTCATATCTTGTTGGATTTTCGCTAACTGCTCTTGCATCTGTGCTTGTAATTGCTCTTGCATATCCCTTTGCAGTTGTTCTAATCTTTCTAGTCTTTGATCCATTTCTTTGGTTTTACGGCGGGTATAGTAGCTGTGTTCGGTTGGTTGATTCTCATTGGTTTCCAGATTAACTGAAATAATTTTTACTTAATCAGGGTCTTTTCGTGAAATTTAATGCATATGATGAAATGTAATACAAATGAATGAATGCAAAAGAGGCGTTGATTCTAATTCAGTTTCATTAGAAGAACTTCACTAGAAGAAAAATTTCTTTACATAGAACAGATGATTACATATACGACTTTGCCCTAATGCCCAAAGCCTTAACCTTCCTAAGGAGCCAAGCTAGGTTTGGCCCCGATCTGATTCTGACTCATACTTTAAGCTCAATACATCAGCCTGAACTGCCAAAGTTTGCAAGTGATCAGCCACCTCCCGAACTTGAGCCACAGCCTCGCCCATGACATAATTTCTATTTCTGATCTGATCTTGAGAGCGGAAAAGTTGTTCTCTATAATGTTCATTGTTTGCCTCAAGGAGTTCCACTCGAATTTTACTATCTTGTAGTACGGTCTCGAGTTTCCCTATTTTCTCTTTCAACTCTTCGATCTTACTTAGACTGGCTTTCAACTCGATTACAGAATTACGGTTACAATGTTGATGTAGCGATCTTTCTAGCTCAACCACCCGAGTCCGTAACTTTTCCTTTTCGTTTTGGCTTTCTGACAAACTCTTTTTTAGAATGTCCTCTCGTACTCGGACATCATGGAACTTCTTTTCCCACTGATTGACTCTAGTCTTTTCTTTTCCAATCTCTTGACGCCATTGCTCCGATGTTTTGCCCAAACTGGCAGTCCTTATTGACATACGTAGCTTCTTATAATTAGTCTTCAGGAGATCCAAGTCTTCCTCGGCTTTGTTCTTCCATTTTCTTAGCTTCTCGGCTTCTAGCTTATGGATGTCGACATCCAATCCTAGCCGCATCTTTTCTTCCTCCAACTGCTCTATCCTCTTTCCAAATTCTGAGCTCTTTCTCTCGAAGTCTTGCTTGATGATCTCTAACTCAGATGGGGCTACTCGCAAATGCTCTTCTATTGGCTGAGTGCTCCCTTGATCCAGTTTAGGAATGTTATCGTTGACTCTCTTAACCCACCACCATTCATATTTGGGGGTTGTCATCGGGCCCGCGGTGAATCCCTTCATTCTTCGAGTCTGGTTCCACGCATCTGATATCTCACGGACCTTTTTCTTATAACCGTCATCTTTATAGGAGAACTCACACTGAGCTAACCCTTGTGTTACCGGTATGAACTGCCTCGATCGATATTGCCTTAACACAAGTAGCGGAGTGTATCCAGAAGCCCCTCATATTCCAGTTAAAGGGACCCAGTCAAAATTACCGCATCTATATAAGATCTCGCCAGGGATCAACCACGGAGCTCTCCATTCAACATTTTCGGCTTGTAAATTCTGGAGGATAGTTATCCATTTCTCTTCTGAGATGTCATCTCATCTCGATATGGCCACCAATTCTCTTAATGGGGAATAGTCCCTAGAGAAAACCCTATAGGAGACTTTTTCTACTTTCCAAAAATGGCTATGGAACCATGCCAAAAGGAGTTGTGCACAACCAATGAATCTTCCTTCGCTCGTTCTCCGACACGCACTCAAGGATCTGAAAGTTTCTGCTAGGATTGCTGGGACTGGTGTAGTACCTTTATCAAGTCGGTCGAATAAGTCTGAAACAGCTTCATCTACATGTCCTAATGCCTTGGGAAAGACGACCAAACCATAGATGCTTAAAGCAAAAACGTCGACCCTTTTCTTCAAATTCGGGTGCGCTAAGATCAAGTCCCTCAAATTCCCCCAAGGAATACACTTACTATCCCTTTTCTGTTTGATACGGGCTGCAACCCACTGCTCACTCATTCCCGTGATACTCATCAATTTCTTCAAGAAGGGAGGGACGTTAACAGGTCTTGAATAGGCCCTGTCGGCCTGAATCTTCGGGCAATTAAGTAACACCATGTATTCCTCTACAGTGGGTACTAAATCGACTCCTCTGAAGGTGAAGCAACTGTAAGCGGGGTTCCAAAACTGCGCGAGGGCCCGGAATAAGTATTTATCCACCTTTATGTTGAGCAAATAAGGTAAGTCACCGTAGTTGCAATAAAAGAGTTGCTTGATCTCGTCGTTCCAACTATTCCATATTTCTCTTAGTTCTCGCAGGTCGTTCTGAGTCACATTGATGCGAGTGAAATCCCATAACTCCGACTCGTATCCCTCGGCCAAACTATCACCTTTCTCTCGTTGTGTCTTTTCGGACCATACTCGGACGGCCGCATTATCCTCCACTCTATCAAGAAACCCTTTTTCCATGCTAAACTCTTCTATTTAGTAGCCGAATCGTGAATCAATGCCCCTTTTATGATGAGATGCCATGCAACAACAATAAAACACAAACAAGTCAGTATTAAAACAAAGAATAGAAATCAAAGCAATCAAGAGATAATCAAGCACCTAGTCAGGTAACTACTAAGGGTCGGTGTGGTTCTACTTAGGGTAGGCTCTTAAGGCTCATTACATGTAGTTTGGTTCTAAAGTAAAGGTACCTGAACCAGCAGATTCCTCGATCCTCACCCATTATAGGCTCATACGAACCGAGTTCGATTCAGGGGCATACATTTCCCTATGGCTATACGGAGATGAAAACCTCACGAAGACGCAGGTATGGATGTATCCCGAAAGCGATCCACTATCCTATACGGAGGTGAAGACCTTACGAAGGAGTAGTTTCTCACTTCCACTTAAAAGGGTAAAATTGACCAATAATGTAGTATGATGCGCAAAAATACACCAAGAGAATTAAACCAGAAGCAAATCAAATATAACACAAAAAAATGAAATGCAATGTAATGACAATACGTTTAAGACGAATTTTTAATTTCCAACAAAAGACAAAAATAATCAATTTATGGCTCGACTCTCGACCATGTCCCCAGTGGAGTCGCCAAGCTGTCGAAACCATTTTTTTGCAAACGGGATCGACTGGATTTTGAAAACGAAAATTTAAAACGGGAGTCGCCACCGACCTTGATTTGGTGTGATCGGGTCACCTTTGTTTTAATAAAACAATTTTAGTTTACTAAAATGGTATTTTGGTCTATGAAATCCAAGAGAATAGGTTCGGGAGTCGGTTACGTGCGAGGAAGGATTAGCACCCTCGACATGCCCAAAATTGGTACCGAATTGATTAGTTAATGTCTTAATGTTGAAAGTTAAAAATCGAGAAATGGATTTGAAATATGATCATTTTTCATTAACATTGATTTTAAAATCCTTAAACTAGCTTAAAACGATTGTTAAAGGCTTCCTTATCTCGAGGTATCAGGGTATCACATCCCGTAAGTTAGGACACAATACCGTGACCTCTCGAGCGCAAGGTCGCCTTCAATTTTAATTCAAATTTCATGTATTTTGCTTCCAATAAACTTACATTTGTTCTCATTATTTAACTTGTTTGTTTCGAGTTATGCTCTTAGTCAATTTTCTTCTTGTCCATTAGTATAATCCTTTTCAAGCATTTCGCATTGAAATAATTATTAATGGACTAATCATACTTTTGTAAAAGGAGTTTCGCGTATTACTCTGAAAACTTCTAAATAGTACAGGAACCTGAAACCAGTCGGTTGTTTAAGAGCTCACCAAGTGTAAGGGCTGGAAATATTTGAGCTCAAATTGAGTTTATCTCTTGGATTTTCTACCAAAAAAATCAGTCAATGAAACAAGTTATAGATCATGCACCCTTGAGTTACAGTAGGATACAGATCCTATAGCCAGGAATTGCAGTGGAATGGTTTAAAGATAGTGCCAACCTTGTGTCCCCAAATTATAGTGGAATAGACCCTGAAGTTACAGTGGAGCAAGCTGGTTAAGCAAAATGCGATTATTTCCTTGGGTTTTGGGTCGAGATACCAGTCGAGCAATAGGGCAGCGTACTATGTCAGTGATAGAGCCCTGATAGGCAATGAGTGATGACGCGTTAAGTTTTTTCAAAAAAAAAAAATATCAGGATGAAGACCCGAAAGGGCGTCCTAATAAAGCAGATTTGAACCCAAGAAGTAAAACGATTCAAGCAGTGAGTCAAACAACAAGACTACAGTATTTAAAGCATTTTCAGTAGTCCAAAACTTTCTACGCAAGAAGCCATGCTCGAAAAGATTCTTGATTAAGAAATATGGAAGAGTTCATGCGTTGAACATCTAGAGCATTTTGAAATGACATACTCCAAACAAAACAAATGTTGAGTATTACCCGGATGAGAATTTGATAAGTACAAAAGCCTCAAAGCAAGGACAAAGTTCAACCAGGGGCAAAAGACTGATATTTGAGAAACGTTGATTACTCGTGAAACTGAAGATGGGTACAGGACCTAAAGAGAAAGTCAAGAGCTGAAGTAATGAATGCAGATCATCACAAAAATCGTGACGAAAAAGGACGTACGACTAACATGCCTAAGGTGCATAGCATAATCATGTAGGCATAAAGGCATTTAAGACAAACATGTGCATATCATGATAACATTAGGCATGACATATACAGGTACTCCAGCAGAGCAAGAGGATGCGATGTTAGTTGTACTGCATCAAGGAAAAGACACCTGAGTTCCACCAGATGACATGTTTTGGTAATCTGATGTTTTAATTTCTGTTTTTCAAAAAAATCAACTCATATTGCGAGAGATGAGTTGAGCCTCAGGACACGCTGAGGTATTTTCAATTTCTATTTTTCAAAAATCGACTCATATTGCGAGAGGTGAGTTGAGCCTCGGGACACGCTGAGGTAATTTCAGTTTCTGTTTGTCAAAAAATCAACTCGTACTGCGAGAGGCGAGTTAAGCCTTGGGACACGCTGAGGTAATTTCAATTTCTGTTTGTCAAAAAGTCAACTCGTATTGCGAGAGGCGAGTTGGGTCTCAGGTCACATACTAAGGTATTTTCAATTTATGTTTCAAAAATCAGCTCATATTGTGAGAGGTGAGTTGAGCCTCAGGTCACACGCTGAGGTATTTTCAATTCCTTTTTTTTTTTAAAAATCAACTCGTATTGTGAGAGGCGAGTTGAGCCTCAGGTCACACGCCGAGGTATTTTCAATTTTTGTTTTTCAATTTCTGCTTTTCAAAAAAATCAACTCATATTGTGAGAGGTGAGTTGAGCCTCAGGACATGCTGAAGTATTTTCAATTTCTGTTTTTTTCAATTTATATTTTTCAAAAATCAACTCATATTGCGAGAGATGAGTTGAGCCTCGGGTCACATGTCGAGGTATTTGCAAAATTTGCTTTTCAAATTAAGTAAAAAAAAAATCAACTCATATTATGAGAGGTGAGTTAAGCCTCGGCTCATATGCTGAGGTATTTTCAATTCTGTTTTTCAATTCACGTTTTCAAAAATCAACGCATATTGCGAGAGGTGAGTAGAGCCTCAGGTCATGCTGAGGTATTTTCAATTTATGTTTTAAAAAAAAAATCAACTCATATTGCGAGAGGTGAGTTGAGTCTCAGGACATGCTGAGGTAATTTCAATCTCTGTTTGTCAAAAATTAACTCATATTGCAAGAGGTGAGTTGAGCCTCGGGACACGCTGAGGTAATTTTAATTTCTGTTCTTCAAAAAAATCAACTCATATTGCGAGAGGTGAGTTTAGCCTCGGCTCACAATTCTGAGGTATTTTTAGTTTCTGTTTTTCAATTTTTGTTCTTCAAAAAAAAAATTAACTCATATTGCGAGAGGTGAGTTGAGCATCGGCTCACATGCTGAGGTATTTTCAATTTCTGTTTTGCAAAAAAATCAACTCATATTGCGAGAGGTAGAGGTGTGCATGGGCGGGCGGGCGGGTTTGGCCGGGCCCATAAAAATTTTCGGCTCGTTTTCAAGGCCCGGGCCGCCCGTGCCCAAATATGGGCCTAGAATTTTGTCCAAGCCCGACCGAGAAAAAATAATAAGCAGTTCGAGCAGCTACTACCATATTAATTTTTTTACTTTTTTATTAAATAAAAACTTTAAAATATAATAAATCAAATGCATTTAAAACATAAAAAAATATTAAAAAAAGGGAATAAAATAATTCTTAAAATAATATATAAATTAAAAATATAATAAAAATAATTATATTAAAATTAAAAATTGAAATAAATTAGAACTAAATTAAGAACTAAATTATATTAATAACAAAAATTTTACAATATCAAAATAACATTAAAAACAATAAAAAAACCTAAAGTAAAAAAACTAAAGTTACTTAAAATTTAAAATAAAAATAATTTAAAAATAATTTAATATTAAAATCGGGCAGGCTCAAGGGCCAAAAATCTTGCTCGAGGCACGCCCGTTTCTAAACGGGCCTCTTTTTGCCCAAGCCCATTTTTCGGGCCTATATTTTTACCCAAACCCTCCTATTTTTCGGCGGGGCCTTCGGTCGGCCGGCCCCGACCCATGCACACCTCTAGCGAGAGGTGAGTTGAACCTCGGGACATCTTTGAGGCGCTTTAGTTTATGTTTTCTAAATTCAGTTTTTATCAAAAGTTAGCTCATATTGCGAGAGGTGAGTTGAGCCTCGGGTCACATGTCGAGGATAAAGATTGGAGTTAACCGAAGACACAGATTTTGCCTCCTTGAAGTTACAGTGAAGTAGGTTGAAGTTACAAGTCTTATCTCCCTGAAGTTGTAGCAGAGCCCTGAAGTTGCAGTGGAGCACATTGAAGTTACAGATCTTATCTTCCTGAAGATACAGCAGAGGAGCAGATCACAACGAATTTCATATCCCTGAAGATACAAGTAGATTGAAGCCACAAGTCATAGCTCTGAAGTCGCGATGGATTGAAACAAAGCTACAAGATGCGGTGGACTAGAACCAGGCTACCTGAAGAAGAGGAACACCAAACAAACCGAAACTCAGCCAGACCGGGCAAATTTGGTCTTCTTTGAAATTCTTTGCTCTATTTTTGTTGCACGACAATGAGCAAAGAGGGACAGTTATTGAAACCCAAATTTGCCCTACCCACTTAGCCCACTTAACCCCAACAAAAGCCCATGACCCATTTACACTAAACCCTAAACCCATTTACATTAAACCCCAAATTAAACCCAAAACCCAACCCAAAACCCAATTGTATTAGCCCAATTGATTAACCCTAACCCAAAAAAAAACAAACAATTAAGAAACCCTAGCCACCTAGCCACCTTCCCACTTGCGCCGCAACCACCCTCTGACACCACGCCACCGACGTCAGCCCACTTGCACCGGCCACCAACTCTGTAGCACCGCTCAACTGCTCTTGCAAGACAATAAAGAGAGAGGACAGAAAATAATGGAAAAAAGAACTTGTAAAGGCTATAAAAGCTAATTTAAAACTTTGTAAAGGTTTGGGGGCCATTCATATATCATAAAACGAGAGATTTAAACAAAAGATAGCATAGATCAAATAGGAAAGCAGAGAAAAATACCAAAGAAAAAGACGAATGGAAACCGAAATTGGAAGGTGATTTCATTTTTTTTATTTTTCTTTTTTGGCTTTTTAAAATCGGTTCCTTTTTCTTTTTTTTTCTTCATTTCTCATATATATATATATATACATATTATTAAAATACAAAAAAAATTACCTTTTTCGGTCATCAGTAATCGATGGCGCGATGTGTGGCGATGATACGAGTCTTCACGAGCATACACCTGCAGAGAGAAAACAAAAGGGGGTAAGGAAATTTTTTTTAAAAACAAGCTGGAAGTGATTTTTTTTTTAAAAAAAAATTTGGCCTTAAATAGGCCTCCATAACGACGTCGTTTTGGACAAGCCTTTTAAGCACCAAAACGACGTCGTTTTGAGCCTTAACCCATGGCTGACCCGCCACCCGACCCGCTCCAAATTCAGGATCCACGTGTTTTTGGTTTAATGGGTTATTTATGCGCGTGGTCCTTCCGCTTTTTATTGCTTTGCGATTAAGTTTCAATATATTTTCAATTCGGCCCTATAATTTGCTGCGCTTTCCAATTTGATCCTCATTGTTGCTGTGCGTTTTGGTTGGAGGGGTTTATTGCGTTTTTAGTCCCTCCACTATTTGTGCGCGTTAAAATTGGTCCTTCTCTTCTTTATTTATTTTTAAATTGCCCCCAAACTTCCATTTTAGTTTCGATTTGGTCCTTTTTCGCCTCTATTTGTCTAATACTATTTTTTTCTTTTTTTTAATGTATTATTATTACTAATTATTATTATTACTAGTATTGTTATTATTATTAATCTTAGTGTATGTTTTATTATACATGTATGTATATATATATTTATATATAGTATTATTTTAATTACTTTATTCTAATATTATTATTATATTATTATTATTATTATTATTATTATTATTATTATTATTATTATTATTATTATTATTATTACATTTATTTTTATCCCTATTATATTTATTATTTTCCCTATTATTATTATTTTTATCATTATTATACGTATATACATATAGATGTTTTTAAGTACTTATTATAAATAGATTAATTTCTTACTATATTATTATGTATATTATTTTTACTCATTTCTTCATTAATTTTTTTATTTATTATTTTAAATACTCTTATATTATGTATATTATTTTTTTATATATTATATTTTTATATATTATGTAAATTTTTCTTTTCCTATTATTCATATATTTTATTATATTATGTATATATTTCTTTTTTTAACTACATTATGTATGTATTTTTAATTCTATATTACATATATACTTTTGATATCATTATATGTATATATATTTTTAATATATATAGTTATATATTTATATAATATTATTAATCGGTACTTTTAACATTATTATTTCTAATATGTAAATGCTATGTAAATATTTTAATACTATATTATGTATACATTTTTTATATATATTACGTATATATGTCCTTTAATATTGTATTTTTATATATCATATATATATATTTCGAATACTATATCATATTTTTTTATATTATCTTATGTATATATTTTTTAATACTATATTATGTATGTATTTTTCAACGCCATATTATGTATATATTTTTAATGCTATGTATACACTTTTTAATACTATTATTACGTTTATATTTTAATATATGTACGTATGTATATAGGTAACATTATTAGTATTTTTAATATCATGTTTCCATCATTTTACTAACTATTATTATATGTATATATATATATATATATATATATATATATTCATCGTTTTATTTCATGTTTAATACTATTGCTGTCATGTTTAATATCACGTGCGTTGTTATTGTTTTTTAATATCATCGTCATAGTTATCATTTGTTTTGATATATTTCTAAATCTGTTATTTTTTATTTCCGGCCCGTTTTTGTATCATCTTGCTGTTCACTACTTTAAAGATTTTTATCCATGTCTTTTAATTTCAATAAATAAGGCAATGCATCGATTTAACATTAAGTCATCGATTTCATCGCTATGTTGGGTGAAAATCGTCAGCTCGTGTTAAAAACGAAGCACCCTTCTAAAAAAATTGAAAACTAAAAATTCCCATTTTTCAATCAGATCATGGTTAAACGTCAAATTGAATTCGTATTTTTGAAAATCAAGACAACACATATTTAATAAATATACCAATTTTGGGCGTCACAAGGGTGCTAATACCTTCCTTGCGCGTAACTGACTCCCGAACCCTATTTTTCTCTAGATTTTCGCGTTGACCCAAACTCGTCCTTCATATTTGTTCAAGAATAAGTTTTCTTTTCTAAAAAAGATGATTTATTAGGTGTCTGATCACACCTAGAAAAAAAGATCGGTGGTGACTCCCCTTTTTAATAAATTTTTAAATTTCCAATAAGTCACCTCAATTAGCGATCGAAATCCAAAAAAATTTATGTCGCTCCAATTTACACATGAACTTACCTCGATACAAAATATGAGCAATCGAGCCTATTCCTCGTAAACTTTGTTTTTCCCTCGATCACTACTTGAATCTTGTTTCTCTTGATGTATAATACCAAATTAATTTTATTTAATACATACATTCATCAAAACAGCCCCTGGTACGAATTTTGGCAAAATTACCATTTTGCCTCTAAACTTTCACATATTTGCACTTTTGCCTCAAGGCTCGTAAATTAAACCCCATCCTATTTTCTTATGTTTTATGACATGCTGATCACTTTTCCCTTCTATGACAACATCAAATTCACACTCTAACATGTACTTATGAATATTAGGTATTTTTACCGATTAAGCCCTTTTTTGTCCAAAATTTTAGAAATTGGTAAAATTGCTATTTAGGACCTCCTCCTTAATATTCCAAAGCAATTTCATACTAAAAACTTCTAGAATAAAATTTTTGCAAATTATTCGATTTAGTCCCTAATTTCAACTTAAGCACTTTATGCATAGAATTTCATCACGAAATTTTCACACAATCATGCAATCATATCATAAACCTCAAAATAATTATAAAATAATTATTTCTATCTTGGATTTGTGGTCACGAAACCACTATTCTGATTAGGCCCTAATTCGGGATATTACAACATCATTGTGTCTTCTATCGACAATCACTTTTTTTTTCTAGCCTTAAAGCGGATGTCTTTTATCTTCCGCTAATTAAGGATATTTTAAATGAAATACTCCAAAAAGTAAGACTTCATCAAACTCTTATCTATAATTTTTGAATTTTAAAATTTTAAATGGTAATTATTTTTATACAATATTAGTAGGAATGGGAGTAATATGGTTTGAACTTGTACCAAACAGATGTTTAACAAGAATTTTAACCGCCTCTCCATCCAGGTCAAGACTTCAAGTGATAATTGTTAAATTTATTAGGTTAAAGTTATGCAATTTTTAAAATTTGATGAGACAAATATATTAGGGTAAACTATACCAATAGTGGTGGATAAGGCATGTAATTTGAGTTTACTTTGCTTTGCGCTCCTCAAATAATTGAAGGAAAGAAAAGAGAGTAATTAATTATGGAGATTGTCTGTTTCTTCACCACTTTTTAGGTATTGTTCATGAATTTCTTACTTTTTATTATTTTTATGATGAATAATTAATTATGAATTAGGAGTCTTCACCACTTTTGCTAGTGGAACAGTTGATTAATTCTTCACCTTGTTATTTTTTTATTATTATTTGATGAATAATTAATTATGAATTAAGAGTCTTCACCACTTTCACTTTCGCTACTGGGACACCCATTCTCCATGCTCTTACCTTTTACTATTTTTACCTTACCTGCTTCCTTTGCTTAGTTATGGTGTATAAATATCACCTACTATAAATATTAAGAATTAAATAAATTATTATCAATTTAATGGTGGGTGATTAAAATTAGGAATATGAGCATAGTTGTATGATTATTGGTATACTTTACTCTAATATATTTGTCGTGTCAATTTTTAAAATAGCATAAGTTAACCTAATGAATTTAATAATTACCATTTGAAGTCTTGATTTGAATGGAACAATGGTTAAATTTTTTATCAGACACCTATTTAATATGGTTTCGGACCTTGTATCAAAAAATTAAAAACTACAAATAATAAAAATAAAGTATAAAAATTAATTATGGAACTTAAAAACTAGAGTAAACTACCAAAATAGTCACTTTTGTTTGACTCAAGTTATATTTATAATATCCTTAATTAGTGGAAGATAAAAACATCCACTTTATTTGGAGTTGTTGGTTGAAAAAAAAAGTGATTGTTGGTAGAAGACACAATCATGTAAAGGAAATTTTCTAAATCTACTTTTTTTTAATTAGAAAATTATATATAAAATTATATTAACATTTGCAGAAACTTTAAATATTTGGAAAAATATATAATAAAAAGAAAGAGGGAAAATACAAAGAAAATGTAAGGAGAAATCTAGAAAAATAGTAAAAGATAGTTAAGATATTTGTATAAAACAGTAACATGGACATAGTTGGATGGCCATTGATATAATTCACCCTAATATATTTGTCACGTCAAATTTTAAAAAACAGTAAAACTTAACGTAACGAATTTAGCAATTACTATTTAAAGTTTTTACTTGAATGGAGCGATGTCAAAACTCTTGTTAGACACCTATTTGGTATGGATTCGAATCGTGTTACTCTCATTTTCTACTTAAAAATATTTGTATTCAAAAAATAATGACCATTAAAAATTTTAAAATTCAAAAAATTAAAAACTAAAAATAATAAAATTAAAGTATAAATAAGAGTTTCATGAAGTCTAACTTTTGGAGCATTTTATTTACAATATCCTTAATTAGTGGAAGATAAAAGCAATTCTCTTTATTTGGAGTTGTTGGTTTCACTTTTTTTTTAAGAAAACAAAGTGATTGTTGGTAGAAGACACAATGATGTGAATGGAGGCAATTCTAGGGGGGTTGGAATGGGCCTTGGCCCCCCTAAAATGAAAAATTGTCATTTAAGTAATCTAATTTTTTTTTAAATTTTAAATTAAGAAAGATAAAATTACACTTTAGCCCCCCTTAAAATTATAAAAATTTAATTTAATCATTTAAAAATTATAAAGATATAGACTATAAAAATTTAAAATTCCATTCGGCCCCCTAAAAAATTGTTTTGGCTTCGCCCCTGGATGTGAAGGAAGTTTTCTAAATCTATTTTTTTAAAAATATATAAAATTATATATAAAATTATATTAACATTTGCAGAAACTTTAAAAATATATATATATATATATTTTGGAAAAGCATATAATACGAAGAAAGAGAGAAAATATGGAAAGAAAATGTAAGGAGAACTCTAAAAACTTAGTAAAAGATAAGTTAAGATATTTGTATAAGACAATGCAACCTTCCATTTTTATCTCTAGAAACAATTCTGAATTTTATTGTTTATTTATTTTATTTTTATGTTTAGAATAAAATATTTGTTAAAAGAAATTATTGTTGATAAATTTATATATTCATTGTTTTCTTGATTAAAATAAAATGCTTATTATTTTATTTATTTTTGTTACCGAAATTTTGATTAATCTAAATTTTAAATTGATTGTTTTTATTAAATTATTAGAGGTTGGAACGCTTATCCCCAATTTTTTTGAAAATGTGTTCATATTGTAGTAAACATGTAATTATTTTCTATATATTTAAACAATGAATAAATAAATAAAGTTAATTTCACATTTCTCTATTATATCATCTGTATTTCTTTATTTTATGTTTTGCATACATTGCGAAATTGTGACAAACAAATGTTAGCCCATTGATTGTCTAAGTTTAAACTGATGATAATTGACACTATAAGAACATTTCCATTACGAGAAAAAAAACTTACTTCATTAGATAATCTAAGCGAGTCTGTAATCTTGTAAAAGAATCAAAGTGGGAATTTGATTCAAATACTTTGAAGGATTATTATGTTGTCTACAATTCTAATTAGGGAGACGACTAGTCTTGGCTATCAAAGCAGTTGACTCCATGGGTAAAGACATAAATGTATTCATTGAAAGAATGATACATTGGACTAAACCAGGTTGAATTAATTTTGAATCCGTTTGTGAATTAATTCACTTGCCCCAATGGACTCAACCAATTATGCAGACATGAGCTTGAAGATAGCCAAGAAAACTACTGAGTCGAAGCGCTCATCCTAAACAAATCAAAAGATACAAATTTTGATTAACTATTTATTATTTTAGATAATACAACCAAGTTCTTGTGGAAAATTTTTAAGCTTTAGTTTTTCCCTTACTATTTTCTATTGTGTTTTCCGAACCCGATCTTCTAATAATTGGTATCAAAGTCAAGTTGTATTCTATCTATAAGTATAAACAAATAATCAAAATAGATTTCTCTTCTTCTTGAATGATTCAACTACATAAAAATTGACATTTTTTCGATCTTATGCATGTCTAGAGTTATATATAAGAAAATTGACTTAAATTCCTAATTTTTTTCCTCAAATCAACATATACCCTTAATTTTTCCAAGTTGATATGAATTCTAAATTGGTTTACCAATAAACATGATAAGCTTATTTAATAAAAATTAAAATAATTAATAAATTTTAAATGAAATTCTATAGTCAACTTGTTGATGAATCATTTCAAACACATTAATTAAATATAATAAAATAGAATTATTATAATAAACGAAATATAAGCTGAATTAATATATGACACGATAAAATGATCATAGCATTAATATATAAAATACTAATTATTGACCTGTAAAAATTTATTTAAATTTACAAACTTTGAAATAAAAAAAAATTCACAGAGATAATGATATTTTAAATTTAACTATTATGATAAATTATACAAAACATGTAATGAGGTGAAATATGACATATAAGAGTTGCAACTTGAAGGCGGGCTCCTTGTCTCAAGTATGGAGAAACTACATTTGAAGGATATGCAAGAGTTGCAAGTAATTTGGAAAGATTCTGAGCAAATAGCAACCCTTCAAATCTTACTCATCTTGAAATAGTTGATTGCCATAGACCGAGACATATCTTCACACCCATGTTTTCTCCAAATTTTCTGCAATTGAAAGACCTAAATTTGTGATAATGTAATGAATTGGAACAAATTATTTTCAAGGATTAAACTTCTCTATCATCTTCAAATGGTCTTCGACGACAAGTAAGCTTTCAAAACTTGACAAAAATATGGATCAACAACTACAACAAATTGGAATGTGTCTTTCCTTTAAGTGCTCCTCTATATCTTCCAATACTCGAAGAGTTCAAAGTGGAAGAATTGTCTAGATTAGAGCATGTATTCGAACATAAAGATGACACAAACACTGTAACTGAAGAGGATATGGTAATTGCAGACTTCAATAAATTTTTAATTGCTTACTGATATAATCAAATGGAATTTTGTTTTCACAGAAGTTAAGTCTTCATGACGAGAAGAATAATACTCAACTGTCTAAAACACAAGGAGACCACTTCCTAAATTTGGAAGATGTAAAACTTAACAATTGAGGAGTTGAAGAGGTGTTTCAGCTGAAGGGTCTTCAATTTCATATTTTTCAAGAGTCTTGAAATAATTGTTAGTAAACTTTGGTCTTTTGATAGTACTTCATAGGTATATGTGGAAACTAAGACACAAATATGCTCTTACTTCCCTTTGAGCTTGCACCGCCACTTTACTGCTTTGGCAACCTTCTTTAGTGGTTGTACCACTGTTTCCATCAATTGAAACTGAAACATATTCTTCAACTCGTTGAGAAAAACTTCCATGATGACTTTGTTCTACTCTGTCGTATCATGCTTTTAGAAAAGCGCAGATGCCCCTATATTGCACTAAGCCTTGAGCATATGGAGTTTAGGGCTTTTTAATCATTCTAATTAAATTATAGGGGTATTTTGATATTTGAAAGGTAAGATCATGGGAACATGGCAGGTGATTAGTGGTAATAGAGATACATTGTCATCTCGACCAATTTATGTGCATAAAATCCTATATAGTTATTGGTTTAGGCTAATAGGTAGATAATAAGCTGATCATGACTTCACTTTCGGTAAGAGATATCATTAGATTAGATTATATATGTAAAACCATTTAAAATAGAAGTGTAATAATAAGTTAATAATACTTGTTAAAATGCATCAGTCCAAACAATACAATGGTTTACTAGAGTGTAAATTAAAGGTGCAACATAACTATAATTAACTAAATTATTAGTTGGAAATAAGAGACGATATATCCTTTTGCTTCGTAACTCCATTAAGGCAAAGCTTTTATACCAGTTAGAAACACAGTTATCAACACACCTGTTTTTAACAAAATAATAAACATAAACACAAGTGAATCACACTAAATTTGGTTATTACATAGGTAAATTTAGAAAAGAAAAAGAAACTAAAAATTTAAATCGAAAACCATGTTTTTTACTTGCATTTAGTTGATATATTTGAACTTATGATACTTTGAATCTTCATCCATTTGGATATGGATATATATGATCCTCTAAATATATATAAAAAAAACTTAAAAAAATCAATAAACTCATGTTAGACACAAATTATATCAGACACTTAACCAAAAAAATCCAAACAATATAGATCTCCACCTACTGATTTATGTAACATGGCTTTGAAAGTTATTCTAAAATAATTCATTCTTTCATGTAATGCGTGGTAGTTGACTCCCACCTCCCAGCAGGCTCCAATCTATATTCTTGTTGAAAATTGCACCAGTTATGGTCTCTTCAATCACATCTTGCTCAACCAATTGGGGTGTCTTAAAAACAATTGAAGAAAAAATTATAACTGAAATTTTAATCTCATGTCATCAAGGAAAAATAAGAAACATATAATAATTTACAAGATTAGTTAAGTAATTTAAGTAAAAATTTTGCATGTTATGCCTTTTGTCGTAACTGTTATAACTACATAGAACAAAGTAAGATTAAAGGATTGTAGGGTCTATACCTTTGTTATGCAATGCATAAATTTCTGTGACTCAACGAAGAAACTAGTAGTCAACTTAGGGCAATCTTTTACTTCCAACACTACCAATGCTGGCAATACAAAATGACATCCTTTGGGATAGAAGTGAATGAGACTTGGTAGCTCTTCAAGTGTTAACCATTCTAATTTATCAAATTTCGTCTCCTCTTCAGCTACCACTTCCACTGCATCTTCTAATTCAAATACTTCTTCCAATTGAGTGTTCCTTTTCAATTCCAGACTTTCAAGTTCTGGAAGAACAGGAACAGAACCAAAAGGAAAGAGACTTTTCAAATTTCCACAGTTTTTTAACTGTGATCTTAGTCAAAATTGGAAAGCTTAGAGGTTGGAGGCCAATATCAGCATTTGATGATGAAGAAGAAACTTGATCCTTGGCTAAAATAAGTAGTTCTAATTCGTTACACCCATTGATGGAAAGATACATCAAATGTGATAAACTGCGAGTCGTCGCAGGTGAAAATATATATCTTAACTTCTTGCAATCACTTAGCTCTAGAGTTGTAAGGTTATCAAGGGTTACAACTTGAGCAAAATCGTTCCATATAATCCACACTTCCAATAAATTGGCCAAGTATAATTTTTCTATGCTTGAGAAATGAGTACTCACCTTGAACTTGAAATACTTCTTCATGATTCCCAACTACTATATATCTTTATTCAATACAGGGATATCTATGTTGCATAATTGGTGGCTATTTCCCACGTCTAGAGGTGTTCATGGGCCGGGCCGAGCCGGGTTCGGGTCAGGCTCAACTAAAAAATCATGCCCATTTATTGGGCTCGGGCCGGGCCCAAAAAATGGGCCTAAAATTTTACCCAAGCCCGACCCGGATAAAAATACTAAAACCCGAGCCCGGCCCGGCCCGCCCGTATTAATTTTTATATTATTTTTAAATATATATAATACATCAAAAATACTAAAAATATCAAAATAAATATTTCCCAACAAATTGAAAATAAATTTTGAAAAATATGTAAACTTAAATAACACTAAGATAAATCCAACTTAACAAGCAAATGCTTCTAAAATAATAAAAAAAATTAACAAATGCCTTTAAAATAATAATAAAATTAACAATAAAATAAAATTTATACAATATCCAAACAATAACAACAAAATAATAGCAACATAATAGTAAAATGGTAGCAAAATATGGAGAAATCAACAAGAAAATAATATTCAAAAATAAAAAAAATATGCAGATTTTTTTTGTCATTTAGTGAGTTCGGGCCGGGCCGGGCTGGGCTCGGGCTAAAAATACCTTACCCGAGGCCCGACCCATTTTTTAAACGGGCCTTATTTTTTTGTCCAAGCCCATTTTTCGGGCCTATATTTTTGCACAAACCCTCCCACATTTTAGGTGGGCCTTCGGGCCGGGCCGGGTAGCCCGGCCCATGCACACCTCTACCCACGTCAATAAGAGTCAATTCCTGCATACACATAGAAATCCTAACAAATGTCATAAAAACACACTAAAGTAAATGTTACCCATAAATCTTCATAATTTTACATATTCCAAGTAATAGAGAATACTACTTCTCTAATCCATATAAAAATTAAATGCAAACAATTTAAATAATACCTTTAAGAGCTGAGCTTATACAATGAAGCATGAGAATTGGGGACAATCTGACACTGTTAAATATTGCAGAGAGGGCACATTAAGTAATGTGTTTGGTAACACATGTTTCAATATTTGGCAATTTACTATCTCAAGAGTTTCCAATTCTCGCCAGCAATGATTCTGCATGAATAAACCACATATTTACATATTAAACATAATATATTTGTTTAAATAAAATTGAGAAATATCATTTATAAAACACAATTTAAGTTATAAATAATATCTTTATCAAAACATATGAAAAAGCAATAAATTCATCTTTGAACATACGAAACTCTATACTCCAACCACTTCAAAATCATTAATCATGACTATAGAACATTTAAAATACAATATTCATTGTAATAGCTGATGAGAGAGATAAAATTCTAATGCTCATTCAATTTTAAAATAAACGAATCATGAATATAAATTTTTCGGTCCAATCCCATATTTGGGAAGCTTTGAATAAAAATATTAATCTCCACAAATGGATTTTAATAAGTTGCAAATTAACATACAATTGATAAATTTAAATTTTTTAAAAATAAAGTTGAAATATTAATTATTTTATGAACATAAAAAATGATTTGAGTCCAAAAACAAACAAGCAAAAATATAGAAAAGAAGTACCTGTAATTCAAATTCATCCTTATTTGTTTCCATGTTGAAGACTTGTATAAGTCGAGGACAATTTCTTATACCGATAAAATTCAGGTTGGGAAGCCTTTGAGCCAATGTACTTGAACACAAATATTTCAAGCTTTCACAACTTTCTATCTCGACACTTTCCAATTTTGGCCAGAACGGAGGATAATGGTTTTTCATGTTTGAAACATATATTTCATCCACGTTTTCCACTTCTTCGATTAAATGTTCCGAAAAGGAGTAATCCTTAATCTTGAGAACTTTCAAATGCACCAAAGTCCGAGCAATGAATTCCGAAAAGAGATATTTGAAATCCAACAATGCAGTTGCAGTTAACTCTAAATGAATTAAATTTACAAGACTCGTATAAGTTTAGGACAATTTTCTATGAAAACAGATTTCAAGGATTGATGCCCCGGAGTCAAAGTGTTTACACAAATATATTTCAAACTTTCGCAAGATTTTATTTGAAGAATTTCCAATTTCGGCCAGCAACAAAGAAGACAATCATTCTGCATGTTTCAAACACAGATCTTAGTAAGTTATTTATTTTTAATGTTTTATTTCAATATTATAGACATATCAATATAAAAATTGACTCGAATATACAGTCAACTTTAGAATTTAATAAATCACATTTATAACAAGATAAAATATAAAAACATGAATATGCAATATTTGTACTTAGTTTTTTTTTAATATACAACTAATAAGTTGGAACAAAAGCTAGAGGTTACAGCGATTTAGTTGTTACAACTTCAAAAATCAATAAATCATTATTATAAAAATTAAAAAATATCAAAACATATACATTTAATATAAAAATTAGAAAGGGGATAAATTATATTAAGATGATCCTAAAATATATAACATTTAGGCACCAACAATAAAAGGCCACGTCATCAACTTTTAAAAATGTAAAAAGTCTTATTATGCATTCCTCCATATTTAATATATTCTCTAACTTAAATTAACTTTAGTTAAATTACTTAACAAATTAAAAATTTTAATAAATAAAAAAAACATGTTTTCTTCTTTTTTAATTTTTAAAACATTTTAGTTTTCTTTTTAAATTTAATCATCTTTTATTTCAGGTATAGTTTTATTTTTATGCAATTTTTTTAAAAATTCTTTTAGTATGTTATCCGAAGAATTTTAGTTTTGGCCAGCGAGAAAGAAGATAATCATTTTGCATATTTCAAACAAACACACTTCATAGTAAGATCTGTATTTCTATTTTTTTTTCTTTTAATATTTATTTTATATTATAAAAATATTAAAGCATTATTATAAATTAAATAAAAGATAGAATTCCCTTTGATATAAATAATTACATTCTCCTATCATGTAAACTACAAAAGCCAAGGTGGCATGGAATTAATTGAAACCTTATCCATAAATAGATAAAATACAAATAAAATTAGAGATTAGACGGTTTATGAGCGTATAATAAGGTTTTATATATTTATGATGTGAATAAGCAAGTGCGTGGGTGAGAAGAAAGAGGAAGAGTAAGAAATGAAAGAAATGTGCTTGAGTTTGTGTTTACTGAGAGTGGAAATAAGCAAAAAGTGAATTTTGAGTGTATAAGTAAGAGGAAGATATATTTGTATTTTGTGTAGGCCTATTTGTTTTGAGCAATAAAAGTTAATTTTCTTAGCCACTTCACTTTCAACAAGTGGTATCCAAGTTATGTTTGTGTCCCTATCACTAGGAGATGGCGAACGTGGCTCATCGTATAGAATCACAAATCAAATCAAAGTTCACAATCTAAAAGATTGTCTTGGACAATTTCTAAACAATTCAATCTCTAAAAGATAATCTCTCAAGTGGTATGATCTTCCATAATGGACTAGATATCAACCGCAGACTCATTCATAGCCTATAAATTCGTTTAATAAGTTGACAATATAATGAATATGAAAATTGTCTCCATATCAATTTGGTGCTCCATGGAGTAGGCACTCCCTCTGGCACTAAAATGTGAGATTCATATTTTTCAACAATATCAAACTGACCTTGTACGTTAGCAATCCAAGGGTAGAAGAAAGGTGTCATGAAATTAATTGAAGACTTTTCTAAAAATAAATAAAAATATAAATAAAAATGAGAGACACAGCAATTCATAATGCAGTTTATAAGCCTATAAATAGGTTTCATATATTTGTAATATGTATAAGTAAGTGTGTGGATGAGAAGAAAAAGAAATAGCATGAAACAAAACAAAGGTGTGTGACTTGGTGTGCAGGAGAGTGGAAATAAGCAAAGAGTGAATGGTGAGTGTATAACTAGTTGTAGGTAGTAATTGAGAGGGGGAGAAAAATATATTTTTATTTTGCGTTGGTGTATTTGTTTTGAGTAATAAAACAATTAAGAAGATTAAAAAGTTTGGAGAGAATAAGTATCCGTACCTCAATAATCTCTTCTTCTTGGACAAAACCAATGACTTGCTCTAGTCTATTACAACATCTTATGGTGAGTTCTTGTAGATGCAACATACTTTGAGCTAGGCAAGCTGTGAAGATTGTTTTTAGTTTATTGCAATCCGAAATTGTTACAACCTTTAGTCTCGTGAGGCTTACAATTTCTTGATGTGATGGCTCTAATTTCTATATGCTCTCCAAGTTCGGCAATAAATATAGATCCAATATTGTTAAATTTGAGAGAAGTGGTATCTGACATTGCACCTTTTCAGAAAGTTCATCGATTTGAAATATCACTTGTAACTCCTGACAATATTTGATGATAACTTGCTTAAGGTTTTGCAAGAACCTAGTCGGAGAAAGGCCGTAGCACAACCCTTTCAATGAAACCATTCTTTGTATATCTAATTCCACCAAATTAGAGAATGCAACACTTTGCCCCTGATCCCTTGTTATAACAGTCAAGAATTCCATATCATTGCAAGATTGAAGCTTCAAAGAAGTCAACTCATTTACTCCCATTCCACCTATGCATGGCACGATGTTCTTTTGTCCCCAAACATTCTCTAACTTCAACTTTTCCACATTGTAAAATAAATTGTTAAATGCACTTAATGGGGATGAGAAGTTACAAATTTTCAATGTTCTAAATGCCGACTCATTGGTAAAATGCCCATTTACAACTATAGTGTACATTAGTAGTTTAGGGAACACAAAATCTTCTTGAGAAAATTGATTAGTAGAAAGTCTTAATGATAGTGCAGTCAAAGACAATGAATTCAACTCCAATAAGTTGATAGTGTTTTTGCTTGGCACATGTAACTCTTGCAACGAAGTCAACCTGTTATATTCATAAATAAAAAAAAAAAAGCAACATTAATTGTCAAGTTATGTGATACAAATACGAGGTCCAAAAAAAGAAAAAAGAAACTCTCATGCGAGTCAATTACTTGTGTTTAAAAGAACACATTTTTATTTTTATGCGAAAAAATTAAATCATATAATTTTGAAAAAAAAAAGTAAAACAACTTAATTGGCTTTTTTTTATTAAATTAAACTTTGAGTAATTTTGTATATTAATTTTGTATAGTTATATTGAATTGAAGGTTTTTTAAATAAAATTTTATAAATACTGAACAATATATTTTTCATTAAAACTTCTAAAATCAATTATTCAATAATTATTTATTGCAATAGAATATTAATTATTTTATTATTACTAAAACTAAAGTCATTATTAAAGTGAAATCTTTATTAGATTTTTTTATTAATTTTTATGCTTACATTGATAAAATTTAAATTATTCCTTTTTTTTTATCCATAACATATATATTTTAAAATATAACTAATATAAATTTGAAGTGTTTACTGTATTAAACTTCCTTAATTAATATTTTATTGAATATTTCATATTTACTTGATCATTATTAATAAAAGAATATATTGGTTCACATGTTAGTACAGGTATACTTCATGCAGAAATTACATTATATATCTTGTATATCATGAAAAAAAAATAAAAACTATAGAAAATTTCAAAATTAAAAAACTATAAAAAATAGCATGAAGAAAATATGAATTAGCATGCGGACTTTCATGTTTAAAAACTTAACATTTTAGTTAGTATTTCCGTTTTAAAAATAATTCTAACACATTTTAAAAATTTAATGCTCAAATTCGACTCTTTTTAAAAAGTTCAGAATCAAATTTAACTAAAAAAGAAAAGAATATTTAAAAATTTAACTAAATTGATAAGTCAAGCAAATGTCAAGGGCTAACCTTTAAGTTATTTTTTTAAATATTTATTAAGTTGAATATTTGAATATATAGTGATATCTCCAGGTGCAAGGAATATGTGTTAAAACTAGTAGTCTAAAATAAAAAATGCCTATTAAAGTAATTAATAGGAAAATAAATGATGTCAAAAGAAATACGAATATGATAAAAAAAACAAGATTACCTTGATACCCAGCTTGGCTGGATTCTCATTTCTGATCCCTTACAAAATTGAACTCTTGAAAGACATAAATACTTCAGTGTAGACAATTTCACTAATTCTTCACTTGTCCCATAAATCGTAGTGTTAAACAGTGCAAGAATGTCAAGATTTGTGAGGGATGATGAGAAGTTTTTCAGCTTGCAACCGAAACAATGCAAAGTTTTGAGATTCGGTAAGGAAGGGAATCTTTCTGCTGAGAAACTGACACGTGTGAGCTTTAGAACTTGGAGGGCTTTCATTTCTTCAAAAAATGTACTGGAAACCACTAGTAAATCTTTCCAACCCTTCCCCCCGAGAAACAAAGTCTTGAGCTTTGAAAATTCCACTTTGTCAGGAAAATTTATGTTACTACTACAATTCCATAAAGCGATTGCAGTATAACATTCAAAACTTTCAACCATATGAGGCCATTCTTTCAACTTATCTTTTACCATGAACCTATTTTCTCCGGTTGATGTTACCCAATGAGCAAAATCTCGAACCACATCATGCATTCTTATCCTTCTTGCATCATCAGGTTCCAATAACAAGCCAGATTTTTGGAGTTTTTTAAGTGCCATAACCATTTCATTCCTTTTATCTTCAATCGAGTTAGCATTAGGGAACAATCCTACTCCAATTCCGCACATAACCAATGCCTCAATAACGATTTCTTCATCTTCAGGAAAAAGGGAACACAGTAAGAAACACATTTGGATGTCATTTTCCGTTATTTGGTTATTGCCTTTCTTCAAATAATCGTAGCTAAGCTTAAGAGGCTGGAGGACATCTCCGAAATCTTCATTATCCAAATGCCTTGAGTCCTTGAATCTCTGATTTACGGCTTTCCACCCATTTAAATCTAAACCCTCACCTTTAAAAGCTTTGGCCACGACAACAATTGCAAGAGGCAATCCCTTACATTGAGCAGCAACCTTTTTGGCTTCATTATTCAAGGCGGAACTGTTATCTTCTAAACCAGCTTGATCTCGAAATAAAACCCATGCTTCGTCTTCGGATAAGATGCCAAGTTGAATTTCCTCCTGACAGTTCATTTTAGTGCAGACTTGTTGACGACGCGTAGTCAGAAGAATTTTACAACCCTTGTGGTCATCACCGAATGGAATTCCGATTCTCTCCAATTTGAATTCTTCCCAGAGGTCGTCGACAATTATGAGGATGTCCTTCTCAGCTTTCAATCTCACCCACAACTCTTCTGCTCTTCCTTCTTCGAAATTTGTATGAAAATTTAAACCAAAAATATCTGCAACTTTATCTTGAATTTTGTTGATGTCTGGATTTTGGGACATAGGAAACATCACAACTTTATCAAAGAGCTTTTGAGCATGCTTCCCAACTTCTTGGGCTAAAGTTGTCTTACCAACTCCTGGCATTCCGTACAGTCCGATCATGTTGACAGCTTTCATAGCCTCCATGATCTGGTTCAAAGCTGATTTTGAAGATTCAGTGTCCATGAACTGCGTGGGCGTGATGAACTCTATTCCTTGAAGAGAAGGACGATGGCCCACCTGTTCAAAGTTAGAAGTCTGTAGAAGTTGAGAGATAATAGGAGTCTTCTCTGCCAGTTTCTTACTTAAGCAATATCGCCAGCCCAATTGAGGACACCATTTGAAACACTTGACGCGATCTATTTCATCTTGCAAGTTCTGGGTTTCTTCCAGTTCTTTCTCAGCCCTTTTAAGCCAGTCCTCAACCTCCTCATAGATGACCTCATTTTGCCTATTAGCCTCATCGACACGAGTGTCCACCCTCTGTTTCCTCAATTTAAGTGCGTTTTGTTGATTCGTGAAATCTTGAACAATCTCTCCATAACAGAAAAAGTAACGGAGATAGCGTGATGCGCATTCCATTGCCTGGTTTGTCACATTTTCGACAGCAGCAGAGGCAACATATTGGGCCATTTTTGTTGATAGTCTGATGAGGTTGAACAAAAACTTTGGTTATTACTTATTAGTAAGAAGATTATCAATTGTGACAAAGAAAATGGAATGGAAGGTAGCAATTAAGAAGCTGTAATTATTGTTGTAAAGCAAAGCGATTATTATTGAAGAAGCTAGAAATTACTCTTGAACTTACCTCTCTTTCTGTCTGTGAATACCAGAAAGTAAATAGAGCTTCAGAGAAATAAGTAGCTGTAAAAGATCAAAAGAATAATTTAGAGCAAGTAATAGAAAATTGTGAAGGCCAATAAATAAAATAGAGATCCACACCAACACAAACTGAATGGCATTCAACAAAAAGATGAAAATATACAGCAAGGAAGATGAGGAGCAGCTCCTCAAGACTTACCTTCACTGAACTATCCTCTGCACTGTTTCTTTTGCCAAGCGGAAATCAAGGTATGAAGAAAGATTGGTTTTCAGAAATAAAAGAAAGTTTTTTTTTTTTCCTTAATTGAGACAGAATACAAGAAAATGTGAAAACTAAAAAACAAAGAGTGAAAACGATCAGAAACACAGATTTGGGAATTTGAAAGCAAAAAACAATTCGGATGATGAAAAAACAATGTATTTGAAAGCAGGTTTTTTGTTTTTGTTTTTTTTTCCCCCTTAATTGACTTACAGAATACAAGAAAATGTGAAAACTGAAAAACAAAGAGTGGAAATGATCAGCAACACAGATTTGAGAATTTGAAAGCAAAAAACACTTCGGATGATGAAAAAACAATGGATTTGAAAGCAGGTTTTTTGTTTTTTTCCTTAATTGACAGACAGAATGCAAGAAAATGTGAAAACTGAAAAACAAATACTGGAAATCATCACAAACACAGATTTGAGAATTTGAAAGCAAAAAACACTTTGGATGAAGAAAAAACAACGGATTTGAAAGCAGGTTTTTTTTGTTTTTTTCCTTAATTGACAGACAGAATACAAGAAAATGTGAAAACTGGAAAACAAAGAGTGGAAATGATGAGAAACACAGATTTGAGAAATTGAAAGCAGAAAAGACTTTGGATGAAGAAAAAACAATGGCTATAACTTTATAATGTATTTCTTCCTCATTAGTTTCAGTTTTTATATTTAAGTTGATAAAAGAAATTATTGTTGATAAATTTATATTATTCATTGTTTTCTTGATTAAAATAAATTATTTTTTTTATTACCATTAAATTCATTTTCTTTGTCAAAGTACAATTCTTTTATTCCTCATTTTTATTAAATTAAATATTTATTTTTTTTATATTTACATTGATAAAATATAAATTTATTCATTCTTCTTGCCTTTTTATTGAATATTATAATTTTTTATATATATACTTTAATGTATTAAATCATTGTTAATATAATATATTATATATGATTTTATTCAAATAAAATGCTTATTATTTTATTTATTTTTATTACAGAAATTTTGATTAATCTAAATTTTAAATTTGATTATTTTTATAAAATTAACATGTTATATATTTATTTATGTCGGTACATAAATAAATTGTAATGTAATAAATTTATAATTTTTTCAGTAAATGCTAGATGTAGTAGTAGCACACATTGCACTCTTAAAAAAAGGTTCAAATCCGAATTCTTAAGAGAACATTATTGAAAGGACAACCGAATTCTTAATGAGGTGAAATATGACACATAAGAGTTAAAATGAAAGTGGAAAATTTTCTTTATATTAAATTAGAATGATAAACTATACATCAAGAAAATATTAAGAAACTTTATTTTTAAATGTTTACCTATTTTATTAATTTAATCTAATTTTTTAAAAAATTATCAAATTTTAATTTTAATATCTCTATCATAAGTTTCATACATCGATAAAGTACTGAAACGGTTTGCAATGACCAATGCGAAGTCAGGCGCTCAACCGACTACATTGGGTTTTCATCTTTCTTTGGATGACTATCCTAATACAGTAGAAGAAAGATTAAATTGAATGAAATTTTAATTTTTTATAGTTTATATTTTTATAATTTTTAAAAGATTAAATTAAATTTTTATAATTTTAAAGGGGCTAAAGTATAATTTTACCTTTACTAATTTTAAATTTTAAATTTTTTTAAAAGATCTAAATAACAATTCTCCATTTTAAGGGCCGGCAGGATTCACCTCTTGTTTCTCATAATTAGTATTGAAAGCTACAGAGACATAAAATTTAAGAAAAACTCTTTTCTTTTTTAACACAAAACAAAGTTAATAAGTGTTTTAAAATTTTATTTCTTACATTATTTAAAGGAGATGTTTTATTTTATTTTATTTTACTAAAAAGAAGTTTTAAAATTCAATTTTATTTTAAAAAATTGAATTTCAAGTTAATTTGGTTCTTTAGTCAATTTGAATAGGTAATTCAAGTTTGTGAGTTAGAAATTTTATAGTTTGAATAATATGAATAATTTAAATAATGGATTGGTAAAAATCCTCTTTTAATCCCTATTTAATTTTAGAAATAAACAAATCGATGCCTCCCGATAAAAAAATCAAAATTATTTTTAAAAATCCAAAGACGAATAATGGTGGTTAAGGCATGTGATTAGAGCAGAACAAATATTTACATATATAAAGTGGTGAAATTGTTAGTTCACGCCATTAATTTGAGTTTACTTTGCTTTGCGGTCCTCAAATAATGGAGAGTAATTAATTATGGAGATTGTCTGTTTCTTCACCACTTTTTAGGTATTGTTGACGAATTTGTTACTTTTTATTATTTTTATGATGAAAATTAAGAGTCTTCACCACTTTTGCTAGTGGGATAGGTATTGTTGATGAATTCTTCACCTTGTTATTTTTTTTATTATTTTTTGATGAATATTTAATTATGAATTAAGAGTCTTCACCACTTTCACTTTCGCTGCTCTCCATGCTCTTACTTTTTACTATTTTTACCTTACCTGCTTCCTTTGCTTACTTATCGTGTATAAATATCACCTAATATTAATATTAAGAATTAAATAAGTTATTATCAATTTAATGCTGGGTGATTAAAATTAGGAACATGAGCATAGTTGTGTGATTATTGGTATACTTTAATATGTTTGTCGTGTCTATTTTTAAAATAGCATAAGTTAATCTCATGAATTTAATAATTACCATTTGAAGTCTTGACTTGAATGGAGCAATGGTTAAAATTCTTATCAGACACCTATTTAATATGGATTCGAACCTTTATCAAAAAATTTAAAACTAAAAATAATAAAAATAAAGTATAAAAATTAAATATAGAACTTAAAAACTAGGATAAACTACCAAAATAGTCACTTTTGTTTGCCTCAGGTTACTTTTTACGAAAGCAATTCATCCAACTGTTTTGTCCAATGACCTCGCCATGTGTGTGTTACCCTCATATGACATCCTTGACTCCTTTGAGTTAAATTCGTTCACTCAATACAATCTATTTTATCTCATTGTCACCATTGTGTCTTCCTAATGATTAATATGATCACTGTCAATCAAATGATTGTGATCAATTGTTTGTTCAAGAACAAGCAGCCCGTGACCACATTCCATATTTATCAACCCACACAATGCTAATTTGAGGATATCATTAACTCTTTAATTGATCTATGAATTCCACTATTACTAGTAAAGCCATGCCATAAACAAGTCATGTACCCAACATACCAGCCATGTGCTCGATTATCTTTAGAGCATAAGCCTCCACTTATATCAAAGCACATGAGTTGTATACGCATGGTCAGTGACTAACTTAAGGTTTAGGTAAATCACACCATGAATGTTATAAGTGTATTAATTCACAAATGGATTCAGAATTAATTCATCTTGGGTCTAATCTAATGTATCGTTCTACCAATTAATACATCTATTTCTCTACTTGTGGAGTCTATTGCTCCGATAGCCAAGACTAGCCATTTTTCCAATTGGAATTGTAGACATAATAATTCTTCTCAATATTTGAATCAAATGCTCATTGTAATTCTTTTATGAGATTACAAACTAATTTAGATTATCTACTAAAGTAAGTTATCTTTCTCGCAATGTGAACGTTCTTACAATTTCACTTATCTTTAATTCAAGTTTAAGTCGAGTTAAATTTTTAAAATTTGAATCATTCGAATAACTCAAAAAATAGATTGGTAAAAATACTCTTTTGATCTCTATTCAATTTTAGAAATAAATAAATTAATCTCTGCGGATAAAAAATTAAAAAATTAAAAAATTAAAAAATTAAAAAATTAAAATCCAAAGAAGATTAATGGTGGTTAAGGCATGTGATTAGAGCAGAACAAATATTTGCATATTTAAAGTGGTGAAATTGATAGTTGAGGCCATTAATTTGAGTTTTCTTTGCTTTGCTTAGTTATTTGTATAAATACAACCTATTTTATTATTGGTTTTCCTCCCTTGATTTATCATAACATTTGAAATAAATTTATTTTTAGAGTTTTTCTTTTTATTTTGTTTGGTTTTTTAATAGGACAAGTATTTTCAACCTTTGTTAATTAGTTACACTTGAGTTTTTTTTTTAAAGAAAAAGTTTAACCCTTAAATTGGTACATAGGTAATTGATTGATCCGTATAGTTTTGAAAACACCAGTTTTGATAGATGAAAGACCTTTTTCGATCCTGTCAAGTCAAGCAAGTAGGCGATGAAGTTCAAAAACAAAATTAATTGCCAACGTTTTAACCTCAAGTGGGCCAATTTCGAACATTGCTAGCATTGCCAAACATTATAAAGGAATAAGAAATAAATATAAAAAAATAAATAAAAGAGAGAGAAACAATGTAAAAGAAAATAAAAGAATTAAAATTTATTTTTAAAAGGTTATATGATGTGGCATTCTATAATTGGTTGGAAATTTTTTAAACGGATATAACAATTTGGTGTAAAATGGTAATAAAAGAATAGTTTATGTACCACTTGTGATAAAAAAAAGTTTAGATATCAACTTGGGAAAAAAGAGTATTGTTTAGGTAGTAATTTGTCGGTTAAGCCTTTTTTTTAATAGATTTAATGGTTTGATTAATGGAGATACAAATTTTGGAGGGGGGGAATAGTTTATGTACCACTTGTGACAAAAAATGTATAAACACGAAGATAAAAAAAATAACATAATTTAAGTATTAATTTGTGGGTTAAGACAATGTGACGTGTAGAGAAAATGTTTTTAATAAAGGTTGTTATATTTTGTAAATGGGATTATGTTTTTTTATTATAAAATATAACTTGTTAATATCAAGTGAATATATTTTTCCTTTCGTAAGTTTGTGTGAAACAAATATACTGACGTTAGCATCACACATATGATAATATATTGAATAAATTTTTCAAATGTTCACACAACTTTAAAAATTTCCATTGTGTAAACTTCCTTTACATCATTGTGTCTTCTACCGACAATCACTTTTTTTTTCTAGCCTTAAAGCGGATGTCTTTTATCTTTCGTTAATTAAGGATATTTTAAATAAAATACTCCAAAAAGTAAGACTTCATCAAACTCTTATCTATAATTTTTGAATTTTAAAATTTTAAATGGTAATTATTTTTTATACAATATTAGTAGGAGTGGGAGTAATATGGTTCGAACTTGTACCAAACAGATGTTTAACAAGAACTTTAACCGCCATTCCATTCAGGTCAAGACTTCAAATGATAATTGTTAAATTTATTAAGTTAAAGTTATGCAATTTTTAAAATTTGATGAGACAAATATATTAGGGTAAACTATACCAACAATGGTGGTTAAGGCATGTAATTTGAGTTTGCTTTGCTCTCCTCAAATAATTGAAGGAAAGAAAAGAGAGTAATCAATTATGGAGATTGTCTGTTTCTTCACCACTTTTTAGGTCTTGTTGATGAATTTCTTACTTTTTATTATTTTATGATGAATAATTAATTATGAATTAAGATTATTCACCACTTTCACTTTCGCTACAGGGACAGCCATTCTCCATGCTTTTACTTTTGACTATTTTTACCTTACCTGCTTCCTTTGCTTAGCTATGGTGTATAAATATCACCTAATATAAATATTAAGAATTAAATAAGTTATTATCAATTTAATGGTGGGTTATTAAAATTAGGAACATGAGTATAGTTGTGTGATTATTGGTATAAATTACTCTAATTTATTTGTCGTGTTAATTTTTAAAATAGCATAAGTTAACTTAATGAATTTAATAATTATCATTTGAAGGCTTGACTTGAATGGAGCAATGGTTAAAATTCTTATCAGACACCTATTTAATATGATTCAGGTCTTGTATCAAAAAATTAAAAACTAAAAATAATAAAAATAAAGTATAAAAATTAAATATGGAATTTAAAAAGTAAGGTAAACTACCAAAAAAGTCATTTTTGTTTACCTCAAGTTATATTTTAGTCACTTATATTTGAAAGATTAGATTGTGTTGTAATATTTTAGTCACTGAGCCGTTAATTACTGTTAAAAGTATAACAGTAACATTAAATCATCATTTTAAACAAAAAAATTTAGGTTAAATTCTACAATTGGTCCCTATATTTTTTTCATTTTGAATAATTTAATTTTTTTTCTTTTATGTTCTTTTAACTTGCCTTTTTTTTCCCTTTTTTTTTTTCGCTCTCTTTTGTTTCTCCCTCTATTTTCCTCCTTTCTCCATTTCTTTTAATGTAGTTTTTCTATGTTTTTCATTTGTTAAAACTAATCCAGAAGTTCGCATCACACAAAAAAATTGAATTGTTCAAAAAAAATAAAAGTGTAAGGAATAATTTTAATAAATGGAAAACATAGAAAAACTCCGTTAAAAGAAATAGAGAAGGGAGGAAAACAGTGGGAAAAGAAAAAAAAATTGAGGTTAATAGAACATAAAAGAAAAAATTAAATTTCTCAAAATAAAATATAAATATATATAGGGATCGATTGTATAAATTAACCTAAAATTTTTGTTTGAAATGATAATTTAACGTGCCATGTGAGCTTACCGTTACACCGTTGATAGCTCATTAACTAAAATGTTACAATGCAATAATGACAGTGACTAAAACATAACATTTTAAACATAAATAACTAAAATGTAACTCGAAATAAACAAAAATAACTATTTTAATAGTTTACTCTAAAAACTAATAATAGAATTTAACCATAGATAAGAGTTCAATAAAGTCTTACTTTTTGGAGTATTTTCTTTACAATATCCTTAATTAGTGGAAGATAAAGACATCCTCTTTTATCTTTAGTTAGAGTTGTTGGTTGAAAAAAAAAGTGAATGTTGGTAGAAGACAAATGATGTAAAGGAAGTTTTCTAAATCTACTTTAAAAACAAATAGAAAGTTATATATGAACTTTAAAAAAATTATGATGTTTATTTATGGTGCTAAACATAATTTATCACTTCAAATCTTCAATAACTTTGCCATCTAAAATATCATTATTTTGAATAGGTTTAACTCATTGGTTTTTTAAATTATACTTTTTTTTTTATTTTGGTATTTAATTTCTTTTGTTATAAGTGGTAAATAAATTACTTTTTTATTTTCTAAGTTGATGCATTTTTTAGTCAATAAGCAATTAAACCACTAATTCTATTTTTTTTAAATGCTTAACCCATAAACTGGTACCTAAGCTTCGTCATTTTCCCATTGTGGTATTTAAAAGAAAAAAATTTGGTCACAAGTGCTACCTAAACTATTTTTTCTCCAAATCTACTATTAGGCAAACTATTTAATACATATATATTTTTAAAAAATAACCAATTAAAATTTGCCATGTACCAAAAAAAGATTAAAAAAATTTTATGTTCTTTATGTAAAATTAAAAATATTAAAATTTCACAAAAATTAAAAAAAATAGAGAGAATTGATTCAACTAGTTTTTTTTAGCTTGGTTCAACTGATTTATATTGGTTCGCAAGTCAACTAGTTCAACTCCTATTTCGGACTAATTTCCTATCCAATTGACTGATCAGCTATAGTTTTGAAGACACTAGTTTTGATCAATGGAAGAATTTTTTCAATCCTATTAGGTCGAGCAAGGAAGCAATGAAGTTCAAAAACAAAATAAATTGCCCACGTTTCAACCTCATGTGGGCCAATTTCAAAGATTGTTGGCATTGCCAAACATTATAAAGGAATAGAAAAGAAGTATAAAACATAAATAAAAGAGAGAGAAACAATGTAAACGAAGATAAAATAATTAAAATTTTACTTTTTTAAGTTTATATGACATGACAATCTCTAGTTGGTTGGAAGGAATTTTTTTAACCAATATAATATTTTGGTGTAAAATAGGTATCAAAACAATAATTTGTGTACCGCTTGTGACAAAAAGAAAGTTTAGATACTAATTTGAGGGAAAAAAAAAAGAGAGAGAGTATTGTTTAGGTACTAATTTATGGGCTATGCCTTCTTTTAAATAAACTTAATGGTTTGACTAACGGAGGTATGAGATATGATAATATATTGGGTAAATTATATAAATGATTATTTAACTTTATAAATTTTAAATTTAGGCACTAATATTTAAATTTGTTCCTATTTTGGTCATCCGAAATGAAATGGATAACAAAAGTCTTTTTTTAATTGGTATAATAATATATTTAGCCCTCAATACTTATAAATTCTATCAATACTTACATTAGTGCCTAAATTAAAAAAAAAAAGTTGGATGACCAAAACAAGAACATGAACATAGTTGGGTGGCCATTGATATAGTTCATCCTAATATATTTGTCACATCAAATTTTAAAAACAGTATAACTTAACCTAATGAATTTAACAATTACTATTTAAAGTTTTTACTTGAACGGAGTGATGTTAAAACTCTTCTTAGGCATGTATTTTGTATGGATTCGAATCGTGTTACTCTCATTTTCTACTCAAATATTGTATTCAAAAAATCATGACCATTTAAATTTTTAAAATTCAAAAAATTAAAAATAATAAAATTAAAGCATAAAAATATTAAACTTAAAAACTAATAATAGAATTTAACCATATATACATATAAGAGTTTAATGAAATCTTGCTTTTTGAGCATTTTATTTACAATATCCTTAATTAATGGAAGATAAAGGCATCCTCTTTATTTGGAGTTGTTGGTTTCACTTGTTTGGTAGATGTAAAGGAAGTTTTGTATAAAACAATGCAAATTTCCATATTTATCTCTAGAAAGAATTCTGAATTTTTTTTTTTTTGTATTTTAAAAATTAAAAGTATACTTTTAATTTTTTGGAAAGCTTTTAGAACTTTTCATTTTTTTTATTTTTTTAATATTTTTTTATTTTTTGAAATTCTTTTGTATTTTTATCTATTTTTAAGAAGAGTTGTTGTTTTTTTTTAATTTTTGGGAATTTTATGACTTTCCATTTTTTTTTTTTGATTTGTTAAAAAATTTTGAGTTTTTTTTATTTTGTTTGGTTTTTTTATTTTCACTTTTTTTTTTGTATTTTATGAATTTTTAAAAAATAAAAGCAAATAGTTTTTAAAATTTTTGGGAATTTGATATAAATTTTTATTTTTTATTTTTAAAAAAATTGAGAATTTTCTCAAATTTTTTCTATTTTTTGTTTTTCCCATTTTTCATTTTTTAAATTTATTTTAGGAAAATAAGAATTAATAGACGTAACGTGCTGAGAGTGTGTCATATCATTTTCTTAATGCCATTAAAGTGGAGGCAAAATAATTCATAGTTGGAAAATTCAGGTATGAAACTAATTAGTGGAAGACCAAGACATATGCTTTAGTTGGAGTTATTGGTTCCACCTTTTTATGTTTATTTATTTTATTTTTATTTTCAGAATAAAATATTTGTTAAAAGAAAACACAATGATGTGGAGGAAGTTCTTTAAATTCAAAAGATAAGAATTAAGAAAAACTAAATATAAGAAAGAAAAAAGAGGGTTTTGGTTGATTATTTTATTTAAAAAGAAATTATGATGTTTATTTATATTGCTAAAGATTATTTATCACTTCAAATCTTCAATAGCTTTGCTATCTAAAAAATATCAATATTTTGAATAGGCTTAATTTACCGGTTGATATTTAAACTATACATTTTTTTCCGATCTTGTACTTAAATTATTTTTTTAGTCATAAGTGGCACATAAACTTATTTTTTCTCTAAGATTATCCCTAATTAAAAAGAAGTCATCATAAATGAAATTCTGAATGTCTTTGACATTAACTAAATTATCAACTTTACTGTAATAACTAGAGCTATCACTCTAATCATGAATGTTTTTATCTGTACCATTTCTAGTCGAGTCTTTGTTTACACTAGTATTTTCAATTTTTGATAGTCAAACAATCAATCAAACCATTATTTTTTTAAGAAGGCTTAACCCATAAATTGATACTTAGACTTTGTCATTTTTCCCAATTTGTACCTAAAATTTTTTTGGTCACAAGAGCTACCTAAACTATTTTTTCTCCAAGTTGGTATATCTATTGTTAGACAAACCATTAAGTTTATTATTAAAAAAGATAACAAATTATGTAATCCTCAACCCGGCCTAAACGTTAGACCCAAATTCGGGAGATCACATTAGCCATCGAAGTGAACTATCGTGGTTTTGAAAATAGACATTTTAAAGCATTTGTTTAATTTAGTAGAAAATTTAGTTAAATACCAATTTATTGATCTTCAAAACCTTAATTAAGATATAGCAGTGGAAAAGTGAAAGTGGTTGTTTTTAAATAAATATCGAGGTTTCATGCATAGCTTATTCATAATCATATCTTATTATCCTAAAATAAAATTAAATGTCATGCCAAAATAAAACTTCAAACCTTAAGTCTCATGTCACAGTTCGAAATATAATATTACAATCTCTGAATAATGAAATATCAAATATATATCTAAAAAATTTAGAAATTTTGACTCGAGTCCCTCGAGCTGCTGCGTCTGTAGCCTAACCTGGTGGGTTATCTGTAAGGATGAAAATTAAAGGGGAGTGAGTTATGATGCTCAATTTGAGTTCCATTACAAGTGAATTAGTGCCAAACAATAATCCAAGTATATATAATAAAAGTTTACGATACATTAGTAATTATATAGCATAACATAAATTGACAGTTCATTCAAGCATGTTAATGTGTGATGATGCAATGTATTTAACAATTTCAGTTTAACAGTATAAATAGGTCTTACCCCACCACTACACTCTACAGTAAGAATTCCCCATAACTCTTATATCTTGGACACTTCAGTTTGTGGATGAACCACCAATGCTGCAGGTTAATACGTTACCAGTAGTTGTGAATAGACAACGGGTTTATAAATAATAGTTGCCAGTAAAAATTGTGGATAAACCACTAGTGCTTGTAGGTTAATACGCTGCCAATAGTTGTTAATACACAAGGGTTTGCAAATAAAAGTTTCCAGTAATTTGTTGATAAACCAACAATGTTTGCAGTTAAAACTGCTAGCACTTCCTCCTTTCAAAACATCCCGCCCCACGCAATGCAATATGACATGCGAACATCAATACAATACAGAAATAGTGAACATGTTTAACTTGCGTTTATATAAACAGTAGCAGTAGACAAGGTTTCCATGTATTCAATTTATCAATTCAGTAAGCATGTGATTTATACAATCAGTAATCCGGTTATACAAGTGACAATAATAGTTTATCAGTAATTCAGTCATAGAAGACATGTATAATTCACATAGAAAACTTATATAGTAATAATCTAATCAACCAATTCATGGATTCTAGCATTAATCCTGATGTCAGGGACTATATTGAATAAAATAAATCACTAAAAATAGTTCAGGAACCATTCATGGACTAATATGCACAAATCATAAAATTTTGGGTGAAATTATAATTTTTAAAAAGTAGGGGACACACGGCCTTGTGATCGGACCGTGTGGTAGAGGTACAAGGTTGTGTGGCTAGACCGTATAACAAAATGAGGTCGTGTGGCATTCATAAATTCAACTTACAGGGGTGATCTATCGTAATTTGATGTAGCAAATTCGACTAGTTTTCACACTTGAGGAGCTTGAATACGAGCATTTTCTTTATGTTTTAATTAAGTTTTCGTAGTTCAGTCTAAATGCAATAAAAAGTGTATTATGAGTCTTTTATTGACCTTAAAACCAAATGAGACCAAAAGGTGAGCTAATATACTTAGTGAGTGTGCAGAAGACCATCAGAGGGCGTATAAACTCAATACTAGTCTCTGTGTCTCAACACAGGAAGTTTGATGTCACAACATAAGGAGCAGAATGTAAGAATATCGAGACTGTCTTCGGTGTTGTGAAACAACTATGGGATGTCGTGATACACCCATGAAGCAACCCTAAACCTAAGATACTGCCTTCTATGTCACAACATAGGCACTAGGGTGTCGTGACATTGGTCTTGCACATGAGATATTTACGAGGTAGGGGCATTTTGGTCTGCACAATCAAATATTTAACACGAGAGCGTCAAGTTGACCTAAGGTTAAGCACGACGAAAACCCTAACTCACTAAATAGGCTCATTTAGCACTTGTAATGGAAAGCTTTTTCAGACTTTAAGTTTCTCTTTATAATTTTAGTTTTTAGTTCTTAGTTGTTAGTTTTAGGCTTAGGTGTATTTTTAGTTCTTTTCTCTTTGTGTTCTTCGGAGAACATGGTTTGTAAACGCAATCAAACTCTAGTGGATTTTCTACACTTCATCTATCAAATACAAACAAGACTCTCTAAACTCTATTAACTGCCCCTTGAACAGAGGCTTGAGCATTACTCTCAGCTTTATTGGAATCAGCTCGATTGAACGACATCTTTTGTCTATAAGAAAAATAGAATCAATTTAAGTCAGGAGACATCACATTATCTTAGGTTATAAAAAGACATGTATTTCTAGACACTATACATGCTATGTTCAGTCTAAGAATCAACTAAACTATAGCTCTGATACTACAAAATGTAACACCCCTAACCCGACTCCGTTGCGAGATTAGGGTTACGGAGTATTACCGAGCATAACAGAACATTTAAATTCACAAAAGAAACAATTATACAAATTAAATGTTAAGATTTAATAATGGAATCTAATCATGGTAAAAATACATTAAAGAGACTTAAATTTATCCTACGGGGCCCTAAAAATAGATTGGGAACATTCCGGGATCAATTTGAAACAAAATAAAAAATTTTGAAAAAACTTAAAAATTTTGGAAACAAGGGTAGTCCAGACCATGTCGTAGGCCATGTGCCAAATCGTGTTACATACTGACCTGAAACACACGACCATGTCTGAAACCGTGTGTGGTACACAGTCATGTGACAACTCGTGTGCCAAGCCATGTGCTCCATTTTTAACCCCCAAAACAAGCCAATTCAAGCACCATTTCTTGCACAATAAGACACACCATAACTAGCCTATTTCACATGGTTAAAAGCACATTCAAAACACCAAATATATGCCAAATATTCATCCATCCTATGTCTAACCAATATTCCATCAAAAGGCACATCAATTCACACACCAATTCAATTAAAGAACAAAGTTACAATTTCACACCTTAAACACATAACATTTATACCCAAAAGACCATTTCATTTGCATACTACACCACCATAACTTACCACTTTAAAAGCATAACCAAGATGACCATAACTATATAAGTTTAAACATTTACAAACCAAATCAAACCATATATATACAAGTAGATACAAGTAAAACCAAAACACACCATATTAACAAGCTAGTCTAAAGCATCTATTACATTTAAGCCCTATACATGCCATTTATAACCACTTGCCAAAACAACCAAAAACTACCAAAATGACATCTGGATAGTGCGATCGTGCTCCGACGTGATTCCAACCGATTGAGCTTTCCGATGATCTATAAGACAAAGAAAACAACTATATAAGCAACTAGTACTTAGTAAGCTCGTATAAAAAAATTTTAAACTTATCAAATCAATAATTACATGAATAAATCATTCAAGCATTGTTCATTAATCTAAATGCACATTTCTTCCTAATCACACCACTTCTCAATTTAGTAATTATTTACATATATAAGAATATATTCAATCATCTCCCTTTTCAATTCAAATGTACATAACCATTCCATATTACATAACAAACCTATACTTAATAGTTCATTCTAATGATACCCTTTTCAAATACATCATTTTCTTTTGTTATCCTTTTCAAATACATCTTTTTCAACCTTTTCATTGATTCGAAAATACCAAATATAATGTCATGGTATCTTTCAACCATGGTATTTTTGTAACACACTAATCCCGAATACGGAGTACTTGAATACTAAGGCGCTACATCAGGTCACCAGAGTAACTTAGCAAATTTTTCAAATAATTTTAAAACACTGAAATACATTTTATATAAGAGAAAATACCATACATAGCTATACTGAAAATAGTAATAAAAGTAGTTATACAAAATATGTGGAGCTCCAATATCATCGTATATCAAAATAGTCAAAATAATAAAAAAAATGATAAATGAGTTAAAAATGATAAATGAGTTACAGGCCTACAAAAAATACAAGTAAGGCCTTAGGAATACAATGTGCACTAATAGATAAGGTACTATACTCTGAATACGTGATGCTAGGAGCCTCTTGTCGATGACAAACAAAAGTCTACGAATCTGAACATTAAGAAAATTCGAAGGATGAGCTTTACAAGCTCAGTGGTACACAACAAATCTACCATACTTTAAGCAATTCATAAATATAAGCATGCAAATCAAATGTATACATAGAAACATGACATGAGTATCGTATAATTAAAACATGAGTCATTAAATCTACATAACCAAATCGCTTGCATATCAAATTTATCAAACATGTTAGATTGCACATACTGCTCAAATAATCGAGTATCCGGATAGTCCCGCGCCACTCATGGCTGCTAGTCAAATAATCTCGGTGTTCGTAGAGTTATCTCGAGCGCCACTCATGGCCACTCTGGGTGAGCATTCGATCGAATCGAAAATTTTTGAGTTAATCGAGTTTTCGAATCTTATTTTATCATCCTAACTTTATTTGAAATTTTCTCGAATCGAGTCGAGTGAGATGGAATTCGAATCGAATCAAATTGAATATATTTGTTCGAGTTAAGTTTAAAAAAAAATATGACTCTAGCGTTATTTATTTTTACGTAATTTTTCAAAAAAATAATTTTCTTTAAAGTTTTTAAACATGATCATACAACAAAAAATTAAAGTAAATAAGTGAATAAATACAAGCAACACAACATCAACCCAAATAAACAACATTAGTCCAAAAAAACAACAAAAACAATACAACAAGATTATAATAAAAAACATAAGTCAAAGTCAAAGTAAACAGCATGAGTCGAAGTAAACAACAACATTATTGTAATAGGCCCAATTTGCCTGGGCCCATAAAAAAACCAAAACCAAAATAAAAATAAAAAACCCCAAAAATAATAAAAGTCTATTGGTCCAAAAAGTCCATTTACAACTTATTTAACCCAAAAATAAAGGCCCAAATATTAAACCTAATAAACCTACGCCCAAAATCCCAAAATCCCCTAGAGTTTATTAGGTTTATTGGGTTTAATATTTGGGCTTTTATCAGAAACCAAAAAAATAATTAAACCCAAAATCCCAAATATCAATTTTTGTAATTTTAATTCTTATTTTTTCGGCTATAAAAAGCCATCGTCTATACTGTAAATCCTTACGCATACTGAAATACAAAAAAAAATCACCGAAATTAAAAGGTGATTTCTGATTCAAATTTCTGAGATTTTTTTCTTTGCTCAGTTTCTTTCTTTCTGGGTCTTTTATTTTTTCACATTTGAACATATAAAAGAAAAAGGAAGTGAAATTTTACCTTGTAAATATGCCATGAGATCCCTTCTACTTCGTTGAGATCGAGGTATAAGGGAAGGTTAAGGCAGAAAGAGAACCACTTTGAGACTCGAACAGGTTGATCGCCGTTTATTGCGGCGGATTGACATTGTAGAGGAAAGATTAGGGTTCGACTGAAGGAAATGAAATGGGGAGGCTAGGGTTTTAGTTCAGCCGAATGGAGGCATTGTTAAGCCATTATAAAGAATCAGAAACGGCGCCGTTTTAACCAATTTCAATGGTTTAAAAATGATGCCATATAGTAGCCACAACCCGATGACTCGGCCCATGCTCGAATAAGATCCGTGTGTTTGGCTTTAGAGGGTTAATTGCGTGCTAGGTCCTCCCCATTTGCACTAGCATTCAATTGCACTTTATTTGTTTTACTTCATTTTTTAAATTTTGGTTCTGTAATTTGCGCATATTTGCAATTTAGCCCGCGCCTCAACGCAACGTTTTGGGATTTGGAATATTTCCAGATTTGGTCCTTGAGCATTCGCATGCATGGTGCGCTGGTCCTTTTTTAATTTTAAAAGTTTATTTTATTTATAAATTACCCCTTTTCATTTTACTTTTATTTTAATTGAGTTTTTTCATTATTGTTTTTAAAGATCCACTTAATATTCATTTTTTTTAATTCTTGTTTATTTATTTTTACATTTTGAGCTACTTTGATGATGTTATTTGGTTTTTTGAAAATCATTATTATAAGTTTTTATATCATATTGTTTTATATTTTGTATAACATTTCATACAAACATTCTTATATATTATTATGTATATATATAGTTGATGATAAAATTAATTTTTAATCTATATACATTATTAAATTCATGTTATTTTATACATATAGTTTCTTGTAAATCTATTCGTAAACATAATTATGTTTTTAAAATCTATTACATATATGATTCATGATAAAATTAATTTAATTTTATATGCATTATTAATTCCATGTTATTTTTACAAATAATTGCTTTTAAATATATATATATATATATATATGTATGTTTTTTAATCTATTATGTATATTGTTTATTTTCCTAAGATTATATTTTATTGTATATTTTTTCTATCCTTTCAAATTTCATGTATTATTTAAATTTCCCTTTATTGTGTGTATATTGTCAATTTTAAATAAATATTTGTTAAAATTTTGCATATTATTTGATTCAAATGTCTTCACTCTATAACATTTATTTTAGTAATCATGTATACCCCTAGTTTTTTTATGCAAATTATTTCAAATTCATCAATTCATATATTATGTATATTATGTATTTATCAATTCATCATTTTTTTTTTTTTAAAATTTGTCTTATACCACATTGGCTTCTAATTTCCATTTTGTTTTGTACATTTTGTATTGATTGTTTTATATTATGCTATCTATATTATTGTTGCATATTATTTATTTGTTGTTTTGGTATTGTTATATCAATTGTTCTCCATCCATGCTTGAAAATTTGGTTACATTTTTCTTAGATTAGTTATGTTTAATTGTTTGTTTTGTTAGTTGGTTAAATAAGGTTGTATTATCTTCATTCACCAAGTATTGTACTTTATGTATGCATATTGTCCCATGTTTGTTATTCTTTTTTTTTATACAAATGTTGCTTATAATTTCCAACTCTTAAAATTAATTATCCCATCTTATTTCAAGTCAAATTAATGTGTTTTGAACTAGTTTTACAATTGTTTTTTTTTAAACTCTAAAACAAGACAATGTTCAATGTTTAGAAATTTGAGGAATCGTGCCCTACCGTGCTGGGTTTCGGTTTTTTTGTCGGACTAAATAATTGAGCATCCTTTTGTAATTTTCAATGCATGAGCTTTTGGAAGTCAAAATTAATCGTGTTTTCAAAGGTATAAAGGATCGTGTCCTATCGTGCTGGATGTGATGCTGTATTCCTTTGAAACAAGAGAGTTTTGACGACCAACTTGAGCCATTCAAATGTTCTAAAAGGAACCATATTTCAAAATATTTTTAAATCTTGGATATAAGGACAATATTTAATCGATTTGGTACCAATTTTGGGCGTAGCGAGGGTGCTAATCCTTCCTCGCACGTAACTGACTCCCGAACCTGTTTTCTCAAATTTCGTAGGCCAAAATTGATATTTTCATAAAAAGTTTTATTAGGTGATCTGATCACACCTAAACAAAAAGAATTGGTGGCGACTCCACACTTTGTTTTAAAAGTCGATCCCCGTTTTTTTCAAAAATAAAAAATGGTTTTGACAATTATAATAATAAAAAACATGAGCAAAAGTGGATAAAGCTAAAATCCCCTGAACCCCCATCTCCCACTGCTGTAGGTTTTTTCTTCTTCAATCATTGAAGAAAAATTAGCTGATTCATAAGGATAAAAATCATATGAGAATTTACTAATTACAACTTGAACCAGTAATACAAAATTAATTAACAAAGTTTTAAAAAAAATCACGCATTATAAGGATACTAATTCATATTTGTTAAGGGTTATTGTACATCAAGTGGATAAAGCTAAAATCCCCTGAACCCCTATTGCCCACTGCTGTAGGTTTTTTCTTCTTCAATCATTGAAGAAAAATTAGCTAATTCATAAGGAAAAAAATCATACGAGAATTTACTAATTACAACTTGAACTAGTAATACAAAATTAATTAACTAAGTTTTAAAAAAATTCTTATAAATTAGTAAACCCCTAGGAAATAGATAACACTTAATAACACATTATAACAGTTTTTTTCCAATAGATTCATCAAGTAAACCCAGATAAAAAAAATCATACGGGTTTGGGTTTTTATTATGAAAAACCATTGAATCAAAACAAAGTCTTCAATAATTTAAAAATGTTTCAAGAGTCAAGACAAACCTTAAAGATGCGAAAAATTGAGCTTAAAATGGAAGGGAACAGCAACTCGATTTGGAGCCTGTAGGTAAGGATTTTAATTTGAAGGTTTGAAGATGAACTAGAAGAAGAAGAAGGATTTTAATTTTAGGATTTTTTTTAGAAAAATAGAGTTTAAGGTTTCGTGGAAATGAAGAGGAGTCTGGACTCTAAAGAGAAGAAAAATAATTGGAATTGGCTGCTGGGGCATGGCATGGGGGTTTGAATTGATTTGGGGAAGGAATTGGGTTTTGGGCAAACGGGCTTGGGGTTGGGAGTGGGATGGGGGTGGGGAAAATGGGATAAAATAAAATATTTGGGCTTAAGGGTAATTGGGTTTAGTAATTAGTAAAAGCCTAAAATTTAAAAAAATTTAAAAACATAGTTTATATTCGGTTTATTCGAATTATTCGAGTTATTCGAATTCAAGAATTCAACTCGACTCGAACTCGAAATTAAAAAAAAATCGATTTGATTCGATTAATTCAATTAAATCGATTCGAATAATTCGAAATTCAATTTTTTTTTTATATTTTCGAATCGAATCGAATTTTGCTCACCCCTAATGGCCGCTAGTTAGGTTAGAGCCCGAAGGCTGAGCGCAAAGAAAGAATCAAACATATAATCACAAAAATACAACCATGACATTCAATTCTCATACTCGTTTCAACTTGCTTATCATTCCAGCTAAAATATTAACTAAAGAGATGTAACAGTCTGCTACCTTGACATTATGATCTTTCCTCATTCAAAAATTAATAACTATTAATATATAACTTCAAATCAAGCACCGTTTATTTTAAACGAAACTAGACTTCTGTACGGTTATATAAATATAAGGCTCGCTTCCTATTTTATCTTATGAAATTTTTGGTGATTTTTCAAAATCACTGTTAAATCTGTTTTATAAGAATTCTGCTGCCAGATTTTTATGACCTTTCAACACTCAAAAGCTCATATCTTTTAAAATAAAAATTAAAATTGATCTCTGTTTGTTCTAAAAGAAACTAGATTGACTCACGGTTACAACAATATAAAAATTACTTCTTAATTACTTTTACAGACTTTATGGTAAATTTTCAAACTTACTATTCATGTAATAATCTGTTTCTAGCAGATTTCACAACTAAGTTTTTAGCTTCATTTTAGATCATCCAAACAAGATTTCCACCCAAAGACATATAACATGCATGCATTATCATATGACGTATCAAGAAGTATAGGAGAGTTAGAGGATACCACCTTGATGGAAGAACACCAACAAAGTTTCTTGTCTAGCTCTCCACCACTTTGCCTTTACTCTTAACTTTAGAAGATTCACCACCCTCTTTAACTAATAACCATGTAACACACAAGATTTTCCAAAAAAAAAACTAAGAGTTGATAGAATGTAAAAATACATACTTTAAAAAAATAAATAAATAAAATATGAGAAGATGGGTAGAGACTTCCTCAAACTCAAACCCTTCTAAACACCCAAAAAAAAAACCTCCACATTCATCCTTGATTAACATAGATTTTTTTTTTCTTCCATGGAACTTTTTTTAAAAAAAAAGATCAAGACCCTTACCTTCTTTGAGATTTGGAGGATGAAAAAAATGGTGAGAACTCACTCAAATCTCTCTCCCTCTAAAAGACTTGCTAAGGAAAAAAAATAGATGAAGAAAAGAAGAAAAATAAAAATGAAGAAATGTAAAAGGAAAAAAAAAACAATAGGGTGATTATAATATAGGAAAAAATAGGGACAAATCCAATTTATCTCATACCTCAATCTACTAAACCATCTTTTCTCATTAATTGGGAGAAGATTTTTATTCAAAAATAGTAAAATCACCATATTAGCCATCCATCTTCCCCTACTTAACACAAGCTTCCCAACATCCTTAATTCCTTATAGAAAAGGTCCAAAATGCACTCAAATTAATTCCAACAAAAACCCAATCCCAAAATAAATTTATCCATTGCCAACCCAGGTCAACACTCGAATGTTGACTCAAGAATTTGGGGCCGTTACAATTTTCCTTTTCGAGTATAATACCATGATGTATTTCAATCATGATCCTTTTCTTTCCTCAAATCAAGACAATCTTAAACACCAATACATATATAAAGATATCAATTAATCTTATAAATTCAAATGTAATGCTTTAAAATGAAATACAAACTTACCTCGATTACAATGGTTGTTACAACAAAGTCGAGAACTAATCCGAGACTTTCGCTTTCCCTCGATTCAAGTCCGGTTGATTCTTTTCTTGATCTAAATAATAATTTTATTCAATTAAACAATTCAAATAGCTTAATATCATTAATTCTAGCTTATAACCCATTTTAATGTAAATTTACAAAATTACCCCTAACATTTTAACTTTTGTGCAATTTAGTCCCTAAACCCGAAACTTGCAAATTAAACATAATTAATAAAATTTCATACTTTCCAATTTTGATAGGGTTCCTTAACAACCTATATTTATCAAAATTTCACATTAAATCCAATGAATTTACTATTTAAACAATTTAATCCCTAATATTCAAAATCACTTAACAAAATAAGCTTATTCATCAATCAAACATAGTAATCTATCAACTAAATTCACAAACACTACAAACTTATTCATGGCAAGTCTCTAGACTTTTAACAACTTTACAAGTTGACCCCCCGAGTTAGCTAGATTAAGCCAAAAAATGAAGAATGATGAAGAAGATGTTCATTCATCTTTTTTTTTAAGTCATTTAATTTACTAAATTACTATATTACCCTTACAAAAATTAACAAATTTCTTAAATACTAACACCATGACCGTCCACTAATTTTACTAAAGGCTTATTCAACAATTAAGCCCTCCAACTGAAGAATCTAAGATCAATTTAATACCTTTAGCTAATAAACAATAACTTTTGAAATTTTTGCAATTTAATCCTTTTTACTTAATTAACTGTCTAAACCTTAAAATTTATTAACCAAATTTTAATACAACCCTAATAAATATTTGTAAACATTAAAATATTAACTCACTAGTCAGAATTGTGGTCTAAAAACTACTATTTCTGACACTATTGAAAACAATCCGTTACAAAATAGCTGTTAAAGCAAAGCTACAGGCCTTGAAAGACGTACTTTTAATGGCTAGGGATGTAAACATTACTAATATTGAAATTGAAGTGGATGGTACTACCATTATTCATTTCATGTCTGATGAAGTCTGTAACTTATATTTATCCCCTCTGTAGGATGCTCCTCCATACTATAATTTCTAAGAAACTCAGGAAGAAAATTGGTGTGTTGACATGCTAGCATGACTTGGGAGTAACTTTCAACCTAACTTGTCTACAATTGATGCTTCATCAATTCGAAATTTATTTTGTTTAATAAATTTGGAATGGATATAAATATTTAATATTGGATATTCATTATTCAAATCGGATTTAGATAAATCTATGTTACCTATATTATTTTATGTTTATATATTATAGATTTTATAATACATAAAAATTAAATCAATATTAATATTTAATATTATAATGTAAACATTTAAAAAATTTGAAATACCTATATATAATATTTTAATAATAAAAAAATATTAAATATTAAATTAAAAATAATATAAATATTTTTTAAAAAATGATATGGATGGGATAAAAACAGGTGCATCGGACAACATAAAAAATGTTGAATTTGGGCAGTTTTGACAAGGATTTGTTTTGTTGATTATTTTGATTCATTATCGGTTTTTGAATATTCAAACAACTCTACCAAAAAATTTAACTTAATTTAATATTTTAATTATTTAAAATATATAATATATAAAATAAATAAATATTATTTAAATTCAATAACCCAACCCAATAATTAAAGTTGATTAACTAATCAAATCAATCGACCTAAAAGTTAGATCATACATCAATTTTTTAACTCAATTCAATAAATTATGATCAGTTAAATCGGTGTAATATTAAAATAAAATAAAAAATAAAAAAAACCTTCGAAACCACTGGAAAAATTGAATCCTCTCCCCTAATACGCATATTGTAGGGTTTTTAATGCCACATCGCTTATATTCCAAGTCAATGATAAAAATATAACATCTCCCCTTCCAAATGAGCATATATTTTTATTTAGCTTTTTCTTACATTGTCCGACTAAGCCACTGCCACAGACAACCTTACAGCACTGTAAAAATGGAGATAAAACAGGGTAAATATTATTGCCATCCCTGAACACTGCAAGAAGAAAACGGCGATCGATATCCCCATCGTTGGATGCTTTGGTCTGATTAACTAACAGAACGCATAAAAGAGCAAAACAAAGATAACAGATATACTGCTAGAGACCGATGAAGAGAGTTATATCTCATATGCTTCTTACGTCGGAGATGTATTCCATCCGAGGGTCGATACGTCCACCACCTGCAAAAGAAGCAGTTACAATGCCTGATATCATGTGTATCCCTATAAAAATAACATTTGAAAACGAAATTTTGGCTTACATGAAAGAAGGCTTTCACTGTATGCGAAAGCAACGGGGAATTTCTTTTCGGAAATGCTTGATAAATCAAGCTCCTGCCAAAACCCATGTTCCGGATCATAGATATAGTTATGGTTTGAAGTTATGAAGAAAATTTCATTCTCCCTCGCGACTACAAATTCGACACATTCGTCATTCGAGAACGGGACGTGATCGCTGCATTTCAGCTCCCATTTAGGCTCATTCTTGTCTTTGAGAATCCATATATTCACGATCTCATCCTCGTCATATACAGCCACTAGGGATAAATGGCCTTCGAGATTGACCAAGTACGAGTGCTCTGTGACCTCTTTTGGAAGGTTAATAGTTTCAAAGGTTTCCTCTATATCAGCCATAAGTATCGAGCCAGGGATCAGTGGATCTTCATTGGAAGCAAGGAACCAATATATCTTTCCATTGACGAAAACATGGTTGGACCCAAGGGGACTATGGCTAGAATGCATGGGATAATACGGTACCCGACCTATGACACTCCAGGATCCTGTGCTTGATGAATATACCTCACATTGTTGACGATTGACACGGGATTGATGTTTAGCTAGAGATATGCGCTTGGCATTGAAAAATCGGAATATCTTGTATTCATTGATTTTTGGACCAAAAGCAACCCCGATGGAAGGCTTTTCTTTGGACAGACTACCTCTTGGAAGCAATAGAGCCTTTTTGGTAACTGGGTTGCAGATACGGATTTCCACATCGGTTACATCCTCAACTACCATGCCTGAGTCCACTTTCCACGGATAGTTGATACAGCAAAGCAAACCATCGAAAGAACAAACAACCGTAAGCAGAGAAAGGTTGTCACAATAGGGGAAGTTGATACTTTTAGTGATTTCACCGCTGCTATTCACTAAATATAACTTCATCATCATATCCATGTAAGGATAAACAATGTAAACAGAGTTTTTTCGAGACCAGAGTAGCTGCAAATCGATGAAAGCCTGACTACTTATCAACCGACACCAACGCTTGCAAACGGATTTGCATACTAAAAGTGACTTAACTGGAAGCCTTGAGAGTATATTGGCTAGCACATTTTCTACATACTCAATATCATACCACTTATCAGTTATTTGATAAACACATTCGTCAATGGTTTCATCCATCTCTAGCCTCTCTTCACCTATTTCATCCAGTAATAAAACAAGTCAATCCAAAGATCAATGCAAGCAGCAGATATAAGTAATTTATTTTCCCATAACAAATCCCGAGATTAATGATAGCTAATGTTCGTACATTATAATGGACATATTCCTATGATCTTCCTGTAAGATATCAAAACACACTATTTTCTGACCCGACAGAAGATCATCTTGAAAACAATGATGGAAACAGAGGAAAAATGACATGCTCTTCGGATTGAATTTTCATTTACCATTTGGTGAATATCATTGTCATCCCATTCAAGACATCACTGTTCCGTGCACTACAGACACAATTTTAGAAGGAGATGCAACTCAAAAATGGGACTTTTTTGGGTCGCGTTAAATTACACTACAGACACATCACTGTCACATTCAGAATTCAGATTCGATCTCATGGGTCTGATACATGCATAGATTAACATAATTGATGCGTCGGCAAGAAACAGTTAAAAAGTAGTACGGGAAAAGAAAAAACCAGGAATCTAATAAAGTAACCGAAATGCTATCAAGAAAGAAATGGCAGAAATGAACAATAAAACAACAGAGAAATGCAGGAGATCAATGCAAACATACTTACCACAACGTTTCTCGTTGGAAGTTCCGTGCCTATATTGTAGCCTGCCAATGTAATAATCACCCCTATTTTAGTTTTCTTAAGTATAATCTCAAAATATTGGTTATATAAAACATGAAGTAATCTTTAGAGAAAATTGTGACCAACAAGGAACAACATTATATAGCATTTAAAGAACCGAAATTCCAACGACGGCAACAAGGGGGTAAAGTTAGCCACAGATCACATTTCTAGTTAAGAACTCACATCAGTACGGAAATTTTTGAGAAAAAATGCATCAAATCAAGAAAGACTCAAATCTTACGTCTTTTACACAACAAAATAATTGCAATCTAACAAACATGTAAGCTGCAATTCTTCACCGCTTACCTTAAACTTAAGATATAAATATTCCAAGGATATCACATGCATAGATTTACAAATGAATGATCGAATGTCAAGAAAAAAATAGAAGGGGTTCAGGGCTCACAGATTATAGATCGGTGTCTCTGGCTGCTGTTGAGAAAATGAGACTAGAAAAGTACTTCTTAGTGAGGTAGAAGGATAACTCCAGAACTTACAACGCTCATCTATCGACAACTTTCCTTCCAAAGTGGCAATCTAGGAGGTCATGCAATTTGACAAGTGGTAGGTTCGTGCTGGAATAGATGTCAAAGTATCCCAAGAGAAAAAAACGGAAGCTATGACGGTAAATTTTCTACAAAACTTTGCTGCACCAGAAATCTGTAAAAACATGAAATTTATTTTCTTCCGTGGTTTGAAACGGTATCCAGGAAGAGATTTTATGACCCGACAGTGAAAGTTTAACACGTAACTAAAGGGCGTGCCTCTTCTAGAAACTGACAGCCAATATATGCCATAGTTGGCAAATAACAGCTCACTCGTATTGAACAGTTTTGGAAGCTTCTACAAAGAGAAAATATCACCGACAACTTCCCTATGTGTAATAAACCTCTAAATCAAGGTCCTTTTCATATAACCAAAAATCGAAGTCCGAAATAATCTCTTACCCCAATTGCTCTCAACATGTTCCGTGGTCAGCCTTCATCTTCAAGTTCAAAGAGTTGAACATAAACACATTCAAGTTTACGAGTCAAAGAACCTCTACAAAGTCATGCTTAATACATAGAGAAACACACGAGAAAACAGAGGATGGACTCTCCAGTCCAGAATTCGGAAATCATATTACAAGAATACAAACATAACTCATGAAACAACAATCATTTAAAAGAAACTCTTTCTTTTTGGTCTCAAACCAGCTTCCTCAGTGAGGTTGATGGTAGTCTTCAAATCACAGCTCCTGACTGCTCAATATTACAATACATAACACGCATCATGCAGTCTAAATTACTTCAGCAAGCAATTATCTGCATTATTATGTACAATTAACCAGGAAGGCTAAATCATATATTATCAGTTACGTTCTACCAGCAAATATGCAGTCCAATGCACACTGATGCATCGGGAAAATATATCCAATTACGATATAGGCAATTAGGCACATTGTAGTTGGTACAGGCAAAATGCATTGACTTCAACACTAACAAACATGTCATGCAAAGATTACATGTGCTACCTAGTCAATTGTTCATATCACGAAACGGTCCCTTTTATTTCTAAATATGCTTTTAGTATCAAATATGAAATATTACTTCCTTTCTAAATCTAGACAAGCCAAAAACAGAAATATTTAAGTATGTTTCTGTTTTGACAAAAGCTGCTAGCTTGCTTTTTCACATTAAGAACGCAATACGATAATCATTTTCTTAGTCCGAGCTAGCACATTTGAGCTGCAGTTAGTTTCTTCATAAAAGATCTACCATTTTTTTTTTCAAAGAAATGACACATTCTTCACTGGTAAGCCCATCTAAATTATGGCATTGACATCCTATGTCAATTGGACTAATACGGGTATGCTCAATTTCTTTTCAAAATTTTTCCATGTATTTTGGGGGTTGTATTCCAGCCCATGTTTGAATATATCAGGCTCGGGTACTTCAAGAAAACTAAAGAGTCAGAGAAGCATGGCATCAGATTTTAAACTTTCATCTTAAATGTAGTTGATCAGAAAATCAAATAGATACCTAACAAAGAAGAAAATCATTCTCCATATTCAATTTCCTATTTAAAATCTAAAATTTCCATTCAAAATTCCCATTAAATAGAAGGCATTTACAAGCATTAAAGAAAATTCCCCAAGTTTTCATTATTTCAAACATTATAAATTTATAAACTTAAGTTTAAAAGTATCCATCATCACAAACACAATCTAATCTTCATCATTTTCATTTTTTTTTTCTAGAAATTCACACAAAATGAAAAGAACTAATCTAACAGCTACATATTTAAAATAAACAATACACAAAATGATGAACCCACCATAAACCAGCATTCATTAAGTCATTTATTGCTACAATTAAACCAAACTTCTGGTCTTAAAACAGAATATATATTTAAAAAAAATTGCACCATTTTTATCGCTTCAATTAAACCACACATTTGCATTCAAACAAATGAAAATCAATTGTCACTCAGTCTATCAATAACAAAAAAATGTAATAACATGCAACAACAAAAACCAGTAACAAAAAGCGAAAACCCATTTGAGAAAAAAAAAAGTGAAGTAAAAGCGAAAGATTTCACCTTTCCTCTGCGAAATTGAATGAAAGAGAAGATTGGAAGAGAGAAGAAAAGAAAAAGAGGTTCCCCAAGTGTTTTTATTGGAGTCGGATGATGAATTTCGGAAGGTAGATGAAATAGAGACATTGTCGGTTTGATTGTGGATTAAAAAGGGCTTCGATAATATCATGCAAAAAAATTTTAAGTGTACTACACGAACTAAAACAGAAAACACAACTGAACTGAAAATTTAATAAATAAAGAAAAAAATTAAAAAAAGGGGGGTTTTCTGCGGTTCTTGGCACAGTCATGTTAGTTAAGGGAATTATTCGTTTCTTTTAGTACCGTTAATCTCGATTCGAACTCGAAAATTTAAAATTAATATTTTATTATAAAAGAATTTAAAAGTTAAACCTATAAATTTTAAATAATTTAAACTCAAACTGGTTAAACATGTTTTAAAACATGAATTTATTTAGTTTAGATTAATCCGACCCGAAACTAATCCGACCAATTGAAAAATATAGACACTGGCATTTCCATTATTGGAAACAGCTTCATTGCGAGTCTTACATGCAGCCCAACAGATCCATCTCCAATGCCTATTTATTCTCAATGTTTTCAAGCAAGCAACTCTCGATTCTGCTAGGTCTTTAGAACAACTCAAGAACTAGTTAAGCTTCACTGCCTTACAATCCTACAATCCTTGAGCAGCGATACCACTACGACATCTGTTAGAGGTCGATCAATATAAACAACGAAATAATAACAATAAAGAGAAATTAATACAAATATTTTACAAAAAAAATGTAGGAGAGAGTGATTGAACTAAGCACATTGTTTGTTACCATGAGCATCAACCATTTCACTCAGTCCAACAAAGATTGTTCAACAGTATGTTCCAAATATAAGAACATGATGGCCTATCTCTCTTTAACCTTATGTTTAGATCACAGAACTTGAACCCACCATTGTTCAACAGTTGGCAACACATATCCCAACTTATCATAGTTTTCTCTCATTATTTGCGTCTTTCCAAAAACTTTTTCAATTTCTTGACTAATTCTTATACGGGTTGTCATAAAAATCGGTTTTTTACTAACATTAGTGGTGTCAATCTCATTAATCACGTCAACCAATAATTAACCGGTAGAATAAAAAAATAATTTTTTGACTGGCGCCAATATATTTGGCGTCACCTGTATAAATATTAATATTTCATTAAAAAAAATTGGGTGGTGTCAAAATAAATTAGTTTTATTGTGCGAATTAGATTAATATCACTGGTCCTCAGCTTTTACTTCTCCGTCTTCCTTTATTTTTATTACCTTATATCTCTTTCTCTATAACATATATCAAAACATGTTAATCTACGTAACAACCAACACTCTTTTATTAATTTTTTTTCAAGATAGATGGTTAAATTTTAAAGCAAATAATTATATTATATTTATCTAAAATATTAAATTAAAATTAAATAATATCATATTAACAAAAACTCATCGGTGAAGTTTGGAATAATTTATTAAAAAGTTGTATATTTATTTATATATAAATTTAAATATAGAATATTAATCTATAATTAATTTAATGATTTGATTTTAAATTTTGTTACTTCTCAAGTATTATTAATAATTTAATAATAATTACTATTCTTTTTAAAATTTAAAACTGCCTGGCTGTGTAATTACAATTATATTACCAAATATGAGATAATAAATTACAATGTACATTATATTCTATAAAGTTAAACACTTTTAAGAAATTAAAATTCCTCGTAAATTACAAAAGTGTTAATTACTACTCTAGTACTTATACTTTTATCCAATTATTAACACATGGTAATATATTTTATTAATACTTTATTTTAATAAACAAATAAGCTTGAAAATGTTAAATACTGAATTTTTTGTTCACTATTTGTGAGTTTAGAGTTAGATGCTTTTATATATAAAATATAAATATAGAGAAAAAGACATGGCAAAATATACCATTTTTTCGAAGTGTAATAAGTACAAACACAATACAATTATAAATAGTACCTACAAGTTTTAAATTATTACAGTACAAACGGAGTAAAAACTCATATAATCCATGCTAAAACCAACAAATTGAGACTAACTGAATTAAAAATTCTATATATGATGCGACTTAAAACTTATGCATATAATTGTAGATGATAGGTCTCAAACTTGGATACAAATTTTGATTACTATATTATATTATAAAAATATATAATATCTTTATAGTTAAAATATCATGATTCTCTCATTTGGATTTACTCAATGAACGTGAAATGTGAATATTTTGCCAAATCAGTATGATTAATTATTTTTTTCAAATTATTTATTATAAAGATTAATATTTTCATTTGCATATATGAATGTCTATGAATATATTCAGAATATATACTTAGGGGCAAACAATGGCCTTACACCTTTCGTTAAATGGAATAATATCATTTTTAATCCCTCAATTATTATATATTCAATTTAACTTTTTTTAACAAAATTTTTACTTTTAACCCCCCAAAATTTTAAGATTACTTCAAGCAATGCATAAAAAATATCATGAATTTTATTTTTTCAAAAAACAAAGGATGAAAATGAACTAAAATATAATGAAAAAGACTCAGTTTTTTTAAAAAAAAATTCTCAAAAATAATCAAAATCCGATGATTGAACTGATTGAACCAGCTGGTACCTTAACTTCTGGTTCAGATACTATCCCAAACTGTTCAAGTAAAATTTATAACTTAATAAACCTCATATACTCGGACATGTAATTATACTATGTTTACTATATACATAAAGAATGAGCAAAAACTATATGATCAAAAGCAAATATTTTTTGGATAAAGAAATTCAAATTTGAACCCGCAATTGCAGCAGTAAACTATGCATGTTATCCAGTTTCTGTTTAAGTTCTTTAATTTTAGTAAGGTTCACCTGGGAAGACTCCGAATTAGATGATTCAGTGATGAGAGCGGCACACTTGGCTTGTGAATCTGAAACTGCCTCCTCAAGCAAAGCCAATGTTGTGATACTTTGAAGCTTGCTGCCTTGACTGAGCTTATCGGATGAGAAAATCTTTTCGAAACCCTCGATTCCTACAAGTTGGTAGAACGAACTTCCAACTCAGGTCCGGTAAGATGTTAAGCTTTTTAACTGAATCAACTTAGTCAAAACATACTTACCGAGGTTGCTAAGTTTATTCATGGCTTCTTTGCCAAGTGACTTTTCAAGCTTGAGCAACCGCAAGATTCCGGCAGTTAACCTACCAATTGAATCAACTTCGGATTTGCATAAAAAAGCAAGGTGTTGAAGTTCGTCCTTGGTTAAAACAGCCTCAATCTATAGAAGTGAATGAAACCTTTATTTAAGAGTGTGATTGGAGATTACTACCTAAGTAATCAAGTTCTTTTAAAAGTAGGATCGGATTTACCGGTTGTTTGACTGAGAATTTAAAGTTCTCCATCATCCAGTTGACGGTTTCGTTGTCAACGTTATCTTCCAGTATCTTCATACGAACTTCAAGATTCATTCTTCCAAATATCGAGACACTTTCTTTGAAGCCATTTACAGGTAAAGGATCTTCAAGGATGCTGCTCCTCTCCACCTGAGGCTTCAATGTCTGCAAGCCTTCCAAACTAACCTACAACCACCATTTTTTATTTCGGAAAGTTAATAAATGCAAGACAGAAACATGACATTATTATCAACAGCTGATAATATATAAAAAATTAATATAATATAGAACATTATGTAAAATTACAAGGCAAGTTGGGGCAGGATCAAGGAAAGCATTTCAGAGCCGAAAATGAAATCAGGTGCTAGTGTGTTAAATGAAGTTCAAGGCCGGGTAGATTCGGCTGTATATAGTTAAAAATTGGGTCAGAGTCAGGCAAGCAAAAAACTACCCCATCCTGCGCTATTGCCATCCCTAGGCAAGTTCAAGGGCCAGACTCTCCCACAGGCTACCGACCATAGGACAGAAACACACCCAGACACACATAGGTCAGGTTACATGATTCAAAATGCAGCAAAATATTGAACAGTTCACTGTTGCTCGCATATGTTATTGTTGGTTCTAGTAACTTCTAAACTTGTAAAATACCATTAGAAGGGTTAGGTGTCATGGACCACGTATGAGTGCCAAGGCTGACAACCGTTGAGCCACACTAAAGTCTCAGCCCATGCCACAGGGTAATAGAAGTAAAAGTGTAAAAATGATTCTTACTAAGATGAACTCCACAGGATATCTCCGCATTCCATGTGATTTTTTTTTTAAGTTCTGCACGTCCTTGGAACTACTTTTTGCTTTTACTGTCAAACTTTGGAAAGTCATGTGCCAACACCTATGCTCTCTGCCCAAGTCTTCCTTCTCAAACCACCACATTTCAGCCATCTCTTGCACACCTTCAAGTGCAAATAACCAGTCTTGCAACTCGATGGACGCATCCACATCATCAGGGATTCCCAGATGCGAAAAACTATCATCCTTTACCCCTCCCAAAGTTCCACCTGCCCAAAAGTTACGACAATTACAAGAGTAAAATGCCAAAGTAGAACTTTACCACCACTTATAAAACAGCAACTAATGCCACGTACCATCCACAAGATCATTATCAATGAAAGCTGAAGACTGTAAAAGTTTTGACAGTGGTCCAGATGATAAGTTCTCTATGCCCTTAGAAAGCCTCAGGCTGGGAGCCCCATCAGGACCAAATATTCCAAACCGACGTAGCAGAGCTTCAGTATGACTCATCCCTCCACCTAAGCGTACACCTGATATACAAGCTGACACACTTAAAGTATGACACTCTTTGTCCCGCTCATTAAAAGGAATGACATGCACAGTGCTTATGTCCAGAAATGGAATTACTGAAGCTTTTGGACTAGATAGCTGCTTCTGCTTGTTGTGTATCCAAAAAACAGCTCTTAGAGGAGCAAATCCATTCTCAGTTGCCAAAGAACCATTTTTAGTTGCATCTATCAGTGTATTATTATTATCGTATGCAATGTTTCCCTCTGTGGATACACAGTCGACCTGAACACTCTCCCAACGCAAGGTCGATGAAACAGCTATAGCACCACCAAGAGTTCTGTGAGTGGCTTTCAGGAACAGATTGTTTCCAGTAAATTGAGCTAATGGCATGCCCTGCAAATCTAAGGAGCATGCTTCAAGAAACCGAAGCTGTAGAACAGTTATTGCTAAACTTACAGCAGTATCACTTGGAACTTTCTCTATCAGTCTTCCACCCAGAGTATCGTCCTTGTTTCTCTTTGGTCTTTTATTCTTTCCAACCACGGAAATCTTTTCACTAACTCTACCGATATATGCATAGAGATCCAAGACAAAAATGAATTGCTCAACTGATGAATTGGACAAAAATTGTGGACAAGCAACTGCTATTCTGACAATACCACCTGGAGGAGGCAGAACTGTTAATGGGTTCCCATCAGTAGATGCCATAGCTAACTCAATGCAAACATCTTTCACCTCAACGCACTTCCACAAATCCGAAGACCAGTCAGGAGAACCGGTGGAGCAAGCAGTTGGTTCTAACAACAAACTGACTTGTGATACTTCGGCAGTCCATTTTTTAAGGCTAGCATCAACAGGTTGGCCGTCCCAAACAGAGAGACAAGCAGGATCCTTCTCCAGATTCAGTAGCTTGAGGTTTAGTGATGGTGACTCGCAGAAAAACAACTTCTCAAAGTGAAGCCTAGCTCCAGCAAATGAGTTTTGTAGGGCATGGTCCTCTTCACCACCAGGATTATCAAATTTGCTAGTGTGCAGAGGAACACTAATATCTAACTCCTTGAGAGTGAACACAAAAGAATTCACTGAAGAATCTCGCGAAACAGAATCAGGATCGCCAATTATTCCGTCAGCTAAGAAGGAATATATCCTCAAACAAGATTCTTCCTGAAGATGTATCTGAAATCACAAGTGAAAAATGAGAGTAACAAAAGAAAAGTTGATATAATTAGATGACAAAGTTTTTGATTGTCAGAATTATGAATTTATACCATAAGAGGTTGGCAACTAATTACAGTTCGTGAAGCAAAAGATGGAGGGGGTGGAGAGGGTTTGACTTGAAGAGAGTGGAGGCTTATTAAAGGAACACCAACAGGTAACTGCCATTCCTGTTTACCCAAAGGATATATTGGAGGGCAAAAATTCTCACCTGATAACCAATACAAAAAATAGAAGCATAAATTCTAGGAACCTATATACTATAAACTGGTTATGCATACATCTTGTGGAAAATATCAACTACAGTGATTTTAGGACATGTATCAATTATAGTGATTTTAGGACCTTAAAATTAGAAATCATTTTTCCCTTGATTTTAGGATTGGTTGAGGATTTTATTGGCAATTTTTTAGTTTTTAGTTTCTGGTTGTATATTAATACATAGGCTTATGCCATTGTTACACAAGTTATTCAAGAAAGTACTGTTCTTTTCCCATCCTCTTTTCACTATCTTCCTTTTCACACGGTATCGTAGCCAGATTTGGCTCTTCGGGGGGTCATGTTTGGCCTTCATTGCTTTTTTCTTTCTTTCTTTTTTTCCTTTCAGTGTTCATTATTGAATTTTCTGGTGCTTACACTTTTTTCCTCTGATTTTTCAGCCTTCACTGCTGAAATTTTGGGCATTTCCTTTGTTGCTCCTCTTCCTTCAACCAAAGTTCATTGTGTTTGTGACCTCCAACATGTTTGAAGGTCAAGCAAAGCCTCAAGAACAAAGTAGGTTTAACAAGGAGGAGATTGAGAAGCTGAAAAACTTATTGAGGACACTTGAAATGTCTATTGGTACTACTCTTTGACACATTCAGGTAAGTTCACTAGTTCATGTAGATTAGAGTATCAGATAAGTCAATAAAGAGTTCTTGGTTCAGGAGCTACAAATCATTAAGGGGGCTGACAAGGGCCTTAGGCCCTAAATTCCTGTGAAATTGCTTTCTAGCCCTTTGAACAATTATCTAAAACGATGGAAAATTATATTTGGCCCTCAAAAAGTTTTAAATTTGATTTCTTTTGTAGAATTTGTAATATGATAGGATAATTTTTGTAACATTTGTAGTTTAAATCTTATTCATTTTATTAGATAATATTTTTACTACCTTTTCAATCAATTAAATAGATTCATTTACATTAATTATGGTATTAATATTTATTATGATATGTTTATAACAAAAAGAAAAAAATTTAAATCTTTATAACATCTAATACTAGTTATATGGTTATTTTTATTATTTTACTTATATTACTGTTACAAACTCTTAGGCTTAATTCTATGATTTTATTTCATTTTCTTTCTTTATTTAGACTTGTTGTGAATATAATATTAGATAAATCATGTTAGAGTTTATATTAATGCCTACTTCCTTACCTAGTTAAACTCTTGTAACTTGTATGTATGTACAATGTTCCCATGAGTAAATCTATGAGGTTTTCTTTCAAATTCTACTTTCGTTACATGGAATCAAAGCTAAGGGATCGATTTTAGAGTATGAGTCTCATCAAATTAATCGCAGAATAGCGAGTTCTAGAGGATATTTTCGTTGACTACCAAGGGTTGCCTTTTTTAATCTCACCGCTGGGCCACCAAGGCTTCAAGTAGATGAGCTTTATCACTTGTTCTTCGAATCGAGTCGATTCAAATGGGTCAAATGAGCCTCATTTAATAGATTGACCTTTGTGGAACGTTCTTTGTGCAAGGGTTTTGAACCACGACCTGTGACATTTTCCCCTACCCATTCTCACATGCCTTCGTTGTGTCCTCGGAATAGCACTGGTTTGACTCACCTTCGAATTTTCTCGACGCCTTAGATCTTCCCCAACTAGTCTCACTATCGAGTAGTCTCGCCCTTCGGAACCTTTGGCTCAACTTTTGTCGTCTCCTAACTTAAACCGTTCCACTCGTTGGCACATCTTGTTTGCAAGAGCCTACTGCTTTTATTCGCCCACATTGTGACTTGACTCGATCGAGATCCCCTTGATCCACACACATAGGCTTTGGCATGCCCACATTGAACACAATGAAGATTCCCACCAACTCTAGCTTGTAAGCCCCTCGACTTACCTGCTTCAGAAATCTGAAAGAGCCCCTCATGTCCCATTTATCAAAACAAAACATCGTAATTGCGAATCTTCAAATATGTGAATACAATCAGAAAAAGGATGTTCAAGCTAAGAACAAAATTATAATCATCTAAGTGGATAAGAACAAAATTATAATGATCTAAGTGGATTACCTCGAAATCTTCCTTACACTTCCACTCGTCGATTTGTAGTTCCACTCCTTAAGCTACCCCATAATTGGGACCTCTTCAAAATTTACCGTTTTGATCTTATTATTCGATTTTCTTACTAAGAGACCAAGTTTGTTCGCGGCTTTCTCTGATATAAATAAGTCTAATGCTGTCGTATCAACAAGAATACCTTTTCTCCAACTTACAATGCTGATGTCCACAAATATCGACCCTATCTACCTGCTGTTGACCCAAGCTTTCATAGTTTTTCCTCATTTGGCTCCGCTTCCTCTCCTATATTGATAGCAGCGAACTCGAATCGTTCTGGAAAATCTCACACCTAAGCGGATCACTACATAAGAAGCAGTCCACAAGCTTTTCGCTCTCTTTGTCCTTTGCTTCTACACCACGCACGATTGAACCAAGCTTCATAGGTGCTTTTTCTAGCTCATCATCCCCCTTGATGGATGAAAATATAAATCTTTTCAGACATTTTCTTACCATATGCATATCGTCGCAAAGGAAGCATTTTATCTCATTGCCTTTCTCCTTTGGGTTGTTGTTTGTCCTTCACTTCTCATTTCGTGGTTTTCCATTACCACTGTTGTCATTATTACTGTTACCATACTCGCCATATCCTTCTTCATCTTCACCACTATTGTCCTTTTCTTTGGGCTTGGAAGACTCGAATTTATCTTTTCTTAGAATAAGTTCAATTAAGGACTTCGCTAACGTCATGGCTTTGGTAAGCTCTCGAACTCCTCGGCATTGCAACTCTTACTTTGCCCATGGCTTCAACCAATCCGTAAAGGAGAAGAATATCTTATTATCGCTCAAATCAAAAATCTAGAGCATGAGTTCATTAAACCCCTGTACATATTCTCTAACTGTGCCTCATTGCATAAGCTGACGCAACTTCACCTGAGCCTGTAGACCTATGATGCCACCATAAAAGAGGAATACCAGTGAGATACATAGCAACAGTGTTTACCTTGGTAGCATCATAAGGCCTTTGGCACTAAAGTATTGCTCTATTCCTCACAAAAAATTGTCCACATTGCTTGTGAACCTTATCCCCGTAAACTCTTTCGGCTTCGGGACATCTATCTTGCAGTTGAGTGTTGCACCCGACACTCCTCTACCCATGACAGCTCGACACATAACAAAATCTCTTGAGCTCCTTGATTCTCATGTTTAAAGCCTTTGTCGTGACTATTGTTTCCTCCTTCAAATCCAAATCCATCACCATGGCCTCGAAAGTATTGTTCCTCTCCGTCAACTTACCCGTGATGGAATTTCGCACCCCTTGCATCTTTTTCACATTGAAATCGAGAGACTTCAACACAAAGTCCCTGAGCTACTCTTTCATTGAGTCCAAATCATCGGTGTGTCCCTCAACCACCTCGAGTGTCTCCTCATGTCCCTTACGACTCCTTCTCAAGATTGACCACTCATTCTTCCAAAGTCGACAGCATGTCCCTCGATTGGCATGCTTTCCTGACCCTCCCACAGGTTTCTATTGCCTCAATTTAATCAACAACTTCTTTTTTCATCTCGATCAGCGCTTTTGCAACCTTAGCTCGAATACCAACTGTCAAAGGACTAAAAATTTAGTCTCACAATACGCCTAAGTCAGCTTAACTCTCAGAAAGTGAGAATTTTTTATAGAAATTCTCCAAAACACCGAATATAAAGTGGAAGCAACTCAGAGATAAAAGAAAGCTCAAAAGAACAAAATAGCCACAAAAAAGCAAAGGATGCCAAGTGTTTGAATAAATGTTCTCAATTAGTATTCACTTCTAAAGAATGAAATACAATGGATGATTACAAATGATAAGGCGTATAAGCTGAAGAAGGCCCTCTATGGACTCAAACAATCATCGAGGACTTGATTCAAAAGATTTAAAAATGTAATGCTTAGATTATGATATAAACAATGCCAAGAAGACGTTTGTAAGGCACTCGAAAATAAGGGGAGCGACAGTGTTGTTAGTATATATGAATGATATTATTGTAATAGGTAATTTGACATCAAAGAACTAGAGAAGTTAAAATATTTCCTCAGTATTTAAGTGGCGCATTCGAAGTAGGGAATTTTTATTTCATAACAAAAATATGTGCTTGATTGTTGAAAGAAACACAAATGTGGGTTGTAAGCCGATTAGTACACCAATTAAGTTTAATCATTGGCACTAAGATGCTTCAGAAGATTCAGTTGTAGATAAAAGGTCTTACCAAAGGCTAGTAGGAAAATTAACTATTTGGCAAATACATTGCCTGACATCAGTGTAGTCAGTCAATTTATGCAAAAACTAAGTTGATGCATCTCCAAGCTGTACACAGGATTTTGCAGTATTTACAAGGTAATCTTGGAAGAGGTTTCTTGTTCAAGAAAAGAGGAAGAATGACTTTGGAAGCTTATACTAATGTAGACTATGTTAGATCATTAGTTGATCGAAGATTAACTTCAGGTTATTGTATAACCCTCGGTGGTAATCTAGTAACTTGGAGGAGTAAAAAGCAAAATGTAGTGGCAAGATCAAGCGCAGAGTCAGAATTCAAATCAATGGCATTGGGAATATGTAAATTACTTTGGTTAAAAATAATACTTAATGATTTCAAAATAAGACAGGTAGGTTTGACAACAAATTGATAGCCAACATTGCATATGACCTAATGCAACATGATAGAACCAAACATGTTGAGGTAGATAGACATTTTATCAAGAAGAAACTCCATAGTGGGCTTTGTACCACATTTGTTTCAACAAAGAATCAACTAGCAGATATACCCACTAAGGGACTACCAAGTCATACGTTTCAAGACTTTGTCAAGAAACTTGGAATGAGAGATATGTAAGTGTTTGAATTTTGGTTAAATGCTGTAAATAAGTATTCTAGTTGTTGTGGGTTGTACATTAAATAAGTTTACTTTTAATTTTTAATTTTTAATTTTTAAATAGTTAGTTAATGATAAGATTACTTAGTTTTAATAAGGTTGAAAGTGTGTATAAGAGTATGTAAAAGCTGCTTTTTCAACATTGTATGAAGTATTTCAATAGATGAATTTTCTACAAGTACCTAATCATTATCTTGAGGCGGAGTGTGGAAAATATCAATTAGTGTGATTTAGGACATGTATTAATTATAGTGATTTTAGGACCTTAATGTTAGAGTCATTTTTCCCTTGATTTTAGGACTAGTTTAGAAGATTTTATTGATAGTTCCCTAGTTTATAGTTTCTGGTTGTATATAAATACCTAGGCTCGTACCATTGTTGCACACAAGCTATTCAAGAAAATATTGTTCTTTTCCCATCTTTCTGTTCACACATCCACAAGACGAAATTTTCTAAGTAATACAAAAAGTAATAAACTGATACCAAATTTAGGAGTAAGAAGATGAGAATCGGTAACAGCCTTCATAGATGGTTGCACTAAAGTACAGGGAGGGCGTGAAAAGGTATCCCTGCATCATATCCACTGACATGTTAAACTAAGTATAAACAGTAATACTTCCAAAATGAAGATGACCCAGCAAGATGCAAAAGATTACACCCAATGATTCACATACACATTCATGTCAATACCATTTATCAGAGTATCATTTCCCAAATTCAAAGTTTTGAGCTAAGCTTATTTAAAACTTTATGCACGAAAATATATCAATATTTCCGCAAAAGAAAAAAGGGTTGGACTCTTGACTTGATAGTACAAATTACGCTAAAACATAGGGAGAAAAAAATTAAAAAGACTACAAGGGTTGTACCATACAGATAATGAATGGCGTACAAAGGTCAAATTACTAGCTTTTCAGAAGATATATCTGCTAATCATAAAAGTCAACTTGTTCAAAAATAAAAAATAATCAAGTTATGAGGTGATAGTGCCCAGAGAAACAAGGAAAGCCACATTCAAAGATGCTTAAACCTTTAAATACAGAAGCAATAATTGGACTTAACAGTAGCTAGTTTGAAACAACCAAGTCATTGAAAATAAGAACTATATCAAAATTTACCTTAAAAACAGCCCACCAATCATAACCTTAGACAAATTACGAGAACTTTCTCCATCAGAGACGCTGGCCTGCAAGAACAGAACATCCTAACATAAAATTTGCTACATCCCAGCATAACATGACCCCATACCAACAGTCTTGTAAGTTCATGGAAGCAAATATCACGATGTTCTTACCATTTTCAAATAAAATAAAGAAATAATGTTTGGTAAAGGATAGAAAGCTTATAGCTCGATGTACAGACATGAGATTGTGACAAGGATCTTGGACTTTTGTAATCAAATTAACTAAGAAGCTATCGCCCACAATAAGAATATTTTCTGAAAACAAGAAAATACTGCATAAGTTCAATTTTTCACATGAAACATAGTTGTTTTCTAATTTGGGCTTTGTAAAATACAGTTATATATTTTTATATTTTCTATATCCTAAAAATCTGATAAGTTATACAAGAATTTCCAGTAGAAAAACAAAATAAGTTATATCTACAAAACCATAATTTAATTAGAAAAATAAGCTGATGTTCAGTTATTAAGGTAAGGAATCATAGAAAAATACCCGGGAAAAGTGGAGTGACTGCATCAGAAGTTCAAGCCGAAATTCTGCAGGTAAATTGAAACCTTTGAAATATGTTCTAATGAGAGACGAAAGTGTGCTTGATGGAGGGGATGTAGAAGAGGTTAAAGTGAAAGAGAGTAAACAATTTGCACTATCCTGTTAGCATTTTATTGTTTAGCATTTTATTGTTGAAAAATAAAATGCAATGGTAATAGATCATGCAGTTAACTTTACTCTCCTCCCCACTCCCAGAAAGTAGATGGTGGTTTACTCCACAGTCTGACTCCTCAAATTCCCACCCATTTACTCTACATGATTTCACTTTCAAACTTCCAAAATTGAGATCTAAGAGAATGTTATAAACTACTCCAAAAAGATAGGTTAGTACTGCTTGTTAAAATATAGATGTGTCTATGTGTGCAGAACAGAACAACCAAACAGGAAACAAACCAGGGTCCTTGACGCAAAGAAATACATGGTCCACAACAAGAGAAACTAGAGAGTGTCCTGCTGATTCAACTGAACGCTGTCAGGTAACAAAAGAAGACTCAGTAAACTTTGCCCATAACAAGTTAATTAGATGTACAAATATCAAGTGAACAATAGTAGATAAACTTCAAACCTGCTGAGCCTTTAGATCCACATCTCCTCTATTTAGACATACACATAATCCAGTCAAGAATCGGAGAAGCGCCCGGAGTCCTGCTCATAAGGTTGTCCACGAATTACTTGCTGTGTAGTACCAAACATTTATTTCAAATGGAGAAACAAGCAGTTAGAAAATTGGTTATCTTATTACCTGGTTCACTTAGTGCAGGGCAAACAACCTCTGTAACGTGTAACTGAACCTCAAGGCCTAGTGGACTGTTCAATTCTGTCCTCTGAACGGTGATCTACAGGAAAATATTAAGAGTTAGAATGTCAGAAGGAGGCAGATCCTGAAAACCAGAAAATACTCTTTACCACCACACAACTGTTTAAAATAACATTAAGTTCATCAAAATATTGAAAATTCATGGTTTGATTACATAAGCCTCTCCTGATATGCCTTCAAGAAAACGCTCTCCCCCAAAAAAAACACGTTTTGCACCATCATCATCTCTCTGAGCTGCTTCCACACGAGGGCGTGCTAAACGAGCATCACTGAACATGTCAGGATGAGGCAAGAGATCAATAGATAGAGACTCCCATTCAAGTTTCTGGAAAGAAAAGAATCTAGCATCATTAGACACTGAGACAAAACGTACAACCTATAAACTCCTGATGAAAGAAGCTGAAGACACAGAAGGACAGATCAAAAGGATAAAACACAACATAAAAAGCATTTCACATGAGGAATGTGCATGCCCGTATGTGCACATATATATATAGAGGAACAGAGGGAATCACAAGTCTATGATACGTTACCCTGAAAACATATATGAGATTTTTGTTTGAGGAGAAATCCCGTGCTGCCTTAAGATTTACAACCTGGAAAAATAAAACAAATAGGTAAATACAAACAGTTAAAAAGATTATACTCAATAATACATGAGAACAAATTGGTAAATAGGAATGGTTAAAAAGATTTAACACCTGCCAATTTTCATTAGTAGTATAAAGTAAAAGGTTGCGCATGGTGATAGAAGCCATAGGTGTCGCCCTGAAAATTGAAAATTTCATCGACTGTCAAAATCATTTGAACAAATTAACCTCTTGCAGTGCACAAGTGATATATAAAGAATGCAGATATTGAAATCCTAGTGATAAGCAACAAAATGTAGAGAACTATCTGTTTTCTCTCAAAATAGATATAGAACAGACAATTGTCTTAGGCAAAGAATGTACAATGTTCATAAATTTTCCTCTTATATCAATGATGATCTCACTTATGACTTATAATGAAATATGCACTGAACCTTGCAGGGATCTTATATTTAGACATTAACCAAATGTTAGAGAGCTTTTTTCCAAAAATCTAGAGAGAACATGAAGTACATGCATCTTTGATTCGAAGTTTCTAGTATCAACACTACATTTTTAACAGTAACCTGAAACTTTTTCGTTTGTAAAATGGTATACAGTTGCATGAAAATCTTAAACATAATTATAAGTAAACTTTGAAGAAAAAGGGCAATTTTATTGTATGGAAGATTCCTCTTTTTAGTGAGCATAGTTCTACAAATTATTTGTAGGTTAAGTAAATTCTAATATAGCCATCAGAGCAAGTGACAAATACAAAAGTAGATGAGTCTTATCTTTTAGAAAAAGGCAACAACCAAATATAAAAAGTACGAACAAATAGACTCTATGCATATCTCAACTGGTCAAACAAGTAACTTGACAGTTTGTGACCAAGAATTAGCATAAAAACTGAAAACAAAACAACTTACCAAGCTGCTCCCCCTTCGAACCAAGCACCTCCACTAGTTTCAAGTAGAAGATTGACTGTCTGAAACTGTAGAGTCATTCCATCTGAAATCTGAAAATAATAAAAGGACAAAACCTGAAGTATATATTTTGCATCTAAACCTTTGCCCATGTTGCTAGTGACATGCATAAACTAAAGATCTATGTACTGGAATTTTATTTCACTTATTTAATGTAAGTTGAAGATTTAATTACAGTCCAAAATTCTAATAGGGGCAATATCAACGTGGAGATGAAGTAGGCACTACAAATGTGCTAACCCTGTGGCGTTTAAATCCATAAATGGTTTGATAATCCAAGACAGAGTTTCTACAACCTTAACAAAGATAGCATCTAACCTTGTCAGCAAACCCATAACCGCTACCTTTCCCTGAGCTGGTGGGTGATTGCAAGCTGTGAGGACATAAGCAGATATAAGTTGCTTTTAAGTAGAATGTTCTAAAGTACGAATTTACAAATATAATTTTAGTTGTTAAACATTTAAGGATGAATCTAGATTACTTGTTTGAGCTGCTAGTAGTATCAACATCAGGATTTTCCTCCAGAACCATATCAAGTCTATCAATTTGCAAAACAATTGGATCGACTTGTACATTTTTTACTTTGGGCAGCTAGCACAAAAAACATAATAATATTTTAGAGAAAAATTATCAGTTCTAAAAACTAAGATTTAAATCAAAGAAAATATGACCAAAACCAGTTCAGAAGCAAAACAATTTTTTTTAAATAATAATAATTTGGCAATTTCAACCTTACATTTATATTGTTTCAGTTCTGAAATATCCTTCCACAAACAGTTTTAATTGAGCAAGTGAAGATAAATTTTCCATTTAAGAGGAGAAAAATTATAAGTAAAACAACAAATAAAATATCTAAAATCCTTCCAAAAAAAATAGCAAAAATTCTCCACAATTCATAGTAGCTAAGCGCAGATAAATGGTTAAAAGTCTCATAATTCCACTTTGATTTGTCCCCGTGATGATGATAATGATGATGATGATGATAATTATAAACAATTGTATCTTGATCTAAGCTGAAACCTAAACAATTTCAGTAGTTAAAATTTCAATTTCTTTATAAGTTCAAACATAAAACTACAAATTAACCTAAGTAATCATCGATTTTCCAATTCACAATCGAAAACAGTAACAAAAGTAGAAACTCACAATTATCTCCAATTTCCCAATTTTGGCTGTCGTCACAGTCAAAGCCAATGGCAGCCCCATACTCGCATGTAAAGCATCACCATTTATATCTATCACATTCCAAATTTATTTATTAAAAAAAAATGAAAATGGAAGCCTGATTTTAGATCCAAAAATCAAAAGAGTACCTAAATTAGAGAGTTGTCCTGTACGGCCTTGCAATTTAAATTGATCTCTTGAGAAAGATTTAAGCCAGTACTTCAAAGTATACTCCAATGCTCGAGCTAAAATCGATTCCATATTCAAATCGAACAAACAAAATTTTAAAAAAGAAAAATTCTAGAAAATTATTCTCAAATTTTAGAAATTCCGTTCAATATTCATAATTTCATTGTGAGAAAACCGAATTGGTTTTGAGGGAAATAACCCGAATTTTAGGGGTTTTAAGATTAATGGTCGGAATTTAATTTTTAATTATTTATTAATTTTCAGGAGAGGGAAACTTGGAACAGACTACAGAGAAAGGAAGGGGAGGAGGAAGAGGAAGAGAGATGGCACGTGTGAGTCATCTATGGCACGTGTGGAAAATGGGATACGGAAAGGTTACTGTATATTGATAATGTGTCAGGAGTTGAAAGGTTGGTTTGTCTCCTAAGGAAGGATTTGGAAAGTATAAAATAAAGTAATATACAATATATACAAAACAAAATTCAGTAATAATTTTTTAAAATTTTAATTTATTTAAAATGGCGTAATTAATCGAATTTAATAATTAATATTATGTGTTAATTTCAACACTGATGTATTGTTTTTAATTATACAGTGTTTCAAGACATAAATTTTGGTTAACTTTCAAGATAAAAACATATATTTCAGTTAATTTTAATGTATTTTAACTTGTTTTAACAAAAAAAACATATAAATTTTGGTTAACCAAACGAATTAATCGAAATATATCGGTTTGGTTAATTTTTTTTTTAAATTTCGGTTCGATTAACGATTAAAGGATTTTACAGTTCGATTAATAATCGAACCAACTGTTTAAACACCCTTATATATCTATATTATTAACAAAGTCCCTAACTAAATTAATTTTATAAGTCAATCAGGCACTAACTCGATTAAAAAATTACAAAATTATTCAAGAGTATTTTTATCTTTTCATTTTTAAAAACAATAAAAATCGAAAATCAACTTAATTAGAAAAATTATAAAATTATTCAAGGGTATTTTATCAATAAAAATATAAATAAGTAGGGACTTGAACCTACGTCAATTAAATTAATAAAACCTAAAATTTACCGCTCAATTAAAGTACCATCTTAATATTTTTATGCACTTTTATTTTTATTATTCACACTTTTTTATCTACCTCAATTGTATCTATACTTATATATTATTGATAAAGTCCCTAATTAAATTGGTGCCACAAGTCAATCAAGCGCCAACTCAGTTAGAGAAATTATAAAAATAACCTTTCATAAGTAAAATAAATATTATTTTTCAAAGGTATTTTAATATTTTTATTTTAAAAATTTTAATAAAAATATACAAAAAATGAGATTTGAACTCATATCAATTAAACTAATAAAACTTTAAATTTACCACTCAACCAAAACTTCATATTAATATTTTTTATATTTTAATTTTATTATGCACACTTTATTTGCATCTTTATTTAAAAGTACAATGTCTTACCACTACATTCAATACGGTATGAATTTTAGTATTTTAATATAGTTTTATATTCATCTATATTTATATAAAATATTTGAGTTAATATTTGGTACACTGACAGTGTACTTTTTTATCCCACAAATAATCTTAAAAATTTGTCATGTATTTTTTTTAAATATTTATTTCATGCAGCTTTGCTCATGTTATTTGTTTGCATTGGATATGGGTTAAGAATGGAGAGTTGGAGAGGAAAAAGATTCCTCTTAAAGTCAAAAACAAGTATTTATGAGTCATGGTAATCTTTTTTTGTCGTCTTGACGCGTAGTTTATATATGTTTTATTATGATTAATTATTTAATGAGTAAATTAACTTTCTAGATAGATAATAATATGATTGATATGAACTAAGAATTCACGTACAATTCATGAAGAGTTGGAGAGAAAAAAGATCCCTCCTGAGGCCAAAGAGAGTTATTTATAAACGAAGGTAATCTCCCTTTAGCCTCAAGTCTTGACGCGTGACTTACATCTAATTCGTCATGGTTGACAACTTAAGGAACAAAATAACTTTCTAAATAAGTATTAATGTGATTGATATGAATTAAGTAGGGCTCTCACATCCGACCCATGTAAAGCGTTGTCCAATACCTATTTCTAACAAAATGGATCGAAAGAGCTCCACGTATTGTACATGTACCCATCTGCGAGATCCATAGTTGGCATGAATGGCAGCTCAAGCTTATAGAGACAACAAGAAGAAGCAGATATTCTGAGATGCCTTATTTTTATTTCGTTGGTACGTGTTGCACTCTCTTGCAAACGCTTGATTTGGTAACAAAGAATAGATATAAATATATTATACGAAAACTCAATCGAGATCAAACCATTATGATTTCATAATCAAACATTAGTTTCTTACTGCTTGAACTCAGCCTTTCAATTATATGAACATATTAAAACAAAGAAATCAAAACTGTGAACTAAAATATTGCATTAATTCCACAAGTGGAAATGTTGAAGAAATAAAGTCAGCATAAGTCAGCATAAGTAATATAAATGTGGTAAGTGAAGGGGTTGCTTGCTAAAAATAAAAGAGCAATGGCTACTATACATATGGTTACATGTTAGAATCTCTCTTTTCTCAATCTACTAATGCAATATAGATACATATGGCTAAACAACGGAAAAGAACCATGTAAAAAAGGTGGTTTTCGTATATGAGATCAGCCATAGCTCAATCGAGAATTCGAAGTCCGGATGTTGAGTTGACGTCGGGGAGTCCCAATCTCGCAAGCATTGACCCTAGCTGCGAAACGCAGTGAGCATAGGGATTCACCGGCTGAAGAGGGTTCAGGAGAGAGATTTACGAACATCAGAGTCTTTGAATCCCCACCTAAACAAGGCTAATTCACCATAGGATAAAAGTAAATTAGACACTCAAGACGGGAAATACAAGGATCGAGGAAGGGTTGTAGATACCCTCAAACTCCAAACCTATTGAATATCAATTTTTATGGATGATCGCATGAACCAACAGAGTTAAGTCGTAAATTCTGCTTTACTATGTTAACATGTTTTATTATTGATTGATATATGAATTCCATGTCTCCATAGGCAAAGAATCTAACTTTTAACTTCGCAATTTATACTAACAATACATGCATTAATCATAAAAAGGCTGGTTAACCATAAGATAAAAGAAATTACACTTAGACTGAAAATCCAGGGGCAGGGGAATGGTTGCAAATACTCGGATTCAAATTCCGAACCTGGCGGATGCTATTTTCTTAAAGGATGGCTGCATGAACTAACCGACTTAAGCTTCGGGTTCTACTTTACTATGTTTATTATTGATTGATGTATGAATTCCATGTTTTCCATAGGCAAAGAATATAATTTTAACTGCATAACTTATACTAAAATGAAAATTTTTTAGGTTAAAGTTCTAAACAACATTAAATTTAAATGTTATAAAAAATGTTGATTTGCCATATTTTAGAGTTATGTGGGAAAAAAAAAACAAAATTCTGTAATTATTAAAACACGACAAGGACTATTTTCTTTTTCACATCATGATAAGTCAGCATTTCTAAGGTTCAACCTTACCGTCGTTTATGCTATTACCTATGCATTGCCTATAGTACAAAGACCCAACAAGTGGTTTAACCAAAATTTTTGTTATATTCAGAATTGAAACTGCATGTGTAGAGAGTTACCTGAAGAAGATAAGTGAGTTTTGAGTTCCTAAATGGTACATGATCTTCCTTCTTTGCCAATGCAAATATAACATCGGCTAAAGACGACAGACTTTTATTAATGGCCTGAATAAAATCAAATATAAGAAAAAAAAATCAAAAAAGGAAATGAGAAACAGCGTATACAGATATTAAGTAATAAGTATAGGTAATAATACTTGAGTCTCTTTCAACCGGTCCCCTGTTGAGCCACTTTTGGTTAGTCGTTCACTTCCAGCAAGATCAATTAGATTCAAGACACCTTGTACTTGTTGTTCAGTGCTCTGTCGATATATATACATGCATTAGTTCATGGACGAAAAGATTGAGACTGGTATAGCATTATATTTACGCGGATTATGGCAGAACATCGACTTGTACCTCATTAACACCAGTTATTCGCATTGTGAAGACAAAATGACTTCTCGATGATTGTTCATTCATTTGAGTTCTCCCCACGGACCTGAATGAGACAAACACAAACTTCATAAGAATTCTAATATTACTTGCCTCAAATTTTCAACCGACAATACGGGGCAACTCTAAAAGTTTACCTGCTTTGTGCAGCTCGGTCTAAAAGAAATGAGACCTCTCTACTACTTTGAACATCCACAATAGTTAGATCCGAGACTTGAGTGTTTCCATTGGCATCGTGTTTAATCATATATTGCTTTCCAGTAACACCATTTTCAAATCGTGATGAATCCCGGTTTGTTGATAACAAATCACGGATTGTTTCATTGTATATTTCTAACATTGAGACCTACGAATATTTTTCAAAGAAAAAAGTTGACTAAATTATCTAGAAAAGATATAAATATATCACAGACCATAGATAGCAAACAACCTGCATTTCATATCTCCAGCCTTGATGTTGAAGAGCTCGTGTAGTTTGAAATATTTGTTCTAACGAACGAGGTATTAATCCCTTCTCATCCGGCAGTCCCGGTTTGCCCATCATAGTGTAGGTTTTACCCGAACCAGTTTGCCCATAAGCAAAAATGCAAACCTATAGAAACAAAAAATTGTTGCATGATGAATGAATGAATCAATGTATGCATATTTGTAGATAAAAGTACCATGGAGGCCTTTGTACTAGGAGCCAAATTGCATTTTGCTCCCTCTACTCAAAAGATGGGAAATTAGTCACTATAGATTAAATCAAAGAGCAAATTAGTCATTTCTGTTAAAAATTTCATTTATTTGTAACCGGGTCATTGAGGGAATAACCAGATAATGATACATGGTGTGTCTTGTGTACCCCATACTAATGTACAGGAACCAATATTTAACAATAGAATGGATGGAATTTTTAATAGAAAAACCAGTTTGCTCTTTGATCTAACATACAAGGAGTAATTTGCCCATTTTTTGAGTAAAAGGGACAAAATGCAATCTGACTCCTAATACAGGAGCCTCCATGGCACTTTTACCTATATTTGTATATATGTATGCATACAAAACCTTGTAACCATCAAGAGCACTTTGGACAAGTTGTGAGATTTCAACAAAAACTTCCTCTTGTGACACATCAGGCATAAATACTTTATCGAAAATGAAAGAATGCTTCTGCCCTGACAAAAAGACAAACATCAAATAAGCTTTTTAACTTCAAAAACAATATAATTCATACATAACGAGATCATAGAGCAGTCAGTAATAACTTATATATATTGGTTCATTACCGTTATGTGTCATGTCAATGCTGCGATCAAGGTATTCCATTACCGTGGGATAAGAAAAAACCTTCCCATGGTTACTCGAACTATCATCAGCCAATTGAGGACGCACTCGACAAAATACACGGATATTCCCCTTCAATTCCTACAATAGAAAAAGCGATCCATTGGGATAATATATCTGCAGTAATGTTAACGTAAGATATAGTTTAAAGATTACCAATATAGTATTATGCAACTTCTTCCGTAGCTTCTCTCCTTCTATAAGCTTAAATTCTGCATCTTCTAAGCATTTATGTAACTCCTTTATGATTTCCTTTTGTCCTTCAAACTCCTTTCTTTTCTCAAGTGCGAAAGTATCAGACATCTAAGTTGAGAAAGAAGCATAATTATAATAGGAAGTTAACTATAATAATGATATAAATAATTTTTTTGTTGAAAAAAGAAATAGAAGAAAGAACCTGTAATTTCCTCTCTGCAACCGCTAATTGATCATGCAAAATTTGTATTTGATTACCTTGCGACAAGCATTTCTCCTGTAAAAGATGCAAAACGTTTCAGAATGTATTCAATTATCCATGCCTAAGGGGAAATCAAAGTAAATGAGAAGCAAAAACAAACCTCTAATCCACTCGAGTTGGTTGCCAACTCTTTGTATTTCGATGCTTCAACAGCTAGACTTTGCGCTTGCTGTTGATATTGGTCACGATCGTCCTTAATCTGGTGTAGCTCCATTCTAAGACATGCAACTTCGTTCAGCAAAGCCTCTTTTTGCTTCATAACCCCATCTTGCGAAGCCTAACGTACATAAATAATGATAAATGAAAAAATTTCCTCGAAAATCACTAGGACAAACCTTACCATATGTAAATTCCAACAACTAACAATGAAGCATTGTGCATAACAAGCCATTGAAAGACTAGAGTACTACAAATGATAAAAGATATGCAACAAGAGATGGCTTTCCGATGGAAACTTACTATAGATGAAGTGAGTTGATCTTGCAACGATTTATGTTCACCCCTTAAGTTATGAAGATTTTCCACTGCAGCCAGCCTCTCTTTCTCACCACGCTTAATGGTTTCATGAGCAGCAGTGACATCCGTCTGGAGTTTACTGTTATATATCTGTAAACTCGAGTTGTATTCTTGTAGTAGCTTGTACATATCATTTATCGATGCTATCTGCAACGTTCAAGAATCGCATAATTCAGCAATAGAAAAACCGAGGCACAAAAGACTTCGAATAAGATTGAATTTTTGTTATATTTACCCTTTGATTAGCACTATCAAGCTCAGCTTGAACTTTATCAAGCTCTTCGGAAAGAGAAGCCTTTGACCTTTCAAGACTAACCCGAGCTTCTTTTTCTTTTACAAGAGAATCCATTGCAGCCTGATTGTTACATTAGAAAGAACTAATCATGTTCCGAACACAAAACACAATAACGAAGAAGTCTATGACTGAAACTCGCGTTTTTCTACCTTCTTCTCAGATTCTTCTTTCACGAGCTGCTCTTGTAAAGAAGCCAAGCTATTTCTTAGCTCCAAAATTATCAAATTCATTTCTTCATCCTTGTTTTTCAGAGCCATCTCTACAACAAAATAGATTAATTTACATAAAATAATCTATACGATTATAAAAATAAATATATAAAACAAAGATTCAATACCCATTTCATAGCATCTTCTTTCAGTTAATTCCAAAGCACTCCTTAATTTCTCTTGTTCAAATGCATATTCTCCTTCAAGTTCTTGGAACCATCTAACGCAAAGCCTAAGCCTCTTTATATACTCCATCATATTCTCACATCTCTCCTGAAAAGAGAAACAGAAACAAACTGAAAAAAATCGAAATGAATTCAAACTAAACACCTAAAAAAAAGGATAAGCACACTCACCTTATAGTTAAACTTGTTCTTGGATTTCATTTTCTCACTCACTAATGCCTCCACATCCTCTCTAGTAAACTCAATGGCTCCACATTCAGAACCGGCATGGCTCACCGGCGTGCTATCGGGGCCAAGATCTTGGGAGCCATTTACAAGTGAAAAAGCTAGCCGGAGCCTACCATTATTTGGAGTGCCAATCATTTTTTCGAATCCAAGCTTTTGCCCTTTCTCTTCACTCACTTCAGCAGCAGTGCATTTATTCTGCAAACCCAATAAAAAAAATTCCACCCAAAATTGTGAAGTTCAAAAAAAAAAAAAAAAAAAAGTATTCAGCTTCCATTTTTTTTACTCTCAAATAATATTAGTCCATTAATGAAAGTAGCTACAAAATTGAAACTTCACCCTAAAAACTGGGATAGAAAGCCGATCTGAACCCTAAAATGACAAACAAAAGGTACTTACTAGCAAAAAATGGTAAAAAAAATAATATTAAAATATAAACACCAAAACGAAAAACAAAAGATACCCATTTACAAGAAGAACATGAAGAATAAATCTTTACCAAGAAAATGGGAAGGAAAAAAAAAGTCTTACACCATAACCAAATGCTGAAAAAAAAAAAAAACCCTTAAAAACCCCAGATTGATTTGTAACAATTTTTAAGTTCCAAAATGTAAAACAAAAGATACCCATTAATGAGAAGAACATGAAGAGACTGAATCTTTACCAAAGAAAGTGAAACTTTTTAACTTACTTTTGAAGGGCTTGGGGTTGTAGTGGAAGTAGTTGAGGGACTGGTAGCGTTATGATGAAAGGGAGGTTTATTCTGATTCTTTGAGCTCATTTTTGAAGAAAGAGAAGCTTGTGAGATCTAAACGGGACCGTGAATTGCATTCAAAGCTACCAACAATCACGGCCGTTGCTTTTACTAGCAGGAAGATGGATGAATATGAATCAAGCATAAGACACTCATGAACACTCCAAATTTTCTTTATTAATCTCCCCAAGAAAAAAAACCAAAAAATAAAAAATAAACATGAAAGTTTATATAATTTGTTTTTGGATTTTTTTTTTATTTTTTTTTTTTTATTGATGGAAATGATTAAAAAAGAGTCGTGTTTTGGAGTTTTATTACCGTTGAGATCTGGCGGAATTTTGCTGGATGTTTGAAGCTTGAAGGGGGTCTCTCATGTTGCTGGGCTGCTTGGGATGGCAATATTGCCCTTGCTTAATGCTGCATATTCCACTCTCCAAATAATTTGGGTTCAAATATTAAAGATATATTATTAATAATTTATAAAAAAATATAAAAATGCGTCTTGAATCTGCTACTATGAACCATCCATGTTATTTGATGTTCATGGCTGGCCTTTTTTCTTGGTAATATGTAATAATCTTTATAAGAACATTTTGTCGGCTGGTTTCAATAATGCAATATTTGTTAAATTCAGCAATAGTGCATGTCTGCATTAAGACATGTTAATGGTCGGGTCGGGTTTGAGTATTATATTAATATATTTTATGTTTTTTTAGATCTGACTTGATTCGAAATATATGTTTAAAATTTTATCTAAATTTTTTCATTTTTTGAGTAAACGTTCATTAATATATAATTATTCGAATATATATTTATACTTGTAAATGTGTTTCTTTTAAAAAAGTTGTGTTTTTCTATTTAATGATTATATTTTTATGTATATCAATATCATATACATATATTAGATTACAACAAATTCATGATGTTGGACAAAAAAATTATTATAAAACTAATATATTTATTGAAAATAAAATAAAATGTTATTGAAATGGTAAAATTAAATATTTATGATTTACAATGTCATTAGTTTAAATTTTACCACGTGAAAATTTTTATTAATTTATAAAAATATGAAAAGATAAAAAAAATTCTAATATTAATATAACGTACTCTGTAAAATGAATAATTTATTATTATTATTTTCGTAGCATCATCTCAACAACTTAAAAAGTAACATAGACAGAGACGGATTTAGGGGCTAGTAGGGGCAGTCCCCATTAAAATATAAAATTACTATTTAAGTCCTTAAATTTTTAAAAAAAATTTAAATTAGTAAAGGTAAAATTGCACTTGAACCCCCTAAAATTATAAAAATCTGATTTAATCTTTTAAAAATTATAAAGATATAGACTATAAAATTTTAATAGATGTATATATGGATCGCAAAATTTTAATAATATTTTATTAAGAAAAAAGAAAAAGAAAGATAAAAGCTTAAATTTAGGTAGAAATTTTATCTAATGGAATTGATTTCCTTGCCAAGCAAAATTTTTATATTTTTCTCATGATTTTATTGATTAAATGCAAAAAAAAAACATTAAATAAAATTAAGCAGTTAGGTATGAAAAATTATAACATTGGAAAATATTTGAATACATTGAGAATTAAATAAATAAAAAGTTGGGATAGTAAAATTGATGATGATCAACTAAATTTCACCAAATAGCACCCATTTTTATTTATTACAAATACTCAAATAATTGAATTTAATTTCGTTATTTATTACAATAACCATTGATGAGATGAGATGAGATCTGTGTCCGGTCTGAAGAAAAAATGAGCTGAATCTCATCATTAATTTGCTGAATTAAGTCAAATACTGTTATTGTCTGCGTTTAGGGTAAGAAAAATAATGAAAAATAATTAATAAAAACATAAGTTATTTATTGATTTGAAGTCTATTTTTTAAAAAAATTTGAGATATATGGCTACAGATTGGCATGTAAAGATAATGTTTACTCCATGCACAGTGAATATGGCTGCAAATTCTATGGCAGCATTGGGAAATATTCTTCTTGATTTAAAAATTTATGATTTAAAAATTTATGATGTTCCCCCAAGATGATCGAGATAGAGATTTTATTAGGCAAGGTTGGTGTCAGATATAATATCTATTACAGCTAAATGTATTTAGCTTATCTACCAAAAAAAAAAATTAGAGATATATTTTTATTGAGAAAGTAACCACTTCCATTAATGTAAAATCAAATTCGTGTTACCCCTCTTTCGTATATTTTTCTATGATTAATATTTTAATAATTTAATTGTTAAATTTTATGTTTTATTTATTTGAATCATGCATGTCAATTTTGACATAATTTTAAAATTTTTAACTATTTATTTTATGTAAAAAAGAACTTCCAAATACACCTGACCATGGGTTGGGTTACCCGTCCAGGCCTAAAAAGTGGGAGGGTTTAAGCAAAAATGTAGGTTCAGAAAAAGGGTTTGGGTAAAAACTAAGACCTATTTTTTAAATGAATCAGGTCTCGGGTAGGATTTTTGGCCTGAGCTCAGCTCGAATCAGTTATTTTACTGTTGTTTTGCTACCATTTTGCTATTATATTATTACTATTTGTTGTCGTTTAGATATTATATAACTCTAGTTTTATTGTTAATTTTGCTACTATTTTAGAGGCATTTGCTTGTTATATTGCAACTATATTAGTGTTATTTAAGTATAAATATTTTTTTAATATATTTTCAATTTGTTGAGAAATATTTATTTTAATATTTTTAGTATATTTGATGTATTATATTTTTTAAATTTATTTTTATATAAAAATAATCTAAAAAAATTAATATGGGCGGGCCGAATCAGACTTAGGCTCAAGCCTAGGTTACGAGCCTAAAATATTTGCATTGGACCAGCCTGGCCCATGATCAGGTCTACTTCCAAGCATTCAAATAAATATTAATATATATCGATAAGATAGATATATTGAATCGATACAAAAATTTACATGCATGAAAAGTACAATTACATCGACAAAAACAACCGTTGAATTATTAAAATATTAATTGTATAAAAGTATACACAAGAAAACAAAACAACTTTAATTTTATACCGATATAATTAGATTCCTCTCCGTATTTATTTATTAAATTAGATAAATAAATAATTCAGGTATCAATGATAAAAAAAAAAAAAACTGTTCCAAACTTTTTTTTTAAAGATTACATACAATCATGAAAAGATTTTCATTATTTATTAATTCAGTCATTAGATCTTTGAACCCTATATAATGGCCTGATGATCAAGAGTGTTTACCATCTCAGGTGTGGTGTAGGTTCAAATACGTTAGTCACGTTTATTGTTCAAGTTTTGTCATGTTATTGTAATTAAAAAAAAAGTTCTAAATGTTAGGAAAAAATATACAAATTTAATTTAAATTTATTTAATTGATTCATATATATATATATATATATATATATAATTATTTGAAATTCAATTAGATATAGCATGTGGATCAACTTCTTTAAATACAAAATTTAAAAATCATAAAGCAGTGTTTTAAGATAGGTTAGATATAGCTAAATAGGCTACCATGTGGATCCATTTTTTAAATATATCATTTAAAATGAAAACAAGAATTAAATCATTTTCTAGAGGAGATCTAATGTCAATTTTCAATCAACATCTAAGTGAACATGCATACTAATTGTTTTAAATATCATTAAAAATTAAAATAATAATAAAATAAAAAATTTAAGTTAGTTATTATCAAATTTAGCCTTTAATATTTATATTTTTTTTTATCAATTTGGTCCTTATTTTTTTAGTTAAATTTTACCTTTAACATTTCAAAAAAAAAGTTAAATATTTTTTTAAGTAAACAATTACTTTTTATTAACAATGTTGGTGTAACAATTTGCATAGCAGTTTACATGTACTTTCATGCTAATAGGACACTATTTGTCTTACAACCATATCAACAATTAATTTTAAAAAATATAAAAATATTTAAAATTCAAGAAATAGAATGAAATACATGTAGATTATCATTCGAGTTGTCATGTTTAGAAATTTAACATTTTAGTTAGTATTTTCATTAAAAAGCAACAACTTTACTCTTTTTTGAAAGGTTGGTGGTCAAATTTGAGGTTTTTTTAAAGGTTGATGTTTAAATTTAACTAAAAAAAGGACTAAATTGACAAAAAATATAAATATTGAGAGCTAAATTTAGTATTATACCTCTTGAAATTGACCCTAAAGTCCCACCATATTTTGTTTTCATATGTGAGTTTATTTTAGTTCGAACTATTCCAATTCTTAATTTGTTTTATGCTTTGTATTGGTTTTTATTCTATTTTATATTTACTCAAGTATGTACTTGTGATTATACCATAATTATATTATATTTTTATTTGTAAACTTTAAAAAATAAAAATAATTAACAAAATACTTTCTTTTTTATTTTTTTTAGTAGGTCAGATACATGCTAAATGAACTCAGGACTTATTGTGTGCAACAATCTCTTTAAATAAAAAATAATAAGTAATAAAATAAATTTAAATTTTATTTTTAAATAATTAATTATAAATCTATAAAAAAATATTTATAACCATTTGTTCAGGTTGACTTCAAACGGTATTTTTAATAATTTTTAAATATTTTTTATTTTAATAAATTTTTATATTTTTTAAATAATTTTATAATTTAATTTTTAATAATCATTTAAAAAATCACATCTAGGATGAATTTAAACCAATAGTGGCCCAAGTTCAAATGAATTTAGAAAACCTTTTGTCCATGTCATTCCAGATTTTTTAAATAATTATTTTTGAAAAGTATTTATTTTTAAGATTTTTTATATTTTTTTAAATGTTTTTACTGACGTGGTCTGTATGATGTACATATGGACGCTAGTCATTTTTTATTAGTTTGTCAATTATCTCAGCAAAATTTAACATTCGAACTTGGTCAACATTGATAAAGGAATTTAATTGATTAATTTTTCATCTTTAAGGACTCAATTGAATGCTAAACTTTGTTGATGGTTTAATTGATTTTTTTAAGTGGTTTTTTTTTTTTTTACTAATAAACCTTTAACATAAGAGTATAATTTTCTTTTATAATTTTAGTGCTTATTTAATTTTTTTTATAATTAAATCTATATATAGTTATTGATTAACTTCCAAAATAAAATAATTTTGGGTTATTGAGCCTAATCATTAGGCTTATTGGACTATAGTTGAACCAAAGCATTACAAGACCATAGTGCATAATGAAACAAAGAAAAAGAAGAAAAACAAGACTATAGTGCATGAATAGTAAGATTCCTTTGCTTAGTAATCATACCAATTTGTTCAAACTTTTAATCTTTGATCTTATTTTCAACCATGATATCATATATTTATTCAGTAAACTCAGGGTAAAAATGAAAAGAAAATTATGTAATATATTTATTATAAAAAAAGTTATATAAAAAAAAATCATGCTTTCAATGAAATGGTAAATTTAAAATGTAATTTTAGTTTAAATTCCATTATGTATATTAGATTATGTCATATTTATGATATGAACGAAAGAAATTTTATGTATTTTTTTAATTTATTCAACAATGATTATAGGTACAGTAGTAAATAAATTGTATATAAATATTATTAAATATGTTTTCGATATTTAAATATGTGGTTTCTAGTTTTTTATTAAATATTTTATAAAATTATGATAAAATAAAAACACCATCACAATAATATTAAGTATCATTTAAAAGAAAAGGTATATTAGCAAAAATTCTACCAAGTATTTGTCATAAAAAAAAAACCAAACTCTTTATTTAGAAATTTTGGTATTGGTATAGCGTTAGAAATTCTGATATACTTTTTCTTTCTCAAGCTCATAGTAGAATTTTCCATAATTATATTTGGTAATTTTCTAACTGAATTTGGATTCAGTTGATATATAATAACAACTTAATCAACCACTTAATATATGGTATACATAGATAAATACGAAGGGAAACCGTTGTCGAAACCATTTTTTGAAAAAAAGGGGAATTGACTTTGGTTTGAAAATGAAAACGAATGTGGGAGTCGCCACCGACTGTTATTAGGTGTAATCGGATCACCTTTGTTCTAATAAAATATTTTAGTTTACTAAAACGACATTTTCGGTCTACGAAACTTGAGAAAACGGGTTCGGAGTCGGTTACGTGCGAGGAAGGATTAGCACCCTCGTCACGCCCAAAATTGGTACCAAATTGATTAATTATTGTCCTAGAGTCCAAAGTTGAAAATCGAGAATGGATTTGAAATACGATCCCTTTTATTGACGTTGATTTTAAAATTCTTGAATTAGTTCAAAACGGTTGTTGAAGATTTCCTTATCTCGAGATATCGGAGTATTACATCCCGTAAGTTAGGACACAATACCATGAATTCCCGTGAGTAAATTTGCCTTTAGTTTTAATCGAATTTCTATGTGTTTTAAAAACTCAGAAAAATATTTGGCTATTTAGAATCAACGAGATTATCGAAGCTCCGTAAGTTAGGACTCAATTCTTCGATGTTCCAAAGCGTAAAACATTGCCTTATTTTAGAATTTAAAGAATACGAGTGAAATTCTAAAGGAATACTTGATGATTTTGAACAAACGAAAAATCGAAACCCAGCACGATAGGGCACTATTTTCCAAATTTTCGAATATCAAGCATTACCTTAGAAAAACGACACAAAATTTTAAAAGGGATATTTGATTATTTAAATAAACGAAAGATCGAAACCCAATACGTTAGGGCACGATTCCTCGAATTTTTGAACATCAAATATCGCCTTTGTTTCATAAAATCGACTCAAAATATTTTAATTAGATTTGAAATAGAGTGGGATCATTAATTTCAATCCATAAGTTGAAAACTACAATGCAACAATTACGAATGAAAGTCGAATAAACATGAAAATATATACGTGGATAACTAAGTCCATTAATGAATGAAAATAATATAAAGAAAGCGAATTAACGTATGCAATATCCATGAGCTCACATCCACACAATAATAATCAAAATAATGGGAGCTAAAAACATAGCTAATCGAAATAGAATTATGACAAGTCACAAACATAGATAAATAAATTAAGATATTAACACAAAAGACTAATTGATACTATGAAACAATAATATATAGAATAATATAAAAACAATCAATATACAAAATAATATAGAAATTAGAGTCGATATAATGTAAAAACAAATAAAGGAAAAACATTAAATGTATGAAAAGTTTTAAAATGAACCACACATACTAAGGTTTGAAATAATTATATATATATATATATATATATAAAGGAGTATTAGAATGAATATTATAAATGAAAAAATGGAGTAAATATGTACAAAGTATTTTAAAAAAACATATCTATTTAGAATTAACAATGCACATATAATAAAGAAAATCCTAAACAATGCTAATTAGATAATAGTACATGATAGAATGTTGAATAATGAAAAATAATAAATTAAAGGTGGCACAAATGGGAGGGGATCGGCGCGCGAATTACCCTTTAGGTTGAAAATGCGCAATTCCATTTAATGAGCGGTCAATGCGCGAGTTTCTCTCCCCCTCTTAATTGCGCCACTTTAAAAATTAATATAGCCTTTATTATATATATATTTTTTAAAACCTTACAAATTTCCTTTTCTAAACAAAAACCCCGGACTTCTTAACGCTTTTAGTTAGGGTTTCAATCAAAAACTTGCAAAGCAGTAGAACCACTTCCACATCCGGTGGCCGACAGCGTCACGGATGATGGCCTAAACTTGCCAACGACGGAGAACTTTGACTATACTCATGGAGATTTGGTAAGTCTCATTCTCTCGTTTATACTTAAAACCTTTAAACCCTATGTTATTTAAAAACGGCGAGATTCAAAGAAGGAAAATGATTTCAACACCAATCGACCCTCACCCAAACCTCCATGCTTCAAGTATTTGGGCTCTCATCGGCATCGATTCGGGTAATCTCTTTGTGTTTTTCCATGTTAAAAATCTCGAACAAATCAAAAGAAAAAAAAAAAAAAAAAAACTTAAAAGAAAGGAAACAGAATATTTGAAATCAACTTTTGATAATTTTTGATTGCCTTTTCTCGTATTCAAAAATGCGTGTGAAAATACAATGTTTTCTCTTTTGTATTCAAAATCTCTCCTCCTTTTTTTTGTATTTTATTCTCTGTCTTTTGAATACCGAAATCTCTTTTTTACACTCGCCCCTCTTTTCTCTTATAACCAAGGCAAATACCATATTTTCTCGCTTTCTTTGTTGTCTCTTTTCTTGCTTGTTGCTTTGGTTTTGCAGTGTCGGAGGGTTGGTGGCGTGTGGGCAACGATCGGCGGTGAGCATCTTGGCCTAAATCTGAGCGCTTTGGCTTTGGTAGCTTTAGGGTTTTTGTTTGTTTCTGATTTGGGTTGTATACTTTGGGTTTGGGTTTTTGGGCTGTTGGGCCATTGTAAAAATGGACTTTTTGTTATTTTATTTTGGTTTCTGTCTATGGGCTCAGGCAAAATATGGCCTTACAATTGCCCCTCTTTGCTCGTTGTCGTATAACGAGAATGGAGCAAAGACTATAAAGAAGCCAAGTTTTGCTTGGGACTGCGCCGAGTCTTGACTTCTCCGGTGCTCTACTTCTTCATGTAGCCTCGCCTGGGGTCTCTCAGTATCTTGATGCTTCTATCCACTCTACTATGACTACTCGTAGCTTTAACTCGCTCTACTTAAGTCTACTCCACTTTGCAACTTCGGGGAGATAAAATTCACAATCTCGACCTATTCCACTACAATAGTAGGGAGCTAGGGTGATGGCTTAAATTTGCTTCATTGCAACTTCGAAAAAGCCGGATCTACAATCTTTAACCTACTCCACTACAACTTTGGGGAGCTAGGACTTGCTTAAATCGCTTCCATTGCATCTTGAGAAAAGCCGGATCTACAATTTTTAACCTACTCCACTACAACTTTAGGGAGCTAGGACTGTAACTTGAATCTGCTCCACTGCAACTTCGGAGAGCCAAGATTCACAGTTTTCAACCTACTCCACTACAACTTTAGGGAGCTAGGACTTAAATCTGCTTCACTGCAACTTCAGAAAGCCAGATCTTCAATCTTCAACCTACTCCACTACAACTTTAAGGAGCTAGGATACTTAAATCTGCTTCACTGCAAATTCAGAAAGCCAGATCTTCAATCTTCAACCTACTCCACTATAACTTTAGGGAGCTAGGATGGTAATTGGAATCTGCTCTGCTGAAACTCCAAAGAGATCTGCTGTGGCTTCTAGCCGCTCCAACACCATTTTAGGGAGAAAAGATCCATTGAAACTTCAAGGAGATCTGCTGTGGCTTTTACCCGCTCTAACGCCATTTCAGGGAGAAAAGATCCACTGAAACTTCAAGGAGATCTGCTGTGGCTTTTAGCCGCTCCAACGCCATTTCAGGGAGAAGAGATCCACTGAAACTTCAAGGAGATCTGCTGTGGCTTTTAGCCGCTCCAACGCCATTTCAAGGAGAAGAGATCCACTGAAACTTCAAGGAGATCTGCTGTGGCTTTTAGCCGCTCCAACGCCATTTCAGGGAGAAGAGATCCACTGAAACTTCAAGGAGATCTGTTGTGGCTTTTAGCCGCTCCAACGCCATTTCAGGGGGAAAAGATCCACTGAAACTTCAAGGAGATCTGTTGTGGCTTTTAGCCGCTCCAACGCCATTTCGGGAGAAAATTCACTTTGAAACTTCAAGGAGATCTGCTGTGGCTTTTAGCGCTCCAACGCCATTTCAAGGAGAAAATTCACTTTGAAACTTCGAGGAGATCATTGTGGATTTTAGCGCTCCAACGCCATTCGGGGAGAAAATTCACTTTGAAACTTCAAGGAGATCTGTTGTGGCTTTTAGCCGCTCCAACGCCATTTCGGGAGAAAAAGCCACTGAAACTTCAAGGAGATCTGTTGTGGCTTTTAGCCGCTCCAACGCCATTTCGGGAAAAGATCCACTGAAACTTCAAGGAGATCTACTGTGGCTTTTAGCCGCTCCAATGCCATTTCAGGGAAAAAATATTTGATTTCCAACCTGTTACCCTACTGCTTAGGGGGTTAAGATCTGTAAATTCAGCCTGTTACCCTACTGCTTAGGGAGTTAAAGTTTGTGAATTTACTGATTTTAGGGATATGACCTGTAGAATCAGTTCCATGTATCTAGACTTATGTCAAATGATTAGGATGCTATGATCGAATCAAATGCTCCTGACTAGATGTGATGAATGTGTCGAACAATTAGGATGCTATGATCGAAATGAATCAAATGCTCCTAATTAGATGTGATGAATGTGTCAAACAATTAGGATGCTATGATCGAAATGAATCAAATGCTCCTAATTAGATATGTTATGAATGAAATATGAATGAAAATGATCCCTCTCTTTTTCTCTTTTTTTTTTTTTTTTTTTTTAAAAGGCTTAAGGTATTATTGCTCGTTGTTCATCAAGACATTATCATTGGCGTATCACACTTTGCCATTTTGTTCGGTTGGTATTCTTGATAGAAAACCCAAAGAAACATCCTCAATCTGCTCAGTAATTTTGCCCCACTTAAACTTTTATGGAGTTTTTGCTTATCCAACCCTCTGCAACTCAGGGTATATGATTTGTCTCATCTTCAATCAATTTGATCTGTTACACCATTCCCTAGGTGTAATGACCCGCTGTATATGCTCGATATTTGCATGAATACAAAGTGTCATTTTTTGCGAGAATGGTCCGCTTTTTACACTTAGGTTGACATCACTCGTCATTTGTCGAGGTTGTATCACTGATGAAATATCTTGCCTCTTCATTCAACTGATATCTTTGACAGAAAATTCAAAGAGATAGTCGCAATTTAGAAACATTTTCAAACCTTGTGCTTGGTGAGTTCTAAACGATAGTCCTGTTTCGAGTTCCTATACTGTTTAGAGGCTTCCAGAGTAATATGCAAAGTTTCTTTTGTGAAAGCATTATTGGTCCACTAATCATTATTTTAATGCAAAATGCTCGAAAAAGATCAGAGCAATGGACAAGAAGGCAATTAATTGAGAGCATGGATCGAAACAAATAAATTAATCAAAGATTGCAAATGCGATAAGAAGGAAATTAACTCAAAATGAATAAGTTAATCAAAGATAGAAATGCAATAAGAAAGAAATTTATTTGGACATATTTTGAAAAGAATAAGGTGATCAAAGATAACAAATTCAAGGATGGGCAAAATGGAAGATAGGTGCCCCAGATATCGCAGTTTGAGCTTCTCTGTACCATCTTCTCGAGGACCTTTCTGAGCCCAATATGTGTTTAGGGGATCCGAAGTACTTTGTCAATGCCCCAAGACGTAGCATGCTTCTTTATTGTTAATTCAGGCATAGCAAGACTGCTGTATGCCTCACTTTGATCCAAATTTGAGCCGCCTTTTTTCGGTTTTCAACTCAAATCCCTTTGGTCTCAAGCGCCATTTGTTGGTTTCGCTGCCTTCCTCCTCTCCTTTTTTTTTTTTTTTTTTTTTAAGGTTCCCTTTGCGAGTTTTCACCTTGGCCTCTCACTTTCTAAATGAAATACTTCTTGACGAAATCTGAATCCACCGATTTGGGCAGATCTTTGCCATCTATTTCGGTCAATATTAATGCCCTTCCAAAACAGGCCTTCTTTACTCCATAAGGTCCTTTGGCATCCACTTTTCTCTGAAGTCCTCTTGTATAGGAAGGATCTTCTTCAATATCAAGTTCTCCTAATGGAATTCTCTAGGATGAACTTCTTCATCGTAAGCTCGCATCGTTCATTGGACCATGACATATGACTTTCAACCTCCTTTCTTCAAATTCAACTAATCGAATTAGGATTGGATCCATTTTGCCTTATCTAATTTCAATTCCGGCAAGACTTAGAAACAAGAAATCTCTTTTTCGAAACCGTTTTTATCCCATAGACTAATGAAATGTGTTGCCCCGGCTAAAATCCCGACCGACGTTCTATAGACATAGTGACTTCTTATGCCAATATTTACAAGTCTCGGTCATCTCCTCATGATTGTTATTGGGTTTCTCTTTCTTTGTTTTTTTTGGCCTTTTCTTTTTCTTTTTTTTTAGGCTTCTTTTTCTTTTTTTTTTTTTGTAATATAGCACCTAATCTTTGAACAGACTGCAAACTTTTGACATTGTGCAGTTGTGTTAATCATGATCTTTTCTAGCTTTTTTTTGGCACCCCTTTTTGGAATTTGATGACTGTCGACTTAGTAACATTGGCATATGAAATAACTTTTATCCCTTTCGTGGAGTAATCGACGACCCGAAAGATGAATCAGTACCGATTAGAAGCTTTCAAAAGGGTCAGCCCATAAAATCCATGCCCCACCTATAGAAAATCCGTGAAGAAATTGAGGAGGCATGAAAGTCCTGTCTTTTTGTTTGGCATTCACAGCTTGACTGATACAATCCCCTTCTATATTGGATTAGCAGCACCCAGAACCATGATTAGCTTGACTAACGTAAAACCATTAACATGTGTCCTTTTGATACTCATACAGACCCTTTTAGCATCCATAGGCCTTAGTAGCCCCAGGCATATCTTGATACGATCATGTGAGAACATCTTTGACTTTTTGGGATGACTCAATGATGTCTTGTTTTGTCTTTGTGGTGATGCAGACTCTAATGTTTGCCTCTTTCTCTTGTCTTAGGCTTGCTGACCACTGACTTCTTGTAAAGTAGGATCCCCTTTTCTAATCTTATTCTACCGTCCTTAACACATCAAGAGATAGGCTGCATCTCTGTCATCTTCAAGGTTCTGAGATCCCTCTAGACACATATCTCGCTCAAAAGGTGACTCTGAGTTAGTAGCAACGTTGCTCATATCGTTGATATCTGGAGACCTATTGTAGGTACGAAAGCAGATTCCAAAGAATAAATGATTCTAAGGATGATTATTTGTATGATATGATCATGAATGAAAGAATCTAAGAATAATCGTTTATATAGTATGAAATGGAAAGAATAAAAGAATAGTAATAACAAACATGCATTTCATTGAAATAAGGATTTTGGATATATGCCTATTTCACAAAAGGATTCTTGTTGCTTCTAGGCTTAAAACAACAAGTGTATTTTGAACATTACCCTAGATTAGTTCTAAAAATACAAGAATCTCTTTCACACCCCATCGTTCAAAACACCCTAAAATGCATGTATTGCAGAAGCTTGGAAAAGTCTACTCTCGTGTTCCCTTTTACGATACATCATTAATGTTTGGATTCCCCGATACCAAGTCCTGCATTAGAGTCCTGAGCTCGATGCACCATTAGATCTCATGCCCCTGTTCATTTTGAAACTCACAATGTCTACCTCTTTAACAGAAAGGTCAGATAACAGATTTCCCTCGCTCCGGAGGATCATCGAACCTCACGATACCCAATTTGATAAATCTTTCGATTAGCTTTTTAAAAGCGGTACAGTTCTCGATGGAATGCCCCGTGATTCCCGCATGGTATTCACATTGACTACTTGCATCGTACCATTTAGGGTATGGGGGTTGTATTGGTTCTATGTAAAAAGGGGATACAACATGTGCGTCGAGCGAACGAATCACGGTACAACTTCACGTACGTGATTGGGATGGGCGCGGTTGGGGTTTTTCAGAGTTCGGTCTTGAATTGGGTTCTTGCCTTGGGGAGACCTGATGGCTGGAAGTTACTGTCCTTGGCTGGCTTACCATAATCGGCTCCGACTGGCCCTTGTTATACCTACTCACATCATTCGCTTCTTTTTCTTCTTCTAACCTTCAAAGTCCATTCTCCCTCTCCTTCGCTTCTGCGAACAACCGTTTGGCCCGATCATCTTCTGGGCTAAAACCTGAACCCATCGGGAAGTTTGATAGTGCTGGGGTATTAGCCTGATATTGGGGTCCAATAATGACAGGTACCCCTTGTATGTCTGGTTGGGTCAGGACACTTATTAGTTTAGAACCTGGGGAGTAGACGATCTCTTCATTATCATCCTCACAATTGACCACTGGACCACTTCTTTTTTTAAATTCTCTGGCCAATAATTGGGTTAACAGGCCCATCATACTTCTTTGGAGTTCTAGGATTTGTTCTCGCATATCTTGTTGAATTCTGATCAATTGCTCTTGCATCTGTATTTGCCTTCGCTCTATCCTCTCCAACCTTTGGTCCATATCTTTTGTCGGTTCTGAAATAATTTTTCCTAATTAGGGCCCTTTAGTGAAAGTTTAATGTAAATGATGCAATGTAATGTAGATGATGCGATGCAATGCAAATGCATGGGATGAATGCAAAGGAAAGAAAGATGTTGATTTTTGGATTAAATTCCCTTAGAACAACTTTTCTAGATAACAAATTCTTTTACATAAAATGGATTACGTATACGGCCTTGCTTTCATATTCTGGGCGAAGACACTGATCCCATTTCCTCGTGAAAGTCTGATCTAGCAAGCTTTTGATAATTGTCTCAACTGGCTCCTTTTGCTTGATTCAGGCCACAACTTATTATCCTCGCAATGTTGTTTAGCTCCTTTAGGAAAGTCGGGATGCGACGGCCTTTGAATAATCTTTATCAGCTTGAACCCTTAGGTAAAGTCGTGTTTTCTTCTACGAACTATTAACCTTCTTCTGGCGTGTTCACTTAGACCACATTCGAACAACCGTATTGTAATCCACTTTATTAAGAAACTTGTTTTCTTCTGACAAACTGTTCTATTTGGAAATCGAATGTCAACCAACACCTCCTTTCTATGATGATGTAATGCAATGCAGTCATAAACAAACAAACACAAAACACGTTAGTACAGAAATGAATAACAAATAAAGTACCTATTCAGGTGATCACTAGAGGTTCGGAGTAGCTCTTCTTAGGGTAAGCTCCTAGGTCTCTCTATATGTGGCTTGGTTCTAGAGTAAAGGTACCCGAACCAGTAGATTCCTCGATCCTCACCCATTATAGGCTCATATAGATCGAGTTCGGTTCAGGGGGATACATTTCCTTATGACCATGCGGAGATGAAAATCTCACGAAATCATAAAATGCGGATGTACCAGAAAGCAATCCACTAGCCCATGCGGAGGTGAAAACCTCACGAAAGCATAGTTTCTTACTCCCACTTAGAAGGTGTGACCACAGCGGTCATGCAATGCAATGTGCGAGGAGATATGCATAAGAAAAACCCGAGACAATAAAAAAATAGGAAAAATAATGTAAACCGTAAGAAAAATGGACAAAAAGCAATGAAAAAAATGAATTTTTAATTTTCGACAAAGGACAAATATCAATCAATTTTCAACAAAGGACAAAAATCAATCAATTTATGGCTCGACTCTCAACGTCCCCAGTGGAGTCGCCAAGCTGTCGAAACCATTTTTTGAAAAAAAGGGGAATTGACTTTGGTTTGAAAATGAAAACGAATGTGGAGTCGCCACCGATCATTATTAGGTGTAATCGGATCACCTTTGTTCTAATAAAATATTTTAGTTTACTAAAACGACATTTTCGGTCTACGAAACTTGAGAAAACGGGTTCGGGAGTCGGTTACGTGCGAGGAAGGATTAGCACCCTCGTCACGCCCAAAATTGGTACCAAATTGATTAATTATTGTCCTAGAGTCCAAAGTTGAAAATCGAGAATGGATTTGAAATACGATCCCTTTATTGACGTTGATTTTAAAATTCTTGAATTAGTTCAAAACGGTTGTTGAAGATTTCCTTATCTCGAGATATCGGAGTATTACATCCCGTAAGTTAGGACACAATACCATGAATTCCGTGAGTAAATTTGCCTTTAGTTTTAATCGAATTTCTATGTGTTTTAAAAACTCGAAAAAATATTTGGCTATTTAGAATCAACGAGATTATCGAAGCTCAAGTAAGTTAGGACTCAATTCTTCGATGTTCCAAAGTGTAAAACATTGCCTTATTTTAGAATTTAAAGAATACGAGTGAAATTCTAAAGGAATACTTGATGATTTTGAACAAACGAAAAATCGAAACCCAGCACGATAGGGCACTATTTTCCAAATTTTCGAATATCAAGCATTACCTTAGAAAAACGACACAAAAATTTAAAAGGGATATTTGATTATTTAAATAAACGAAAGATCGAAACCCAATACGTTAGGGCACGATTCCTCGAATTTTTGAACATCAAATATCGCCTTTGTTTCATAAAATCGACTCAAAATATTTTAATTAGATTTGAAATAGAGTGGGATCATTAATTTCGAATCCATAAGTTGAAAACTACAATGCAACAATTACGAATGAAAGTCGAATAAACATGAAAATATATACGTGGATAACTAAGTCCATTAATGAATGAAAATAATATAAAGAAAGCGAATTAACGTATGCAATATCCATGAGCTCACATCCACACAATAATAATCAAAATAATGGGAGCTAAAAACATAGCTAATCAGAATAGAATTATGACAAGTCGTCAAACATAGATAAATAAATTAAGATATTAACACAAAAGACTAATTGATACTATGAAACAATAATATATAGAATAATATAAAAACAATCAATATACAAAATAATATAGAAATTAGAGTCGATATAATGTAAAAACAAATAAAGGAAAAACATTAAATGTATGAAAAGTTTTAAAATGAACCACACATACTAAGGTTTGAAATAATTATATATATATATATATATATAAAGGAGTATTAGAATGAATATTATAAATGAAAAAAATGGAGTAAATATGTACAAAGTATTTTAAAAAAAAAACATATCTATTTAGAATTAACAATGCACATATAATAAAGAAAATCCTAAACAATGCTAATTAGATAATAGTACATGATAGAATGTTGAATAATGAAAAATAATAAAATACATTTTTAAAATATAAACTATATACACCATAGATTTGAAAGAAAATATAGATTTAAAAGAGGTCATGTACATAAAATATCATGGGATTAATAAAGTATGTAAAATAAAACTAATTTTAATATAGCCATATATCTATATAATATAAAAATAACTTAAAATAGATATTATACAATATTCTAAAACAATATAATATAAAAGAGAATTTTAAAACAATAAATTTAGAATTTAAACAAATAAAATAAAAACAAAGTGAAATTATTATAGCAATTCCAAATGTATATTTAGATAAATATTTTTAAGGATGAATACTAAATGAATTTTATTTTGAGTAAAAAATGAATTATACATAATGAAATAAAAAGAAAACTTAATTGAAATAAAATTAAAATAACAGAGCTAATTAATAAATGAAATAAATCAATGAAACTTACATAAGGATCAAAACGCAACGCGCGTGAATCCACAAGGGCTAAAAGTGCAAATGTTCCCAACCCAAAAAAAAGCACTCAGGGGCAAACTAAATTGGAATGGCGCTCAAACTTTAGGGCAAAAATGAAAGGAATAGAATAGGATTAAATTAAAGGTGGCACAAATGGGAGGGACTGGCCGCGCGAATTACCCCTTTAGGTTGAAAATGCGCAATTCCAGCCTAATGAGCAGGTCAATGCGCGAGTTTCTCTCCCCCCCTCTTAATTGCGCCACTTTAAAAATTAATATAGCCTTTATTATATATATATTTTTTTAAAACCTTACAAATTTCCTTTTCTAAACAAAAACCCCCAGACTTCTTAACGCTTTTAGTTAGGGTTTCAATCAAAAACTTGCAGCAGCCGAACCACTTCCACATCCGGTGGCCGACAGCGTGCGGATGATGGCCTAAACTTGCCAACGACGGAGAACTTTGACTATACTCATGGAGATTTGGTAAGTCTCATTCTCTCGTTTATACTTAAAACCTTTAAACCCTATGTTATTTAAAAAACGAAGCGAGATTCAAAGAAGGAAAATGATTTCAACACCAATCGACCCTCACCCAAACCTCCATGCTTCTGAAGTATTTGGGCTCTCATCGGCATCGATTCAGGTAATCTCTTTGTGTTTTTCCATGTTAAAAATCTCGAACAAATCAAAAGAGAAAAAAAAAAAAAACTTAAAAGAAAGGAAACAGAATATTTGAAATCAACTTTTGATAATTTTTGATTGCCTTTTTCTGGTATTCAAAAATGCGTGTGAAAATACAATGTTTTCTCTTTTGTATTCAAAATCTCTCCTCCTTTTTTTGTATTTTATTCTCTGTCTTTTGAATACCGAAATCTCTTTTTTTACACTCTGCCCCTCTTTTCTCTTATAACCGAAGGCAAATACCATATTTTCTGCTTTGCTGTTGTCTCTTTTCTTGCTTGTTGCTTTGGTTTTGCAGGTGTCAGAGGGTTGGTGGCGTGTGGGCAACGATCGGCGGTAGGCATACTGGCCTAAGTACGGCGCCTGGCTTTGGTAGCTTTAGGGTTTTTGTTTGTTTCTGATTTGGGTTGTATACTTTGGGTTTGGGTTTTTGGGCCTGTTGGGCCATTGTAAAAATGGATTTTTGTTATTTTATTTTGGTTTCTGGTCTATGGGCTCCGGGCAAAATATGGCCCTTACAACCGTCATTGAATGATTTGACGGTTAAATTACTATTATATAACGAACAAAATTTTTATAAAGACAATACATGACATACACATGAAATGACATGTAAATAATGTTAATGTTGAAATTTGATTATTTTTTTTTTGTATTATTTATTTTTTTCAATGGTAAAAAAATGTTTAAGATTTTTTTTTTTTTTGAGTGACAAAAGGAGGATAGAACACTGATAAACCAAAAAGGAAAACTAAATAATGTAGGCACTAGAATGAGTTGCTTCAACCATGTCCCCCAACAAACTATTAAAGACTTCCATAGGTGGTCTATCAAACTTCATTAAACCAAGGTCGGTATTAGCAACCATATTTGCCATGCTGTCTGCAACAAAATTTGCTTCGCAAAAGACATGAGATCCAAACCTGCCAATGCCGATGACAAAGTTCTTTTGTATTGCATGTATTGCTCAAGATGTTGTTGATCATTTGGACTGCTACAACACTATCGCTTTTGAGTATCACTTGTTTAAAACCTGTTTCCCATGCTATGGTTAGACCATCAAGGATCGCCCATGTTCCCAAGTTTCGATTGAATCCAAGCTGCCATCCACTGTTGCTATCATGTAAAACACCTGCAGCTGAAGCTCGTTTGGTAGTTTTTTTTTTTTATTGCCCCATCAGTATTTATTTTAATCCATCCATTTTTTTGGAGGTTGGCATTTGTTGGGTTTAGCACATTGAACATCCTTCTTCAATCTCTTAGTCCAATTGATGCTTTGTGATATAATGTCATGTATGCTATAATTTCTGCTGCTGGAAAAAAAAAAAACTTGGTTCCTTTGCTCCAAATGCACCAACAGGTAATGCCAAAAAGGGATCCCCACTCGACCTCATCAACAGTTAATTTGAACTGCAAACTTTATGTTAGACACAATCCAATCAGTAAGATGTAACGAAAAAACTAGTAGTGAGTTCGACTTTGGATGTCACCTCTCTATTGGACCATTGATAGGGTATAACAGAAGAATGATCGAAATTAAATTGTTTCACTTGAGAAAAAAAAATTATATCTGACTTGTAAAGAAGAAATAAACAAATATATAAAAAAATGAAACAGTAAGAGAAGAAATTTGAGAACAAATAAAAATTATACATAAAGAAGAAATATAAATTAAAAAAATTAAAGTGGAAGATGGATAGAATAAGTCGATGTATGTGATAAATAGTTGGATATGTGTCCAATTGAATCATTTGAGATATGAATCTCAACAAATTCAATTAATGGTTCTAATCAACATTCCAATAAATAATCCTTGGCAAACTGAAAGATGAAGAATGAATTATCACGATTCCTTGAAGAAAATCGAGAAGAAAATTACTTCTAAAAACCACAAAAAAAATCTTACACAAAGAAACTAACTCTCAAAGTTCAATTGTATATCTAATGAACAATAAAGAAGCCTTTATATAGTCTAACTAATTACATCCAAATAAAAGTTTAAAATATACTAAAATTCTAATTAATCTAAATAAGAAGTAGTTTTAAACTAAACTTTCTTATTTGACTAAGAAATATAAAACTCTTAAACAACTTAAAATACTTAAGCAATATCTAAAATTCGGAATAAATAAATAATAAAATAATAAAACCTAATAAATACAATATTTGGCTCATATATAATAAAAATTAAGCTTAAAAATCAAACCCAATATGATTTAAACTCGAATTAAAAGTCTGTAACTCATAATTTCCGTAATAATCTTGTCCAGAAATTCTACTCGCGCAGTCTTCACTAAAACAGTCATAACTTGAGCTCCAAAACTTGAGATTTAGTGATTCAAACTGAATTATGAAGCTAAGAGATAGATCTCCGAACGTATGAAGACAACTAATCCCAAAAATGCCTGGATCCCATCCACAAAGTCGTTGGAAGTTGGCTAATTTTCCCAACTTGAAAATTGGCATCTTCAGCAAATGGAATTTAATAAATTTTATCTCATTCGTGCATGTATCATTCCCTATTTCCTCAAAAAGATTCATCCTCGAATCTTGTCTTTGGTGGAACAAGAAATAGGTTTTATCATAGGTGGAATGGTTTAATAGAGCTCCTCTTAAAGGATCAATAAATTCCTAAAAGAATGAAATAAGTCCATTAGACAAATTCAAGTTAAGGTAAGTGCTTTTTCAATGTAAATTGAACCCTCTAATTTTCCCTCATAGGAATTTTCACTCACCAAAGTTGGACCATCAAATTGACTTTTATTGCTTAATGACTCTTTTCTCTCAGTCTTTTTCCATAAATCATCCTCATTTCCCTTTAACCCCTTACAAAAATTTTGAACATTGAATTCATTTAAAAAAGTGACAAACTCACTAATGTGAGCCATAATAGACGAACCTTCGGCCATACGGAATGTGTAGAGGTATTGTTTTAACAGTAACCGATTTGTCAGGGACTTAGTCATATAAAGGGTTTTCAATTTCTTCCATAACATGGACATTGTTTTCTCCATCAACACTTCTTGTAGGAAATTATTTGTGAGACACAATTGAATTGCAAATAGAGCATTTTCATCAAGCTCCTCCCATTCCGTCTAATTCTCATCCGCGGGTTTTTGCCCTGTAATGACCTTCTTTAGGCTATTCTGAACTAGAATTGTAGTCATTTAAACTTGTCACAAACTAAAATTTAGCATCCCTTAATTAAGGGAGGAGTGGGTAAATGGTTACTTGATTTCCTCCCCTTTTTGTGCCGTCCCTTGGTGTGAGGAATGGTGGGTGTGATTTGCTAAATTTAGCAAAGGAGTTGGCTTATTTTTCTCCATGTATGGCCGGCCAATAAGTGATCAAAAGGTAGTAGTTTTTTTACTTCTCTTTTTAGCAATAGGTGGACGATTGAAGCTTAATTCAATGGGAATATCATATTAATTTTTTTCCGATGAATAATGGGGTCAAATCTATTATATTTGGGAGTTGAATAGTCAATTAGGGATTGCTAATTTTAACTGTGAGTATTGCCATTTTATTTCATGGTAAGTGGGTAAGTGAAATGGTATTGGGCCTCCAATTTAGACAATATTTGGCCTTTTTAAAATTAAATTTTGATCAACATCATTTTGAAGCTCATGTGATTACATTGTGGATCTTTCAACACGTGCCTTTCTAAGACTCAAATACAATCAAAATTCTGCTATCATTTCCCCTAGCTCAATTATTACCAAAAAATAGCAAAATAACATATATTTAACATAAAATTCATAAGCTTAACATATTCTCATGGAAATAATAAAATATCATAAAATTAAGTGAAGAACCACAAAAATTGTTATTTATGTACTCGGAATTATCATAAAATGTACATAAAAGAGTGCTGAAATATATATATATATATATTAGAATTTACAATAATTTTGTTATGAATTTTGTTTCCAATAATATTGTGAATAATTTTATTATTTAATGTATGTGATGATTTTTTTCTTTGTTTATTTTGAATTTGTTGAATGATGAAATTTTATTTGTGAAGTTTTTTAGGAGTATTATATATAATTGATTAATATTTTTATATGTCAAATTATTTAATTTAATTCATTTGGTATTTTTAAATACTTTTATATGCATATATTAAATATTTTTTGAATATTGATAAATTCAAAACGATGCACCTACTAATACATTATTAACTACCTTAGTTTTGGCCGAAAAAATTTAATAATTTTAAAAAACTAGGTCGCAACTTAACTAAAGGAAATACGCCATGTGTCTTGGCTTTTTCAATATTATTGATGTCGTAGTTGTTGGCCAATGTTGACCGACATTGGTTGATGTTGACGATCACAACAAACTTAGACAGATAAACACCCAAGCTCATTTGTATATGAACAAATATTTGTTTACGTTGATTCTAAATATGATTCAAAGTATTATAAAAATTATTAAAAATTTAAAAATCCTAAAAATTAATAAAGGAAATTACTAAAATTGTAAAACTGTCCAGATTCTGAGCATAATTTAGTATATCTATAAAAATTATTTAAAAATTAAATTTTAGTTGTCAACAACGATACAACTAATCAATGACCACATCATCGATAACATTGTAAAAAGTCAAACTGACGCATTTTCATTGGTTGAATGTGTCACCTATGACCTATTTTTTAAACATGGTTAACTTTTTGAATCCAAAATTATAATGGAGGAACAATTTAGGTATCAAAATAGGACAAAAAAGATTTAAGTATCAAAGGAACAAAGCAAGTATAGTTCAAGGACTAAATCGTGTCATAAGCCTAATACTTATTAGGCTCAGATATGTTGTTAGTCCTTGTACTTTTTAAAATTTTAGATTAAGACTTGTATTTTAAATTTAAAAATTCAATGCTCTTACTCTTTCAATTTAGAAATCTTAGTCTATAATTATTACAAAATTACATTAGAATTTGTTAGCTTATTATGTTTGTATACCCCTTCTTAAAATGGGGAGGGTATTTTGAAAACGGGAGTCGCCACCAACCTTTTAAAGTGTGATTGGATCACTTTATAAAATATTTTGGTCTACGAAATTACGAAAAAACAGGTTCGGGAGTCGGTTACGCACGAGGAAGGATTAGCACCTCGCAACGCCCAAAAATTGGTACCAAATTGAATAATTTTGTCTTCATGTCAAAAGCTTGAAAGAATTTAGCAATAAGATCTCTTTAAAACCGTAATAACTTGAGTTGAAAATCAAAATTCTTTCGTCCCAAAAGAATGCGAACATCACATCCAGCGTGATTGGGTACAATATTCTCAAACTTTCGTAACTAAAAATCATCTCGTAATTTGTAAAATCTATTAAAAAGGATACTTTAAATATTTAGACAAACGGGGAATCGCAACCCAGCATGTTAGGGCACTATTTCCCGAATTCCTAACTACAAAAGACATCGCTTTGTTTTTTAGATTCCTTTGAATTAAATGAAATATAAAAAAAATTTAAAAACGATGATACATTTAACCTATTACAAAATATCAATATTAAATTAATTAAACTATGTACTTCAACATTTCATACAAATATAATGTGGAAAATGGTAAATACGACATAAATCACACAATATATTTTAACATTTCATGCATACATAATATCAAATAACATGAATATACACATTATCATTTCATGCAAAAAATACAAAATGGCAAAATAATGAATATATCAATACAAATTAAACATATATATAATAATATTTTATGCGAATATATAACAATAAATAAATAACATAAAAAATAAAAAATAGTTTATGAGATGAAATTAGCATGTTAAAACAATACCTAATAAATATAAAAAGGATAAAAAAAATAAAAACAATAAGTAAAGAATGAAATATATTAAGCAATATATAAGTAATAAAAGAACAATTTTTTTAAAAAATAAAAATATAGTAGCTTGATATATTTATAAAAAAAATAAAATAATATGTTAAATTGGAACAAAATTTTGTAGTAAATTTTAAATATAGACATTAAATATATAATAACAATATATGTGTTAGTTTATAATAATTTACAAATTAAATTCTTATACTAATAAATAATAAATAATGAAATAATATATATAAAAAAGAAAATAATATAGGAAATAATATATAATAATATATGATATGTAATAAAATATATAAATATAAATATAATGAAATATAATAATATGATAACTATCATATAAATAAGGATAATATATATATACTATTATTTAATAATAATTTAAAATTTTACACAATTAATGAATAATAAAATAATACATAATTAATAAAAAATGCAAGGAATAATATATATAGTAAAGTATATAATGAATAGTAAAATTTATAAATAAAATGTATAATAATAAATAATATAATGAATACTATATAAATAAAAAATAATATATACTATTTCATAAAACTGATATTTATAAAGATAAATAATATATAAGGTATTTAATAAATAAATTATGTAAAAATATTTAAAAGGATTAAAATTAAATAAAACTAGGGTTCTAGGGCTAATTTTAAAATAACAAAAAAATAGGCCTAATTGGAACGCATTCAAAACTACAAGGGACTCACTGGGAATTTGCCCTAATCCCATAAAACGACGTCGTTCCCAGAATAGGCTTTAATAGCCATTAGGACTAGATTGAATTAATCGTAGAAGACTGGGGTCAATTTAATAAAAACAAAAATGAAATTGTAAAGTTTAAAAATGTAGAAGGACTAATTGGGTAATTAGCCCATTTAAACAAAAATACGCGGATTTCATCCGGGTTTCGGGTCAACACGTGGATCCTAGGTTTAAACGGTGCCGTTTTGGTACTTATCAGATTAAGCAAAAACGACACCGTTTCTATTAAGCTATTTAAGTCAGTTTTTTGGGCCAAAATTCATTTTAGAAACTGTTTTTAAAAAAAAAAACTTTGAAACTCTCTGAAACGAGAGAGAAAGGCGATCCGCTCGGTCTCCAATTGTTTGGCAAAGACACCCACAGCGCCATCAGTATGCGTGTGGTCGTAAGGTTTAAAACTTTCGTCTTTCCAGGTGAAACACAGGTAACCTCTTCCCTTTTTAAAATACTAATGTTTTTTTTTAAAAAAAAAACAATTCATACATGTAGAACAACAGGAAGTAAATAAAAAATGTAACTGAATCACCTTTTCCACAATGAAACTGTTTGTCTCCCTTGTGTATATGTGTATATCTGTTTATATTTGTAAAATCTGTGTTCTTTTTATTGAATCTGTGTGTTTATTCCAAAAAACCCGTAGTACATCATTCTTGATTTGGGCTCTTCATAGCCACTGAAAACAATATCTTTACAATCTTTATTTCATTTCTTGCTATATTTGTTTCGTCTCTGTTGTTTCTTTCCCTTTTTGCAGGTAACATCGAGGATCTCACGGCGAGGAGTAGGCTGGCATTGATCTATGCGCTGATCACGGAACCTGGAATCACGCATTTCTTTGGAGGTGACGATGAAGGTCACCGAACGCGCAAAAAAAAGGGTGTCACGATTGGCGTGCTCATGCGTAAAAATTCTGAACCTTCCTCTAGCGTTTGCGGCGCCTAGGGTTTCAGAAACCCTAGGTCTTCCATCCTCGGTTTGAAATTTGGGCCTCATTGGGCAGTGCCCATTTGTGGGTTGGGTGTAACCGGGCATAGGCTATCAGGCCTGTAGGTTTAATGAATCTTGGGCTAACCGAATTTTGGGCTTTATTAATGGACTGTAAATAAACTTTAATAAATTTTTATTTTTGTTATTTTCATTTATTCATGGACCGGGCAAATTTGGTTATTACAGCTGCCCCTCTTTGCTCATTACTGTGTAACAGGAATAGAGCAAAGACTATAAAAGGACATAATTTGTTCGGCCTGGCCAAGTCTCAAAATCTTGATCCTTATCTTCCTCAAAGGTATTCTGATAGCTTCAGGAATGTCAAGTTGGCTGTCTTCAACCTGCTTCTTGCAAACTCAGGAACGCCAAATCTGTTATCTTTGATCTGCTCTCTGACAATACAGAGATGCTAAATTAGTTATCTTCGATTTGCTCTCTGACAATACAGAGACGCCAAATCTGCTATCTTCGATCTGCTCTCTGACAATACCGAGACGCCAAATCTGCTATCTTCGATCTGCTCCCTGCCAATACAGAGACGCCAAATCTGCTATCTTCAATCTGCTCTCTAACAATACAGAGATGCCAGATCACTATCTTCGATCTGCTCTCTGACAATACAGAGACGCCAAATCTACTATCTTCGATCTGCTCTCTGCTAATACGGAGACGCCAAATCTGCTATCTTCGATCTGCTCTCTGACAATACAGAGACGCCAAATCCGCTATCTTCGATCTGCTCTCTGACAATATAGAGACTCCAAATCCGCTATCTTCGATCTGTTCTCTGACAATACAGAGAAGCCAAATCTGCTATATTCGATCTACTCTCTGACAATACAGAAACGCCAAATCTGCTATCTTTGATCTGCTCTCTGACAATACAGAGATGCCAAATCTGCCATCAGTGATCTACATTATCCCCTAGGGGACATAACCTGTAGAATATGTATGCACTTATGCCTCATGATCAAAATGAGTCAAATGCCTCTAAATAGACCTATCATGATGCAAGATGTTATGAAAATGATTCCTATTTCAGATGTCTTTACTCATTCACCTATCAAAAATTCCTATCTCAGAATATCAATCAAACTCTGCTCTTATGTTTTAAAAGGTTGGTCCTACTGTACCATTCTGCTGGAAACGATCCTCTCCTAAAATTGAATCATTTGAATTATCCAAACATTCTTTGGACTGAAGAAATTTCCCCGAATACCTTCGACCCTTACTTATGGGAATTCTTCAAACAATTGTTCTGTTTTAGTTTTTTGTATTTTCTTGCAATTCCCAGAGTAATATGCAAGAACTTCGTTTGTAAAAATATTTAGTTCATCAATCATTATTTTAATACAACACACTTTAGGAGACAAAAAAAAAAATATGATCTTGCGAATAGTTAAATCATGATACAACAAGAAATTAATCTAAAAATATATCTTTGAGAAGAAAAAGAATCTAAAGATAGTAATCAGAACAAAAATTCGATGTTCGACACATTATTGCTTGGGCTTCTGTATACAAATTCCATGAAGACTGCTTTGAGTTTAACATGTGTTTAGAAGATCAAAAGTACTTTGTTTATGCCCCAGTATGTAACACACTCCATTTCTCGCTAGGTCTAGCATAGCAAGGTCACTACATGCCTCTCGAAATTTGAGCAGCCCTTTCAGGTTTTCAATTCAAAACCCCTTTGGTCTCAAAGCGCCCTTTGCGGGTTTTCGCCTTGGCCTCTCCTTTTTTTTTTTAGAAATCTCAAAGCGCCCTTTGCGGGTTTTTACTTTGGATTCCCCTCTCTTTTAGACAAAGTATTTCTTGACTGAGTCTGAATTCACTAGATTGGGTAAACTCTTCCCATCTATTTCTATCAAAATCAGTGCACCACTAGAGAAGGCCTTCTTCACGACATACAGTCCTTCCCAATTCGGCATCCATTTCCCTCTAAAGTCCTTTTGTATGGGGAGGATCTTTTTCAATACAAGGTCTCCTTCGTGGAATTCTCTTGGACGAACTTTCTTGTCATAGGCTCGTATCATTCGCTTCTGATACATCTGACCATGGCGAATAGCTTTTAGCCTCTTTTTTTCGATCAAGTTCAATTGGTCATACCGGGATTGAATACATTCCGCTTCATTTAACTTTATCTCCGACAAAATTTGAAAAGAAGGTATTTCAACTTCAATGGGTAACACTGCCTCCATCCCATAAACTAACGAGAAATGAGTTGTCCTAGTAGAGGTTCTGACGGATGTTCTATAGGCTAAGAGCGCAAATGGTAACTTCTCATGCCAATCTCTATAGGTTTCAGTCATTTTCCCCACTATCTTCTTGATGTTTTTATTAGCAGCTTCTACTGCCCCATTCATCTTTGGGCGATATGGAGATGAATTATGATGTTTAATCTTGAATTGGCTGCAGACTTCTACAATCGTGCTGTTGTTTAAGTTCAATGCATTATTTGATATGATCCTCTCAAGCATTTCATACCGACAAATGATTTTCTTTTTCAAGAATCGACTTACTGCTGACTTGGTGACACTAGCATAAGAAGCTACCTCTACCCATTTTGTGAAGTAGTCAATGACCACGAAAATGAAACGATGCCCATTCGAAGCTTTTGGTGATATTAGCCCAATGACATCTATGCCTCACATGGAAAAGGGCCATGGAGAAGTCATAACATGCAAGGGTGAATGTGGTACATGGATCTTGTCCCCGTATATCTGGCATTTGTGACATTTCTTAGTATAGCTGATACAATCTCCTTCCATAGTAGACCAATAGTATCCAAACCTCATAATTTGTTTTGCCATCGTAGAGCCATTAGCATGTGCCCCATAAACTCCTTCATGTACTTCTTCCAAGATTTGTCTAGCTTCTACAGCATCAACACATCTCAAAAGTACCTGATCTTTCCTTCTTTTATAAAGGATATCCCCATCTAGCACATATTCATAGGCTAACCTCCTTAAAGTTCTTTTGTCATTTTCAGTTGCTTGCTCAGGATATTCACGATTTCTCACATACCGTAATATATCCTGATACCAAGGATGGCCATCCTTTTCCTCTTCTTCGATGTTATAGCAATGAGCTAGAACCTCAGAAATACTCATCTGAATTGGTTTCATATCCTCTTGTTTATTTGCTCTAATCATAGAAGCCAATGTCGCCAAAGCATCCGCCATCTGATTTTCATCTCGTGGGAGATAATTGAAAGTGACATTATTAAACTCTTCAAGTAACTCCAAAACTACCTTTCGATAATTAATCAATTTGGGGTCCCTTGTCTCCCATTCACCCCTAAGTTGGTAAATTACCAACGCAGAGTCTCCATATATTTCCAAGGTTCTAATTTTCCGCTCTTTGGCCGCTCGAACCCCTATGATGCATGCTTCATATTCGGCCATATTGTTTGTACAATTAAAATCCAATTTACATGTAAATGGATAATTATCACCATTTGGAGATACCAAAACTGCCCCAATCCCATTTCCTATTGCATTGGATGCGCCATCAAAGTTCAACTTCCATGGATATTCTTCCATAGCTGCTACGTACATCAACTCCTCATTAGGGAAATCAAAGCTCAACGGCTCGTAATCTTCTAGAGCTCTGCTAGCTAGAAATTTTGCTATCGCGCTTCCTTTTATAACTTTTTGACTCACATAGACTATATCAAATTCTGAAAGCAGTATCTGCCGCTTTGCCATTCTTCCATTTAGGGTTGTTGACTCCATCATGTAATTTAATGGATCAAGTTTTGAAATTAGCCAAGTTGTATGATATAGCATATATTGCCTCAACCTTCGAGTTGTCCAAATCAAAGCACAACATAATTTTTCAATTGGCGAATATCTCATTTCACACTCAGTGAATTTCTTACTGAGGTAATATATCGCTTTCTCCTTTCTTCCTGACTCGTCATGTTGACTAAGCACACATCCCATGGAATTACTAAAAACCGACAAGTACAAAATTAATGGTTTATCTGGACTAGGCGGAGATAGTACTGGGGCGTTTAACAAGTATTGCTTGACTTTATCAAAGGCATTCTGGCATTCTTCATCCCAAGTACCTTGGTTGTGTTTTTAAAGGAGGCGAAATATAGGATCACATTCCTCAGTTAATTGTGAAATAAACCACGCAATATAGTTCAACCTTCCAAGAAAACCCCGAACTTCCTTCTGAGTACGTGGTGGTGGCAAATCTCGTACTGCTCTAACTTTATCTGAGTCAACTTCTATTCCCTTTTCGCTGACCACAAAGCCTAGTAATTTCCCCGACCTAGCTCCGAATGTGCACTTTGCCGGATTAAGTTTTAACTGAAACTTCTTTAATCTGAAGAACAACTTCCTCAAAATTTCAATATGTTCGTTCTCCGTTCGAGATTTGGCAATCATATCATCGACATACACCTCAATTTCCTTGTGCATCATATCGTGAAATAAGGTCACCATAGCCCTTTGATATGTTGCCCCTGCATTCTTCAACCCAAAGGGCATTACCTTATAACAGAAAGTCCCCCACAATGTTATGAAAATGGTTTTGTCCATGTCTTCAGGATGCATCTTTATCTGATTGTATCCTGAGAAACCATTCATAAAGGAGAATAATGAATATCCCGCTGTATTATCTACCAAAGTGTCGATGTGCGGTAAAGGGAAGTTGTCCTTTGGGCTAGCTTTGTTCAAATCTCTGTAATCTACGCACATTCGTACCTTCCCATCCTTCTTAGGAACAAGCACAATGTTAGCCACCCATTTTGAATACTTAACCTCCTGTAGGAATCCAGCATCAAATTGCTTCTTTACTTTCTCTTTTATCTTCAACACAATATCAAGCATCATCCTTCGTAATTTTTGTTGAACTGGTTTGCAATCTTGTCTTATAGGAAGACGATATACCACGATATCAGTATTCAATCCCGGCATATCCTGATATGACCATCCAAATATATCTTTGAATTTACGTAGCAGCTCAACCAGACCTTGTCTTGTTTCTTTAGCAATATGTGTGCCAATTTTCACCTCTTTCCCTTCCTCCAAGGCCACATTCTCTATCGCCTCTTTCTCTCGGAGTAAGATTTGTTTCTCCTCTTGTTTCACCATTCTCAATACATCCGGAGACACATCATGATCCCTGTCATCTTCAAAATCCTGAGGTTCTTCTAAACACATGTCTTGCTCAAAAGAGAATTCAGGATTTGTAGTATCAATGCTCATGTCATTGATATCTAAGGACCTGCGGGGTACGAGAGAATGTACAAAGAATAAATGAATTTTTGGAACGTTTTTTATGTTATGAATGAAATGAAAAAATGTAAAGGTCAAAAAAATATTGAACGGTATAAAAGAATATTTACTTGAATTGATAACAGAAGTTATGTTTTATTGAAATGTAAATATCTGAGCATGAGCCTATTTTACAAATGAAATCTTGCTACTCCTAGGCTTTAGAGTAGTAAGAGTGTTCTGAAAATTACTCTGAAGAATCTTTAAAAATTACAGGAAGTTCTTCTGCAACCTAATTGTTCAAAGAGCTTCCTGGTTCGTAAGGGCGAATGCCCTCAAGGTTTCCTTGTCCAAATTCTTCATCATGCACAGCATTAATGTAAAAGCTTCATTCTTCAAGCAACCTTCCTTTAAGGTGAATTATCCCTACTGATACAAAGGTTTGGGATATGTGGGGGAACGTCATTGATTCCCACTCTACTTCTCTTCCACCTAAATGCGCCATTCTCCTCTCTTAACGCTTCTCTATTTCCCTTCTCCTTTACTTTTGATCTGGCTTGTAACCCAAACCAAAACGATCTCTCTTTTCATTTAATTCTGGAATTCGAATCTCTCCTTGAAGATATTTTCCCAATCCTTTTCCTGGCAAGGCTCCTCTCCCCATTGTCATTTGCAAACCCATCCTTGTAGTTCTGGATATCCTGGGCCTCGGCAGCTCATTCCCCTCCGAAATGAATGTTGCGTTGATGAATTCTAATGAACGAAAAGAGCATTCCATTGCCTCCTCGTTTGCCTTTACATAGGATGCATTACTGGTAACAGTCGCTACAATGTCCTCCTCCGCATTTATAGTGACCAATCGTCCATCAGCTACTGACTTCAATTTTTAGTGCAAAGATGAGGGTACCACTCCTGCTGAGTGTATCCAAGGTCTCCCCAACAGGCAATTGTAAGAGGGCTTGATGTCCATTACTAAAAAGTCCACCTCATAGGTATTTGGCCCAATCATCAAAGGAATATCGATTCTTCCCGTGACCTTTCTTTTTGTGCCATCAAATGCTCTCACTACATTATGGCACATTTTCACATGAGAACTATCTATGGGCAATCTGTTCAATGTCGATAATGGAAAGACGTTTAAAGCTGATCCATTATTAATAAGCACACTTGACAGTGTATACCCCTTACAACGAGTGGTGATGTGTAAAGCTTTTGTTGATCCTATGCCACCAGGTGGGATTTCATCATCATTGAAATAGATGAAATTATCAGCACTTATGTTACTAACCAATCGATCCAACTTGTTGACGGATATATCATTAGTAACATAAGTCTCATTGAGCACCTTCATTAATGCTTCCCGATGTGCTTCTGAACTTAAAAGTAAAACCAACACTGATATACGAGCTGGTTGTTTGCGCAATTGTTGAACCATGCTGTACTCACTGTGCTTTAAAAATTTTAAAACTTCTCTAACTTCTTCTTCTTTCACTGGTTCATTAACCAGTGTCTCAGTCTCTTTTCCTTTGTCAAAAGTTTTTGCTTTTGCAGGCTCAACTTTGACGCCTTCTGTATCGTAGCGCTTCCCACTACGTATGTAAGAACCCTCACTTTGAGCTTCCTTAAAAGCACTAGTTATATCCTCTTTCTCCGGTATTGACACATGGCAGTTATAATTCCAGGGTACCCTCTTGTTATCCTTATAAGAAAAGGAAACAGGTTTATGAATAATGACTTTCGGTACCATTGGTGTTTTAACTTTATTACTTCTTAGTAAAGAAATAATAATCCTCGACCGGTTTTGATTCTTCGGTGCACTTTCTAATGTGCATATATGTCCCTCATTTGAGCCAGCTTCATAAAATTCTAGCTCTTTGTTGTCCATAAGGCTTTGCACCAAGGCCTTAAACTCATCGCATTCCTAGATCTCGTGCCCCTCTTCAGCATGGAACTCACAGTAGTCCCTTACTCCTTTATTCCTTTCTTTAGAGATTATCATCTTTTTTTTCACCATTTCTTCCCAAATCATTTTTATCGGCGTTCTCACCTCTGACACGCTCTCTTTAATCCTTCTCATATCTGTATCCACAACTGTATTTACCCCTTGATCACCATGATTTGGCAACGGGTTCTCTGTATTAGGGGTGTCGTCAAACTTTACGACCCCCATCTTGATTAGTCTTTCCACTACCTTCTTAAAATCAGTACAATTTTCAATTGAATGCCCCGATATCCCCGCATAGTACTCACATTTGGCGTTTGCATCATACCATTTGGGATATGAGGGTTGTAACGGTTTCAAATGAAAAGGGGCTATTGCATGCGCATTGAATAAACTTTGATAAAACTCTCGATACGTCACTGGGATAGGCGTAAATGAAACTTTTTCATAATTCTGTCTCGAACCAAAGCCCTGCTTTTGAGAATCTTGTTGCCCAACCGTAGTTATTCTAGGCTGACTAACCGTAACCGCTTTTGAATTGTAGCTACTCGTATTATTCACCTCATTAACCTTCCTTCTTGAGGCCGATCTTTTAGTAGCTTCCCCCTCTATCTTGCTACATCTTATGGCATTCTCAATTATTTCTCCCGCCATAACCATATCAGCAAAACTCTTGGTGGTACTTCCAATCATGTGGGTAATGAATGGGGCCTTTAAAGTGTTGATGAACAGCATGGTAGTTGTTGATGAACAGCATGGTAGTTTCTTTCTCCAAGAGCGGTGGTTAAACTTGCATGGCCACCTCCCTCCACCTCTGTGCATATTGCCTAAAGCTCTCATTGGGCTTCTTTTCCATATTTTGCAAAGTGATTCTATCAGGAGTCATGTCAGTCACATGATTATATTGTTGCATAAAAGCTTGCGCTAAGTCTCTCCAATAACCGATCTGTACGCGACCCAATTGATTATACCACCTAGCCGCTGCCCCAACCAAACTATCCTGAAAACAATAGATTAATAATTGATCATTGTTTACATAACCAGTCATTCGTCTGTAGAACATGGTGATATGGGCTTCTGGGCAAGTAGTCCCATTGTACTTCTCGAATTCCGGCATTTTGAACTTATGGGGAAGCACCAAATCTGGGACCAGACTCAAGTCTTTAGCATCAATTCCCTGATGATTATCAGCGTTTTCTAGTGCTTTAAATTTCTCCTCTAACTATCTGCAACGTTCCTCTAGTTGCCTTGATGATTCGAGTCTCATCTCCCCCCTCTTAGCTATATCTAGATCAGGTATAACTGGATTGGCAGGGTTGTCTCCAAGGTTGAATCCCGAACCAGTTTGAAAGTTCATGGGTATTCCAGCATCGACTTATCCCTGTTGAGGCCTTATTATGACGGACGGCCTTCGGGGATATGCCTCAGGTTGCGTCTGCACATGAGGCAGAGTAAAACCAGGAGGATGACCCTCGTTATCTTCTTCAGTGGTAGTCATAGGGGCCTTTCCTTTATCCGTTGTCCCCTTCAACAGCTGAGCCATCTCAGCTATCATATTTCTTTGAGCTTCTAACATTTGATCCTTCATCTCCTGTTGGATTTTTGCTAATTAATCCTGCAACTGCTCTTGCATTTCTTTCTGAATTTGCTCAAGTCTTTGATCCATATTCTTTGACTTAGCGCGTGTACCGTAAGGATATGTTACTTCCAGATTTTCTTTCTCTTACTCTCCTTTTCTCGCTAATAATTTAACTAATTAGGGTCTTTCTATAAATTTGAATGCATATGATGTAATGAGATGTAAATGCATGAATGCAAAAGATATCGATTCTAATTCAGTTTCTTTTAGAAAACGTTATTTAAGGGACAAAAATCTTTACACAAAACGGATTACAAATATGCCTTCGCCCTCAGGCCCAGAGTTTTAATCTTATCTAACAACGAAGCTAACTCTAAACCTCTATCTGTTACTAACTCATACTTTGTACTTAATATATTAGCTTGTGCAGCTAGGTCTTGTAAATGATCAGCAACCTCTCGAATCTGGACTATGGCTTCTCCCATGAGATAATCCGTATCTCCAACTTGATCTTGAAGATGGTGAAGTTCTTCCTTCCAGTGCCCTTCTCTTGCCTTGAGCTGCTCTATCCGTAGTTTATAGTTCTGCAGTGCTGTTTCCAACCTTCCAATGTTGTGCTTCATTTCTTCGATCTTGTTCAGACTTGCTTTTAACTCGACCGCAGAATTGCGACTTCGATGATAATGAAGAGATCGTCCAAGCTCTATCACCTTAGCTGTTAATCCTTGATTTTCCTTTTCTAAGACCTGATTCTGCGCTTGCATCTCTTGGAACTTTTTCTCCCAGTACTCGCCTTTGGCTCTTTCTTCTTGAACCTCTTGTTGCCATTGTTCTGAAGACTTCCCCAATCCAGCTCTCTTCAATGATAGCTGTGTCTTTTTATACTGTATCTTCAAGTCATCTTGGTCTTTCTCAATCTTCCTCTTTTCTTTCCTTACTTTTTCGACCTCGATTTTCTGAACGTCGACATCTAAGCTTAAGTACATCTTCTCCTCCTCAAGCCTTTCTATCTTTCTTCCAAGCTTCAAATTCTTCCTTTCGAACTCTTACTTTATGACCTCTAACTCTGATGGAATCACTCGTAAATTCTCCTCCATCGATCGAGCAGCCTCCAAACTCGGTCTAGGGATGTTATCATTAACCCTCTTACTAAACCATCATTTGTATTCAGAAGTTGTCGTCGGTCCTTTAGTCAGAATCTTCACGCAGCAGACCTTCTTCCAAGCCTCAAAAATTTCTCGCATCTTCTTCTTATAATGATCTCCTTTATACGAGAAGTCACTCTGAGCTAGCCCTTGTGTTACCGGTATAAACTGTTCCGCCTTGTATTGTCTTAGGACGAGTAATGGTGTATAACCGACAACTCCTCAAATTCCAGGAAGAGGTACCCAATCAAAGCTTCCACACCGATAAAGAATTTCGCTAGGGGTCATCCAAGGGGCTTTCCACATAACATCTTCTTCTCGGAGGTTCTGAAGTATTTCTATCCACTTTTTTCTGTAACGTCATCTCTCCTCGGTGTAGCTGCTGCTTCCTTTAGCGGAGAATAGTCTTTGAAGAACACTCGGCAAGGAACCTTATCAACCTTCCAAAAATGACTATGGAACCAAACCAATAACAACTGCGCACATCCAATGAATCTATCTTCCTCAACTCTCTGACATGCATTCAAGGATCTAAATGTCTCAGCGAGGATTGCAGGCACAGGTGTATTTTGCTTACCTAGTCGATCGACTAAATCCGCGACTGCCTCGTCTATGTGTCCCATAACTTTTGGGAAGATCACCAAACCATAAATACTTAAAGCCAGGACATCGACCCTCCTCTTCAGATCTGGGTGTGCCAATATTAGATATCCCAAACTTGCCCACGGAATGCATTTACCGTCACCTTTTTGTTGGATTCGAGCTGCGGCCCACTGCTCACTCATCCCTGTGATCATCATTAATTTCTTCACGAAAGTAGGAAGATTGGCAGGCCTAACATAAGCTTTGTTACCTTGAATCTTCGGACAATGAAGTAAAGTCATATACTCCTCCAAAGTAGGCACTAAATCTACCTCTCTGAATGTAAAACAGCTATAAGTAGGGTTCCAAAACTGTACCATAGCTTGAAACAGGCGCTTATCCACCTTGATGTCTAGCAAATGGGGCAGATCTCCATAATTCTGATAGAAAAGCTGCTTAGCCTCATCATCCCATTGAGCCCAGATGCCTCTCAACTCTTGAAAGTCATTCTGTGTCGAATTAATACGAGTGAAGTCCCATAACTCTGATGTATACCTCTCGGTGACACTATCTCCTTTTTCTAAATGAGTTTTCTTCGACCAGGTACAGACAGAAGCATTGTCTTCCACTTTATCAAGATATTCATTCCTCATTACAAAACTTTCTAATTTAGAAATCGAACCGTGAATCGACACCCTTAAATGCTGAATGACATGCAATAATAACAAAATAAAATAAGTTGGCATCATATATAAATGTATAATAAACAAGTACCTATAAGGGTAAAGGCTATCACTATACTTCCTAGAGTAAACACTTAAAGTTCACCATAAGCGTGCGTTTTTAGTTCTAAAGCAAGGGTACCTGAGCCAGTAGATTCCTCGGTCCTCACCCATTATAGGATCACATAGACCAAGTTCAGTTCAGGGGGACACATTTCCCTATGACCATACGGAGATGAAAATCTCACGAAGACATAGGTACAGTATCCCAGAAGCAATCCACTAGCTCATACGGAGGTGAAAACCTCACGAAAGCATAGCTTCTCACTCCCACTTAAGGGTGCGACCACAACGATCATGCAAATGCAATGTACAGTAACCAGATAACAAACACATGCAGCAAACACATGTAAAAAAAAAGATCAAATTTTAAATTTTCCAAATTTTCGACATTAAGATAGAAAATAATCAATTTCTTGGCTCGACTTTCTTTCGTCCCCAGTGGAGTCGCCAAGCTGCATACCCCTTCTTAAAATGGGGAGGGTATTTTGAAAACGGGAGTCGCCACCAACCTTTTAAAGTGTGATTGGATCACTTTATAAAACATTTTGGTCTACAAAATTACGAGAAAACAGGTTCAGGAGTCGGTTACGCACGAGGAAGGATTAGCACCCTCGCAACGCCTAAAAATTGGTACCAAATTGAATAATTTTGTCTTCATGTCAAAAGCTTGAAAGAATTTAGCAATAAGATCTCTTTAAAACCGTAATAACTTGAGTTGAAAATCAAAATTCTTTCGTCCCAAAAGAATGCGAACATCACATCCAGCGTGATTGGATACGATATTCTCAAACTTTCGTAACTAAAAATCATCTCGTAATTTATAAAATCTATTAAAAAGGATACTTTAAATATTTAGACAAATGGGGAATTGCAACCCAGCATGTTAGGGCACTATTTCCCGAATTCCTAACTACAAAAGACATCGCTTTGTTTTTTAGATTCCTTTGGAATAAATGAAATATAAAAATTTTTAAAAAACGATGATACATTTAACCTATTACAAAAGATCAATATTAAATTAATTAAACTACGTACTTCAACATTTCATGCATACATAATCACAAATAACATGAATATACACATTATCATTTCATGCAAAAAATACAAAATGGCAAAATAATGAATATATCAATACAAATTAAACAATATATATAATAATATTTCATGCGAATATATAACAATAAATAAATAACATAAAAAATAACAAATAGTTTATGAGATGAAATTAGCATGTTAAAACAATACCTAATAAATATAAAAAGGATAAAAAAATAAAAACAATAAGTAAAAAACGAAATATATTAAGCAATATATAAGTAATAAAAGATTTTTTTTTAAAAAAAAATAAAAATATAGTAGCTTGATATATTTATAAAAAAATAAAATAATATGTTAAATTGGAACAAAATTTTGTAATAAATTTTAAATATAGACATTAAATATATAATACCAATATATGTGTTAGTTTATAATAATTTACAAATTAAATTCTTATACTAATAAATAAAAAATAATGAAATAATATATATAAAAAGAGAAAATAATATAGGTAATAATATATAATAATATATGATATGTAATAAAATATATAAATAAAATATAATGAAATATAATAATATGATAACTATCATATAAATAAGGATAATATATATACTATTATTTAATAATAATTTAAAATTTTACACAATTAATGAATAATAAAATAATATATAATTAATAAAAAATGCAAGGAATAATATATATATAGTAAAGTATATAATGTATAGTAAAATTTATAAATAAAATGTATAATAATAAATAATATAATGAATACTATATAAATAAAAAATAATATATACTATTTCATATAATTGATATTTATAAAGATAAATAATATATAAGGTATTTAATAAATAAATTATGCAAAAATATTTAAAAGGATTAAAATTAAATAAAACTAGAGTTCTAGGGCTAATTTTAAAATAACAAAAAAATAGGCCTAATTGGAACGCATTCAAAACTACAAGGGACTCACTGGGTAATTTGCCCTAATCTCATAAAACGACGTCGTTCCCAGAATAGGCTTTAATAGCCATTTATACACATTTATCATTTCATGCAAAAAATACAAAATGGCAAAATAATGAATATATCAATACAAATTAAACAATATATATAATAATATTTCATGCGAATATATAACAATAAATAAATAACATAAAAAATAACAAATAGTTTATGAGATGAAATTAGCATGTTAAAACAATACCTAATAAATATAAAAAGGATAAAAAAATAAAAACAATAAGTGAAGAATGAAATATATTAAGCAATATATAAGTAATAAAAGAATAATTTTTTAAAAAATAAAAATATAGTAGCTTGATATATTTATAAAAAAAATAAAATAATATGTTAAATTGGAACAAAATTTTGTAGTAAATTTTAAATATAGACATTAAATATATAATAACAATATATGTGTTAGTTTATAATAATTTACAAATTAAATTCTTATACTAATAAATAATAAATAATGAAATAATATAAATATAAAAAAGAAAATAATATAGGGAATAATATATAATAATATATGATATGTAATAAAATATATAAATAAAATATAATGAAATATAATAATATGATAACTATCATATAAATAAGGATAATATACATATATACTATTATTTAATAATAATTTAAAATTTTACACAATTAATGAATAATAAAATAATACATAATTAATAAAAAATGCAAGGAATAATATATATAGTAAAGTATACAATGTATAGTAAAATTTATAAATAAAATGTATAATAATAAATAATATAATGAATATTTCATAAAACTAATATTTATAAAGATAAATAATATATAAGGTATTTAATAAATAAATTATGCAAAAATATTTAAAAGGATTAAAATTAAATAAAACTAGGGTTCTAGGGCTAATTTTAAAATAACAAAAAAATAGGCCTAATTGGAATGCATTCAAAACTATAAGGGACTCACTGGGCAATTTGCCCTAATCCCATAAAACGACGTCGTTCCCAGAATAGGCTTTAATAGCCATTAGGACTAGATTGAATTAATCGTAGAAGACTGGGGTCAATTTAATAAAAACAAAAATGAAATTGTAAAGTTTAAAAATGCGGAAGAACTAACTGGGCAATTAGCCCATTTAAACGAAAACACGCGGATTTCATCCGGGTTTCGGGTTAACACGCGGATCCTAGGTTTAAACGGCGCCGTTTTGGTACTTATCAGATTAAGCAAAAACGACACCGTTTCTATTAAGCTATTTAAGTCAGTTTTTTGGGCCAAAATTCATTTTAGAAACTGTTTTTTTTTTTTAAAAAAAACTTTGAAACTCTCTGAAACGAGAGAGAAGGGCGGCCGGCCTCGGTCTCCACCATCTTGGCAAAGACACCCACGCGCGCCACACGCGCCACCAGATCTGTGTGGTCAGAAGGTTTAAAACCTTCGTCTTTCCAGGCGAAACATAGGTAACCTCTTCCCTTTTTTAAATACTAATTTTTTTTTTAAAAAAAAATAATTCATACATGTAGAACAACAGGAAGTAAATCAAAAATGTAACTGAATCACTTTTTCCACAATGAAACTGTTCGTCTCCCTTGTATATATGTGTATATCTGTTTATATTTGTAAAATCTGTGTTCTTTTTATTGAATCTGTGTGTATATTCTTAAAAAACCCGTAGTACGTCATTCTTGATTTGGGCTCTTTATAGCCACTGAAAACAATATCTTTACAATCTTTATTTCATTTCTTGCTATATTTGTTTCATCTATGTTGTTTCTTTCCCTTTTTGCAGGTAACATCGAGGATCTCACGGCGAGGAGTGGGCTGGCGTTGATCTGTGCGCTGATCACGGAACCTGTAATCACGGCACTGCTGGAGGTGACGATGAAGGTCACTGGAACGGCACAAAAAGGGTGTGACGATTGGCGTGCCTGCAGCGCAAATTCTGAAACCTTCCTCTAGCGTTTGCGGCCCCTAGGGTTTCAGAAACCCTAGGTCTTCCATCCTCGGTTTGTAATTTGGGCGTCCTTGGGCCATGCCCATTTATGGGTTGGGTGTAACCGGGCATAGGCTATCAGGCCTGTAGGTTTAATGAATTTTGGGCTAACCGAATTTTGGGCTTTGTTAATGTACTGTAAATAAACTTTAATAAATTTTTGTTTTTGTTATTTTCATTTATTCATGGACCGGGCAAATTTGGTTATTGCAATGTTTATTCTGTGTCAATCATATACCACGTAAAAATTGAACAACCTAGTTAATATGCCAAATTGACAAATTTTGACAAAAAAAATTAACAATGTTAATAAAAATTAATAAAATAAATAATAAAATAATAAAACCTAATAAATGCAATATTGGGCTCATATATAATAAAAATTAAGCTTCAAAATCGAACCCGATATGATTTAAACTCGAATTAAAAGCCCGAAACTCATAATTTTCGTAATAATCTTGTCCAAAAATTCTGCTCGCGCAATCTTCACTAAAACAGTCATAACTTGAGCTCTCAAACTCAAAATTTAGTGATTCAAAGTGAATTGTAAAACTAAGAGATAAATCTTCAAACGCTATGAAATAAGGGCGAAGCCAGAAAATTTTTTTAGGGGGTCGGATGAAATTTTAATTTTTTATAGTTTATATCTTTATAATTTGTAAAGGATTAAATTGAATTTTTATAATTTTAGAGGGGGCCAAAGTGCAATTTTACCTTTACTAATTTAAATTTTTTAAAAAAATTTAAGGGCCTAAAATGCAATTTTACATTTTAGGGGGGGGGCAGGGTCCATGCCAGCCCCCCTGGCTTCGCCCCTGCTATGAAGATATCTAATCCCAAAAAAGCCTAGATACAATTTACAAAGTCGTCAGAAGTTGGTTGATTTTCCAAACTTGAAAATTGGCAGCTTCGATGAATAGAATTTAATAAATTTCTTCCCATCCGTGGATATATCATTCCCCGTTCCTCAAAAAGATTCGTCCTCAAATCTTGTCTTTGGCAGAACAAGAAATAGTTTTTATCATAGGTGGAATGGTTTAATGGAGCTCCTCTTAAAAGATCAACAAATTCCTGAAAGAATGAAACAAGTCCATTAGACAAATTCAAGTTAAGTGAAAACATAATCATTCCTCTTTCCCGAATAGGTTCTCTCTTTCTTTCCATTCTCTTTTCCAATGTGAATTGAACCCTCTAATTTTACCTTATGGGAATTTTCACTCACCAAAGTTAGACCATCAAATTGACTTTTCTCGCTCAATGACTTTTTTCTCTTAGTCTTTTTCCATGAATCATCCTCATTTTCCTTTAACCCCTCACAAAAATTTTGAACATTAAATTCATTTAAAAGAGTGACAAACTCACTAATGTGAGCCATAATGGACGAACCTTCGGCCATACGGAATGTGTAAAGGCATTGTTTTAACAGTAACCGATTTGTCAGGGACTTAGTCATACAAAGGGTTTCCATTTTCTTCCATAGCATGGACGTTGTTTTCTCCATCAACACTTCTTGTAGGACATTATTTGTGAGGCACAATTGAATTCCAGACAGAGCCTTTTCATCAAGCTCCTCCCATTTTGTCTGATTCTCATCCGTGGGTTTTTGCCCTGTAATGACTTTCTTTAGGCTATTTTGAACTAGAATTGCCATCATCTAAACTTGCCACGGATTTAAAATTAGTATCCCTTGATTAGGGGAGAAGTGGGTAAATGGTTACTTGATTTCCTCCCCTTTTTGTGTCGTCCCTTGGTGTGAGGAATGGTGGGTGTGATTTGCTAAATTTAGCAAAGGAGTTGGCTTATTTTCCTCCATGTATGGCCAGCCAATGAGTGATCAAAAGGTAGTAGTTTTTTACTTCTATTTTTAACAGTAGGTGGATAGTTGAAGCTTAATTCAAGGGGAATATCATGTTAATTTTTATTTGATGAATATTGGGCTCAAATCTGTTATATTTGGGAGTTGAATAGTCGATTAGGGATTGCTAATTCTAACCGTGGATGTTGCCAATTTATTTCATGGTAAGTGGGTAAGTGAAATGGTTTTGGGCCCAATTTAAACAATACTAGGCCTCCTCAAAATTAAATTTGGATCAACACAATTTTGAAGTCTATGTGACTACATTGTGAATCTTTCAACACGTACCTTTCTAAGACTCAAATATAATCAAAATTTTGCTATCCTTTCCCTTAACCCAATTATTACCAAAAAAATAGCAAAATAATATTTTTAACATAAAATTCACAAACTTAAATATTCTAATGAAAATAATAAAATATCATGAAATTAAGTGAAAAACTACAAAAATTGTTATTTATTTACTCTAAATTAATATAAAATGTACATAAAAGAGTGTTGAAATATCTATATATTTTAGAGTTTATAAAGACTTTGTTGTGAATTTTGTTTCCAATAATATTATGGATAATTTTATTGTTTAATGTATGCAATGATTTTTTTTTCCTTTTTAGGATTATTATATATAATTGATTAATATTTTTTATATGTGAAATTTATTTAATTTAATTCATTTGGCATTTTTAAATACTTTTATATGCATATATTAAATATTTTTTTGAATATTGATAAATCCAAAATTGTGCCCCCACTAGTGAAGTATTGGCTGCCTTAGTTTTGGTCCAAAAAGTTAATAGTTTTAAAAAAACTAGGTCGCAACTTAATTAAAGGAAATACACCATGTGTCTTGGCTTTTTCAATATTATTGATGTCGTAGTTGTTGACCAATGTTGACCGACAGTGGTTGATTGTGACGATCAAAACAAATCTAGACAGATAAACATCTAAGTTCATTTATATATGAACAGATATTTGTTTATGTTGATTCTAAATGTGATTTAAAGTATGATAAAAATTATTAAAAATTAAAACATCCTAAAAATTAATAAAGGAAATTACTAAAATTGCAAAACTGTCCAGAATCTTTCTGAACATAGTTTAGTACATCTATAAAAATTATTTAAAAATTAGGTATTCATCTAAATGTACAACAACAAAACACATTGTTTAAAGATATGCATTTGTTTAGGTTTATCTTAAACTTCCATTTTTTAAAGTAATTTTTTATTATATTTTAAGGTTTTTGTAAATTTTAAAACTTTTATAATTTTAATAAGTTTGACAAATCAATTAACTTATAATATTTTAAATTATGCCGAAAATAGTTGTCAAAATGCAAATAAATTTAGACATCAATTTATTCAGACTCATTCTAGTTGTCAATAGCGATACAATTAATCAATGACCACATTATCAATAACATTGTAAAAAGTCAAACATTGATGCATTTTCATTGGTTGAGTGTGTCATGGCCTATTTTTTAAACATGATTAACTTTTTAGACCCAAAATTATAATGGAGGAATATTTTAGGTATCAAAATAGAACAAAAAAAGGTTAAAAGTATCAAAGGAAAAAAGCAGGTATAGTTTAAGGATTTAATAAATCGTGTCATAAGCCTAATATTTATTAGGTTCAAATATGTTGTTAGTCCTTGTACTTTTTAAAATTTTAGATTAAGATATATACTCTAAAATTAAAAATTCAATCCTCCTACTTTTTCAATTTAGAAATCTTAGTCTATCATTATCACAAAATTACATTAGAATTTGTGAACTTAATATGTTTATTCTCTGTCAATCATATACCATGTAAAATTTGAACAACCTAATTAATATGCCAAGTTGACAAATTTTGACAAAAAAATATTAACAATGTTAATGATTGGACTGATATTTTTAAATTATAAAAATATGACTTAATTTTTAATTTTTTAAATACAGAGACTAAATCTCAAATTTTATCAAGATAGAGAGTAACAACATACTTTAACCTATTTGTTACTCTTTAAAAAAAATTTACTCATTTTTCTAATCGAATCAGTGTAGAGTTGACTTCTAACACCAAACTTACCAAAAAATTAATTATAGTATAAATATGTACACACGAGCTCCTTTTAACTCGACCACCATGTTCATCGGATCCAACGGTCCAGTGTTTCTTTACAAAAATGCAGGAAATACAAAGTTTCAAGTTTCAATTAAACTTGTTCACGCATCAGAACAAGGTCGAACCGCGATATTATACTTATCATTGAGTTTCCCCATTGTATGGTTTTCGAATAAAGTTTCAATATTGTTATAAAGGGAAAGGGAAATAAAGATACTAAATAACATTGGAGAATACACCACAATTGTTGGTTCTTTTTCTTGTATGAAAAGCTCAAAGAACATTGTTATGTCATCACACAAATTCTCAAAGTTTACAGTGAAGAAACAGTCATCATAATCAGACATGGTGGGAAAAAAGAAGAAAAAGATTCATACTTGGAGTGCAAGCAAAGAGTACTATAAAGGTTCCAAAAGGAAATATTAAATCCAATATGGGTTCGTATGCTAAAGCTCAATCGGATATACGAGTATTATACCAGTTCTAATCCGACTTTTGTGGGATAAAACCGTAAGACTCAATAAACTGGGATACTAGTTTGCAGATTGGTGCAGCACAACACTATAGGTCCTGAAGCCGAAAATGACAAAGTGAAAATAATTTGAACAAAATACTTGAAATGACTAGAAATCACCTGAACCCAAGATGATCTCACTAGCGAAGCCAAATACCCCGAACCCAAAATTATTCAAACTTGAAAAATTCCTAACCCAAAACAATAGAAACAAGAAATGAACGATCGGAAACCGGGATCATAGATAACAAAATCCCTTCCATCTACAATTTATAGACACTAGAGGAGTTTCTGATGTCAACACTCAGATCAAAATTATGAACTAAGAATTTATCAACAAAGAATCATAATTTTAAGAATAAAAATGGTGGCATCATTATATCTAAGTCTAACTATAATTGTATATTGCATTGACAAGGGAAAATCAACAAGAACCACAAAAACGATACCAAAGGAAGATCAACCACATGTAGGCAATGTCAGCTCCGTAGAAATATAGCATTGAAGAGCAATGCAATTCGTTTATCCCCTTTCCATTGGTACTTTAGATGTATTCAGTTCATTGAAAAACTGCAACAACAATGTTTTGGTGCCCTCTCCATCTTGATCAATTTGCCAACATAACATTAAAACAGAACTTAGAGATTTCACAAGCAAATATGACCTATGGAACATGTATTTGTGTTGGTTTTAAGTTTCGCTATATAATGTAGCAAGGTAAAAACAGCATACCTTCTTCAAACGAACACTATTAATTATCGTCATCTGACGAAGAACTATAATCTTCCACCCTTCGCTCAGCAATCGGGAGAAGGTGATCCAAAACTGGAGTCAGAGGAAGATGATGCATGCGACCCCTCCTTTTTATGTGATATTTTCGGCTTGTCTCTAATCTCTTTACACACTTTATCCAAAATTACCAAGAAATCCCGTACGACAACAAACAAGCGTATACCCTCGTCTTTTTTAACGTTACCATGGAAATAATTGCCGGTTTTCTTTACCAACTCCATGATTCTTTTCTCTTCCTCGATCAATGACTTGACTTCAACCTCAGCCTTCTCAACCAAACTCGTTAATGCTTTTTGGAAACCACTATCCTCCTCCAAACCTTTCATCTCCGAGTTCAAGAAATCACGTGCTTTTAGGAGTGAATGGCCGAGTTTGATAACAGTTCCCGTTAAGTTTTCGGCATCAATAGCTGCAGCTTTCTTGACATTTTCGAGTTCACTACTCAGATGTGAAACTGCCTTAAACCCAAGGTCATGGTAGTGGTCTTCTGGATCATGGGAAACATCCTCGAAGATATCGTTGGATTTTAAGCTGTTAAAACTTTCACTTTCTCTTTCAGCACGGGCAGCTTTCAAACCTTCAGTACGTATTATTTCTAGGACAACAAAATGCAATAGTGTGGTCTTTCCATCTACTCCTTTAACATCCGATAACTTCAAAAGCGTATCAAGCTTGAAAGCTTGTGCACCACCATGGAATGTCCCATCGTTCATGCGATTTCCAGTTTTCAGAACAGCTTCTAAAAGCTTGAGGAATAGGCGACTACCTCTTAAATCCTTGCAAGCAACCTGCCAAAAGACATCCTCGATTCACATTTTGTTAACTTTTTAAAATATATTTCCGATGCATGACATTCGTTGTATAAAATCATGCAAGTCATGAAATTTAAAATCTAATGACCAACCTCTAATGTCTTGAAGGACTCTTTAGTGGCAGAAACATCCTCTTTAAGAGAACACATAAAAATCAGAGCTTCTATTCGTTTAAAAGCAAAAGGGATGTCAAGCAATTGTTTTAGGAATTGCTCGGACAGACCGAGTTGAGAAAATTCACCACTGAATGTTTTAAGTTTGTGTTCTTCATCGGATGTTGGTGCCATCTTCAATAATGTCTGAAGGAGTTCAACTGGGAGGTCATTTCCTGGTATCAAACGAACATATTAGAATATCATGATTGGAAACTTAACACATTAGTACTATCTCTTTTTCTGTTACCAAAAAAGAAACACAGTCCTAAGAGTATGGTTAGCAGCAAAAAAATGTTCCCGTTTGACATTTTCAAACATTAGCATAATCTTAGTTACACCAGATATATAAAAGATGGTAATCACATTCTTTATCAGCTTAGAGGGTAGCTAATTCTATAGAAGATTTCCAGATTCCATGGACACTGGATGTTAGTGCTACTTTCCAGGATCAAAAACTTGTAAAAATGCTTAAAAATTTGCTTGGAAGCTCATTTTTGAAAGGATGTATAAGGGAGAAATCACCTTCACGAAGTGCATCACATACTTCTTTAGTGGTTACATTCAATGCCCGCAAAAGGATTGCTAAATTTTGTGCTTTCTTGGGTTCAATGAGTTGAACATACTGAGGTCCCTGATCCTGTGCAGATGGCTCTTTCTTACCAGTTTTCTTGTTTTTTTGAACTGACACCCCGAACAGAGTTTCAATCAGCTCCTCACTGAACCTGCAAAAGCAGTATTGAGTCTATCCCATACTGATGTGTTGGCATTAAAAATTAAAACCAAAAAACAAGTAGGGAATTTGATACATACTGGAATGATCCAGCTTTGATCTGATCCCAGACCATTGCATTGTTTGGCTTGGCTGCAACTTTATCCCAGAAAAAGGGCTTTAGTTTGGCTTTAGAAGTATTGGCATCATTTCCTGCTGCACTCGATCCATCACCAGATTTAGCATTTGAATGTTGTGGTCCACCTTGCGGTTTAGGCACCTTGGGACCTGGAGGCACTGGTGGAGGTGGCTTAGGAGGAGAAGTGGGAGGTTTAGGTGGTGACATTGGTCCAGGAGGTCGGGGTAGATTGGCAGAACCAGTTGGTGCAGGCGGAGGATTGGCTCCAACCTGGTTAGGAGGTTCAGAAGGGACAGCATCCACTCCACCAGAAAGACCATTCACCAGAGATACTGCAGCTGTGGAAGTTCCTGCCTTTCCTGCAGGCTGAGGTACCACCGAATTAGTATCACCTGATGTAGCATAAGATTCAGCTGAGGCTTTGGAGGCAACCGAACTGGCACCAGCAGCTGCAGCGGCAGTGGCAGTGGCAGCAACGGCAGTGGCAGCAGCACCAGCAACACCAACAGTTCCAGGTGATGACTTTCCGTCTGAGGAAATTTCTAGAGCAATACTGTCATCAGTTGAATCCTCATGCTCGTTTGATGCTTTACCTATCTCTCCTGCATTAGATATAAAAGCGTATGCATGAGAAGAACCTACAAAAAAATGATAAAAAATTTATCAAAAGTTTCAAGATAACAAGAGGGTGCAGGAAAGTATATACCGCCGGAGATGGGCTTCTTATTGATTTGCTTACGGGAGCATAAAGAGAGGAACAACAATGCAGCAACGGCTGTTACTAATGCTGTCACAATACAAGCAATAATAAGTGTTCTCAAGCTAGGTCCTTTTTCTTCCAAATGACCTTCATCGTGATGTGAATTGTTCTGAGGACTAAGGACTGGAGGTGGATGTTGGTTAGAACGTGTAGGAACTGGTGGAGGGAGTGAAAATGGTGGACGTTTTGATGGAGTTGGCCTAACATCAGGAGCTTTGGAATCAGCAGCTTCAGATTCAGGAACTTTGGAATCAGAAGGGGCTGGGGCCAGATTTGGGGATGATGGTGGTGATGATGATGGAGATGGAGATGGGGATGATGATGGGGATGATGATGGTGATGATGATGGTGATGGTGATGGGCCAAAGTCCGAGTCAGGGGCTTCTTCAGTGTTCTTAGAGCCTAAAATCCTTCTGGGAACATCATGCCTGCGAAATAATAACTTGACATATCTGGTGTACCAAGGCTTACTATCTTCCTTAGATACTCGGAATATAAGATGATTATTTCTTATGCAATTAGAAAGAACATGCTTTAACTCGGGATGGCGAATATTAACCAAGTTCCGAATGTTTTCTTTTGCCGATGAGTAACCCGCTGTATGGATAACATTGGAGAGTATTTCCTCTAGACGGCGTAATTTGGGATCTACAAAAGCATACAGTAAATCATTCAAATCTTGTCTGCAATTTATCCATAACAATCCCACCTGCAAGCAAACAATTTATACAATGTTTTAGCAACCGGCAACAAAACTCAGTTCCCACTTCCTAACATACATTTCCTTTAATCTATGTTGTCAATATCCAATGCCACTATCATCCGTAAATATGATATTTATTCAACCATGAACTTTTTATTGATCTTTCTTGTCTACACTTAATAAGTTTTAAAAACATTATGAAACAACATGGTTGAAGACAAGTAGGAGTGCACCTCGAATACCAAATACCTCTTTCGGTTTTCAAAAGTTTAGCTTTCGGCTTAGTGAAAGAACTTCATTTCCAACATACATATATCAATGCATTAGTACACACTACACTCTAATGTCAGTTTTCCGTTTCCCCACTTCCAACCAACTCATAAACATGCCAAATAGATCAACAATACACTGCTTATTATAAAGATCATTAATGTCAGCATATACTGCATGTACTTGAAAACTCGAATACCTAATGCCTCTCGGTTTTTTCAAAACTTTAGCTATTGGGATAGTAAAAAGAACTCTATTTCCAGGGTATCTTTCAACTCGATGCATTCGAACAATACACTGACATTTCTCAATCTTGAATGCTTGCAAACAACTTAAAAAACATACCAAATATATAAACAATACTGAAATTTCGAAATCTACTTTTAAAACCTCTAATTAATCACTAAAGATCATTACATATTATACAAAGAAAACCAGCATAATTCCAAAGGTTTCATTAAACAACATGTTAAACCATTGCTACCCTCAAAACAATAAAAGGCTAAAGCAATAAACAAATCATAATTCAAGGCAATGGACATTAATTTAAACAAAAAACAAATCACATAAAGCAAATGAATTGAAGTTAAAGAGCTAATGAAAGTAGAGAAATTTCCTTTTTACCCGATTTTCATTAATCTCCCCAGTTGATGGATCAACTAATACATTAAGAAATGCTTCTTCTGCAGCACTTCTATAATCCAAAATGATTGCCAATGAAATACAAAGCAAAGCTACCAAAAATATCAAACAAGGAATTTTTTTGCCACCAATATTTCCTTGTATCATAGGCATTATCACAAGCAGATAAAGGACCCCTTTTCATTTCATCAATATCCAAAGCCACTCAATGCCAAAAAAATTATAAGAATTCAACCCGACCCCACCCAAAACCCTTCCAAATGCTGTCATTAAAATTTCAAACCTTAGAACATGTGGCACCAGCTCCCTCAAAAAGAAACCATTGAAACCTGCTAGGAAAATAAGCAGATTTTTCCTCAGAAACTTTATGAAAGATTGAAACTTTGAATCAAAACTCAAGAAAACAAACAAAACCCAGAATTTATCTTCCTTTACAAAGCCAAAAAATTGGGATCAAAACAAAAAAAATTTGCCAGAAAGGATATGATCAATAGAGCTTAAAATAGAAGCTAAAAAAATATAAATAAATTTCAAAATCCCTTCTTGGCAACTTTGACCATATCCAATCAATGGCAATTGTTCAAAAAAATGTTGTATAAGCTTACAATGCATGTAAAAAGAAGTTGACAAGGAAGAACTTTTGCTTTTATTGAAAAAGGGTTCTTACATTGAGCTGACAAAATGTTTCAAGGTTTTTCTTTTCTTGGTGGGATTCTGATTTTTTTTTTTAATTGTATTCTGATAACAAACATTTAGTTGAATTATTATTTATAGTAATATGTTTATATTAAATATAGTAATCACAATTGTTAATTTGATGATTTTGCAACATACCACCAACATCCTTTTGTGTTTCTTGAGGGGGGTTTCAAATGAATTTTTACCAAAAGAAAAGCTGTTTATTGGAGTGAATTTTGGAATAATTAGTGGAGTAATTAAATATTTGTAGTTGTTTTCAATGGATAAGTTTAGATATTATTTTTGTTTTGAAAATATGGATATTAAATTTTTGAATTTTGAAACAAACGGGATATGTTCATTGTTGTAACCAAATATGAGAAATCTTACATTATAATCAATATAAAAAGATCTCATTTTATTATCCATTCGGGATACACATTTCTTTTAAATATCAATTGCATAATATTCATTTAAATCTATTCAGGATACACAATTATTTATTTAGGATAGATTTGAATCGAGATAAGATACAATGTATTTAGCTTATTTTTTATTTTATATTACAATATCACTATAATATTTAATCTTACCATCAACATTATTTTTACATTAACCACTAATAAATACACCACTAAACCCATTCTTAGAAACATTTTAACCCAACAAAAATGTATTTTGTATCACTAGATTTCCAAGCTTTGAGCATTTAACCTGACAAAAATGTATATAAAACTTCTCCCCCTTTTACAAAAATATCCCACAAACTTCAATAAATGCAAACATTAATCAAAATAAACAAGAAACCCAACCCTCAACATCCCCCCAAAGAAGACAAAACATCATTTGAATCACATTTGAAATAACAAATAAACAAATAGCTTACTAAAAATAATCTCAAACAAACAACACAAAATTGAAACTCAAGTGTTGCATTCATTTCATTAATGAATGATTGAACAATAAAATGACAAAAATGGATCACAACTCTTCTATAAAGTAGAAGATAATGCTTAATGATTCATTCTATTCACATTCAACCAAAAACCCCTAAAGCTACCTTATTCTACCTACTAACTAAACACTATCAATAAACTACAAACTTAATAAATAAAAAACTAAGTGAAACAACATTCAAAGCTAATACCCATGATGGTTTCAATCTAAGAATCACGTAAACAGAGGGAAATAAATCAGGGGGTTCCCTTAGGGTTTTATGAGCCTAAACTGTTGACATAATCTAATCTTCATCACCTCCAGATGCCTTTGAGGAAGTTCCAGCTTTCTTGGGAAGGAGGAGATTGTGGATGTTGGGCATCACACCACCGTTGGCAATCGTGACATCTCCAAGTAGTTTGCTTAGCTCTTCATCGTTCCTTACGGCTAGCTGAATATGACGTGGCACAATTCGGGTTTTCTTGTTGTCTCTCGCTGCATTTCCGGCAAGCTCAAGAACCTGAAACAAACATATAATATTCAATAAATATATATAATAATAGATACAAAGATACCATAATTTCTTCTGATTTGAGTTATTAAGATATGAATTTTCACCAAAAACATGAAAATTGGAAAATAGTAGCAAATTTGGGGGAAATTAAACCCTAGTTTTCCAGCCCGACGGAGATAGATACTAATTTTTTTTAAAAAAAAAATAGAAACTATTGAAGGTTTCTCACGTTTGAAAACTGAATCGGAAAATCTTTTTTTTCTAATAATTAAAAGAACAACGAAATTCGAAACCCTAGATTAGGTTACCAAACCAAATAAACACCTCATTTAACAAAATTTACCGATTATATCTAAGAATTTAAAACAAATGAATAACAAAATAAAATCATCGCAATACCTCAGCAGCAAGATATTCAAGAACTGCGGCAAGGTAAACCGGAGCTCCGGCGCCGACTCGTTCAGCATATTTCCCAGCCTTAAGGAACCGAGCTATACGACCCACCGGAAATTGAAGCCCAGCCTTGCTACTCCTCGATGTCGCCTTCTTCGAGGCTCCGGATCCGAGAGTTTTGCCCCGACCCGCCATTTTAGATCAGCAATGAAATTATATGAAATGAGAAATAAAAAAAGAGTTGGGGCTTGCGGGAGAGTGGGTAGAAAGTAAAAGATATACAAGTGATGCAGTAGCCGATTGTTTCGGGTATATATAGTTGAGAGCGTAAAGCGTTTAGCCAATAGGAAGAGAGGACACGGATCGAAAAGGATAACCGTTGGATGGTGATGAAATGAACGGTTAGATTTGAACTTTGCACCGCTTCGGTTTTTATATTTCAGTTAAAACTTTTGGAGGGAAATTCCCTTTTTCTTTTGGATAAATTCTGGTTTTGGTCCTTCCACTATATCCAAATTTTGGATTTAATCTAACTTAAATTTGACATAATTTCGCCCTCTACTTTTATAAATTACTAATTAATTCAATTTATAAACGTAGTTAATTATTTCCGCTGAATTTCTAACGTGATTTTTTTATTAAATTTGTTGGTGTGACATTTTGAAATTAAAAAAAAAAAAAAAACTCGTTTGGTAGCCATGTAACTAAAATTTTGATTTTTGTAATGAACTTAAATTTAACAAAATAAATTTAACGATGTCAACAACTCGACTTTAAATTTTAAAATCTAAAAAAAAACGAAATTCTTAAGAATAAATATAAAATAATTAAATTTTAATTTTGAGTTGACCCCTCTAGAGCCATCTCTAAAGCTTATCAAAAAACAAATCAGGCAATTCTTTCACAAAGCTCAGACTTGGGTCGTGGTGGATCTACTACTTTAATTGCAATATTGATAAATGGAATAAAACTATGGGTGGCAAACATCGGAGATTCACGTATTTTTCTTTCTAGAGAGGGCCAGGCAATACAAATGATGACAGATCATGAACCCAACACTCAACGAGTCAGTATTGAGCAGTACATATTACAATAATATGTTCCGGTTCGCATCTTTTGAAATTAAATTCCAAAATAAAGTATCTTCACCTTTCAAGAACAAAAACAAATATATCTTGATCTTCCATCGTTGGTCCAAGACGAAAGTCTTGGAAAGTATTTGTACGGAGAATTCCTAAGCATTTTATATGTAATAAGCAAAACCATATATGGGAAAAAAGACAAAGTAAAAATGTGATTTTGAATCCAAATGTAAAAGATTTTATTTGAAACTTCTGTTGAATCATGATAGAGGGTACCGGTCCAATTTATTCAAAGATTTTAGAGAAAAGAGGTTCTCTAAAATGCAGTGTCAGCAATAATATTAAATACATTAACAAGTGTCAATTTCTAAGGTATGTACACATTATTTTTTTTCTTTATTTGAAGATTTAGTTTTATTCTTTTTTATGAATTTTTTTTATTAATTATAAGAATAATAATATTTACATTTAAATATTTTACTTATATTGCCAATTGAGTTTTAGTTTGATTGGCATGTGCATTGTTGGTAATACAGGAGGACGTAGATTCAAGTGCGATGAAACACATTATATTTCTATTCATGAGTTAGGAAGGGATTATGAGTAATTCTACGTATTGTTTCAAAAAAATATATATGTAACCATAAGCTATAATGAAATTATTGAAATTTAAATACCAATACTCAATAGCATACAAAAGGGAACTATTATAGTTAAATGTTTTAATAAATCCGATGGAATAGGATTGATAGATATCTAACAAAAAAGAATCTAAGCTAATAATTAATATAAAGTAACTCAGGCTAAGTTTTTTTTTTTTTTTTTTTGTGCTTCTTGGATACTTTTAATTTCATCTTTGTGTTGGCAAATCAAGAGAATTTTTTTAAGCCAATAATATTGTCCATGTAATTTTGTTTCTAATATCATTTAGTTAAATTGATTTTTATATATTATTTAATTCTTTGAAACTTTTTTTAACAAGTATGGGGACAAAATAATACATGATTATGATTCACCTTCTTTACATATTGATTTCTTGAAAGATGAAAGTACTAATTATTGGCAATTAATAGCAGATGAATCACAACAAATTACTCTTTTAGATTATGATGTAGAAACAAATTTTCTGGAGTGTGTCTCGCATTTTTCAGTTAAAATAAAGGCGACATTGCGACGAGGAATCACGCAATGTCGCAACAACGCGACAATGTTCAAAACAAAGGCAAAGCAATGGCAACGTTGTGACGAGGAGCCTAGGACGTCACGACGAATTCCAAACTTAAAGCAATTACATATTAAACTCTTAGCAGAGTTACTTTTCCCAGTTAAACTCTGATTACACCAGAGATATTATAGTCATATTAGAACTCTAATCTTAGCTTAATTAAATGGCCTTAGTAACCCTAGAAAAAGAGAACAAACGAGAATAACATAATGTTAAAGAAAAAAAATTAAGAGAGAGCTTTAAAGAACTTTAAGGGAATTTTGTGTTTTAGCAAGAGAGTTTTGTATTCGGGGCTAGGGTTTGTTTTAAATTTCTCCATTTTGTACTCTTCGTTTGTTTACTCATTAGTGAAGTTTCCTTTGCCTGTGGTTTTTTATCCTATTGATTGAAAGAGTTTTTCCACGTAAAGTTGTATGCCCAATTTTCTCTATGCCTTCTTTCTCATTGTTTATATGGGTTGATCTCCAACAAACTAATATCAAAGTTTAGTTAGGATTCTACAATTGACTCATTCAGAGATGACGACAATGAGACTCGATATCGAGAAATTCGATTGGATCACAAATTTTTATTTATGGCAAGTTTGAATGACTACAATACTAGTTTAGAACAACATGAAAAAGGTCATTACAAGACAAAAGCACATGGATTCAGATCAATCGGAATAGGATGAGGTTAATGAGAAGGCTCCGTCTACAATTCAGTTGTGCCTCAAGAACAATATGTTGCAGGAGGTGCTTATGGAGAAAACAACATCTACCTTATGGAAGAAGTTAGGAACCCTTTACATGAAAAGTCTCTGGCTAATCGATTGGTGTTAAAACAACGCCTATACACGTTTTGTATGTCTAAAGGTGCATCCATTAGGGCTCACATCAGTGAATTCGTTACTCTTTTAAATGGTTTGAAGAATGTTGAGGCTAATATAGATCATGAAGATCAAGCTATGCTATTATTATGCTATTTACCCTCTTCGTATAAAACTTTCAACGAAACCCTAATTTATGGTAGAAATAAACTCTAGTTCGAGGACGTGAAGGGAAACTTGTTGAACAAAGACAAACTTGATAATGAATTAGGTTTGAATAGCAAGTTAGATAGGCAAGGCTCGATTTTGATTGCGAGAAACAAGACTAGATCAAAGTCAAGGAATTGAGATAAGAGATGTGGTTACCGTAAGAAGTTAGGTCACATTAAGAAAAATTGTTATAAGCTGCAAAATAAGAACAGAATGACTATTGAGAGTGAGGAGAAAAGAAAGCAAAAGGCCGAGGTAGCCGATGCTAGTGTGGCTGATGATAAGAGTGATGACTGGTTGTTAGTGTCCACGACTGAAAATTCTAAACTTAAGTCCTAGTAGATCATGGATTCGGGGTGTTCTTATCATATGTGTCTCAACAAGGACTGGTTCTCCACATATAGTCCAGTTGAAGGTGGAGTTCTATCTGGTTCTCCACATATAGTCCAGTTGAAGGTGGAGTTCTACTCATGGGAATAATTCACCCTGTAAGACAATCGGTATTGGTACTGTTTAGATTGTGATGTCCAACTGGATTATCAAGGCACTGTCAGGTGTCAAGCATGTGCCTGATTTAAACAAAAACCTTATCTCCTTGTTTATTACGGATTTAGAGTCAACTCGGTTGTGGCATATGCAACTTGGTCATATAAGCAAGAAAGGTATTGTATACCCCTTCTTAAAATGGGGGGCGTATTTTGAAAACAGGAGTCGCCACCAACCTTTTAAAGTGTGATTGGATCACTTTATAAAATATTTTCGTCTACGAAATTACGAGAAAATAGGTTCGGGAGTCGGTTATGCACGAGGAAAGATTAGCACCCTCGCAACGCCCAAAAATTGGTACCAAATTGAATAATTTTGTCTTAATGTCAAAAATTTGAAGGAATTTAGCAATAAGATCTCTTTAAAACTTTAATAACTTGAGTTGAAAATCAAAATTCTTTCGTCCCAAAAGAATACGAACATCACATCCAGCGTGATTGGATACAATATTCTCAATCTTTCGTAACTAAAAATCATCTCATAATTTGTAAAATCTATTAAAAATGATACTTTAAATATTTAGACAAACGAGGAATCGCAACCCAGCATGTTAGGGCACTATTTCCCGAATTCTTAAGTACAAAAGACATCGCTTTGTTTTTTAGATTCCTTTGGATTAAATGAAATATAAAAATTTTTAAAAAACGATGATACATTTAACCTATTACAAAAGATCAATATTAAATTAATTAAACTACTTACTTCAACATTTCATGCAAATATAATGTGGAAAATGGTAAATACAACATAAATCACACAATATACTTTAACATTTCATGCATACATAATCACAAATAACATGTGTAGTGGGTCAAATTTGCCTGGCCCATATTTACAAAACCCAACCCAAAATAGCCTAACATTGGAAACCCTAATCCCTAGCTTTGTGATCACCGCCCATTACAGTACTCAAAGATGCCCATACCTCTCTCCGCCACCGACTCTCCCATCACACATAAACGAAAATCAACACGCAACAGAGCAGAAAACAGTAGGCATTTATTTGTTTTTGTTTTTTGTAATCAGTGATAAAACCGAAACAAATATGTAACAAAAGGGGGGGTTTTTCTTGGAATAAAAAAGAAGGGCGGTAGTTACAGAGATTTTTTTGGGGAGGATTTTAGCAATCAAAAGAAAGAAAAAAGGTTGAACTCCATTCTCTTATTTCCGTTTCTTTATTTTTCATCTCTGATTTCTTTTATTATTATTTTTTAAATAGTTTTAAAACAAAGAAAAAGGAAAAGGAAGGAAGAAAGCCATTTACCTGGATCTCGAGTAGTCGATACCGTCGGAGTTCTTCTCCGTTTGAATCGGATCCGACGAGGGTGGGGCTTTTTTTTCGATTCTTCATGGAGAAAAATGGATCCTTGAATATGGATCTAAATGAGGGCTAAACGAGCCTATCTGCTCGCGTCGTCGCCACTTGCTCGTGGTGGCATCGTGTAACAATGGCCATATAAGGGTTTCAAACCCTAGCTGCAATAAGAGAGGGAGAGAATTAGAGAAATTTCTATTTTTTTTTTTAAGAAAGGATGCTGAAATGGTAAAAAGAAAAAAGAAAAATCAATTTTGGCTTGATTAAGCCCAGCAAAACGACAAGTTTTATCCCCTTCCCACACGCATCAATTTTGACCGAATAGTCTATTTGCGCATGGGATCCCTCTGCTTTCTTGGCACATTTCAATGTGGTCCTCCCCTTTCTTTTATTTCGAATTCGCCCCAAATTTGTGTTCTAAGATTTGATCTAGTCCCCTTGTAGTTATTTCGCCATCTTGTTGTTAATTAATCGGCTTTATTTTATTATTAATTATATTATTACCATTTATTATTATTATTGTTATTTCTCGTATTTTATTATTATTGTTGTCACTATTTCTATCATTGTTTTATTATGATTATTATTATCATTATTCCTTATTGGTTATTATTATTTTTTATTTGTCTTTATTATTACTATGGGTATTATTCTTGTTCTTATTATTTTATTATTATTATGGTTTTCTACTTCGTTATCACTATTACTATCATCATACAATTAATTTTATATTAATTCTGTCATGTTATATATTTTTTTTATTTTCTTATTGTTTCTTATCCACACTATTGTTACTATTATTATTGTCATTATTTTGAACATTATCATATATTTTAAATTATTATCAATTTTAAATATTTTGCATATATTATTTCTTCTAAATCATCATACGTAGTATTCATTTTGAAATTTTTATATGTATCTTTGTACTCTAAATTATTATATATATATATACACATACTTTTTATTTAAATGTTTTTATACATTATTTTATCTCAAATTTTTTCTTTCTTTTTCACCTTATTTATTCTAAATATTTTATACATTATTTATGTTAAACCATCTTATATATTCTAAGTTTTTATATGCTATTTTGTTATACTATTTTATATGTAAACGATTTTAAATTCTTTTATTATTTATTGCAAACCTTTTATCATTATTTACCTTAAGACTTCATATATATTATTTATTAAATTGTTTTACATACCTATAAGGAGGGACATTCAATTTATTTATTTTAAATATTTTATTTATTACTTATTACAAGTTCTTTCTTCATAGTTACATATTTTATATCTATATATATATATATTATTTGATCTAAAATTTTATATACACGTATCCTCTTTTCTCAAATTATTTTATGTATATTATTAATTTTAAAGATTCATTTTTATTTTTTTATTTATTTTTTAAAAAAAAAAACTTAGTTATTATCATGTTAAATAGTTCGTACATTTTATTCATTTTGATTTACTTTGTACCATTTATTTCTTAGATTTTCGTATAGGTTATTTATTCATTTATCTTATCCTTTTTTATTGTTCCTTGATTATTAATGTTAGCATTTAAAAAATGTATGATATATGTTTTTTTTATTTTCATATTGTGTCATGTATTGTTATTTTATGTTGTCCGTTAATCCTTTGTGCTGCTATCTTAATCTTATTTATCCATGTTTGACAACTTGTCATAATTCCATTTTGAGTAGCTATGTTTTTTAGCTCCCATTATTTTGATTATTATCGTATGGATGTGAGCTCATGGATATTGCGTACGTTAATTTGCTTTCTTTATATTATTTCCTTTCATTGATGAAATTAGTTATCCATGTATATATATTTTCATGTTTATTCGACTTTCATTCGCAATTTTCGTATTATGGTTTTCAACTTATTGATCCAAAATTAATAATTCCACTTTATTTCAAATCAAATTAAGATATTTTGAGTCGATTTTATGAAACAAAGGCGATATTTGATGTTCAAAAATTTGAGAAATCGGGCCCTAACGTGTTGGGTTTCGATCTTTCGTTGGTTTAAATAATCAAATGTCCCTTTTAAAATTTCGTGTCGTTTTTCTAAGGTAATGCTTGATATTTGAAAATTCGGGAAATAGTGCCCTATCGTGCTGGGTTTCAATTTTTCGTTTGTTCAAAATCATCAAGTATTCCTTTAGAATTTCACTCGTATTTTCTAAATTCTAAACAAGGCAATGTTTGATGCTTGGAAATTTGAGGAAACGTGCCCTAACTACGGGGCTTCAGTTCTCTCGTTGATTCTAAATAATTAAATACCATTTTGAGTTTTAAATACACTGAATTCCAATTTAAATTAAAGATGACCTTGCACTCGGGAATTCATAGAATTGTGTCCTAACTTACGGGATGTAATACTCCGATATCTCGAGATAAGGAAATCTTCAACAACGGTCTTGAGCTAATTCAAGAATTTTAAAATCGACGTCAATAAAAGGGATCGTATCTCAAATCCATTCGCGATTTTTAACTTTTGACTCTAGGACAATAATTAATCAATTTGGTACCAATTTTGGGCGTGACGAGGGTGCTAATCCTTCCTCGCACGTAATCAATCCCAACCCGCTTTCTCAAGTTTCGTAGACCAAAAATGTCGCTTTAGTAAACTAAAATATTTTATTAGAACAAAGGTGATCCGATCACACCTAATAACGGTCGGTGGCGACTCTCATATTCGTTTTCATTTTCAAACCAAAGTCGATTCCCGTTCTTTTCAAAAAAATGGTTTCGACAACATGAATATACACATTTATCATTTCATGCAAAAAATACAAAATGGCAAAATAATGAATATATCAATACAAATTAAACAATATATATAATAATATTTCATGCGAATATATAACAATAAATAAATAACATAAAAAATAACAAATAGTTTATGAGATGAAATTAGCATGTTAAAACAATACCTAATAAATATAAAAAGGATAAAAAAATAAAAACAATAAGTAAAAAACGAAATATATTAAGCAATATATAAGTAATAAAAGATTTTTTTTTTAAAAATAAAAATATAGTAGCTTGATATATTTATAAAAAAATAAAATAATATGTTAAATTGGAACAAAATTTTGTAATAAATTTTAAATATAGACATTAAATATATAATACCAATATATGTGTTAGTTTATAATAATTTATAAATTAAATTCTTATACTAATAAATAATAAATAATGAAATAATATATATAAAAAGAGAAAATAATATAGGTAATAATATATAATAATATATGATATGTAATAAAATATATAAATAAAATATAATGAAATATAATAATATGATAACTATCATATAAATAAGGATAATATATATACTATTATTTAATAATAATTTAAAATTTTACACAATTAATGAATAATAAAATAATATATAATTAATAAAAATGCAAGGAATAATATATATATAGTAAAGTATATAATGTATAGTAAAATTTATAAATAAAATGTATAATAATAAATAATATAATGAATACTATATAAATAAAAAAATAATATATACTATTTCATATAATTGATATTTATAAAGATAAATAATATATAAGGTATTTAATAAATAAATTATGCAAAAATATTTAAAAGGATTAAGATTAAATAAAACTAGAGTTCTAGGGCTAATTTTAAAATAACAAAAAAATAGGCCTAATTGGAACGCATTCAAAACTACAAGGGACTCACTGGGTAATTTGCCCTAATCTCATAAAACGACGTCGTTCCCAGAATAGGCTTTAATAGCCATTAGGACTAGATTGAATTAATCGTAGAAGACTGGGGTCAATTTAATAAAAACAAAAATGAAATTGTAAAGTTTAAAAATGCGGAAGGACTAATTGGGTAATTAGCCCATTTAAACGAAAACACGCGGATCTCATCCGGGTTTCGGGTCAACATGCGGATCCTAGGTTTAAACGGCGCCGTTTTGGTACTTATCAGATTAAGCAAAACGACACCGTTTATTTAAGTCAGTTTTTTGGGCCAAAATTCATTTTAGAAACTATTTAAAAAAAAAAAAACTTTGAAACTCTCTGAAACGAGAGAGGAAAGGGCAGTCCGGGCTCCGGTCTCCGATTGCTGGGCGGCACACCCACACGCCACCGTATGCGGTGGTCAAAAGGTTTAAAACCTTCGTCTTTCCAGGCGAAACACAGGTAACCTCTTCCCTTTTTTAAATACTGATGTTTTTAAAAAAAAAACAATTCATACATGTAGAACAACATGAAGTAAATCAAAAATGTAACTGAATCAACTTTTCCATAATGAAACTGTTCGTCTCCCTTGTGTATATGTGTATATCTGTTTATATCTATAAAATCTGTGTTCTTTTTATTGAATCTGTGTGTATATTCCAAAAAAACCGTAGTACATCATTCTTGATTTGGGCTCTTTATAGCCACTGAAAACAATATCTTTATAATCTTTATTTCATTTCTTGCTATATTTGTTTCGTCTCTGTTGTTTCTTTCCCTTTTTGCAGGTAACATCGAGGATCTCACGGCGAGGAGTGGCCTGGCGTTGATCTATGCGCTGATCACGGAACCTGGAATCATGGCACTGCTGGAGGTGACAATGAAGGTCACTGGAACGGCGCAAAAAGGGTGTGACGATTGGCGTGCCTGCAGTGCAAATTCTGGAACCTTCCTCTAGCATTTGCGGCGCCTAGGGTTTCAGAAACCCTAGGTCTTCCATCCTCGGTTTGTAATTTGGGCCTCCTTGGGTCATGCCCATTTGTGGGTTAGGTGTAACCGGGCATAGGCTATCAGGCCTGTAGGTTTAATGAAATTTGGGCTAACTGAATTTTGGGCTTTGTTAATGGACTGTAAATAAACTTTTAATAAATTTTTGTTTTTGTTATTTTCATTTATTCATGGGCCGGGCAAATTTGGTTATTACAGGTATGATCATTTTGAATAAAAGTATTCCAATTTCCAAGTTTAAGTATCATTTGGAATTGGTTAGGATCTTGCAAAGATCAAGTTAGGCCCATGACCGGGCCCAACAAAGGAGGCATGTTAAAATATGAATCAAGGTGGAAACTTGTGGAGTGTGTCTCGCATTTTTAGTCAAACTAGAGTCAAAGTAGATGTGACATTGTGATGAGGAATCGTGTGACGTCGCAACGACGCAGCAACATTCGAAACAAAGGCAAAACAGTGGCGACGTCGTGACGAGGAGTCTGGGACGTCACGACAAATTCCAAACTTAAAGCAATTATGTATTAGACTCTCAGTAGGGTTACTTTTCATAGTTAAACTCTGATTACACCAAATAAATTATAGTCATATTAGAACTTTAATCTTAGCCTATTTAAAGGGCCTTAGTAACCATAGAAAAAAAGAACAAAGGAGAATAACACAACGTTAGAGAAAAAATCAAGAGAGAGTTTTAGAGAGCTTTAAGGAAATTTTGAGTTTTAGCAAAAGAGCTTTGTATTCGGGGTTAGGGTTTGTTTTGAATTTCTCCATCTTGTACTCTTCGTTTGTTTGCTCATTAGTGAAGTCTCCTGTGCTTGTGGTTTTTTATCCTCTTGATTGGAGGAGTTTTTCCACGTAAATTTGTATGCCCAATTTTCTCTATGCCTCCTTTCTCGTTGTTTATACAAGTCGATCCCCAACAAAATTAAATCTTGAGCAAGTGGCAATATTTAAAATTATAGTTGAAAGAGTTGATTCAAGAAAAAGTTGTGATTGTTTTTATTGATGAAGAGAAAGGTACATGTAATTCATTTCTTTATCGAGCTTTATTTGCACATGTAAGATCAATGCATACATATGATAATCTTTGCTACAATATCTAATGTCGTTGCAACAACATTTCTTGAGAGATTAACAATATATTCACAATTTGTTTTTCTAACAATATATTCACAACTTGTTTTGCCATTAAGGGCCAGTTCTTCATTGCTTTTCAAAAGCACTTCTGGCTTCAAAAGCACTTCTGGAAGAAAAGCTATGTAGAACAAGCTGCTTTTGGCTGAAATTTTTAGCTTTTCCTCTCCCAAAAGCACTTTTAGTGATTAATTACTTTTTCACCCTTCCAATAACATAGTATTTTTCGTTTTTTTTTTCTTGATACTTAATTACAAATATGTTAAAATCATTAATTAAAAATAAAAAAATATTTTTAAAAATACTAATTACAAATATTTAATAGTTATATTTAAATATTTAAAATATAGTTTATATATTCTAATTAAATTTTATAAATAATTAATATTTATTGCTTAAAATATTTAAAATTTATATTTTATATATTAAAATATTAACAAGAAGTTATAATAAATTTTTTATATTCTTACTAAAATATAATAATATTAACTAATTTAAATATTATTTAAATGCATATTTATTACTTGATAATAACATGTCTAAAATGGACATTTTATTTCTCAAAAGCATTTTTTGACAGCAATGCTAAACACTCAAATTTTAAACCAAACTTTTCAAAAGCGCTTCTCAAAAGCACTTTTCCACAGCACTTCTCAAAAGCACTTTTCAAAAGCAATGAAGAACTGGCCCTAAATCTAAAAAACAACAAACTTTTGTGATTTATGTAAATAGGACGTAATTGTAAAGTTATTACAAAGGACATTTCTAATAATATGAGATAAGTGACCTATGACAAAAAAAAAAAAAATTGCATTGAAAAAGTCGATGATGAAAGTTTCAAATATATTATGGATAGTATTAAATTTTTTTAGGAAATGTAATTGTTTTTGGAAGTGACTTTTGTTATCCCCGATGGTATAAGAGTAGAAACAATTAATGCAAGTCTTGCAAAAATATATTTGTAGAATTTTGATAAAAAAATTGACACTAACAAGAAAGAGTAACATTTGTTTATATTATTCCATTAATTAATTTATTATATGAATTATATAATATTTCATTTTCATTTTATTTATTTTAAATTTAAATATATTAAATGTATTTAAAATTTATTTTGATTATCCTAACATTATTTAAAATGATTTTTATTGTTGAAGAGGTAAATTTGTTTAACATTTTACTTAATCCAATTTTGATATGTCTACTATTCAATTTTTTTCATATATAGTAAAAGCTAAATTTATATGTGAACCGTAGTGTCTAGAACTACCTATAGTCTCTCCCAACTCATAAATAGGAGGTTAATGTATTTTAGCACACTCGAACCCGCGTGCTCTTGGATTGGCAACAATGCCCATACCAATTAAGCTAAAACTTAATTGGCTGATTTTAAAATTTTTTAAATGGAAAAATTAAGATATAAAAATATTATATTTTTATTGTTTATATGATAACATTAATAATTTAATTATATTTTATTTTTATTTTTAATTTGATTTGAAATTTTTTTCTTAAATTATACATATTTATTTGTATGTTGAAGTCAACTTTCAAAATTTCATAAAATATTTTATTTATTAATATTTAAAATCAATTTAATATAATTAATATTATTTTAATTATATTTGTATCAATATTTTATTTGAACAATTTTATTATAGATTCTAATCATATTTTTTTTAATACAATGCTTAAAACTACCCATGATTTCTCCTCAACTCGAACATAAAACTTAACAATAATCATATTAGAAATTAACAATAATCATGTAAGTAGCTAGCATGTGACTATAATCATATTATGTACTATATAATCGCATACACATATATAGATAACATTTTGTCAATTTTCTTTTTTGTTCTTTTTTTATTTTTGTTGAGTATTATATCATAATAACTATAATAATAATAAATCATAAATAAGACTAGTAAATATTATGAAATAATTAGTACTAAAAAGAGAAAAAATTGTATGAAAATGTGATTCCACATCATCCCTATTACTTTCTAAGAAGAGAATGATAAATCAGATTTTTTCTCCTCATTTTTAGTATTTTCTTCTTGACAAAATTCAACTAAAAATGCTAAAAATAAGGAGTAAAAAGCTGATTTATCATTCTCCTATTGAAAAGAAATAGGGATGACGTAAAATCACAATTTCATATAATCCCTTCTCATACTAAAAATTATGAAATTTATATTCAAATCGAGATTGATCCAAATTTGATTCAAATAAAATATGGTTACTACAATAATACTATTATATTAAAAATACATGAAAAGACAAAAAAAAAAAAATAATTGTATCAATATTTGCTACTTTACATATAAAAAAATATTATAATAATATAGCAACTGAATTGATGTCTAGTTAATTTACAATACCAATACAGTTAAAAGCTTAATATAAATAAAGATTCTAAGTTCTAATACCACTACTTCAATGAATATATATTTTTAAAAAATAATACACCAACTAATTTTAGGTGCAATGATATGACACATTATATTTTTAAAATGAGATATAAGAATAAACTTTAAAGATAATATTTTTAAAAAGGGTAGTCACGAACCTGAACGTGGATTGTAAATTAACACTAATTTTTGTTTTTATATATATACATATATACGAAGAAACATCCAAATTATTGACAAGAATAATATAGAAAATTCATGCAATATAATTTTCAAAGAGTTGAATTTCTTTATCAAGCAAAGTCAAACATATATCCCAAAGCATAGCCTCATGTTTGACCTTATCCAAATCACTTGTAAAAGTGGTTGGCAGATGAGGGTTACAAGTGGCCCACTACAGAAATTTTTCAACCAATCAAAGCTACCCATGTCGCCCACATTTGACCCATCAGCTTGCTGACATGGCATAAAAAAACGATACTGTCCTATTTTCCGTCACGTGTGGTATGGGATATTTTTAAAATTCATTTGAGTGGGTACACTTGCTTAATATGTAAGAAAGAATAACACAATTCACACGTGATCAATATATTTATTTATTTATTCAAAATATTTTGTTTAATTTCACACCTGATTCGAATTGATTCAGTTCAATCCTACCCATAAACATGTAATAATAGCCTTATATTCTTTTTCATACATTAAAAAATTATTTGTTGAATTTTCAAGAATAAAATAGGTTTAATAATAAATTTAATCACTAACATTTACATGTTTTGTCAAAATGGCCTTAATTGTATTTTTAAATCTTTTTTGGCCATTAACCTTTGTTCTTTTTAACAGATTTAATGACCAAATTTAAGATTTTAATCTTTCTTTTCTTTCAAAAAGTTTCAATCTTTCATATGTTTGTTTACTGAAAAGTTTTTCTACTAGGTTAATTTTTTTAGTTAGTTACGTATATTTTCTTTAAATTAAGAGTTATTTTTTAATTTAATGTATTATTTATTTATTTTATTATTTTTTACATGTAATTATTTTATTATGTTACGTAAGTAATAAATTACAACTCATTAAAAATATTTCACATCATTCTCATTAACTTTTTTAATGCTACTTTCATTAAATCTTTTAGAAAAAGTAGGTTGAAAAAAAACACAAAGGTTGATGGTAAAAAGACTCAAAAATACAATTAAGACCATTTTGAAAAAATATACAAATATTAGTGGCTAAATTTGTAATTAAGCTAAAAAGAAAAAGGCAATTACCGACTCATTGAGTGAATGAGTGCGCAATGGATGACGGAATTTAATTCACACATTCTGATAGGCGCGTAGGAACAGTGTGTCCTTTGCCACGCTTTTTAAATAAAACCCCAGAAAAAAAAGAAAAAGAAAAAGGAAATATCGAAGATTGTTGTCGAACGTGTGTCCTCCATGGTCGGCAGCCGTTAGTTTTCTTTTAACGGCGTTATATTTCGCATAATATTCTTCTTTTTTAACTTTCAATTCTGTTTCCAACTTCGTGGAAAATGGGTCACGTTTTTTTATAACGTTTGTTGTTTTTTGAGTTGGTGTCATATCGAAGTTCTATCATCTATTTATCTTACTTATCTTATCTTTTACTTTTATTATTATTTTTTAAAATTACCTATTTTGAACGATTGAATAAAAAAAAATCATTGTAATCATTAATCGATTACAAAAATCATATGATTTGTGGTTAAATGTCGTAAGTCTTCGAACTTTAATATTCAAAAATTTAATCCTCATGCTTTTTCTAGGAATTTAATTTTATCTTTTAAATTTTAAAATTTAGATCTAACTATTAGCACAGTTAAAATTAAGTTTTTCAAATTCAGATTCTTTACAACGTTGTTTTTTAATTTTATTGTTACCAAGTAAATTTATTTTTTAATTTTAAAATGTCATACCAAAAAAATTAACAAAAAATACTTTAACAGTTTTAACAATTAGACCCGAATTTTTAAAATCTAAAAAGTAAAAGAACTAAATTCCTAGAAATAAAAGTACAAAAACTAAATTTTAAATTTATAAAGAGTATAGGGACCCTGGCATATTTTAACCAAAAACAACTTTCTAGCATTTTGAAAAAGGTTAAAATATGCCACTACTCTCTATATTTATATAAAATTTGAGATTTAGTACCTATATTTTAAAAATTAAAAAATCAATCTTCTTTTTTTTTTTCAGTTTAAAAATCTTAGTCCATTCATTATCTTCTTTGATACTTTTTGTTAAAATTTATTAATTTAACAAGTTTGTTTTCTATCAACCGTATGCCACGTCACATGAGAGTAGCTTTGATAAATTTTGACACAAAATGCTTATGGTTTTAATTACTTGACTAGGATTTTTAACTCAGAACAGTTGGATGACTTAATTTCTAACTTTTTAATTATAGGGACTAAATCTTAAATTCTGTAAAGTACAGGGACTAACAGCAAATTTTAACCTTTTGAAAAGCAGTTGCCATTAACTTTTCCGTTTAAAAAATTTCCGTTACATTCTCCTCACTTTCCTTCTATAAATACTAGTCTAGCTTGCCTGCTTTGGTTTTTGACTTCAAACTTTGAGAAAAGAAAAATCCAAATCATTAAGAAAGTTCCAATTTTACTTACTTTGGAGCATTGGGTTTTGATTTTTGATTCTCCAAAAACAAGAATTTCCAGGTACACTTCCAAAATTTACTGTTAAATTGATCTTTTTTTTTCCCCCTTTACTTGGTGTTTCTTTTGTGTTCTTTGGTGAGTAGGCTTGTATCTCAATTTGATTCTTAATTCTGTTACTGGGTTTTGTTATATTCTTAAGTTTACTGAGTGTTTTCCTCGCAAATTTAGATTAGGAATGGTTGAGTTTGAATTTGAAATGAATTAATTTAAGCTTCAATTTCTTAATTTCTCATTAGAATTTAGGCTGTTTCAGATTGAGTTTGATTCTAGTTTGCCAACTGTTTGTGGAAATTCCGCTTCATAAAATAATAGGCAATCATGAGATAAAAATTATTTGGTTTCTTTGATTATAAAGATTGACTGGTATTGTTGAGCCTAGAGTTAAATCCATATCAAGCTTTGTATTTGTTCTAATTATTAAATCTTTTAGAATATTCTCAAAGTATATAGAGGATATGGTGATTTATTCATGGAAGTCTAGGATTCTAGGAGTGAAAGTCGTATCAACTCGAAATATTTTTCAACAATTTCTTTGGTTGTACTTACAGCTTTCAATTATGTTTGCAGCTCTTGCAAAAATGCTTTAGATTTATGCTTTTAGGATATGGTTTTTGCCTTGGCATCATTTCTTTTATCTTTCTGGAAAAAATATATGCCGTATATTGTTCCCTTTATCGAAGCTAGACTATGGACATGGCTTTAGCTCTTCAATTTGGATTTTGGTTTTGTTTGTCAACTAAAAAACGTGAATCCGTGAAACTCAAGTGTTCTTTGCATTGTTTTTGCAGGTCGAATTTGTTTTTCTCTGAAGGTATAAATTCGATTATTGTGTTTGGGTTTCTTGTGTCATTGTGAAAAAGTTGGTTGACGATATTTCTGTCCATAGCTGTGGATAACTTTTCCCAGATCTCATTATCGCAGTGGGAAGCTGGTGCAAACTCATTTCATGGACTCACGCCTTTGTAGATACGGTGTGATCAGTGCTGGCTTATCCTATTCAACCTCTTATTCAGCTGTTCCTTCTGTGCCTAACAGTTTGTTTAGTTCTTTAAAATCAAACATAGGAAACTCACCAATCTCGAGCTTTTCAATTCAACCTGATTGTGATACCAACACCGCATTGAGTGACAGCCAGGAGCAGTACTACTCCACAGAGAATCTCTCAGGATATGCTTCTTGTAACTCTTCTCTTGAATCCAGCACTTATTTCCATCAATCGAGTCCCTCAGTGGACTGCAGGCATGAAAGCTTACTGATCCATTCTGATGGAACTTCTTATATAGAAGATGCAAATTCTAGCCACGAAATAGTATATACTTCGCAAGAGCTAGGGACAGCAGTCATGGCACCTGATGGGGCCAATGAAGTAACCAATACACCGCAGACAAATGGCCAGCGATACAGGGCATCGAGTAAGGACTGCCAAGGATCTTCCATGCGTCAACCTCGGACAACCTTTGTTTCTAACCGTAGGCAGTCAACTGAAGCTGCTCATGTAGAGAAACGTCTGACTGCAATAGAGGATTTATCTTTGCAGAGTATTCCACCAGGGAATCTAAAGCAGTTGTTGATTGCATGTGCTAAAACTCTCTCTGAAAACAATATCGATAAATTCAATATGTTGATTGCGAAGGCCAGGGTTGCTGTGTCTATCTACGGAGAACCAATCCAGCGTCTTGGTGCTTACATGGTGGAAGGGTTGGTAGGAAGGAAGGAGGCATCGGGATCTAACATATATCGAGCCCTTCATTGCCATGAGCCGGAACGCAAGGACTTGCTCACATACATGCATACGCTGTATGAAATTTGCCCCTACTTGAAGTTTGGATACATGGCTGCCAATGGGGCCATTGCTGAAGCATGCAGAACCCAAGATCGCATCCACATTATTGATTTCCAGATTGCTCAGGGAACACAGTGGGTGACCCTCTTGCAAGCACTTGCGGCCAGACCAGGCGGAGCTCCTTATGTGCGGATTACAGGAATTGATGATCCTGTTTCTAAATATGCCCGTGGTGGTGGATTAGAAGCTGTCGAAAGACGTCTGATGGCACTATCCGAGCACTTTGGTATTCCAGTTGAGTTCCATGGAATGCCAGTTTTTGCAGCAGATATCACAAGGGACATGCTTGATGTCAAGCCTGGGGAGGCTCTTGCTGTCAACTTTCCACTGCAGCTCCATCACACCCCCGACGAGAGTGTAGATGTGAACAATCCCAGGGACGGGATTCTGCGAATGGTAAGGTCACTTTCTCCCAAGGTTATCACCTTGGTTGAGCAAGAATCAAACACAAACACAGCCCCTTTCCTCCCTAGGTTCATTGAGACTTTGGAGTACTACTTGGCAATGTTCGAGTCCATAGATGAGACGATGCCAAGACATAGACGGGAACGTATTAATGTCGAGCAGCACTGCCTGGCCAGGGATATCGTAAACGTCATTGCTTGCGAGGGAAAGGAGAGGGTTGAGCGCCATGAGCTCTTTGGTAAGTGGAAGTCTAGGCTAACAATGGCTGGATTCCGACCATACCCTTTAAGCTCCTACGTCAATTCAGTGATACGAGGCCTGCTAAAGTGTTACTCTAAACATTACACATTGGTGGAGAAAGATGGCGCAATGTTGTTGGGGTGGAAGAACCGGAACCTTATAACGGCTTCTGCTTGGTGCTGTGATGGCTGAGATTCGTACACTTTTATGGTAAAACAGGGATGAGATGGGTCGACCGGGTTGATTTTGGGATATTTCCATAAACCTCTTTATAATGCAAAAGGGTGACATTTTTTGGGATTATTTTCCCATACAATCATATGCAATCACCATCATTTGTTCCTAAAATATTTCGTGTCCTTTGTTCATTCTTTTAATAGAATTTGATGTACCATTTGATGCAAGTATGTATAAGCATTTTAAGGGATTCATTTTATTTTTTTGTTATACGATTCAGTGTACGTAGCATGGCCGACACATATTTGCGATATGATACAGGATAGTGAAAAAGAATTTTGAAATAAGTTATTTATACTCATTTCAACAATCTATATTGGGACATATGTTGAAATCGGAAAGTTCATTCGAAATTTAGAGGATTTGGACAAAAAAATTCAGTTCAAAAAATAAATTTGTTTAAAATATAGGTCGAGCTTGAATTTAAACATTCAAGATCTAAACTTGGCTCGACATAATCCCTTTTCAAAAAAATGTTCAACTTGTTTGTATATAAACTTATAATAAATAAAAAATATAAATTTATTAAATATTAAATTAAGAATAATAGTTTTTTTTTAAAAAAAATGTTTAGTTGTCTATATATAGAGGTGGCAAACGAGTGGGCTTAGATCTGACTTTTTTAGGATTCATACTTTTTCAAGCTCGAGCTTTCTTGAGGTTGGATCGAGCCGAGTGAGCTCTAACGAATTCAAGTAATTTTGAATTTTCTGAATTATAAAGATTTAGTTTTAAATATAATAATTTATTTTACTTTTATTCGATGACAATAAAATTTAGATTTGTCTTATAAAAAACATAAATTATAGATATTTAATAAAGTTCTTTTATATAAATAATTAAACTAATTGTATGTAAAATTTATTATATGACATGTATATTAATTGATGAAAATATCTTTTATTGTTTATTATTATATTATATTGACAATTAAATAACTTTTATTTTTCTTATTAAATTTATAAAACTAATAATCATATTATAAAATATTTATTCCAAAACTCAAATATATTATACTAAGTCCAAACTCAAATAATATACCTATTATTACCCAAAATTAAAATAAACTAATCATAGCACAATCTCAAGTCTAAAATAAAAAATTATTAAACTAAATACCCAAATACAATTTGTAAAAGTTAAAACCCAGTTTAAAATCTAATTTAATAAAAATAATATTTTATTAAGATATTAAAATTTTAACAATATTTTATGTATTACTAGTTGTAGACATTGTTAGGCTTGAAAATACTAAGAGAGGGGTGAATTGGTATTCTAAAATTCTTTGCAAACTTTTCTTAAATGATGAGGAAAGGGAAGAAAAGTTTAGACAAATCGATTTATAGTGGTTCGGGCCCAATTGTTTACCTTCATTATCTTGATATACCTCAACTAAAGATTTTCCAATTCACTATATTTGAATTGATATCTTTCAAGGACAATGTATAACCTTTATATTCGCAAATTTTTTCACAAGCCTTAGATAGAACATTCCCTTAGTTTTTTATGGCTTAACTAGAATCATTCTAGTTTTTACAAGAAAGGTGGTTGTGGGGGTAGTCTGATTTTCAAATTAGATTTTTCTAAAGCTTATGATTGCGTTCGGTGGGATTTTCTGGAGTTAGTGTTATTCAAAATGGGGTTTGGGGTAAAATAGAGAGGCTGGATTTTGGAATGCTTATCTACGGCACGAGCTGCAGTTATCATTAATGGTTCATCATCCAATGAATTCAAATTTCGTAGAGGTCTTCGACAGGGAGATCCATTGTCTCCATTTTTATTCATTTTAGTGACGGAGGTTCTCCATTTGGCGTTGGACAAAGCTATGGAGCTGGAATTAATAGAAGGCTTTAATAATGTTATACCTGGTCTGAGTTTTTCTCATCTACAATTCGCGGAAGACACTATTCTTTCCTAAAAGTTGATGATAATAAGGTGAGCAATGTGAAATATATTCTAAGGTGTTTTGAGATATTTTCAGGTCTGAGTATTAATTTTAAAAAAATCTTGTTTAGTGGGTTTTGAAGTGGAAGAAGAATTATTATTTAGATTGGCTACCATTTGGAAATGTAAAATTGGTTCTTTGCCTTTCAATTATTTGGGGATTCCACTGGGAGCGAACCCGAAGAGAATAGCCATATGGGAACCAATTATTGATAGAGTCAGGAAGAAGTTATCAGGTTGGAAATGTCGTTCACTTACGTGGGCTGGAAGGTAGTTCTTATAAACGCGGTGTTGTCTTCTTTGTTGATCTGCTTTATGTTTCTGTTCTAAGCTCCGGTGACTGTTATAAAAAAGATCGACAAGATTAGAAGGAATTTCCTTTGGGGGAATTTGGATGGGAGGAAGAAGATGGCGAGGATTAGTTGGAACATTGTTTGTAAGTCAAAGGTTCAGAGTGGGGCGGGTGTGGCAAATTTAGGAATTAAAAACAAAGCATTATTGGCTAAATGGAGTTGGAGATTTGCGATTGAAAAAGAAGCGCTATGGTGAAAGATTATTTTAGCAAAATACTGGTTGAATGTACAAAAGTGGCAGTTTAAGACGACTTATCAAAAAGACATGTCAACTGTTTGGAGAGGTATAGTTGAAAATTCTAAAGATGCTGAAGTTTTAAAGTGGGTGAGGTTGGAATCTTTCTTTTGGAGGGTTGGGAATGGAAAGACGGCTTTGTTTTGGTGGGACATTTGGTGTGGGGATCGGCCATTGAAACTGCTATATCCAAGGCTTTTTCGTCTTGCAAAAAATAAAGATTGTACAGTAGCCGATATTTTAAGTTCTTCAAGGAATGGTAGTGTTAACTAGAATGGATTTTTTTTCTAAATCTTTGTTGGGTAGGGAGGAGGAGATGTGCGAAGATTTGGCTAAAAAGGTGAGTGGCACGGTGCTGAATTCGGATGTTGAGGATAGGTTGTGTTGGGTTAATGATAAATTTGGGGAATTCTCGGTTAAAAAATGCTCCGAATTATTGATATTGGATGATGGGGTGGTCGTTAATTTTGCTTGCTGTAAATTATGGAATCTTAAAGTACCTCCTAAAGTGCATTGTTTCCTTTGGATGCTTGCGATTGACAGAATCCCCTTTAAAGATTTTCTGGTTAAAAGAGGGGTGGACATTCAAAATTTATCGATAAATTATCTTTGGTGCGAATGAGAGCCGGAGAGCGCATCACATCTATTTTTTTAATGCAAATTTATCGTAGGCTTCTGGACTAAAATTTTTAATTGGTGGGAGGTGGTTTGGAAGTAGGTCGATGGTTTTGTGGAATTGTTTGCTTTATACAATAATGTGAAAATGGCTGATATTAGGAAAAACTTATGGCTGATATCAATTTCGGTAGCCTGTTGGACAATATGGTTAGCAAGAAATGGGTTGGTCTTTGATAGAAGGACAGTGTATATGGAAAATTTGGTGTTTCAATCGAAGATGAGGGCCTTGTTATGGATTAGATTAGTTCAGGATGAAATTATGATACAGGAGAATTTTTGGTGGATTTCTCCACACAAGTGTCGGGTTGATTCCTATAAATCCAACCCTACTGCTTCTTTTTGGAGCCCCCTCCACTTGGTTGGTTAAAATTCAATGTGTATGGGATTGCAAAAGAAGACAAAGCAGGGTACGGGGGAGTTTTGAGAGATATGGAGGGTGTGACAAGAGGGATATTCTCTGGAGCTGTAGCTACAAAATGCTATTGAGGTGGCTAAGATTGGTGCAGTGAAGGTTACTCTAGAAGTTTTTTTAGCTATGAATTGGAAAAATAACGAGTCTTTATTTATTGAATTAGGATTGTCGAAGGCATTTTTAACGGGTTCGAAAAAAATGAGGTTCGACTTTAAGAAAAACGAAAACGGGAGTCGCCGCCAATCTTTTTAAGTGTGATTGGATCATCAATAAAATGTTTTGTTTAAAATCATTAGTTTTGGTCTACGAGATCAAGAAAACGGGTTCGGGAGTCGGTTACGAACGAGGAAGGGTTAGCACCCTCGTAACGCCCAAAAATTGGTACCTAATTGATTGTCGAGTGTCTTTAATGTCAGAAATTTGAAAGTTTTAAGATGCAATCCTCTTTTTGAATTAGAATGTCTTGATTTTGAAAACTAAGCCTTACTTATCTCAAATGAATCAAATATCACATCCAGTAAGTTAGGACACAATATTTCAAAGTATTCGAGACTAAGTTCGTCATTTGAAAATTTCTATTTCGAAATAACAAAATGCCATATCCAGTAAGTTAGGACACAACGCTTTGAAACCTCAAAATAGTTGTTTATACTTAAAATCTCAAAAACCCTTAGAAGGATGCTTCACTATTCGAATTCACTGAGGAGAGTCGCAACCCAGTAAGTTAGGGCACTACTTTCCTCGAAGCTCCCAAATATCAAACATTGCCTTTTTTTAACTTTGGAATATCTTTTAATCGACGCATGAGGATAACATATCATTCTAGCACATTGCAAAACATAACTATTACAACAATATATGTTATAAAATAACCTAGCATTTTTATACAAACATGAATAATATGTAGAAAATATAGCTAACATAATAATCATACATGACAAATGTGAATAATATATAAGAACGAATATAGCTAACATAATAATCCTACATACATTTAAAAATGAAGCATGGAAAATTTTAAAACAGAAATTATATACAAATAAGATAGGTAGTATACATTTAAAAATAAATAAAACACTTATACGAATAATAAAACATATAATGCCAACATATTTTCCACTAAATTCATGAATAAAATAATGCATGACACTTAATATATACATACAAAGATAATAATAATACATTAATATATATAAGAATGATAATAATGTATATATATATCAATTCTAAAATAAAAATACAACACTTAATAATAATTTTAAATTAGCATTTGGTTTTTAAATGATAAAAAATATAAACGAATTAATATATATAACAAAATAATTAAAAAAAAATTAGAATAAAATAATACATAATAAAAATAAGTAATTAATAATATAATAAACATATAATACAAATATAATATTTTAATAATAATTTCAAAATATCTAATAATATATAAAATAAATAATTTACATAGTAAATAAAATAATTATATAATATATAATATAAAGGTATATAGGTTTAAAATTACAATAATATATATAATATATAAATAAATAATTAATAAAATATAATAGTTAAGGATAATATATATATAAATAATAATATAAAATATATAATAAATAATATGTAATATTAACATATAATAAAATAATCATATAACATATAATATAAGAAAATAAAATAAATAATTATAAAAAATAAATAAAACATAGGGCTAATTTTAAATTTTTAAAATCTACATGGGGCAAAATTTTAAAAAAAATAAATAAATTAGGGACCCTAGAGAAATGCGCGCAAAATATGAGGGACTCATAGGGTAATTAAACCCTCCTCCTTAAAACGATGTCGTTCCTGGGATAAACCTTAAAGAAGCTGTTAGGACTAAATTGAAACAAGCATAAAATATTAGGGGCAAATTATAAATACAATAAAATGAAATTGCAAATGTTGAAAATGCGGAGGGATCGATTGCACAAATAACCCTTTTGTCGAAAACACGCGGATCCTTCTCGGGTCACGGGTCAACGCGCGAATCTTGGGCCTTGAAACGACATCGTTTTGGTCACTAAACGGTCATTCCAAAACGACGTCGCATCCCTCTCCTATATAATCTGAATTTCAGCTTCAAAAATCATTTTAATCCCCTGTGAAAAAAAAAATAAAAAACCCTCTGAAATTCTCCCTCATCCTCCGAGCTCGCCCCCAGGCCGATGCACTCTGTTCATCGGACCTCCGTGCTCAGCCCCATGCGCCGTCACCAACTCCGCCACACACGGCGGTCGGGATTCGAAAAGCTTTGCTTTTCTCGGCGAATCTAAAAGGTATTTCTTTCTCCTCTGTTTTTCAATGTATTATATGCAGATTGCTTGCAATAAAATAAAAAAATAAAATAAAAGTAGAAAGAGAACAATAAATCACCTTCGTTTCTCGTGAAATCTTTCTGGTATATTATTGCAAAAATATTTGGTGTACAATATCTTTGTGGTGTATCTCTGGTGTTTTTCTCTCTGTGTGTGTAAAAATCTTTGCGTGTGTAAGTGTGTAAATCTCTGCCTATGTGTGTAAGTGTGTAAATCTCTGCCTATGTGTGTAAAAAATGTAAGTCTCCTCCCCTCTTTGCAGGTTTGAAGAAGGCTTTATAGCTCGAAGTCATTACTGCTTTGGAAAGAAATCTTAGATTTCTTTCCATATCTGCTAGGTCTATCGCTGATTTTATTTGTTTTGATTTCCTTCCATTTCTTGCAGGTGACAGCAAAAATCACGGTGGTTGCTGGCGTGGACTCGTGCTGATGATGATTCGGCACGATCGGTGGAAATGGCCCTAACACGGTGCTGAAATTTCGGCCCACTGGTGGAGGCATGATCGGTGGCCGAACTGAAGGGTCGTCGTGCGTTGAAGGGCCTGTGACAATGCATTGATGACCTGAGACAGAGCATTGATGGCCGTCTCGATTTTGGGGAACTGGACAGATGCTCCCCGAATCTTCCAGAAGCAGTGGCGACTCGAGGAGAAAAAAGGCAGAAACCCTAGGGTTTCCTGCCTTGATGTAATAGGCTGGGCCAGTTGGGCCGCTTTAGTCCTGGGCTAATTGTATAACGGGTTTAAGTATGGGTCTAGTTTAAGTTTGGGTTTGAAAATTATTGGGCTGAGTGGGTAATGGTCTGAGGTTTTAAGTATTTGGGCCACAAACACTTGGGCTTTTGTAAACTGGACTGTAATAAATAAACACTTATTTATTGCTGTTTTATTTGGTTTAAGGCCCGGTCAAATTTGGGCTGCTACAAGGATCATTGGTGGTGTTTTCGTGGTGTGTTAACAAGGTTTTGAGACCTTGGTCGCTTCATGCAATATTTTCAGAAATAAAAAATGCTATGCTTAAAGCTGGATTTGTCATTTTCTCTTTGGCGGATAAGAATGGTAACGATATGGCTTTCTTCTTGGCAATGGCAGGTCTTAATCGGGCACAATTATTTAAAGCTTGGTGGTGATCTCTTGTTTTGTTAGTTTTTTTTTTTTTGATGGACTGTGTCCTTAACTTGATTGCTGTATTTTTTTACTTTTGGTTGCTGCTGTATTTTGTCTTCGACAACAGAGTAGTTCGAATGAAGCAAAAAAAAAAAAAAAAAAACTAAAATCCTTTACAAAATACTAAAAGTTTTATATCTCAAAATTCTTAAGTAGTTTTTTGTAAGTATAAGAAAATATGTAAACAATAAAGACCTCACAAACGTGTGTGTTTACAAGTGTTTAAATCTCTCAAAGAACTGAAATGAGAATGATAAAAAAAAATCTAACAATAAGCACTTAGGAGATATGTACAATAGAAAATGAAGAAATAAATAATTTGATGATTTTCTCTCGATTTTTATGCTTGAATGTTCATCTTTTATGTCTTGATGTGTCTTTAACTTGTATTTATACTAAGGAACAAATTTGTGGACATTTATGGTCGTTGGAGATGACTTCTAACCGTTGGGAGCTTTCTATTTCGAGCATTTAATGCACCCTGCAGCAATTTGTCTCGAGGCAAGAAGAACAAATATGACTTTTATATAGTTGTTGGCAAGCTATGTCTCGAGACAAGACTAATGTGTCTCGAGACATTTGGCTATATGTCTTGAGACAATTACTCGAATGTCCTTAGGCAAGGCTTCCTTAAAGCATACCTTAGCTTTGATGTTTATTTGTCTCAAGACAAGACTCAATTTGTCTTGAGACTTGATTACCAAAGTATCTTAAAAACATTTTAAGCACTTCGTTATTGACTCAAAAACATTAGGAAGTTTATAAAACACATATACATGTTTTTGAGCGTGTTGCAAGTTTGAGGGTTAATGTTTATAAAAACATTTGGTATTGACTCAAATAAGCAAATTCATGTAGTTAATGTTTTACGAGATCGTGGCATATCTGAGCTTCCGTCTGATCGACCCGCTTAAGTCTGAGGGTAACAGAGGGTGAGTTTTTATGACTTAGTGTGTAACTCATACAAAAGCACAAATTCAAATTTAGTCGCATGGCAAAATAGATACAAATATAAATTTATTACAGAATCAGAATTATAACAGAGTCGTACAGATACAAATATGCATAATCCTACTCCCATCCTTTACACACCAGCTTCGATCGTCCCAACACATCACGTGGGGTATAAAACGCCCACCCAGCCCTACACACCACTTAGTATCTATCACACATGGCTTGAGGGGATATATGTGAGCTCATGTCAAGTTAGATTTGAGAATTCCATTAAAGAGGAAGACGAATATTGCCTTATAAAAAAGTTCGGGCTATAGTGCGACTCAATCCAACCTATGGACAAAAGTCTATTCAAGTATCTCTTTTGTTTATAAGCATAATGCAATTCATTAAGATGATTCCTTTTCAGGGGTAAATTAAAATTTTCTATTATTAAAATTAGCAATTTAGTTATTTACATTAAATTTCGAAATAAATATATAAAATTATAAATTATGGTGAAGTTAAATGTAAAAATGTGAAAGACTTTAACATATTTTAAAGTGATGTTAAAAAATACATATTTTGATCGTCGTACTGTTTTTGAAACTTCCTTTTCAAGTTATTTTGAAGCATGACATTCATATTTTTTAACATTTAAGTAAGGGCGGTGGGAGGGGGGTGGCAGGCGCCCATCTTCTTAAAATATGAAATTAAATTTTTAGCCCTTTAAATTTATATAATTTTAAATTAATAAATGATAAAATTACATTTTGACTTTTCAAGTGATAAAATTTTAATTTAATCTTTTAAAAATTGTAAATATATAAGCTATTAAAATGATGCACTTATATTTTAACTCTCATAAAAATATATAATTTAATTCCGGCCCCTCAACAAAAGTTTCTAACTTCGCCTCTACATTATATGTGATAAGTATTAATTAAATAAATTTTAATCATTCTTTAAATAATATTGTAATAATGATTTATTTGATTCTTTAATTTTATAAAAAAATATTATTTTAATTTCTTCATTTAATTTTTTTTGTCTCTTTTAGTCTTTGAACTTGCATTGTTTGTCAAATTACTCCAAAATGGATGGAAAAAATATTTTTTAAAAAATTAATTAATTGCTAATGTGGCATACACATGGACTGCTACATAGATGCCACATCAACAAAGTTAACAAATGTTATTTTTTTTATCTATTTTGAAGCGATTTGATAATCAATGCAAATTTAATGACTAAAAGAAACAAAAAATTAAATACAAAAGTAAAATAATTTTTTTTTGAAATGATTGATATTTGGCTTTTCTCTTTCTTTTCATCTCATTTTGAAACATTACATTGATATTTTCTAGCATTTAAGCGAGGGCGGTTTGATAATCAATACAAATTTAATAACTAAAAGAAACGAAAAATCAAATACAAAATTAATGCTTTTTTTTTAAATGATTGATATTTGGCTTTTCTCTTTCTTTTCATGTCATTTTGAAACATTACATTGATATTTTCTAACATTTAATATTGTGAAAAATAGAACGTCGGTAATGACAATATATTACAAAGAAAAGAGAAATAAAATAAAGAACACACAGATTTTTACATGAAAACTTTTTCGGGAATAAACCACGTGCAGAGTAAAAGAAAATTCACTATGTCAAACTTAAATTATTACAAGAGGAATAGACTATATCTATTTATAGGTTTGTAAAACCATATTCTAATAGGAGTGTAGTATGATTGAAACACCTTATTTTAATCAATATCAAATAGATGGAGTTTAACAAGTTTTAAAAAACCTTATTCTAAAATAAAATAAAAGAAGTGTAGTTCTATAGAGATTTTACTTTTATTTTATTTTACCATTGTATTTTATTTAAATAAGGATCCGGAGTCACTTAATTCTAACAAATATATATATTTGAAATTAAATATGAAATTAACTTTTTAGCCCTTTAATATATATATATATATAATTTGAAATTAATAAATGATAAAAATGCATTTTTGACCCACTCAAAATGATACAATTTTAATTTAATCTTTTTAAAAATTGCAAAGATACAAGTTATTAAAATGGTAAGATTGCATTTTAGCTTTTATAAACATATACAACTTAATTCCGAGCCGCTAGAAAAGTTTCTAACTTCGCCTCTACGCTTAAGGTTAAATTAAATGAAAAGGGACTAAATTGCTCACTTTTATAATTAAGGAAGTAATTTGCTATTTAGTTTATAAGACAAGTATCCACATTATAACTTTTCCATTTCTTTTCAACACTCTATTCCAATCGAAATTCAGTCATGCACGTGGATAGCTATTTTCTCATTTTTAAAAGATTGAATTACAATTTTATGAATTTTTAGGAGTAAGATTTTAAGTTTCCAATATACACTCACTATTAGAGATGGAAAAAGAAAAACTTAAAATCAATGATATAAGACTCCATAAGATTAGGGTTTTGAAATCGAATTTGGGTTTAGGACTGTCTTGACTTAAGAGAATTATAAAACTTTCCTCCCCCACTCATCTTGCCATCTTTGTTGTATTGATAATAATTGTGTACATGTTATAGGTATTAATTAAATAATATTTAATCATTCTTTAAAATTTTGTTTTATGTTTAATACGTAATTTGATGAGGTGACGTTTTTTAAAGTGATGTGAGAACGTGTGTAATTTATTTCATCCATTAACTATATAAAAATATCATTTAAATTTTTTTATTTAATTTTTCGTCCCTTTTCATCTTTAAACGTAATAATTGAGATATGACGTAAAACATACTTAAATACACTGTAAATTCATGTATATCTACCACATGAAAGTTTAGATTTTATGTATTAAAAAATAGTGTCCACAAAAATTTATCTATGCAGTACAATTTGATGTATGTATGTTAAATCAATAATTTTTACCTATAAATACATGCAACAATTGCACTCTTATCCTTACGGATTCTGTGCCAAATTTCAAGAGCAAACCAAAAAAGAGCTTTTAAATATTTCCTTTTGATAAATCGAAATGGCTTCACAAGTTTCTCAAAAGCTTTCTTCATCACCCTTTTCTTCCAATAAGGATGAAATGCGTCCCAACTCCAATATTCCGCCGCCTAGTATTTGGGGAGATGTCTTCCTCAATTGTCCTGACAAGGTATACATACATATGACCATACTGACATATAATCTTAACATATTATTTGTTTAATTATTTAGTGATTCAATATGAATAAAATTTTCTTTATTTTGAGTAGAATATTGATGCTGAAACTGAAAAACACCACCAACATTGAAAGAAGAAGTGAGGAAGATGATTGTAGCACCAATGGCTAATTCAACCCAAAAGTTACGCTTCATTGATTCAGTCCAAAGATTGGGTGTGAGTTACCGTTTCACGAAGGAGATCGAAGATGAACTAGAGAACATCTAGCACAACGACAATGATGCCGAGAACGACCTCTACACTACATCTCTTCGATTCCGACTACTCCGAGAGCATGGATTCAATGTTTCATGCGGTACTTATTGGAACAACAACATAGTGTTTTTAAGTTTCTTGAGTATATAATTTCATGGAATGTTTGATAACGATATATCATTTTGGGTAATTTGATCTCAGAGGTCTTCAACAAGTTTAAAGACGAGCAAGGGAATTTCAAGTCATCCGTGACAAGCGATGTTCGAGGATTGTTGGAACTTTACGAAGCCTCCTATATGAGGGTTCATGGGGAAGATATATTGGATGAAGCAATTTCTTTCACCACCAACCATTTAAGCCTTGTTGTAGCATCTTTGGACTACCCTTTGTCCGAACAGGTTTCTCATGCTTTGAAACAATCAATTCGAAGAGGCTTACCAAGGGTTGAGGCAAGGCACTATCTTTCAGTATACCAAGATATTGAGTCCCACAATAAGTCTTTGTTGGAGTTTGCGAAGATCGATTTCAACATGTTACAACTTTTGCATAGGAAAGAGATAAGTGAGATTTGTAGGTGTGTTTTTTAATCTTTTTCACCCTTTTTTTTTTTTCTTTTTCATCTTATTTATTTTTTTGGTGGACAGGGGTTGAATTTATAGGAGGCACCATCCTTAGTATAGGAGAGGAGTTGCAAATACTAATATTTGAATCTTAAACGTATTAAATAGCACTAGTTAAAAGTGACAACATGGACCTTGAATTCATCCTCTTCACCTATTTCATTTTAGTTATATATATTTTAAAATTTGAGGTTGCCAATTAAATAAAAAATCACAATTTACTCATCGACAACATGAATGTGAAACTAATTAAACCTTTGAAGACTCATTGTGCTAATGGGGTTTATCATGATATGATTTTTTAGGTGGTGGAAGGATTTAGACTTTAAAAGAAAGCTGCCATATGCAACAGATAGAGTGGTTGAATGCTATTTTTGGATCTTGGGAGTCTACTTTGAGCCCCAGTATTCACTTGGTAGAAAGATGACGACAAAAGTGCTACAAATGACATCTCTTTTAGATGATACATATGACTCATATGCAACTTATGATGAGCTCATTATTTATAGAAGTGCTATTGAGAGGTATATCTTTAATTTCTGTAGTAGGTTAGATTTCTTTAATTGGAGATTAACATTCAAATAAATAAATATATATATATATATATATAATGACAAATGATGGAATATAACAATGAAGTTCAATTCAGGTGGGAAATCAAATGCATAGATCAACTTCCAGAATATATGAAATTGAGCTACAAAGCACTATTAGATGTTTATGAAGAAATGGAACAACTGGTGGCTGAGCACAGGAGACAATATTATGTCGAATATGCGAAAAATGCAGTATGTATATTAACAAATATGATTTGATACAAAAGAGATAAGATATTAGCTAAATTCTAAATCTGAAAAAACAGTTAATTTGAATAACAATATATAGTAATTTAAATAATATTATAGAATTTGATTTGATATTAGTGATAATTATTGGGATTTTGTTGTCTCAGATAATACAACTTCTTCAATTCTACTTTATGGAGGCCGAATGGGCTCTTCAAAACTACAAACCATCGTTCAAAGAATTTAAGGCTAATGCATTGTCATCTAGTGGTTATGCCATGCTTGCTATCACATCTTTCGTCGGTATGGGAGATATGATAACACCAGAGACCTTTAAATGGGCAGTTAGTAACCCTAAAATCATTGAAGCTTCCACAATTATTTGTCGGTTTACGGATGATGTTACTGAGCACAAGGTATCATAATATATTTATATAATCACAAGAAACCAAACTCTTCACTCAATAATTAGATATCTTTGTAATGAAATCAAATGATGGTTTTATCATGATCTGAAACAAATAAAATTTAATGTTTATATATCAAATGTTTAGTCTTAGAAGAATAAGAAAAAAAAAGGTTTCATTTTAGGGTTACTAGTGAGGAAGTATTGTCAATGAAGGTGGTTTATTATCACAAAACAAATAAAGTTTAATATACTGACAAATTTTAGGGTATATAATGATAGAAATAGTTTTGATTTTATTATGATTGCAGTTCAAGCATAGGAGAGAAGATGAATGGCCAACAATTGACTATTACATGAAAGAATATGGCGTAACAGCACAAGAGGCATACGATGTATTCAACAAGCATATCGAGAGTGCTTGGAAAGATACGAATCAAGAGTTTCTGAAACCAAGAGAAATGCCAACAGAGGTTTTGAATCGTAGCCTAAACCTTTCAAGGGTAATGGATGTGTTAGACAAGGAAGGAGATGGTTATACACATGTTAATAAGCCGATTAAAGATGCAATCACTTCATTGTTGATTGAGCCCATCACACTTTGAAATTATATTAAGCTTGTTGTTTAAGGGATAGTTATTAAGTTCCATCTAATAATGTGGAAAGTGCAAATCCATTGTCTTTCTACTTATGTCCTTATTAATTCAATAAAGTTCTTTTCAAGCTTTTCGTTGTGAAAAATTTGCTATTTTAGATTTTAATTATCTTTTCAATGTAAAAATAGAATGAGTTATAAATACTAGAATTAAGATAAAAAAATACCCACTAATCATTACCACTTAAAGTCTAGAAAATTTCAAATCGTGTTAAGATGATAAAATATGATTGATCAAGTCAATTAACTCAAATTTTTTTGTTCGATTAATTTATTAATTGCTAAGGTGGCATACACATGGACTGCCACATAGATGCCACATCAGTGAAGTTAGCAAAAGTTAATTTTTTCATCTATTTTGAGGTGATTTGATAATCAATGCAAATTTAATGACTAAAAGAAACAAAAAATTAAATACAAAAGTAAAATAATTTTTTTTTTTAAAATGATTGATATTTGGCTTTTCTCTTTATTTTCATCTCATTTTGAAACATTACATTGATATTTTCTAGCATTTAAGCAAGGGCGGTTTGATAATCAATACAAATTTAATAACTAAGAGAAACGAAAAATGAAATACAAAATTAATGCTTTTTTTTTTTTTTGAAATGATTGATATTTGACTTTTCTCTTTCTTTTCATGTCATTTGGAAACATTACATTGATATTTTCTAACATTTAATATATATATTTGAAATTAAATATGAAATTAAATTTTTAGCCTTTTAGTATATATAATTTGAAATTAATAAATGATAAAAATGCATTTTTGACCCACTCAAAATGATACAATTTTACTTTAATCTTTTTAAAAATTACAAAGATATAAGTTATTAAAATGGTGAGATTGTATTTTAGCTCTCATCAACATATACAACTAAATTCCGAGCCGCTAGAAAAGGTTTCTAACTTCGCCTCTACATTTAAGGTTAAATTAAATGAAAAGGGACTAAATTGCTCACTTTTATAATTAAGGAATTAATTTGCTATTTAGTTTATAATACAAGGATCCACATTATAACTTTTCCATTTGTTTTAAACACTCTATTTCAACCGAAATACAGCCATGCACGTGGATAACTATTTTCTTATCAACCGGATACATCGTACGGTCTCATATATCAATTTTCAAGTCAAGTACTTTTTTTTATGTACGCCTCAAAATATGATCAATGTGCTCTTTTTCCCCCTTAGAAATGTAGAATTGTAATCAGAAATATCTCGATATAATATATAGCAAAATAAATTTTAAAAAATAAAAAAAGTAAATTTTGAGGAGTTGTTTTAATCAGAAATATCTCATTATAGGTCTTTATCATATCTGTTTTTTTTTAAATACAGTATCATAGCACCTTCCCAATCTTTAAATAGGAGGATAACACGCTTTAGCGCACTCGAACTCATGTCATTCTGTATTGGCAACAATGCCGATGCCAGTCGAGCTAAGACTCAATTGGCAATCATTTAGTTTTTTAAGTTATAATTATATTAATATAGTGGAAAAGCTAGAAAAAAAATTTGGAGGCCGGAATTAAGTTGTATAATTTTATGAGAGTTAAAATATAATTATAAAATTTTAAAAGATTAAATTATAATTTTATCATTTCTAGAAGTCAAATGTTAAGTTTCCAATTTTAAGAGGTCGGGCTCTTGTCAGCGCCCCTTGCTGTCTTTCCTGTACTAACAGTTCAAATAATTACTTATTATAAGTACTCAACTAAATAATTAACCTAACAACAATAAATTAAATAACTTGACAATTAAGAATAAAAACTTAAATTTGAGATTTTAAAATTTCCAAAACCTTAACAATATCGATTCTCATTGCGGTCTTGAATAATTGTTGACTTAAACAATGAAGTATGAACATACAATAGTCACAATTAGAGATGAAAAAATAACCATAAAATCAATGATATCATTGTTAAGTATAAAATCAAGTGGAAGCTGGAAATAAATGTCACATTTATTGAAAATAGAAAGTTGGCTTACAAATGACAAATATAGAATCACCACAAGCACCTATATCACCTATAAATAACGATCACCATTAGTTTAAACAAATGAAAAAAGTTGTTCCTAAAGAATAGGACTTATTGAAACAGAAAAACATCTTTGAAAACACTAAATAATTCAAACAATTCCTCCCCTAGACTGTTCTGCATATTTGCAGTCAGTTTACTTCTCTACAAATTCCAAGTTTTTCCCTAGGCTTTTCAAACGTCTCTAGCTTTAAGTCCTTAGTCTTAATGTCTACTGTCTGCTCCTTTGTTCTACAATGGATAAGCTCAATAACTTTATCATTAGAAAATTCATGAAGGAAGTGGTATCTTACATGAATATGTTTGCTCCTTCCATGCAATACTACATTCTTTGATAATTTGATGGTGGAAGCGTTGTCATAATATAACATGATACTTTTTTTTTTTTTGAGGATGATTGAAAGCATTCAAGATTCTTTTCATCCAAACTGCTTGACAGGCATATGACGCTGCTGCTACGAACTTTGCTTCGGTGGTAGATAAGGTCACTACTGGTTTTTTTTTTGAAGACCACGCACCGACACTTTCTCTAAATAGAAAAGTATATCCTGAAGTGCTCCTTCTGTCATCTTGATCCCTAGCATAATTACTGTCTATGTAGCCCTAACTCGCTAGTTCCGCCTCTTTTGTACAAAATGCGCAGCTCTGACATTCCTTTTATATATCGAATGACCCTTTTTGCTGCACTAAGATGAAGTTCAGTAGATTTTTCCATATACCAACTCACTAGTCCAGCCACATACACTAAATCTGGTTCAGTCGTAGTTAAATATCGAAGACTCCCCACAATTTGCTTATAACCAATGACATCTACTTTGACTCTATCTTCATCTTTCACAAGTTTTGTTACTGGAACAATAGGACTTCTAACAGAGTTGCACCTTAACATACCAAATCTCTCAATAACTTCATCAGCATGCTTCCTTTGACTAATAAATATGCCTTTATCATTATGTAACACTTCAACTCCAAGAAAGTTGTAACGACCCAAAGCCTATGAGTATCGAAAAAGTGTATTTTTGGATTACTGTTTTCGTAAAAAGAATTCATAAATATATATTAGAAATATTTATGAATTTAGTAGTGTGGTTAATTAGATTTTTGGCTAAGTGAATTAGCTTGAATTAAGGTTAATTTAGTAAAAGGACTAGATTGAATAAAGGGTAAAAGTTGAATTGTAGAATAAAGAAAAAGTCAAATGACTAAATTAGCAACTAAACCTTAAGTGACAAATGTGTGGTAAAAATTAATTACATGTGTATAAAGTATAATACATACATATGTAGTATAAGTATATGTTTACTTATTATTTAAGTAAATAATAATAATTACTAAAATATAATAATATAATATAATAATTAAAGTAAATAAAAGAAAATAAAAGAAATAAAAATAAAGAAAAAGAAGGAAAGAAGGACGAAACATAACATAGAAAGAAAGAAAGAAAGAAAAAGGGAAAGAAAAAGAAAGGAAAAATAGGGTTTTGAGGTTTGAAATTCAAGTGCTAAGTTAATTTAGTCCTTTTTCTTATGATTTTCGTGTTTTTGGAATCCTAGAACAAAGACCTACTTGAATTATGTTGAAATTTAGTAAGTTATTGAATTTTTAGATGCTGATTAAGTTGAACAATTGAATGAATTATGAGATAAAGTGATAGAAATTCAAGTTAGAAGTGGGAGAATGATTGAATTGTAAAAAGGGATATAAGTTTTGTTATAGTAGGGACAAAATTGAAAAGATTGTAGAATTGATGTTTATGGAGGAAGTTAAGTGTTAAAACTTGTAAAAGATGAATTAGAATGAGAATATGGGATTGGTTTTGAAGAAAAAGAATTAGCTATGGTTTAAGGACTAAATTGGAATTTAGGTAAAAGTTGTATGGAAATTGAAATGTGTAATGTTAAATGGTATATTGATTATTTTTGAATTGTTAAATTTTTCATAGCTAACGTAGTACCAGAAACATCGACAAAGAAAGGAAAAGAGAAAGTGGACGAAGAGTAATTCGAGAAAACTACGGTTTGTATTTCTATAAACCGAGCTTAACAATTATTTACTATTTTAGTATTAAATTACATGAAAAATGAAAATGAGGTAAGTATCGTTGTCTTACTTTACTGACTTGAAATGTAAATGTTAAATTGAAAAGTATCTGAAAAACCATATTAATAGTGTCGGGCTAGTCGGATATAATTGGCATGCCATAGGATTAGAAGTGTTCAGGGATATTCGACCTTGAGTCGATAAGACCCCTCGTGTGTCGTACTATTATCAAGTTCTCGTTCGGATTAAATTTCGATGAGGTACTCATGCATGCAGTACTTATTATCGCTATCATTATTTTCCGGCTTGGTAGATGAAGTACTATGTGCTATACTGGTGTGTGGGTTGGATCCGTGTATCCATCCAAGTTTGAGTTACGTTAATAGGGGTAAATTACTGTACTGAACACTGAATGATACTGACTGAAAGTGAATTTCTTACTAATTATGATTCTATTGATAAATGTTGCTATGAAATAAAGATAATTGAATGAATAATTATAAGGGCCTTACAGCTAGAATTAATGATTATGTTTAAATGTATAATAAGTATTGGTTTATAGAAATGCCACTGAGTGTATACTCAGCGTACGGTTTGTTTTCATGTGCAGGTTAGGTACAAAAGCGATTAACGTCTCAGCATCCAAGCCAACTCCCGAACTCAAATACTTGGTGAAGTATCTCATCTTGAGAAATGGCATGTACCTAGGTTGTCTTTTGAAGTTTTTTTGAATATAGATGCTATTAACATAAGAATGATAATGGTTAACTCATATATGCAAAGTTTATATTTTTATTATAGTCTTTATTTAGTTTATTTTGAATTGATTTAGATGATACTTAAGTATAAAGTTTGGAGCTACTATGTTAAATGATTACTAAAATACTTGTGTTAGATTATTATACTGATGGATTAATATGTATTAGATGCATTTAATCATGTTTTGGACTGGTTGAAAGATTGGATTTTAAATTGCTTATTATTCAAGGTTTGCAGGGTTGGTAAACTTGAACTATAAGGTTCATTTTGAGTCCACATGGCCTGTCGCACGAGCGTGTGATTAGACCGTGTGAGACACACGGCTTACACACGGGCATGTTGTTAGGTCGTGTGTCCCCTGCACCTAAAATGTTGTAAAACAGAATGCTCAGGTATGGCCACACGGGTAGAGACACGGGCGTGTCTCTCAGCCGTGTGAAGTGCACGGCTATAGCACACGGGCATATGCTTGGCTGTGTGAAAACTGCACTAGATTTGAATTGCAAATAAATCCACACGGGTTAAGCATACGGGAGTGTGACTTGGCCGTGTGAAATTAGTTTGTTCATGAGCAATAAGTCAGAGGAGTACACGGATAAAGGACACGGACGTGTCCAAGCCGTATGAGCCACACGGGGTGACAACACAGACGTGTCATGGACACACACAGGCGTGTCCCCAAACCACACGAGCATGTGGTACTGTTCCTTAAATAAAAATTTTTAAAAATTTTACAAGAAATCATATGAGTTTCTGAATGGGATCCAAAGTGATTGTATATTCTATTTAGGGCCACAGTAGTCCATATAAGGGACAATATGCTATTTATGAATTGTCTAGAATTAATATTTCTGTATTATTTATATATTGAATGAAATGACCGCTAATACTCTATAATCCTGTTCCGATGCCGGAAAAGGATTAGGGGGTGTTACAAAAGTATTTCATCTTTCCAAGATCATTCATTTCAAATTCTCATAGCATTGAATTTTTAAAGGCTTTAATTATTTCCTCATCATTTCCCGTGAATATAAGATCATCAACATACAAACTAATAATCAAAATTCTTCCTTTTGAATCAGTTTGAATAAAAAGAGTAGGTTCAGAAGGGCACCTTTCAAAACCATCCTTTGTAAAATAGGACTCAATGTGACTATACCATGCCCTTGGAGCTTACTTAAAACAGTACAAGGCCTTCTTTAATTTGTAAACTTTATGCTTCTCCCCTTCTTTCTCAAAGCCACGCTGTTGATCAAGAAAAACTTCCTTCACCAACTCTCCATGAAGGAAAGTGCTTTTAACATCAAGTTGGTAAATATTCTAACCTTTTTGCGCAGCCATTGCAATCACCATTTGAATTGTATCCCATTTTGCATCTGGGCATATCCCTTCACCACCAATCGTGCTTTGTGTTTGTCAATCTCGACAAGTTCATTTAGCTTGGTTTTGAAAACCCATTTTACTCTGATCTTCTTTGCACCAGCCTACAATTCCATCAATTCCCATGTTTCATTTTTTTCAATGGCTTGAATCTCTAGTTTCATAGCTTCACGCCATTTTTTGCTTACAACAACTTCTTCAAAAGTGATTGGATCTGCTGTGGTGTATAGAACCAAGTTATTGACTTTTTTGTCTTCATCAAAAAGGCCTAGTCTTGTGCCACTTACAAAATCTTTTTGCCACTCTGGTGTTATTCTATTCTCCCGTCTAATCCTCTATTGATCTACAGCTGAAATGTTCAGACTTAGTGGTTCTTCTCCAACTACTTCCTCTATGTTTGGTACAACGACGTCATCTTCACTCATATCATCCTCAAGAGTAATATCTTCCCATTCCAACTCTTTGTTTGCATCATCTGAATTTTGACTCTAATTCCAGCCTTTATCTTCTTCAAAAACAACATCATGACTTATCACAATACGCCTAGAGACCGGATCATACAATCGATAAGCCTTGGATTCATTGCTCACACCAAAGAAAACACACTTGTAGCTTTTGACGTCTAACTTTGTTCTTCTTTGTTCAGGTATGTGTGCATGAGCAACACACCCAAAACTCAGAAATGGTCCACAAAAGGTGTAACAATGCTCTATACCTTTTCTGGTGTTCGTCTATTCACAGCTACTATCAAGCTCTTGTTTATCACATAGGTACACCATTGAACTGCTTCTGCCCAGAACTCTTTTGGGACTTTTTTTCAGATAGCATGCTTCAAACTGAGTTCATAATGGTTCGATTCCTCCTCTTCGCTACTCCGTTTTGTAGCGAGGTGTAGGCTGTAGTCAATTGCTTGCGAATACCATAATCTATACATAAATTATTAAATTCATGGGAGGTGAACTCTCTACCCTTGTCTGTGCATAAGCAAGCTATACGCTCACTACTTTCATTCTCAACATATTTTCTAAAGCTCTGAAATACCTTAAACGTCACTAATTTGTCATGCAAGAAATAGACCCAAATTTTGTGACTAAAGTCATCAATAAAACTGAGTAAGTACCTCTTCCCACCTGTAGAAATCGGTGTAATTGGTCCACAAATGTCAGAATGTATCAACTACATCTTTCTTGATACTCTCCATGAACTCTTCTTTGTCATTTCCTCCCTATGTTGCTTTCCGACCAAACAATGAGTATATACTTTATTTGGAATGTTGATTGTTGGTAAGCCACGAACTAGCCTTTTGGACTGCATCATACGTAAGCTTTTGTAGTTCAAATGACTGAACTTGCAGTGCCATAGATGAGAGATATCTTCTGTGGTAGTTTGAAAGCATGATGAAACCAATGGTTGTGAGCATGGTAAAACAATAGCTGAAAGCACAAACATCCTATTTCTGGTCATTTTAGTTGTTACAATAAGCCCTCTTTATGGATGATACAACTTACACTCATTCCCTTGAATTAAAATATCTATCTCTTTCTCTTGGAGCTGTCTCATGCTCAACAAATTATTTTTTAGATCTGGAACAAAGAAAACTTCAGAGCTTACCTATTTAGTGCCTTCAATCTCTAATCTACCACTTCTTTTTCCCATTACTACCATTTTTGTATCATTCTCAAGCTTGACGGAGTGTCAAAAGCTTTGATCAAGATGAGAAAACCACTTCTTGTTCCCACACATATGATTCGAGCATCCCGAATCAAGAAACCATATGCCATCTTGTTGTGAGTTATGTGTCTCCACACACGACATTAATAGCAGCTCTTCCTCTTTATCAAGTCCCACAAAGTTGGCTTTACTTTCCCACCTTGGACATTCATACTGAAAATGCCCCAATTTGTGGCATTTATAGCATTTTACTCGGTCTTTGTCAAATGATCTCCCTCTCCCTCTTCCTCGTCCTCTGTATGAATTTGCGTCATGTCCTCTACTTTCAAACCTTTCGTTACCAACAACAACTTTTAAGGCATGATCTTCTTCTCTTTTCATTTTTTTAAACTTCTGTTCATGTACAGATAATGAACTTTGCAATTCATCAACTGGCATGGTATGTGTATCTTTTGCCTCTTCGATAAATACTACCACATAGGTGAAACGTTCTGTCAAAGTCTGCAAAATCTTTTCCACGATCACCGAGTTAGACATGATAACCCCATTGCTCCGCATCTGGTTTGCTACATCCATCACTTTAGGAAAATAATCTTTGATCATTTCTCCTTTCTTCATTTCCAACACCTCAAATTATCTTCTTAAGGTGTTGAGAAGAGACCTTTTTACTCTCTCATTTCCACCAAACTTGCTCTTCAAAGAATCCCAAATAATTTTGGAGGTTTGTTTGTCCAAAATCTGCTAAAAAATAACACGATCTATGGCTTGATATAGATAGTGTTTGACCCTGTAATCCTTTATCTTTATCTCATCCGTCTGTGCCTATTACGCGATGGTCTGCACAGTCGTTGTTTCAGGCTCCTCGAAGCCTTTCTTAGCTAGGTTCCATAGTCCTTTGGACCTCAATAAATTCTCCATTAGCTCACTCTAATGGTCGTAGTGAAGAGCATCAAAAGAGGAATCTTTTTAAAACTACGTCACTCTTTTCTTCACTCATATCCACTTATTTCCTCAACAACCTAGCTCGAATACCAAAATTTTAAGTATAAAATCAAGTGGAAGCTAGACATTAAGTGTCACATTTATTGAAGATAGAAAGCTTGTTTTTATAGCCTTACAAATGACAAATATAGAATCACAACTAACACCTATATCACTTATAAACAAGGATCACCACTAGTTTAAACAAATGTAGAAAGTTGTTCCTAAAGAATAAGACTTATTGAAACAAAAAAAACTTTGAAAACACTAAATAATTCAAACAATCAAACTCGATAAGATTAGGGTTTTTGAAATCGAATTTGGGTTTAGGACTATCTTGGCCTAAGATAATTATAAAAATTTCCTCTCCATTGGTATAAACTCAAAAATGTGTGCGTACGTGCGAGAGATTAACTACATTTTCTTTATTTTTTCCATCTTTGTTCTATATTGATATAAGCTCAAAAATGTTGTTCTATTGATAATAATTGTGTGCATGCGAGAGATTGCATCCTATATCCATATATCAAAGTACTACAATGTGGGAGTGAAATAAAACTCGAATCTAACTGGCTCAGGGTTAAGTTTTCTATCAATTTTCAAGGCCGGATTTAGGCCTATAATGAAACTAAATCGATGGCTTCAAGCAAATATCAACCGGCGGGATTTAATAATGAAAGGGAAATGTGATATGGAAGGAAGATTCAAGTTGAAAGAGATTTTTTTTTTATGATTTTCTATTAACCCTTGAGGCCTTGACTACTAGGAGAAATATTTTGGGTTTAATTTTATTAGGTTTCATATTAGGGTTTAGTTATACCATACACTTCTTTTTCAAATTTAGTTTTCCACGTAAGATTAATTATTTTTTTCATGTGTGCAATGCAACGTGTTCTACTATTAATCATTTTTTTTTTTTGCTTCATTCGAACTACTCTGTTGTCAGAGACAAAACAGAGCAGCAATCAAAATAGAAAATTACAACAGTCAAGTTAAGAGCACAATCCCAACCACAAGAAAACAACTAACCAAATAAGATATCACCACCAAGCTTTAAACACTTGCGACCGGTTAACACCAGCCAACGCCAATGAGAAGCAATGTCATTGCCATTCCAATCTGTTAAAGAGAAGATGACAGATCCAGCCTTAAGCTTAGAAGTTTCAATTTCTGAAAAAATTGCATGAAGTGACCAAGGTATCAAAAACTTGTTAATACACCAAGAAAACACCACCGAAGAACCTAATTCAACAAATAAAGAATCGTTAGTCTTCCGATTCATTGATAAAAAGACTTCAAAGGTAATCTTTACCGCACCAATCTCAGCTTCCTTAACAACATTTGTATCAACAGCACCAGAGAATATCCCTCTTGCAATCCCCTCCATCTCTCTCAAAACTCCTCTACACCCTACTTTGTCCTCTTTCACGATTCCACACACATTGAATTTTAACCAACCAAGAGGAGGGGGCTTCCAAAAAGAAGTAACATATTTGGATTTATAGGGCACAACTTGACACCTTTGTGGAGAGATCCACCAAAAATTCTCTTGCATCATGATTTCATTATGAACTAATCTAATCCACAACAAAGCCCTCATCTTAGATTGAAACACCAAATTTTCCATATACACTCTCCCTCCGTAAAAAACCAGCCCATTTATTGCTAACCATATTGTCTAACATGCTGTTGTAATAGAAATCAACCATAAGCTTTTCTTACTTTCAGCCATTTTCACATTATTACATAAAGCGAAGAAATCCACAAAACCATCGACCTTTTTCCAAACAACATCCCACCAATGGAAGAATATGTGTGATGCACTTTCCAGCTCTCCTTCGCACTAAGGACAGCTTATCAAAAAATTTTGAATGTTCACTCCTCTTTTAGTGAAAAATTCCTTAGATGGAATTCTGTCAATTGCGAGCATCAAAGAAAACTATAAACTCTAGGGGGAACCTTAATATTCTAAACTCTACTGCAAGCAAAATTAACGTCCGCCTCATCATCCAACATAAATAAATCCGAACATTTTTTAACCAAGAATACCCCACATTTATCATTAACCCAACATAACCTATCCTCTACTTTTGATAACAACAACGTGCCACTCACCTTATCAACTATATCTTTGCACATCCCCTTCTCCCTACCCAACAAAGGTCTAGAAAACCAGCCTTCCCAATTAACACTACCATTCCCTGAATAACTTAAAGAATCGCCTACAGTACTTACTTTATTTTTAGCAAGGCGGAAGAGCGTTGGAAACAAGAATTTCAATTGTAGATTCCCACACCAAATGTCCCACCAAAACAAAGTTGGCTTACCATTCCCTATCTTCCAACAGAAAGATTCCGATCCTACCCATTTGGACACTTCAGCATCTTTAGCATTTTCAACTATACCTTTCCAAACAGCTAACATATCTTTTTGATAAATCGTCACTGCCATTGTTGAACATTTGACCCGTATTTAGCTAAAATAACCTTTTGCCATAACGCTTCTTTTTCTATCGCGAATCTCAAGCTCCATTTAGCCAATAAAGCTTTATTTTTAACACATAGATTTGCCACACCTGCCCCACCCTTAAACTTCGGCTTACAAATAGTATTCCATCTAATTCTCGCCATCTTCTTTTACCCATCCAAATTCCCCCATAGGAAATTCCTTCTGATCTTGTCGATTTTTTAATAACAGTCACCGGAGCTTGGAATAGAGACATGAGTATATCAACAACGAAGACAACACCACATTTATAAGAAGGACCTTACCATCCCATGTCAGTGAATGACATTTCCATCCTAATAACTTCATCCTGACTCTATCTATGATCAATTCCCATGTGGCTATTCTTTTTGGGTTCGCTTCCAGTGGTATCCCCAAATAGTTGAAAGGAAGATATCCTATTTTACATTTGCAAATGGCAGCCAATCTAAATAATAGTTCTTCTTTCACTTCAAACCCCACTAAGCAAGATTTTTTAAAGTTAATGTTCAACCCTGAAAAAATCTCAAAAACCCTTAGAATATACTTCACATTGGTCACCTCCTTTTTGTCAGCTTTTAGGAAAAGAATAGTATCATTCGCGAATTGAAGATGAGAAAAGCTCATACCAAGAATAACATTATTAAAGCCTCCGATCAATCCCAACTCTGCAACTTTGTCCAATGCCAAATAGAAAACCTCTGCCACTAAAATGAATAAAAATGGAGACAGTGGGTCTCCTTGTCGAAGTCCTCTATGAAATCTGAATTCATTGGATAAAGAACCATTAATGGTAACTGCAGCTCTTGCCGTAGATAAACATTCCAACATCCAACCTCTCCACTTTTCCTCAAACCCCATTTTGGATAACACCAACTCTAGAAAATCCATCTAACTCCGTCGTAAGCTTTAGAAAAATCTAACTTGAAAATCAGCTTACCCCCACAGCCACCTTTCTTCAAAATCGAATGGATTAATTCGTTTGCAATTAAAACCCCATCAAATATTTGTCTACCCTTAATGAAGGCACATTGTGTATCACTAACCACTTCCCCTAAAATCTCCCTTGATCTTCGTGACAAAACCTTGGACACAATCTTGTAAAGAGAGCTCATCAAGTAAATTGGCCTAAACTTTAAAATTTCAGTAGGATTTTCCACCTTTGGGATAAGAGTGATAAATGAAGAATTAATGCTCTTCTTAAGTTTCCTGGATGTGAAAAAATTAGACATCACCTCAAATAAACCATGCTTCACACGATCTCCCAACACTTTTTAAAAAAACACAAATTAAACTCGTTTGGCCCAGGCGCTTTTGATTCATCACAACTCCACACAGCTTCTTTGATTTCATCCATCGAAAAGAGTTCCTCTAATTTCATTGCTCTTTCCTCATTAAGCAATTTGAAATTCAAATCTAACTCTAACCCCATTTTCCACCTTCTTGTAAATCAGCCAAAATAATTATTGAAATAATTGAATAGCCCCTCTTTTATTTCCTTAGGGTCCTTAATATTCCAGCCCCCAATTTCTAAGCTAAACACCATTTTTCTTTTAGCTTTGATTTTCACTGCCCTGTGGAAAAAAGCACTATTAGCATCCCCTTCCTTTAACCAAGTCATCCTCAATTTTTGTTGCCAAACTGATTCTTTGAATTTTATTGCTTCCCAAATCTCAATGTTTAATTGTTTTAACTTCTCAATCTCCACTTCAGTTAGCTTCCTTTTTTTGCTTACATCATCAATCTCCTTAATCCTAGCCTCACTTCTGACGATTCTTTTTTCCAGAATATTTCCATCATCAACATTCCACTTCTTAAGAGCTCCCTTTAATTTTCTCAATTTGGCAACCGTTTTACCTCTCAGACCATCCATTCCCGTCCATCCCTTTTCAATCAACTTCATACATCCATTCTTTTTAAACCAAGCATTGACAAACTTAAAAAGTCCAGGCCCCCAGTCTACAGATTCATTCTCCAACATTACTCAAATATGGTCCGATACAAATCTGTTAAGTCCCTACTGTTGTAAATCCTTAAACTAAACCACCCAGTTTTCTTCTATTAAAAATCTATCCAGCCTGCCACGTTTACTATCCGGGCCAAACTAGGTGAATTTTTTTCCTATTAATGGTAAGTCAACCAACTTACAGATTTCTATAAACTCGTTAAACTCCTTTGACCTCTTTTCTGTGATCGAGAAATTTGTGTGTTCACTACGATTTCTCACCACATTAAAATATCCACCAATGATCCATGCTTTACAAAATTGATTTCTCAAACTAGAAATTTCTTCCCACAGCATTTTTTTGTTCTGCAAAGCTGTTCGGAGCATAAACATTAATCAGAGTCATCTCCTTCTCTTCGACCACCCATTTTCCTGCTACTACAATGATATTCCTCTCACACAAATCAACATTTGCTGAGAAACGACCCTTATCCTAGATCGTTAATAAACCCCCTGACCTTTCTACAGCAACTGCGTATTTGAAATCAAAGCAATCATCACCCCAAAATTTTCTGACTAACTCCATTGACACCGATTCTAATTTAGTTTCTTGAATTAAACAAACATCGGCTCTATTCATTCTTACTACTCTATTGACAGCCTCAATTTTGGAAGCCGAACCCAACCCTCTAATGTTCCACGTAATAATTCTCATACTCCTTAACAATATAAAATAATTAAAAGATAACAACACTAAAACAACCACATACTAGTATCCTGAACTCCATCAAACCCTAGCCTAGAGTGCTCCCTATTGCTTTCCATCGATCCTCATAATTTCTTCAATAATTATCTCCTCGTCTCCTTGCACATTGAAACGCAACCTTTTCCCTACCTCCCACGTCTTTTTCGCTTCTCTTAGGAGAACTCTTCTTCTATTGCTGATATTGGAATCCGAAAGTGACAAATTCGCAATACTATCGTCGATTCTCAAAATCCCCTTTCCTTTCTGTTTTCTTAGCCCTCTGTCTCTCTTCTGCTTCTCCTTCATTGTGATTGTTGTATCTTGAATCTTGCGCATAGATCTAATTTTTTTATTTAGAGCTTTCTTCTTTCTTTTACTCTGCCTAATTTGGAAAATTTCCTCCTCAATCTCCGATGTAGAAATCCGATCCCTATGGCTCTCTGGATCAGATAAAGGAGCCTAATTTTGTTTTGAATTTGGGCTTACTTCCAAATCTGCACTCATTAATTCAGTTTCATTATACCTATCTGCATTGGCCCCCAAACATTGATTCTCTACCTGTTCATTCGATCCCAGGCCCGCTCCAAAGACATCTGCACATTGGGTCACCAATCCATTAATCTGCTCCATACCCAACCCCGGGCCTATATTGTTTAAATCTAAAAAAACGTGGACAAGTATGTAGCATTTGTCTTCTCTACTACAGGAACACTCAACACGCTGCATAGTGAATTGAGTTCTTCAATAAATCCTTCGCCCGATAAAACTTGTACCCCACAACCCATTCTTTCATTTTCGAGGTCTGTAGCATTAACTCCTTCAATTCCATCTCTTCGACTTCCCTCCGGTGATACTTTTGATTTCGATTTGTTTATCGGTTCTTTTTCTGGTAATGCTTCTTCTTCTCTCGCCCATAGATCTCCATCCTTTTTATGATTTTCATTAGAATTTTCCACCAAACCTCTTTCAGATATGTGAATCTGGGAATTTTCACTTCCAACCTCCATTGTTATTACCTCATCAAGCCTATTAACTTGCTTAGTGATTATCAAAATGTCCATCTTCTCTAAGTTGTTCGTCATTGTAAAATTTTTGCCCATGGCAATAATCTCTCCCCATAAATCAGCCACTCTCTTGGCCGTTTGATATTTCCAACAATGAAGAGGAATTCCTGCAATTTCTATCCAAACTGCTCTCTCCGAAACTTGAAATTTTTCCGACCATGGCTCAACATTGATGAAAAATGCCACATCATAAATTTAACAATTGATTAACTTTTTCCAATCCATTTTTAGGAAAATGAAAAACACTATTATTTGAAGGGTTAAAAAAGATAGAAAGAATTAAACGACAAAAAGGAATATTTTTTCAAAGTTGGAGGGCTAAATTAATCATTGTGTCTAAAAAAGAATTGTCAAAAAAAAGGCTAAAATAACCATTATGATCACAACTGGAGGATGCAATTTCAAATTGCATCTCTCCCCTACAATGCTGGAAGAAAATTTGGTAGGAGTTATTGTTGATGATGGTAAAGATAAGCCATGGCAAATAAATCTGGGTGAGGAAGCCATTTCAGTTAACTATAAGCATTGCTTAGTGGGATGCTTTGTTATTGCCAGTATTTGAGCATTTCCAATTAATAAAAAAAACACTTTGGCAAACTATTAAGGGTGCCAGGATTATGTTTCCTTTTCAGGTTTTACTATGATTGATATTGATAGAGTCAAATGCTGAAGAACCATGAACTTTCAATAATCATTTGTTGTTAATACACAAACTATTGGAGGGGTATGATGAAATGGAAGTTCCTTTATATTCCATGGATTTTCAAATTCTTGATACCCAACATATTAATGTCAGAAGTAATGGCAATTTTCATTGGTTTCTTTATTAGATATGATTTCAAATCTGTCCTACATGGCTTGAGGGGATATACATGGGTTCGTATCTGGTTGGATGTGAGAAATCCACCACAAAGGAAGATGAATATGATCTTATAAAAAATTTTAGGTTATAGTGCGACTCGATCCAACTCATGTACAAAAGCTTGTTTATAAGCCTAAGGCAATTCATTAGGATGAATGATTCCTTTCTAGTGGAAAATTAATTTTTCTATTATTAAAATTGGCAATTTAGTTATTTGCATTTAGTTTTGAAGTAAATATGTAAAATTATAAATGATGGTGAAGTTAAATGTAAAAATGTGATGAATTAACATATTTTAAAGTGATGTGAAAAAATAAATAATTTTTAGCCTTTTAAATTTTATATAATTTTAAAATTAATAAATGATAAAATTGTACTTTGACTTTTCTAAAATGAAAATTTTTAATTTAATCTTTTAAAAAATATAAAAATATAAACTATTAAAATGCTGAAATTATATTTTAGCTAGTGAAAAAGTTTTCTTCCAAGATATATCCAACTAATGTCGCCAATGTATATCTCAAGATAGTGACTATGATTTGAAATAAAATTACATCTAGTTTGCTCTTTGTTAACTTTTCTATTAATAATTTAGGTTAAGTTATAATTATATTAATATAGTGGAAAAGCTTAAAAAAAAAAAGTTAAGGCGAGAATAAAGTTATATAATTTTATGAGAACTAAGATATAATTATAAAATTTTAAAAAATTAAATTATAATTTTATTACTTTTAGGAGTTAAATTTTAAATTTCTAATTTTAAGGTGTCGGCCCTCTGCTGGCGCCCCTTGCTGTTGCTCCTATACTTATATTAACAGTTCAAATAATTAATTTAACAACTATAAATTGAATAACTCAATAATTAAATATAATAAATATAAATATGGAGTGTATTTATATAGAATAAGACTTAAACTAGAGATTTTAAAATTTTAAAATTTTTAAAAATTAATTAATAAAATTTAAAAAATAATAATTATTGATAAAAGAAAATGAGAAAAAGTAGGGGAGTAGTTGTTTTTAAAATGAGTTTTTATTTTTATTATTTTTAGAAATTAATGTGAGTAGTTGATTTTTTCTTTTGTTTTCAAGGAATTTCGTAGTTATATATATCGTGAAAATTCCGTCACTAAATTTGACTAATTTGTATTTTTTGATGATTCAAATGACTTCTCAACATTCTCTAAATCTTATATATCAATTTTCAAAGTAGAAAGATCCGTACAACACTGGTCAAATTCTCAGTAATCTCGTACGGTCCCATCATAATACGACTAAAATAAAATATACCAAAAATTCAGTCATGCACGTGGATGCCAAAAACTCAAAACACCGCAAATCTTAGATTTCAATTATAAACAAATGATTGCAATCAACCCTAAACATCGTATGGGTCTCATATATCAATTTTCAACTCAAAATATGATGAATGTGCTTTTTGTTGAAATTTAGTTGCATGGCACAACAGATACAAATACAAATCTATTATAGAATCAGAATCATAGTAGAGTCGTACAGATACGGATATGCATAATCCTATCCTATCCTCTATACACCAGCTCCGACCATCCAACACACCACGTGGGGTATAGAACACCCACCCAGCCTTACACACCACTTATCTTTCACACATGGCTTGAGGGGATATATGTGAGCTCATGTCAGGTTGGATTTGAGAATTCCATTAAAGAGGAAGACGAATATTGCCTTATAAAAAAATTTGGGCTATAGTGTGATTCGATCCAACCAATGAACAAAAGTCTATTCAAGTATCTCTTTTGTTTATAAGCATAAGGCAATTCATTAAGTTGAATGATTCCTTTTCAGGGGAAATTAATTTTTTTATTAAAATTAGCAATTTAGTTATTTATATTAAATTTTGAAATAAATATATAAAATTATAAATGATGGTGAAGTTAAATGTAAAAATGTGATGACTTTAACATATTTTAAAGTGATGTGAAAAAATACATATTTTGGTAGTAGTACTGTTTTGAATTTATATAATTTTAAATTAATAAATGATAAAATTATACTTTGATTCTTCAAGTGATAAAATTTTAATTTAATCATTTAAAAATTGTAAATATATAAGCTATTAAAATGGTGCAATTATATTTTAAATCTCATAAAAATATACAACTTAATTCTAGCCCCTAAAAAAAAGTTCCTAACTTCTCCTCTACATTAAAGATAATAAATGTTTTGTACATGTTATAGGTATTAATTAAATAATTTTTAATCATTCTTTAAATAATATTGTAATAATGATTTATTTGATTCTTTAATTTTATAAAAAAAGATATTATTTTAGTTTTTCCATTTAATTTTTTGTCTCTTTTAGTATTTGAACTTGCATTGTTTGTCAAATTGCTCCAAAATGGATGGAAAAAAAATATTTTTTCAAAAATAGAAAAAAATATTTTTATTTTTAAAAAATTAATTAATTGCTAGTGTGCATACACATGGACTGCTACATAGATGCCACATCAACAAAGTTAACAAACGTTAATAATTTTATATATTTTGATGTGATTTGATAATCAATGCAAATTTAATGACTAAAAGAAACGTAAAATTAAATATAAAAGTAAAATAATTTTTTTTTGTGAAACGACTGAATATTTGACTTTTCTATTTCTTTCATTTTGAAACATTACATTGATATTTTCTAACATTTAAGCAAGAGAGGTTTGACACTCAATCCAAATTTAACGACTAAAAGAAACTAAAAATCAAATACAAAAATAATGCTTTTGTTTTTTGAAATGACTGAATATTTGACTTTTCTCTTTCTTTTGAGGTCATTTTTAACAATTACATTGAAATTTTTTAACATTGATATTTATTTCGTACAAAAGAGATAAGATATTAGCTAAATTCTAGATTTGAAAAAACAATTAACTTGAATAATAATATATAGTCATTTAAAAATTATTATAGAATTCGATTTGATATTAGTAATAATTGTTGGGATTTTGTTACCTCAGATGATACAACTTGCTCAATCCTACTTTGTGGAGGCGAAATGGACTCTTCAAAACTGCAAACCATCATTCGAGGAATTTAAGACTAATGCATTGTCATCCTGGTTTCCTTGAGCAGTAGTGGAGTAGGCTGGAGATTGTAGATCTTGTCTTTTCAAGATAACAGTGGGGTAGATCAAAAATGGCGAATCTTATCTTCCTGAGGTAGTAGGAGATCATATTTTAGCCACTAGCCTTATCTCCCTGAGGTAGCAAGCGAGTAGGCTGGAGATTGTAGTCTTATCTTCCTAAGGTAGCAAGGGAACAGATTGATGATGTAGATCTTGTCTCCTCAAGATAGTAGTGGGGCAGATCGAAAATGGCGAATCTTATCTTCTCGAGGTAGCAGGGGAGCAGATTTTAGCCACTAGCCATATCTCTCTGAGGTAGCAAGGGCGCAGGCTGGAGATTGTAGTCTTATCTTCCTGAGGTAGCAAGGGAGCAGACTGATGATTCAGATTTTGTCTCCTCAAGATAGTACTGGGGTAGATCGAAAGCAGTGAATCTATCTTCCCGAGGTAGCAGGGGAGCAGATTTTAGCCACTAGCCTTATCTCCCTGGGGTAGCAAAGGAGCAGGATGAAGATTGTAGTCTCATTTTCCTGAAGTTGCAGTGGAGCAGATTGAAAATAGCGAATTTCATTTCCCTGAGGTTGCAGTCGAACAGATTGAAGCTATAAATAAACAGATCTTATCTCTCTGAAGGTGCAATAGAGCAGATCGTAGTAAACCTTATCTCATTGAAGTTGCAATGGAGTAGGTTGAAGTTATAAGTCTTATATCCCTAAAGTTGCAGTGGAGCAGACTGAAGATAGCGAATCTTATCTCTGAAGTTGCAGTAGAGTAGATTAAAGCTATAAATCCTATACCTCTGAAGTTGCAATAGGTCGGATCAAGCCTATCATGGCAATTCTGACCTCCTTGAAATTCCAAGTGGAGTAGATCGAAATTGCAAATCTCTTCTCCTTGAAGTTTTATTGGAGCGAAGCACCCATTCCTATACCCCTGAAGACACAGTGGGTTAGAATAGGGCTACTTGAAGAAAAGGAGTGCCAAGAAGTCAAGATTCGAGAGGACCGGGCAAATTTGGCCCTTTTAAAGTCTTTGCTCCATACCTGTTACACGATAATGAGTAAAGAGGGGTAGCTGTAGAAGACCCATTTTGCTCGAGCCCTTAGATCTATTTACAACAAAGGAATAAACCTAATATAAAAACCAAAATATAAATTATAAACTAAAAATAAAAATTAAATTTGGTCACAATCCATTAATACAAAAACCCAAACATTAATTGAAGCCCAATTTTTAAAACCCACTTCACAAATAAGACCAAGGCCTAATCCTGGCCCCAAATACAAATTATAGCCCCAGGCCTAAAGGCCCAAATTTATACCAGCCCAAGTACAAATTTCTAACCCAATTGAATAAACCCAAAACCCGACCCAATTACTAAAGAACCTAAAACAGATCCAATTCCAGAGATCCAAAAGCAGACTGGCCTAAGTGGCCTGGGCAAATGATGTTTTTGGAAACTTAGGGTTCCCCGTGCTGCAGCGCCTATGTACGGCCATCTCCACTTCAATGGAACCTGCAGAAGAAAAAGGTAACAAAATACAACAAAGCAATAGTAGAAAAAGGAAAAAAAGTTGTATTTTGTTTTTTAATTTACGATCTCTATTTGGCTATAAAAGGAGGCCAATTGTTTATTGTAAAAGAGGAGAGGAATATATAGAGGAAAAGATCAAAAAAACTTCGGATCCAAAAATTTTTGAAGGTGATTTTTTATTTTGATTTTCTATTGCTTTATTTCATTCTTTTTATTTTTGTATTCTCTCTTTTCCATACATACAAAAATAAAAAAAGGAAAAGGAGAAAGACTTTATCTGAATCCACAGTCGCGGCGCCAGAGAATCCTTTTCTGTAGTCGAAATTTGGCTAAAAAATGGCTGTCGAACTGCTCCTCTTTGACCTATCGAAGAAGAGCAAGAAAATGGGGGTTTAAAAGGGGAAAATCCCTTGTTTTAAGCAGTAGCAAAAATGAGGTTTTAATGAACTTTTTTTTTGGTTTTAAAAAACAAATCAAACGACGCCGTTTGGAAATGAGGGCTCTTCCCAATGACCCGATCAATGGATGAATCCGCGCATTTTTACCCTAAATGGGTAAATTGTGCATCTGGTTCCTCGCTTTTGCGTCATCATTTGATTGGGTCCTTTTTGTATGTCATTCATTTTTTTAAAATTTTCCCTGGGATTTATGCACCATTACAGTTTGGCCCACATTGAAACGTTGTGTTCAGGGGATTGGGATAATTGCGTTTTTAATCCCTATTGGTTTGCGCGCATCATATTTTAGTCCTCAATGTTGTTTTAATAATTTTATGTGTTTGCAAATTATCTTTTTGATTTTGTTTTTATTTCAATTGAGTCCTTCTCCTTTAAATTTCAGTTTTCTGTAAAATTGTTTTTATATTATCTATTTTAAATTATTTTACGAAAAAGGTCATTGTTCATTTTTTTATATATATTAAATTATTTTATATTAATCATAATATTTTTTTTAATTTTGTTTTAATAAATAGCTTACTAACTTATTTTGTATATATCATTGTTGAATCCATTGTTCTTTATATTTTCTTTTGTATGTTTTTTTTAACTGTTTTATTTATTGATTCTTAAAATTCTCTTTTATGTATATTCTTTATTTTAAATTATTATGTGATGGCTATCTTAAACGCTTTTATACATTATTATTTTATATATGTATATAATTTGTATTAAATTATTTTTATTCTATGTATATGATTTCTTTTAGGTTAATATGCCTTATTTAAATTGTTTTGTATACTACTAATTTTAGATTTCTTTTCACGTAATTCTTATTTTAAAGCTCATTTATATATTATTATTTTATATATTATTTATTTCTTTATTTCTTTTTGTACGATTATTTCAAACTTTCACATATATTATTTATTTTAAAATCTTTTATATATAATTTATTGCTTTAAATTGTTTTAGGTATTGTTGATTTCGAATTTCTTTTCTTTCTCATTATTTGCTTTAACATTGTTTATTTTGTTTTTTTTTTATTTATTATATTTTTTAAATTTCATTAGTCTTTGATTATTAATATTCGTATTTGCATAATGTATGGTGTGGGACTATTGCTATTGTGTGTACCCTAATTTGTTCCTTTGTATTTTCATACTATTTTTATCCATTTGTATAATATTATTGCCATGCATTATTATTTCATGCTTGCGACTAGGTTCTTGTTTCTTGTTATTGCATAGTGATTGAAATTCTAATTTTTTCTGACATCAACCGTTTTTTTTACTCCAAACAAACCGAATAAGTAATCGTTTTTAATTGAAATTTTCTCAAAACAAGGCAATATTTCGTGTTTTGAAATCCGAGGAATCGTGCCCTAACGTGCTGGGTTTCGATTTTTCGTTTGACCAAATAGCTAAATATCCTTTTTGAAATTTTAATGCATGAAGTTTTGGAAATCACAAGATGATCTTGGTTTCGAGGGTTTAAAATGTCATATCCTAACGTATTGGATGCGATATTTTATCCCTTCGGAATAAGAGAATCTTAAAATCCAACTCGAGTTATTTAAACATCTTCCAAAAAGGATCGTATTCCAAAACCTTTTCAAATTTTCGACATTAAGACAGTAATTAATCAATTAGGTACCAATTTTAGGCGTCACGAGGGTGCTAACCCTTCCTCGTGTGTAACCGACCCTCAAACTTATTTTCTTGAATTTCGTAGGCCAAAGTCAACATTTTAATAAAATAAAATGTTTTATAGGTGATCCGATCACACCTAAACAAAAAAGATCGGTGGCGACTCCATTATTCGTTTTAAAGTCGATCCCCATTTTTCAAAACAACAAATGGTTTCGACAATAATGATTTATTCGATTCTTAATTTTATAAAAAAGATATTATTTTAGTTTTTCATTTAATTTTTTGTCTCTTTTAGTCTTTGAACTTGCATTGTTTGTCAAATTACTCCAAAATGGATGGAAAAAAATATTTTTTCAAAATTAGAAAAAAATATTTTTATTTTTAAAAAATTAATCAATTGCTAATGTGCATACACATGGACTGCTACATAGATGCCACATCAACGAAGTTAACAAACGTTAATATTTTTATATATTTTGAGGTGATTTGATAATCAATGCAAATTTAATGACTAAAAAAACGAAAAATTAAATATAAAAGTAAACTAATTTTTTTTTGTAAAATTGACTTTTCTCTTTCTTTCATTTTGAAACATTACATTGATGTTTTCTAACATTTAAGCAAGAGAGGTTTGACACTCAATCCAAATTTAACGACTAAAAGAAACTAAAAATCAAATACAAAAATAATACTTTTGTTTTTTGAAATGACTGAATATTTGACTTTTCTCTTTCTTTTGATGTCATTTTGAACAATTACATTGATATTTTTTAACATTTAAGCAAGGGGGGTTTGTCAATCAATCCAAATTTAATGACTAAAATAAACTAAAAATCAAATACAAAAGTAATGCTTTTGTTTTTTGAAATGACTGAATATTTGGCTTTTCTCTTTCTTTTCATGTCATTTTGAAACATGACATTGATATTTTCTAAAATTTAATATATATATTTGAAATTAAACATGATATTAAATTTTTAGCCCTTTAATATATATAATTTGAAATTAATAAATGATAAAAATACATTTTTGACCCCTCAAAATGATACAATTTTAATTTAATCTTTTTCAAAATTGCAAAGACATAAGTTATTAAAATAGTGATATTATATTTTAGCTCTCATAAACATATACAACTAAATTCTGAGCCGCCAGAAAAAGTTTCTAACTTCGCCTCTACGTTTAAGGTTAAATTAAATGCAAAGGGACTAAATTGCTCACTTTTATAATTAAGGAATTAATTTGCTATTTAGTTTATAATACAAGTATCCACATTATAACTTTCCCATTCTTTTCAACACTCTATTCCAACCGAAATACAGCCATGCACGTGGATAACTATTTTCTCTTTTTGGTCACTATTTTCTTATCAACCGTATACATCGTATGGTCTCATATATCAATTTTCAAGTCAAGTACTTTTTTATGTACGCCTCAAAATATGATCAATGTGCTCTCCCCCCCCCCCGGAAATGTTGAATTGTAATCAGAAATATCTCGATATAATATATAGCAAAATAAATTTTAAAAAATAAAAAGTAAATTTTGTGTAGCTTTTTTTATCTGAACTTTTTTTTATCAAAGTAATTTTTTTTATTGATATGGCTCAATTTTTCATACCACTTGTAGCGAAGTGGGGCCACGAATCAAAGTTCGTTCGATATAGTGACGGGCCAACATCCACTTACACCCAACGATGTTGTGCCCCGTTATACTAGACTGAATCCAATAGCTTATCGATTTGCGGAGAATTGGCAAGAGAAGAATGACTTGGGTAGAACTTGCTTACAGAAGGCAAGTAAGCGCAACAAGAAGTGGGTCGATTATAGTAGAAGGGATGTGGAATTTCAAATGGGTGATTCAGTCTTTGCTAAACTACACTTGATTTTGTGACATACAAAGTTGCACAAGGGGATTGTGCGAAGCTATGAGGGGTTGTTTCGAGTTGTGAAGAGAGTAGACAAGGTGGCCTACACGGTTGAGTTGCCAGCAAAGCTTAAAGTCCACCCAATTTTAATGTAAGAATCCTTAAGCCATTCTATAGGGATCAAGAGGATCTAAATCAAGGCAAGTTCGAACGAGCACCAATGGGGGTAAAGGTCTCTTACGATCGTGAAGTCAAAAGCATCGAGGTAGATCGTGTGATCAAATGAAAGTATCATCAGCTACGGCATGAATACTTAGTTCGATGGAAGAGACTCCTCGACAGTGAAGCGAGTATGGCTGTTTGAGGGAAAGAAACACCGGTTCCATGAGAAGGACGTGACGAGGGCATCGCTAGAGTAGTTGGGGGAGAATGTCATGGGTTGTGCATGGGAGCTCGCAACCATGACTCACTTGTGCAATCCATCGTGTTCAAAGGAGGTTATTTACCCCAATCGTATTGGCCCTTTGCTTGGAGAGATTGAGAGCCTATCTACAAAGCTTGGAAACTATAGAATGTGGTATTCAAAGATATGTAATCCTAGATATTAAATGTAATCTTTAGAAGTTATGATTCTATAATATTAGGGATTTGATTTGTAGATAGATTTTAATCTTAGCCATTGATGTACTTTGATCGGTACCGTTGATTTTTGAGAGGCTAAACTATAAATAGAGGTCTCTCCCATTGTAATTCATTCAGTGATTAATAAAAATTTGAGAGCATTCACTCAAACTTTCTATCTAAGTGTTCTTGCTTTTCTATGGCTTGTTCATCTTTTGAGTTCTTTCTCTTTTGGTTCTTTCGTTGTTCTTTGTGAGTGCCTTAGAGGGATTCTGTTGAATCATCAATTGTTGTGAGTTAGGCTGACTTAGGTGTTTTATGAGCGATGCCTAAGGCCACACCAATTGCGTGGGAAAAATCTAAGCCTGTGACACTTGCAAGTCAAGTTAAACAAAATATATACTCTTTCTAGAAGATTTAGTATAATATATTTAGCATTTATTAGCATAATATATTTTACATTAGTTAGAATTAGGCTTTTTCAACCTATAAATAGATGTGGTTGAAACTCCTCTTAGATCATCATTCGAATTCGACATTAGTGAATTTTCTTTTCCTCTGCCCATGGTTTTTCTCAAAAGGTTTTCAACGTGGTTTTTCTCGAAAAGGTTTCCACGTAAAATCTGTGCGTTCTATTCTTCCTTCTTGTTTTCACGATTCTTTACAATTATTGACTGATGATCATTTTATGATTCACTAAACTAGACTACGATCACAACAAAGGCAAGCGCACCTATCAAATGGTAGTATAGCTATGGTGAGTCCAGGATATCGTATCCACAAGTACTAAAAGTACTAGTATTAACTATCTTTCTATTATTTAGCCTCAAATAAAAGGGATTTGTTTTTATCTAAAATTAACTAAACTAATTAAATAATGACTGCGACAGAGAGAAGGAAATAATCGAATAAACCAATGATAAAGTCAATACCCAAAGAAGAATCCACCTAGACTTTACTTATTATTCTGACTCTGAATTAAATGATTTATTCACTTGTCTTGATCCGTAGAAATCCCTAAATTATGTTAATATCTCTTTCAAGACTAAGAACAACTGACTCTAGGTTGATTAATTGAAATCTCTTCCTAATTAAAATCCCTATTGTCGTATTAACTCGATCTATGGATTCCCTTATTAGATTTGACTCTAATATGGTAGATTTATGTAGCCCTATTTCTAGCGTTGCATGCAGCTCTACTTAATTATGTGAGATATACTCTTAAATAGGGACTTTTGCTCCACTGAATAAGCACATCCAACTTGATTTAATATCCTGAAAATATTAAAGCAAGAATTAAGAACACATAATTAAGAACAAGACAAGTATTTATCATATAATTCAGAAAATTTAAATAATAAGATCCGTCTTAGGTTTCATCCTCCCTAGGTATCTAGGGAATTTAGTTCATAATGTAAAAAGAAGACTTCTCAAATTTAGAAAAACAGCAAGACATAAAAACACCCAATTAAACTTCGAGAGAAATTTGAATGGAGATCTTTAATCTTGAAGTGGATCTACTTTTGAGATGATTCCAATGGCTTTCTTCGAGTAATTTCTACTTTCTGCTCTGCGTGTCCCCTTTAGGTCTTCTTCTAGTGTGTTTATATAGACTTTAAAACGCTCAGAAACCCTAAAAATTTGCTTTTTTTGCGTGTTTGGGAAACTGATAGCGATATCGACACGGGCAGCCACATGGGCGTGTGGCTAGCTCGTGTCTCTCACACCGGTGTGTGATCTGCCCATGTGGAAATGGTCTTGGCCTTGTGGATATTTAAATCAGCCTGTTTTATCCGTTTTTGGCCCGTTTTCTACTCCTTTTGTTCCCCTATGCTCTCTTAAGTATAAAACATGAAATTAAAGGATTAAGAGCATCAAACTCACTAAATTAAATAATAAATCATCCAAAAGCATGCTAAGCATGGGATTAAAATGTGTTATTTTTATGGTTTATCAAATATCCCCACACTTAAACGTTTGCTTGTCCTCAAGCAAAATCCTCAACTCACAATTAAAATTAAACTTTCTCAATTCATAATTCTCATCAATAATGCTTTATCATAATTTAAAAATAGTTACACATTGATAATTCAACTAAAAGAGCACTAAAGATTCACAATTCAAGTCACATATTTTTAAAGCATGAAAACATAGGTGTCTCACCTTATCTAAGTAATTACTTTTAATTCAAAACCAACAAGATTTGACATCCTCACTAAAGATTCACTCAAATCACTCAAAGTGTTTAAGGTTCAAAAATTTAGCACTCAAAAGTTAAACATGAAAAATTATTACCATAAGCTTGCATGAAAATCAAATCTCCACCACTATAAATGAGATGGTACACAAATCAAAAGGTCTGTAAAGGGTTGTAACGGGGCTTGGGTTAAAGGTGTGTATGCTGAAAAAGAAGGTGAGAATCAAGATCGAATTGATAATTTACTTAACTAGAAAAATAAACTAATACTAAATAATTACATCAATCGAATTTATTAAAGAAAAACATGAGCTTTTTCTCAGAATATGAAATTAACTACTCAAGCTCAAAACAAAGAACTAATAATAATCAACATATATGTATTTTTTTTCACTTTTTTTTAAATGAATGAATGAATGAATAATAAGAGAAAATTATCCAACTAAAATAAAAAGATCATAGTTAGGGATTTAACCAAATCAAATCTCGATAAAAAAGGAGTCAATAGAATAGGAAAAATTCTCAGTGAACCAAAAAGTATGATGTATGGGTTAATATTAAGGGTAAATTAAGAAACAGTTTGTTAGGCTCAAAGGGGTTCACTAAGGGTTAATTGTGAAGGTAGGCTTTTTGTGGGGTAAGTGGGTTAAAACCTAGGTGCCTTTATCATCTCAGTATATCAAATCAAATGTGTGGTCTGGACATGTATAATCGAAGCAAATTCTAGAATGACAATTCAATATTGACACACTTATAACCAATAATAAAGTGAGCAAGAAAAAATGTATGCTCTAAAGGCTCAAAATCTCACAAAAATTATGGTTTTTGATGTCAATCTTGCAAATTTCAAACTTCAAGGTAATACCTCAATTTAGGGAAACAACCTAAAATTTTTTATTCTAAAAATAGACTTGTCATGCTTGGTTCTCTAGAATCTTAAAGTTTAAACCATCAATACATAAATATCTATGAATTTAATCTAAAACACATCAATGATAATCACAAATCAAATAAAAATTCATTCTAATAGTAGTATGAGAAAATTACTTAAACACAAGGCAGGGATTTTCAAATAATCATATAAATAATCTCCCCACACTTAAGATGTATATTGTCCTTAATGTACAAAAATAGATAATCACAATAGAAACAGAAGTATCATAAGAGAGGGAAAGAATTGAAACTACCCTGATTATTGGATAAAATTCCCAATATAGTGAAAAGTGAAATTGTAGATAAATGTAGAGGTAGTGCAAAACTCTGAGCAACTGACAGAAGATAAACACAATACTGAAGAGGATTAAGAGGGTTACTCGATTAGAAACAATCATAATAATTAAAATAAAGTTAAAAATAGAAAAACAAAATAAACAAAATAAAAAAATAAAAATAAAAATAAAAATAAAGATCAAAATAAAAATAAAAATAAACATAAAGATAAATGGACTCAATGGTCCTCATCATCAGAGAAGTCAGTATCGTGACCTGTCGGTGCTGAAGAGAAAATATGTAGGTGCTGACATATCTGCTGCAGAGTGGCATCGATGTTGTCGAACCTCTGAAAACACTACTGCTCGAATCGAGTAAATCACTCCGAGAGGTCCATAAGGTTAGTAGCAGAATGAGTAGGGGGTGACTCGAAGGTGGTGGTGGAGGTAGATCCTCTTGGTAGGGAGGAACATCATCAGTGAAGTCCTCTGGGTCATGCTGAATGTCAGAATTAAATAGTCTGTACTGATGGAGGTCCACTCTACGTCGTCGCTCGATCATCCTCATGTAGATCATGCTCGAGATACCCTGAAAGGACATCTGGCTGACGAGGGTAAGTGCCGACGACTACTTTGGTGTGTCGAGTAAGCCAAAGTGTCGAGCGAGATGAGTCACGTAAGGGCCGAGACAGATGGGGCCCTTCTTATGGCGTTCAGTTTAATGGCAGAAAGATAGCGCGATGAAGTACGCCAAGTCAATAATATGGCTGTGGGCCATTCTCTATAGTAAATATGTGTCATAAGTACTAACTACTCCTGTGTTCTCTCTTCGACCTGTTAACGTAAGAGCCAGAAGAACATAAAGGTACTGTAAGATCGGTGGGAGAGAAGTCCCCTTCGAGCGACTCGCATCATAGTTTGTCAGGCTGCTTGTGAGATTAGTCCAACAGCACGAGAGCGAGTGATGAATATGCCTATGAAGCTGAAGAAAGTCCTTGTCACTCATGAATTCCTCTGTGTAGAGTCCCAAAGCAACACCAAACTCTGGGATGCTTATATGTCGCACCAAACCACCGAGGCGAAAGGTGATGGTGCCTAGTTCGTTATAGACCGTCATGACCTACTGGATAAAAAATGTGGCACCGAACTCTAAGGTAAACTCCATGTAAGTGGGCTCGATAATGGTGAAGAACCTATCCCACGGGGCTGTGGTAATAATCGCGTGTATATCATCAGCCAAACAAACCTGCTCTAATGCGACCCAATCAATGCAACGGCCCAGACCGAGTGGTCACACTCGATGAAGCTGGTAGAGATCCTCCTAGGGGCCTGCTAGAAATCAGAGATAGGGATGGCGAGCCTCGATAGATGTAATCGAGGAAGATGTCCCATCGGGGCCCTTCTGCTTTTTCGAAGTGGGTATGGTGACTTTAGACTTGCCGCGAGTGTTCGTCATAGGGTGTCTACAATAACGTGATCAATTGAACTTAGTTTGACGAACCAACGAAATAGAAATAATCTGAGAAAAGGGAAAAATCTAAAATAAAACTAATAAACAGCATGGTCCTGTTAAACAAAAATTAATACTATGCGAGAATAATCATAAATAAGTATACTAGCAAGAAGAAAATAAAATATCAACAAAACCAAATAAGAATATTAAAGAATATAGTCGCTATGAATAAGAAAATGACAACTATCCAATCTACCTATACTAAATAGGAGTCAATATCATCAAATATGGAAAACAAAGAACATAGTAACATAGAAAACTAAAGAACAAAAATGACAAAGAATAAACTAATATTAAAATAACATAACAAATAAGAAATAGATAAACTAATAAATAGATAAATAATGAAATATTAAATGAAATAAGGCCAGGGGTAAAAAAAGACAAAACTGACTGAGAAGAATGTGGTGACCGAAGCTAGGGCGAGGTAGTAGGGGACGGGGGGAGAAGGTAGAAAATATGGTGAATGGAGAAGCAGGAAAGGGATGTGGCTAGAATGGTGAGTGTTGAATGGAGAAGAAAACAAAAGAGAAAGGGAGAATGGGAGAAAGAGAAGGAAAGAAGGAGAAGGAAGAGGGGGGTAGGTACGGCCTTAGGACGGAAAGGAGAGAGGGGAGGGGTTGGTGGTCGAAATTTGCAGTGGAGTTTGGGCAGTCGACGGCTAGGGTGATGGAAGAAGAAGACAAAAGTATAAAGAAAAGATTAGGGTTGGGGGATTTTAAATTAGACATGGTCGTATAAGGCCCGTGTTGGGCCACACGACCATGTCACATACCCGTGTGGCCTCTATTCAGCTCGTGTGCGATTAAAAATTTTAGCCTAGTTTTCAAATGGCCAGGGACACGCTCGTGTGTCCAGGCTATGTGGTTCACACAGTTATGTCGCACGGCCGTGTGTAATATTGTTCGCTTCTCCCATGCCCGTGCAGTCTCCCACACACCTCTGTGTCCTAAGACATGGCCGTGTGCCCAGCCCGTGTAGCTCTCTGACTTACTTTAACTTCAAAAAATTAAGCTCCAGTTTTCACACGGCCATGTCGCACACCAATGTGGTTCTTTTAGCCCTTGTCTCTATCAATTTTTTTGGGAAATTTAAGTCCTGTTTCCACACGACCAAGTCGCCAAGCCGTGTAACTTATTGTTTAACCCCTGTTAGAGCACATGGCCTGGGACACGCCCGTGTGTACAGGTCATGTGGGTTAAAAACCTGCATTTAAACATAAAAAATAGATAAAAATAAAGTACTTAGTGGTGTTAGTACTTGGGTTGCCTCCCGAGAAGCGCTTATTTAAAGTCTAAGTTCGACTTACCTCAATTTCTCATGGTCATAGTGGTTTGAAGAGTTAAAACTCTTCGTCCTTGCTATCAATTCTATCAAAATAAGGTTTGAGTTGAGTACTATTTACCTTGAAAGTTTCGAATTTATTATGTGTTACCTCAACTGTACCGTATGGGAAGACATTCAATACTGTGAAGGGAGTTGTTCTGTCAGCATTAGACTTTGAAGTGACAACTCGAGGGTCTATTTTATCCAACAATACCTGATCCCCAAACTTAAATTGATTCATCCTATTCTTAAGTTCATTAGTATGTTACTTTGGTTTTGCAACGTATATTTTTGGCTTCTCTTTGCTGTCAGCCCGCCATTCGTCCAGTTCATCGATTTACAACATTTTTTCTTCATGAACTGTTCTAATATTGTCACATGAACTAGAACGTGGCTCATTTGTGTTTCTCGAAAGTGTTTCCTGCAAAGAGGTTCAAACCACATGATTAGTCTTATTAACTGGATTTACAAAGTCATCTTTATTACTTGATATCTTAATCAAATCACGAGCCTGAGAAATAATCATTTCATCACCTACACGAGGTGTGAGTTCACCTATACCAACATTAATAATAGTCCTGACAGTCGCTAAGAAAGGTCGTCCTAAGATTAAAGGAATGTTACTGTCCAGTTCTATGTTTAAAACAACAAAGACTACTGGGAATATGAATTTATCAATTTTTACTAGTACATCTTCAATAATACCCTTAGGAAATCTAATAGTTTTATCCGCTAGTTGAATACTCATCCTAGTTTGTTTGGGTTTTCTAAGACCTAGTTGCTTAAACATTTTATAAGGCATGACGTTTATACTCGCCCCTAAATAAGCCAAAACATTATCAACATTTAAACTACCAATTAAACAAGGAATAGTAAAACTCTCTGGATCTTTCAACATGTTGGGTAGTTTGTTTTGTAAAATTGCAGAGCAAATTGCATTTAATTCCACATGCGACGAATCATCTAACTTTCGTTTGTTTGTCAGAAGCTCCTTTAAAAATTTAACTGAGTTGGGCATCTGCGAAAGAGCTTCAATAAACGGTAAGTTAATATGTAATTTTTTTTAAAAGGTTAAGAAATTTACCGAATTATTCATCTGTATGGTCTTTCTTTGTTGCGTTAGGGTATGGCACATGAGGTGTACATTCTTTACTCACCGGTTTTTGTTTACTGTGGCTCTCATCAACCTTACCTTTACTTACCACTCGTTTTTGCCTTAATTCTGCTTAGGACTCAACTAACCCTTATTCATATCGAGCAATAATCGCATGGAGCTGCTCTCTTGGGTTAGTCTCGGTGTTGCTAGGCAAGCTACCTTGTGGTCTTTCTGAGATAAGCTTAGCAAGCTGACCTATTTGATTCTCGAGCCCTTGAATCGACGCTTGCTGATTTTTAAGCACTGTTTCGGTGTTTTGGAAACATGTTTCTGACACCGAGATGAATTTCGTTAGCATCTCCTCAAGGTTTAACTTCTTTTCCTGCTGGTAAGGTGGTTGAAAGCCTGGGGGGTTGTGGTGTTTGATTGCCTTGACCACCCCAAGAGAAGTTGGGATAGTTCCTCCGACCTGCATTGTAAGTATTACTATAGGAGTTATTCTGAGGTCTAGAATTGTTACCCATATAGTTGACTTGTTCGTTCGTAGTGCTAGGATTGAAAGCTAAGCATTCTGGATTGTTCATCTCTCCTACGCTTGTATCACATTGCATCACTAGATGTACCTGCCTAGAAACACATAAACCATCAGTCTTTTTATTTAAGAGCTCTACCTGGTTTGATAACATGGTGATCGTGTCAAGGTTGAAAACACCGGCGGCTTTTGTCGGCTTTGTTCTCATGACTTGCCACTGATAATTGTTCAGTGACATCTCTTCAATAAACTCATAAGCCTCCTCAGGTGTTTTATTATTTAGGGTACCGTCGACTGCTGCATCTTTCAGTTATCTAGTTGAGGGGTTCAGACTATTGTAGAAAGTCTGAACCTATAACCATAAAGGTAACCTATGGTGAGGGAACCTTATCAATAAATCCTTATATCTCTCCCATGCATCGTATAAGGTCTCTAAGTCCATTTGTACAAAGGAAGAGATATCATTCCTCAACTTTGCTGTCTTAGTCGGCAGAAAGTATTTCAACAGAAACTATTCGGTCATTTGTTCTCATGTAGTGATGGAACCTCGTGGAAGAGAGTTCAACCGCTTTTTAGCTTTAAGGCGAATGGTATCATCAGAAACACCATTAATTTTGAAAGTGTCACAGTACTCCAGAAAGTTAGCCAAATGAGTATTTGGATCCTCATCTTGCAAACCATCGAACTGAATAAATTGTTGGATCATCTAAATGGTGTTCGGCTTTAGTTCGAAGTTATTTGCAGTAATGCTGGTCTCACAATACTCGATTCAGCCCCCGCTAAATTAGGCTTGGCATAGTCGTACATAGTACGAGGAGCAAGATTCTAATTTACAAGATTCGCGGCAACCACAGGAGGTAGCAGATTATTCTGATTTTCAGCCATCTCCTCAGTATTATTGGTATCGTCCTCCTAGTCTTCCACTATATACTGTATACTCCGCCTTATTTCTCTATGATTTCTGCGAGCTGTGTTTTCTATTTCACTGTAAAAAAGTAGAGGTCTTGACGGGTTTCTTCTAGTCATAAACTATAAGAACCTGCCAGAAGCAAACAAAAGAAAAATTAGTAACTAAAAATAAAACTGAAACAAAAATAAAATGCAATAAAATAAAAATAGTTAAATTAATAAAAATTAAGCGTTCCTAATATCTTAGTCCCCGGCAATGGTGCCAAAAACTTGATGATCGTTTTATGATTCACTAAACTAGACTACGATCATGACAAAGGCAAGCGCACCTATCGAATGGTAGTATAGCTATGGTGAGTCTAGAATATCGTATCCACAAGGACTAAAAGTACTAGTATTAATTATCTTTCTATTATTTAGCCTAAAATAAAAGGGATTGTTTTATCTAAAATTAACTAAACTAATTAACTAATGACCGAGACAGAGAGAAGGAAATAATCGAATAAACCAATGATAAAGACAATACCCAAGGAAGAATCCACCTAGACTTTACTTATTATTCTGACTCTGAATTAAACGATTTATTCACTTGTCTTGGTCCGTAGAAATTCCTAAATTATGTTAATATCTCTTTCGAGACTAAGAACAACTGACTTTAGGTTGATTAATTGAAATCTCTTCCTAATTAAAAACCCTATTGTCTCATTAACTCGATCTATGGATTCCCTTATTAGATTTGACTCTAATCCGGTAGATTTATGTTGCCCTATTTCTAGGGTTGCATGCAACTCTATTTAATTATGCGAGATTTAATCTTAAACAGGGACTTTTGCTCACTGAATAAGCACATCCAACTTGAATTAATATCTTGAAAATATTAAAGAAAGAATTAAGAACACATAATTAAGAACAAGAACAAGTATTTATCATATAATTCAAAAAAATTAAATAATAAGATCCGTCTTAGGTTTCATCTTCCTAGGTATCTAGGGAATTTAGTTTATAATATAAAAAGAAGACATATCAAATTTAGAAAAACAACAAGACATAAAAAAATCCAAATAAACTACAAGACATAAAAAAACTCAAATACACTTCGAGAGAAATTTGAATGGAGATCTTCAATCTTGAAGTGGATCTGCTTCTGAGATGATTCCAATGGCTTCCTTCGAGTAATTTCTACTTTCTGCTCTGCGTGTCCCCTTTAGGTCTTCTTCTAGTGTGTTTATATAGATTTTAGAATGCTCAAAAACCCTAAAAATTGGCTTTTTCTGCGTGTTTGGGAAACCGATAGCGATATTGACACAGGCTACCACATGGGCGTGTGGCTAGCCCGTGTCTCTCACACGGGTGTGTGATCTGCCCGTCTGGAAATGGTCTTGCCTGTGTGGATCTTTAAACCAGCCCATTTTGTCCGTTGTTGGCCCGTTTTCTGCTTCTTTTGTTCCCCTATACTCTCCTAAGTATAAAACATGAAATTAAAGGATTAAGAGCACCAAATTCACTAAATTAAATAATAAATCTTCCAAAAATATGCTAAGCATGAGATTAAAATGTGCTACTTTTAAGGTTTGTCATTTACGTTCAATTCTTACGATACTAAATTAAAACAATCAATATATATATATGAAAAACGTGGATTCAAATCATATGTGGCATTGGATTACGGGTTTATTGCATGCCTTTACTAATGTCAAAAAGTTTTAACTCTTTTTCGATTGTCACTAAATAATCAAATTAAATTTATTTTAATCAAATAAATTCATTTTTTGACAAATTTGGATGATAAACGTATATCACAAATAATTTATAAGTTAAATAGGAAATAAATAAGTAAAATAATTAGTAGCAAGGATCAATTTGAATGAATATACTTGCAATCAGGGATCAATTTGAATTAAATTGTGTATGATATGAATTCAAACAATTTTTGTTTTGAAGAATTGAAAGCTGCAATCCTTTCTAAGTAAACAACAAACAATCTAGAAGTAGGATATTATTTTAAAAAAATAAAAAAATAAATTTTTTTGAAAAAATTGGAAGGATTAATAAGCATATATTATTTTGATTAATTTTATCAATCTTCTCTAAACTATTGCCAATAGTCTTAAAGCATAATGTCAAATTTAGCCTCAACATTTATATATTTTGTTTTTTTCTTTTTTTAAGCTAAACTTGACCTTTAGTCTTTTGAAAAGAGCTTTAAATTGTTTTTTTAACGAAAATCTTGACTAAAACATTAAATTTCTAACAATGTTGGCATTACAACCCATGTGGTAGTCCATGTGTACTTTGTGCTGACAAAACACTATTTATTACATGCCACACCAATCAATAATTTAAAAGTTATAAAAATGTTCAAAAAAATAAAATAAAAGTTTCATAATTTTTATTTCTAAAAAATAGTATGAAGTATATGTAGATTATGCGAGCTACTATGTTTAAAAATTAATGGTTTATTTCCATTAAAAATAGCAATTCAACTCTTTTTTAAATATTTATGGTCAAATATGACGTCTTTTAGAAAAAAGGTTGAGGACCAAATTTAACTCCAATAAAAGGGGCCAAATTGACAAGAAAAAAAAATGTAAGCGTTGATTACTAAATTTGATGTTATGCCTATTCTAATTAGTTTTTAAACTTCAAAATACGGTAATTTGAGTCTTTAAAATATCAGCATGGTATCAAATAGGTTTTCCATTAGCATAGTAGTTAATCTAAGTGTTAAATGTCAATTAGGATATGATGTGAAACATACTTAAACACATGGATTAAAATATAAACTTATGTATATCTATCATATGAAAAACTTGGACTTGAAATATTGAAAAATAATGTCAATTAAAATTTATTATACGTCTTTTCAATTTGATCAATGTATTTTAAATACACTTCAACTCAAATTTGAATTGGCATTTAATACCTAAGGTAATTGTCTAACTAATGGAAGGACTTGATTGATATGATACTAAAACCTTGAGGACTGAATTAAGACATTTTAAAAATTGAAAATGAATTTTAAATCTGTATAGATTAAGAACATTAGGCCATAAATTAATTTGTTTATGGTCACATGCAACAATTGCACTCTTATCCTCACAGATTTTGTGCCAAATTTCTCAAATTAAGCTTTTGAATATTTGGTTTTTTTTTTTTTTCTTCATTGAAACTGCATTGTTGTTAAAGACAAAATTTAAAAATACAGCCAACAATCTTAAAACAAAGTCCTACTAAAAAAAAATACTAATACAACAAAACAAAAATTCACCACCAAGTTTTAGACATTTGCGCCCGACACCACTAAAGAGAAAGCCATTTCGTTATCATTCTTATCCGCCAAAGAGAAAATGACAATTCCAACCTTAAACATATCATTTTCAATATCTGAACAAAAACTTAAAGCGACCAAGGTCTCAAAACCTTGTTAAAACACCATGAAAACACCACCAATGAACCTATTTCAATAAATAAAGAGTCATTAGTCTTCCAATTCATAGCTAAAAATATTTCTAGAGCAACCTTCACCACGCCAATCTCAGCCACCTCAGCAACGTTTGCTGCTACAGTGACAGAAAATAGCACTCTTGCGACACCCTTCATATCTCTCAAAACACCTCCGCACCCTGCTCTTTCATCTTTCGCAATCCCATACACATTGAACTTTAACCAACCATGTGGAGGGAGCCTCCAAAAAGAAGCAGCAGGTTAGGATTTAAAGGAATCAACTGGGCACCATTTTAAAGAAATCCACCAAAAATTCTCCTGCGGCTTAACTTCATCATGAACTGATCTAATCCACAACGATTGCACTCTTATCCATTTAATTAAATACATGCAACAAGGACTAAGCATAACTTCTGTGCCAAATTCAAAGAATTTTTTGCACTCTTATCCTCGCAAATTCAAACAAGTGACGTTGCTTAGTCCTTGTTCCAACCTATAAATACATGCAACAATTGCACTCTTATCCTCACAGATTCTGTGCCAAATTTCAAGAGCAAACCAAAAAAGGCAGCAAACTAAGCTTTTCGATATTTAATTTTGATCAATCGAAATGGCTTCACAAGTTTCTCAAATTCCTTCTTCATCACCCCTTTCTTCCAATAAGGATGAAATGCGTCCCAAAGCCGATTTTCCGCCTAGCATTTGGGGAGATTTCTTCCACAACTGTCCCGACAAGGTTTGCATACATATGACCATATTGATATATAATCTTAACATATTATTTGTTTAATTATTTAGTGATTCAAAATGAATAAAAGTTTCATTATTTTGAGCAGAATATTGATGCTGAAACTGAAAAACGCCACCAAAAATTGAAAGAAGAAGTGAGGAAGATGATTGTGGCACCAATGGCTAATTCAACCCAAAAGTTAGCCTTCATTGATTCAGTCCAAAGACTAGGTGTGAGTTACCATTTCACGAAAGAGATCGAAGATGAACTAGAGAACATCTACCATAACGACAATGATGCCGAGAATGACCTCTACACTACATCTCTTCGATTCCGACTACTCCGAGAGCATGGATTCAATGTTTCGTGCGGTAATTATTGGAACAACAACAAAGTGTTTTTAAGTTTCTCGAGTATATAATAGAATGGAATGTTTGATAACGATATTTCGTTTTGGGTAATTTCATCTCAGAGGTATTCAACAGGTTTAAAGACGAGCAAGGGAATTTCAAGTCATCTGTGACAAGCGATGTTCGAGGGTTGTTGGAACTTTACGAAGCTTCCTATTTGAGGGTTCATGGGGAAGATATATTGGATGAAACAATTTCTTTCACCGCCAACCATTTAAGCCTTGCAGTAGCATCTTTGGACTATCCTCTGTCCGAACAGGTTTCTCATGCTTTGAAACAATCAATTCGAAGAGGCTTGCCAAGGGTTGAGGCAAGGCACTATCTTACAGTATACCAAGATATTGAATCCCATAATAAGGCTTTGTTGGAGTTTGCTAAGATAGATTTCAACATGTTACAACTTTTGCATCGGAAAGAGCTAAGTGAGATTTGTAGGTATGTTTTGGAATCGTTGTCACCCATTTTTTCTTTTTCATCTTTTTTAATTTTTTGGAGGGAGTTGAATTTATAGGAGGCATCATCCTCAGTATAGGAGACGAGTTGCAAATGCTAATATTTGAATCTTAAACGTATTAAAGAGTATGAGTTAAAAGTGGCGACATGAACCTTGGATTCATCTTTTTCACCTATTTCATTTTAGTTATATATATATTTTAAAATTTGAGGTTGCCAATTTGAATCAAGAGTCTAAAAGTTTAGTCATCGACAACATGAATGTGAAACTAATTAAAACTTTTGAGGATTCATTGTGCTAATGGGTTTTGTTTTTTATATGATTTTTTAGGTGGTGGAAGGATTTAGACTTTCAAAGAAAATTGTCATATGCAAGAGATAGAGTGGTTGAATGCTATTTTTGGGCCTTGGGAGCATACTTTGAGCCCCAATATTCACTTGGCAGAAAGATGTTGACAAAAGTGATGGCAATGTCATCTATTATAGATGATACATATGACTCATATGCAACATATGATGAGCTCATTCCCTATACAAGTGCTATTGAGAGGTATATCTTTATTTTTTTTTTAATAGGTTAGGTTTCTTTAATCGGAGATTAACATTAAAATATATATTATGATGAATGATCGAATATAACGATGAAGTTGGATTTAGGTGGGAAATCAAATTCATAGACCAACTTCCAGAATACATGAAACTAAGCTATAAAGCACTATTAGATGTTTATGAAGAAATGGAACAACTGGTGGCTAAGCACAAGAGACAATATCGTGTCGAATATGCAAAAAATGCAGTATGTATACCGACAAACATTTATTTGGTACAAAAGAAATAAGATATTAGCTAAATTCTAGATTTGAAAAAACAATTAACTTGAATAACAATATATTGTTATTTAAATATTGTTACAGAAATTGATTTGATATTAGTGAAAATTATTGAGATTTTGTTGCCTCAGATGATACAACTTGCTCAATCCTACCTTGTGGAGGCTAAATGGACTCTTCAAAACTACAAAGCATCATTCGAGAAATTTAAGACTAATGCATTGTCATCTTGTGGTTATGCCATGGTTACTATTACATCTTTCGTCGGCATGGGAGATATCGTAACACCAGAGACCTTTAAATGGGCAGCCAGTGACCCTAAGATCATTCAAGCTTCCACAATTATTTGTAGGTTTATGGACGATGTTGCTGAACACAAGGTATAATAATATATTTATGCAATCACAAGAAACTGAACTCTTATTATCTTAATAGTTAAATGTCTTTGTAATGAAATCTAACAACGGTTTTTATCATGATTTGAAACAAACAAAGTTTAATGTTTATGTATCAAATGTTTAGTCTTAAATAGAAGAATAAGAAATTAAATAGAAGAATAAGAAAAAAACTAGTTTCATTTTAGGGTTACTAGTGAGGAAGTATTGTCAACAAAGGTATTTTATCATCACTAAACAAATAAAGTTTAATATACTGATAAAATTTAGGATATATAATGATAGAATAATTTTGATTTTATTATGGCTGTAGTTCAAGCATAGGAAAGAAGACGATTGGTCAGTAATCGACTATTACATGGAAGAATATGGCGTAACAGCACAAGAGGCATATGATGTATTCAACAAGCATGTTGAGAATGCTTGGAAAGATATAAATCAAGAGCTTTTGAAACCAACAGAAATGCCAACAGAAGTTTTAAATCGTAGCCTAAACCTTGCAAAGGTAATGGATGTGGTTTACAAGGAAGGAGATGCTTATACATATACTGGAAGAGCGATTAAGGATGCAATCACTGCAGTGCTGATTGAGCCAGTCACACTTTGAAATTATATTAAAATTTCCTCTCCAAGCTTGTTGTTTAAGGGATAGATATTAAGTTTTAACTAATAATGTGTTATTTTTATAAAAGAATAACGTCTTATAATATTTATACAATAAAAGAAAGTTCAAATCGATCGTCTTTCTACTTATTGCCTTAATAATTCAATAAAGTTCTTTTCAAGCTTTTCGTTGTGAAAATTTTGCTATTTTATATTAGTTGTATTTTATATATTTTTTTGGGTATAAAAGAATATGTAATATAAAAATAAGATGAGTTATAAATACTAGAATTAAGATAAAAAAAACCCCACTAATCACTACCACTTGAAGTCTATTGAGATAAATTTTGAATTCTTTATTAAATTAATTTTGTAATTGATTAATTACCAATTAAAACCTCAAATTTATTGCCAATCCCAAAGGATTACTAGTCAATTTCAAATTTATGTACATGTAATAAATTTTGTAAAAAGATGATATATTTTGTAATTAAACAATTCAATACAAATAATATTATGTAGGTGATAAAAAAATTTGTAATCAAATTAAATATATTATAAATTATGTTATACAATGTGGAACGCTCATTTTTTTGGGCGGTAATCAGGAAATTGGGGACGATGTTGTGTCCCAAGAGTTGCCAGAAAGATTTACAAAGGGTCGTTGAGACAAACAACCATATGTTTCATCAAAAAAAAAAAATATTCAACTGTTTCAAAGCTGGGCTTAAACTTTTGAAATTATACTTACATTCATATTAAATATTTTAAAGTAAACCATTCTACATATTGACGAATGGAATCAATATTATAATACTATTATGTTGAATAACCATGGAATTAAAATAAAGCATAAATGATTTATTTTTCATGGCATTATTAACATTAGTATTAATTTGCGAAGTCAAATTAGAAAAGCATTAGCCATGGAGCAGTCGGGAGAGAGAAGAATAGTGGAAACAGTTTTCGCTTACAACATTCCGAACTCTATGCATTGGAAAGGATTGTGGGCTTTATTTGGATACCATGGTGATGTTGTTGATGCATTTATTCCATCAAAAAGGTGCAAAAATGGTAAAAGGTTTGGGTTTGTGAGATTCTTTAATGAAAGGGATGCACTAAGGGTGATAAAGAGGTTAAATGGTTTCTTTTTATTAGGGAAGAGAATCGGGGTGAAAATGACTAGTTATAACAGTAAAAGAAAGTCTTGGAGGATTGTTTTAGATCAAAAGAACATGGAACAGAGTGTTGAAACTGATCGAGAAGTAAAATGTGAAGAAAGGAGTGATAATAACGCAAGACGAGATATGAAATCTGAGATCAGAAAAGTTCAAGGTCATGTTGAAGAAGAACTATTATGGAATTTACAGAAATGCTTGGTGTGCGAATCGATTTCGGTATGTGATTCAAAAATTATAAATCATCATTTAGCAAAAATTGGTCTTGGGGAAATATCAGTAAGAAGGATTCAAGGTAGACATTTCTTGGTTGATATTCCGGATGAAGAACTGATGGAGCTGTTAAAGCAAACTGAGTAGTCATATTTGAAAGATTTTTTCATTAACATTGTGCCATGGTCGGAAAAGTTAAAGTTAAAAGAGAGGGTGTCGTGGATTGAAGTTTCTGGAGTGCCTTTGCACTGTTGGAACTATGAAACCTGTAAAAGAGTGGCTCGATTATGGGGAAAGCTGGTGTCAGTAGGCAAAAATCTAACTAAAGTACACAATTTCGAAAAAATTGAGCTGCTAATTTCTATTTCTCAAACGAACATGATTGATGAAGTTGTTAGCTTGGAAGTTGGCGATGATATTTTTTCGATCAGAGTTAGGGAAAGGGGACTGTCGGAGCTGAATGAAGATAGCATTTCATGTCGGAAGCTGGTTTGGTGGCGAGCTCAAGGCTGGAAATCCCATCGGAGGGAATTGAAAGCGTCAAGTCAGGAGCATTAATGGAAGTTAACCTTGAAAATGGGAAGAAGAGTAATGAATGTCAGAAAATGATGGAGGTGAAAAATGAAGAGGTTGAGTCAGAGCATGTGTCCAAAGAAATTAATGTGGGAGGGCCAGTTGAATCGGATATTGTTATGGAAAGGGCATTAAAGGACGTAAAGGACATGGGATTGGCTGTTGCAGAGGATGCTATTGAAGTTTCAAATGTTGGGGGCATTAAAAATGAATCACGTGTGGATTGTAGGAATGCTGGAATTTGTATTCCAGAAGATGTAATTGGTCTAGAGGAAGCTAAAATAGAAGTCAGGAGAATGAAAAAAAATAGAGATGAAATGCAGGAATCAAATTTGGATTTAGAAGAAGAATTGAGCCAAATGATTATTCGCAGGAAAAAAAAGGAAAGGATTGAATAAGAAGATTCGGTCTATGTATGAAATCTAAAGTAGTCTTTTAACGTCTAAAGAGAGGAAGAAAAGGGACAAAGCCAAGCTGAAGGAAAAAGGAAAGGAGTTTCGTAAAGAGGATGAGAGGATTGTTAATCTATCCCTCTGGGATTCGGATATAAGTAACAAAATGAAGGTGATTCTTAGGGAAGCTAATAACACTTGGGCACTCGGAAAGAAATTGGGATTTAGTGTTCACGGAGATGAAGAAGATGTAATTGAAGAAATAATGAGAGCAGAGATTCAGTAACTTTGTTTCAATTTTAGAATAAGAAAGGAGATCAGGTCTCAGTGGTTAATGAGCATTGGGGTGAGAAATGATATGTGTTGGAGGAAGTGTGATTCTGGTAGTATTACTGCATCTTCTGGTGATGTAACCGCAATATCAATTATGGTAGCTTGATTGCAATTGTAGTGACTTGACCACATATAGTTGATTATGGCGGATAACCGCAATATTTTTGTTTGGCAGCTCAACTGCACTTATATGAGTGACATACCACCACGACCCAGTGTGATTGGATGGATGAACCTTTGTAGTCCTAATTGGTGTGATTGGTTGGACGGAGTTGATGTGTAGTAGATGGGGGTAGGATCTGTGTCTGCATTTGTTCTGGTCTCATATGACATTCTTATATGATATATATGCTTTTGAAAACTTGACATTTTGGTCTAATATATGTTTCTGAAAATATAATACTCTGATTCGAAATATATCTAGAAATATGACTTTATGATCTGATATATGTTTCTGGTAATACAACATTCTGATATGATACTTGTACATTATAAGTAAAATTTTGTGATGACATTTACATATGTGCTTGTTAAATAAAAATTCTGCTTGTGGATTGAGTTACACACTGGACTCCTAGCTCACCCATTTGTTTAATATGTTTCAGGTGGTCTTCTGACTTAGGATCGGATGGCGTGTGGGAGCCCGGATTGTTTTATCAGTTAATTAAAATATGGCAATTTAGTTAAATGTAAAAATGTGATGAGTTAACATATTTTAAAGTGATGTGAAAACATAAATAATTTTCAGCATTTTAAATTGTACATAATTTTAAACTAATAAATGATAAAATTGTATTTTGACATTTCTAAAATGAAAAATTTTATTTTAATCTTTTAAAAATTGCAATAATATAAACTATTAAAATGATGAAATTATATTTTAGTTGGTGAAAAGTTTTCCTCCAAGGTATATCCAATTAATGTCGCCAATGTATATCTCAAGATAGTGACTATGATTTGAAATAAAATTACATCTAGTTTGCTCTTTGTTAACTTTTCTAGTAATCATTAAGGGTTTTAAGTTATAATTATATTAATATAGTGGAAAAGCTAAAAAAATAATAATTTAAGGCCGGAATTAAGTTGTATAATTTTATGAGAACTAAAATATAATTATAAAATTTTAAAAGATTAAATTATAATTTTATCATTTTTAAGAGTCATTTTAAATTTTTAATTTTAAGGTGTCGGCCCTCTGCTGGCGCCCGTTGCTATAAATTGAATAACTCGACAATTAAATATAATGAATATAAATATGGAAGAGAACTCACATATTTATATAGAATAAGACTTAAACTTAAGATTTTAAAATTTTCAAAATTGCTTTCAAGCGATACAATGTGGGAGTAAAATAAAACTTGAATCTAATTAGGTTGGAATTGAGTTTTCTATCAATTTTCAAGGCCGGATTTAGGGTGGGTTAACTTTTTTTAGTCGAGGTCATGGTATGGTAATAGGGTAAAAAGAAAATTTGACTCCCCCTATCTCATTAATTACTATGAAGATAAAATATTAAAAAATTAATTAAAAAATTTTAAAAATAATAATTATTGATAAAAGAATATGAGAAAAAGTAGGGGAATTGTTGTTTTTTAAAATGAGTCTTTTTATTTTTATTTTTAAAAAAAAGCTATGTTTTTAAAAATTAATGTGAGAATTCCGTCCTAAATTTGACTAATTTGTATATTTATTTATGACTTTTCAACATTCTCTAATGTATCAATTTTCAAAGTAGAAAGATCCGAACAACAATGGTCAAATCCTCGTTAAAATAAAGTATACCAAAAATTCAGCCATGCACGTCGATGCCAAAAACTCAAACAGCGCAAATCTTAGCTTTCTATTATAAAAGAAATGATTGCAATCAACCGTAAACATCGTATTTATGGTCTCAAAATATGATCAATGTATATCTGACTATGATTTGAAATAAAATTACGTTTAGTTTTCTCTTTATTAATTTTTTTATTAATCATTTAGTGTTTATAATTATATTAATATAGTGGAAAAGGTAGGAAAAAAATTCAATTTTTATTTCATTTAATTTATTTGATTTTTTTAGTCACGCGTTATTAAGTAGTTATGAGATTAATTTATTATAAAATAAGATTAAAAATATGGTGTCACGATAACAATTATATCAGAATAAATTGAAAAAAAAACACAATTTTGAGTAGTTAATTTTTTTGCAATACATTTTCAGCTAAACCTATCAATTTTGATTCAACCTAAAATTTGAGCCAATCAATTTGAACAGAAACTCAATTAAACTCGATTTAATTATAAAATAATAGATTACTACATGGATACCATGTCAGTAAAGTTAACAAATGTTAATTTTTCTATTTATTTTAGAGTGATTTGACAATCAATGCAAATTTAATGATTAAAAGAAGCAAAAAATTAAATAGAGAGTTAAAATAATTTTTTTATAAAATTAGAGGCTAAATAAGTCATTATATTTTTTTTATTTCATTTTAAAACATGGCATAACCATATTTTTTAGCCTTCAAAGTTAAATTAAATGCGAAGGGAATAAATTGCTCATTTTTATAATTAAAGAAGTAACTTGCTCTTTAGTTTATAATACAAGGATCCACATTATAAATTTTCCATTTCTTTTCAACATTCTATACTAGCCGAAATTTGGTCATGCACGTGGATATACTGTTTTCTGTTTTTGGCCATTATTAAAATTGAAACAGTGTAAATGTTGAGTTTTTATGGTTTTTATATAATATTTAATATTTGGTACACTAATAATATTTATTTGTTGATAATTTACTATACTCCTATAAAATAGTTGTTAACCCCTCTTGATCCTGTTTGTGAAGTCTAAAACCTCCGTTGACAATGTATTAAATATTATTCTATAATATAATATAATAGACAATTAGTCCTCTTTAACCCGCTATAATAAAATTTCACTATAATAGCAAAAATTCTAGTAGAACTGATTTTTTATGTTTTATTTTAACCCTCTATAATAACTTTTCACTTATAACATCAACATTCATAATTATGAAGTACATTCTTTATTAAATTTGTTCTCTATAATAATATATTGTCTAAATTTTTTAAGTAAAATTATAGCTACCTCATGTAACACCTCTGACTCGGCTGAGGAGCTTTGGCTAAGTCGAAGACGTTACATTGATTACCAAAGTGATCTTGTAAAGCTACTCTTTTTACTCGAATGGATTTGTATGAAAATCGCTCTTTTGTTTTTAGGAAATATATTAATTTAAACCGACCTTACTTAACAATTCAATTACAATATTTATTAAGGTGAAATTTTGAGAAAACGGTTAATTTTTAAGAGTTTTTATCAAAACATTAAGTACTTATGAAGCAACGGAAAACATTTAAGATAATGATTTTCTAAACAGAAAAGCATACAATTATCAAAGTTTAACTAATCCATATGCTTAAAATAAATAAGATAGACCATTTCAGACCTAAGTTATAAAGGCAAGAAAATATTTAATAATTAAAATCCTAAAATAAAATAATTAAGGAAAGTTTTAATAAAATTTTTAAAAAATAACAATAACGGAAAACAAACGTGCTAGTCCAAGTCCATTCGATGCTGATCTGAGTCCTAGTTTGTTGTGTTACTTGAGAGGTAAGGAAAAGGGGGAATGAGCTTACAATTGCTGTGAGACTAATCTTAAACCATTATACATAATAGTCAAATAGTACAACATTTAATTTATAACATAATAACAATTAAAGCATAATATAATGAACATATAATAAATTAATGCATATATAGAATTTAAATATGTATGGTGCAATGCAAATGCAAATTTTCTCACTCGTCCATCCTAACTGTCTTTGAGTATTGCTCAACACACCATCCCACATAAAAAACCGATCATCCTGGGTTTGATTTCCGGTGACGATGATCGTTCACTTGTCACCGATCATCGTCACCTGTTATGATGACTTTTACTACAATAACTTACCATCCCAGTTGCCTGATTTTGATGGCTAAATTTCTATTAAATGAAAATTATAGCTATTTCATATAAGCAAGCCTATTAACTATCATTTATTAAATGAAAATAATCTTCATAGAAATTATTTCAATAAAATGTTTAAATTTCACATGAAGAAATCTATTAATCGTATTTTATTAAATGAAAATAATCTTCAATGAGTGAAATTTAATATATCCATTCAATAAACTATTAAATTCCTAATTAAATTATTCTACTTTGAATTTGAACCATCATAAACTTATAAATTAATTACTTGAATTTAATAACTCATAATTAATTAATTATTTGAATTTAATAACTCATAATTAATTAATTAATTTAATTTGATAACTCATAATAATTAATTAAACTTGTTAGATTTATCATCTTTATAATTAATCATGTGAAATAATGTAAAATAAAATATTGATAAAAGCAATTATACATGCCCTACAAAATAGACAAAAAAATTCGACCCACTATACTCTATTTCCATCATTGCCCACTATGTAAATAAAAATATTTTAAAAATGAGTTAATAATTTTTTAAAAATAATAATTATTGATAAAGTATTAAAGATGTACATCGTTATTGATAAATAATATGAGAAAAAAAAGTAGGAACGTAATTGTTTTCAAAATGAGTTTATTATTATTATTATTTGAAAAAAAGCTAAGTTTTTGAAATTTTTTTTATAAAAAAAGTAAGGTTAGTAGTGGATAGAGGTGAATATAGGGGCTGGTAGAGGTCGACTCCCCTTAAAATAGAAAATTACTATTAAGGTCTTTAAATTTTTTTAAAAAATTTAAATTAATAAAAATAAAATTATACTTTGTCTCGCTTTAAAATTATAAAAATTTGATTTAATCTTTTAAAAATTATAAAAATATAAATTATATAAAATTAAAATTTCATCCCAAACCTTAAAATGTTGTTCTGAATTTACCCCAGGTAGAGGATTTTTGCTTTTATTTTCAAGGAATTTCGTAGTTATATATATATCGTGAGAATTTGGTCACTAAATTTGACTAAATTGTCCTTTTTTGATGATTTAAATGACTTTTCAACATTCTCTAAATGTACTTAGTATATATCAATTTTTAAGTAGAAAAATTCGTACAACACTGGTCAAATCCTCGGTCCCATCATTATAGAATCATAAATGCAATAAAAACATAAAAGATCAGTCAGAATCTCAAAAATTTAATTCAACACAAAAATGATAATTAAATCATAAAAAGAATAAAATAAAATAAAATATAGGAAAAAGATTAATTGTGAAAAAAAAGAAGCAAATATATATTGCTATGTAATTCTCATGGGATAATTAATGTTTGTTCATTATTTAGATTAAAAAATATTTTTAAAATTTTAATGAGATTCTATGCTTTTTAGATAAGCATAAACATAAATTTAAAATTTAAAAATCTTTAGATTGTAGGTATAAATTAAAATATATTAAATTATTTCTTAAAAGTATTTTTTTTGTAAATTTCTTAAAAATATTTAAAACACTTGGACGCTTCACATATAATATGACTAGATTTATACAGTTAATATGATTAGATTTACATAATTACAGAATTTAGACATAAAAAGGATAATTGTATTCCAGCAATTATGACTAAGTTTACACCATCTAAATTAGATCAAATCTAAGTTTACAATAAGTAGTATGATATGGACAGTGGGTGACTGACATACCGTTTGATGTTGGGAGGATACTTGGATTCCTAATTTAGGACCCTTAGTTAATTTTATTCCTGGTCAAGCGAATATTGTTCCTGATTATAATGTGCATGAGATGATATTGGGGAATGGTGTTTGGAATAGGTGGGAAATCAAATGCATAGACCAACTTCCAGAATACATGAAACTAAATTATAAGGTACTATTAGATGTTTATGAAGAAATGGAACAACTGGTGGTTGAGCACAAGAGAAAATATCGTGTCGAATATACAAAAAATGTAGTATGTATACCGACAAACATTTATTTGGTATAAAAGAAATAAGATATTAGCTAAATTCTAGATTTGAAAAAACAATTAACTTGAATAACAATATATAGTTATTTAAATATTGTTATAGAAATTGATTTGATATTAGTGATAATTGCTGAGATTTTGTTGCCTCAGATGATACAACTTGCTCAATCCTACATTGTGGAGGCTAAATGGACTCTTCAAAACTACAAAGCATCATTCGAGGAATTTAAGACTAATGCATTGTCATCTTGTGGTTATGCCATGGTTACTATAACATCTTTCGTCGGCATGGGAGATATCGTAACACCAGAAACCTTTAAATGGGCAGCCAGTGACCCTAAGATCATTCAAGCTTCTACAATTATTTGTAGGTTTATGGACGATGTTACTGAACACAAGGTATAATAATATATTTATGCAATCACAAGAAACTGAACTCTTATCTCAATTAAATGTCTTTGTAATGAAATCTAACTATGGTTTTTAATTATCATGATTTGAAACAGACAAAGTTTAATGTTTATATATCATATGTTTAGTCTTAAATAGAAGAATAAGAAAAAAAACCAGTTTCATTTTATGGTTACTGTAAGCGGGCCAATTTGCCCGGGCCCGTGCACACACAAAAAATAACAAAAACCGGCCCAAAACTAGAACAAACCCAATACACCCAATTTCAACCCAAACAAAAATTAAAACCCACAGCCCAAATTTATCAGAAAAAAAGAGGAAACCCTAGGGTTCCTATGCTAGGCGCCGTGCCTCCCTCCCCCACGTGGTGTCAGCACATTTTTCGCTGCAATGCACGCCCGTCCCTATCGCCTCACAATGTTACTCAGAAAACAAAGGAGAAGCACGCAAAAAGGGAGGGAGAGAGTGGAGAAATAGGGAATCAGCTATAAAGCCAAAAAAATCACATGAAATGGGGGGGATTGTATTTGTAAAAGAGGGGATTTTCGGAATACAAAGGAAAATATTGTGTTTTCACATGCAGTCAAGAAATCAAAAGCAAAAAATAAAAAAGGTTGTTCTGATTCTATGCTCTTTTGTTGGTCCTTTTTATTTTGGTTTCAAATCGATTTTAAAAGAAATAAGTAAGAAGAAAAGGGTGATTACCTCGGTGTTTTAGCCTTCGTCGATCGGGATCTTCGCCTGAAACGGGAGCTTTGCGCGCGTTACCGGCCACCGGATATGGTGGTGGTCCGGCGACGGCGTGTTTTGCATGAGGACAAAACCCTAGAAGAGCATAAGGAAGGGTTCTGCTGTTGAGAAGAAAGAAATCAAGGGCCAAATGCAGTTTTGCCTTAAAAAAATCAGATTTATACCATGTATAAAATGACACCGTTTTTGTGCCTGGCTTTTGAAGGCTAAACGGCGCCGTTCAGGCGCCAAACCCGCGACCCGACCCGATTACCCCTAGGATCCGCGTGATTTTACGGTGAGGGGATATTTCCAATACAGGTCCTTCCCCTTTCACGCGACTTCAAATCGGCCTATTCGCATTTCTTTTTTTTTCTTTTGAATTTTTCCCTGTAATTCGTGCAAGTTTGCAAATGGGTCTGCGTCTCAACGCAGCGTTTTGAGGCCCTGGATTATTTTCAATTTGAGTCCTTGTGCATTCGCGCGTTTTACTTATTGGTCCCTTTACTGATTATTACTTTATTTTCAGATTGTCCCTTTGGCTTTGGATTGATTCTAATTAAATCCTTTTAATTTTTATTCTTAATTGCTTATTCCTACAATTGTTTTGATTTTTTTTTATTATGTTAATATTTTGTTATACGTTAATATTTTGTTGTTCTTTGTACATTTTATTTTTATATTTACATTTAGATATATGCTTTATTTGTTTTATTATACATCTATTTATTCTAAAGTTCTCTTCTATTCTCCGTTATTAAATTTTTATATTTATTTATCTAAATACTCTTATACATTGGTATTCTTACATATATTATTTACGTTAAATTATGTTTTTTTAAATCCATATGTATTATTTATTTAAACTAATGTATAGTATTTCGTATATGCTTACTCTAGTCTTCTTCTTTTGACATTTATTTTAAAAATCCATTTTTACATTATCAAGTTGTATATTGTTTATTTTAGCTATCTCATCTTTTTGTTTATCTCAAACTTTCATGCATATTACTTATTTTAAAATTATATAAATTAATCTTAAATTATTTTATTTTATGCTTTTATGTATATATTTTTTTATTATGAATTGATTTGTTATTCTGTCATGTATATCGTGTATTCTTTATTTTATCATATCTTTATTATATATTGTTTTCATGGTTTTATTATTATATGTATATCATCACCTTGAAGTAAATATATTTTGTTTCTTTTATTTTTTTTAATATTGCTGTATGTTATTTACTCCAAATCTCTTCTTTCACAATGTTTATTTCAATATTATTTATTAGTATTATTTTTATATATATGCAAATCATTTCAAACCCTTTTACATGTTTCGTTTGTAAATTTTCATATTAAATAGTTTTCAAATTCTTTCCACATCGTTTTGTATATTATTTATATTATTTTGTTATAAATTTGTTTTCATACTTATATATATGTTTCCTATATTACCATCTTTGAATGGTTGAATGTTATGTTTTTACATGCATTGTTGATCGTCTATTGTTTTAGACATTTTCCTTTAAATTTATTTCATTGTATATTTCCTTTTAAATCAATCATCCTTATATACATGCACGTACATATATTTTTTTAAAAAATCTATTATGTATATAGTTCACTACATAAGAAAATGTTTTATTATATATTCTTTTGTTATTTAAGAACTTTTCATGTTTTGTACATTATTTAAATGTTCTTTCATTTTGTGTGTATATTGTCGATTTAAAATAGATGTATTATTTTGCATGCTATTCGATTCAAAACCATTTTTAATAATTATTTATATAGTATTTTTATCCATGTAAATTATTTCAAATTCAAGCATGTAGTACTCACTTATCGATTCATCATCTTTTATTGTTTTGTATCATGTTGGTTTCATTTTTGTCTAGTACATTATGTGGTAATTGTTTCATATAATTTCATGTATATTGGTTGCACATCATTAATTAGCCTTCTTATGTATTACTATATCAATCGCTGTTTACCCATGCTTGTAAATTTTGTTATTTTAAATTAGTTGTTTGTTTAATTTGATTGGTTAAATAAGATTATGTTGTCTTCATTTGCCAAGTGTCGTATCTTATCCCATGTTAATGTTTTCCACTTGGTTTACGAAATGTGGTTTTATAAAGTTTAAATCTCTAAGATTAATTTCATTTTATTTCAGGTCGCATTAATTTGTTTTAAGCTATTTTTATAATTATTCATTTAAAAATTCTTTAAAATGAAGGCAATGCTCGATGTTTGGTGATCCGAGAATCGTGCCCTATCGTGTTGGGTTGCGATTTCCGTTCGTTCAAGATAATCGAATATTCCTTTGGAATTTCACCCATGTCCTTAAAGTCTTTAAAACAAATGTTCGATGTTTGACAACTCGGGGAATCGTGCCCTATCGTGTTGGGTTGCGATTTCCTGCTTGTTCAAAATAATAGAATATTCCTTTTGAATTTTACTCTTGTTTCTTAAATTCTAAGATAAGGCAATGTTTTGCGCTTTGGAATATCGAAAAATCGTGCCCCCAACTTACGGGATGTGATATTCCGATATCTCGAGACGAAAGTCTTTAACGATCGCTTTAAGCTAATTCAAGAATTTTAAAATCAATGTTAATAAAGGGATCGTATTTCAAATCTATTCTCGATTTTCAACTTTCGACTCTAGGACAATAATTAATCAATTTGGTACCAATTTTGGGCGTGACGAGGGTGCTTATCCTTCTTCGCGTGAACCGATTCCCGAACTCGCTTTCTCAAGTTTCAGAGATCAAAATGTCGTTTTAGTAAACTAAAATATTTTATTAGAACAAAGGTGATCCGATCACACCTAATAACGGTCGGTGGCGACTCCCATATTCGTTTTCATTTTCAAACCAAAGTCGATTCTTTTTTTTTTCAAAAAAATGGTTTCGACAGCTTGGCGACTCCACTGGGGACTTCGAGAGTCGAGCCATAAGTTGATTAATTTTTTGTCCTTGGTCAAAAATTGAAAATTCATTTTTCGTCCTAAATTTACGATCCCTTCATTGCATTTCATCTGTTTTTACGGTTTACATTATTTTTCCTATTTTCTTTATTGTTTCCAGTTTTTTTTATGCATATCTCCTCGCACATTGCATGCATGACCGCTGTGGTCACACCTTCTAAGTGCGAGTAAGAAACTATGCTTTCGTGAGGTTTTCACCTCCGCATGGGCTAGTGGATTGCTTCCGGGGTACATCCGTACTTATGATGTCGTGAGATTTTCATCTCCGCATGGTCATAAGGAAATGTATCCCCCTGAACCGAACTCGATCTATATGAGCCTATAATGGGTGAGGATCGAGGAATCTACTGGTTCGGGTACCTTTACTCTAGAACCAAGTCACATATAGAGAGACCTAGGAGCTTACCCTAAGAGGAGCCACTCCGAACCTCTAGTGATCACCTAAGTAGATACTTTATTTGTTATTTATTTCTGTACTAACGTGTTTTGTATTTGTTTGTTTATGACTGCATTGCATTACATCATCATAGAAAGGAGGTGTCGGTTGACATTCGATTTCCAAATAGAATAGTTTGTCATAAGAAAACAAATTTCTTAATAAAGTGAATTACAATACGGTTGTCCGAATATGGTCCAAGTGAACACGGCAGAAGAGGGCTAATAGTTTGTAGAAGAAAACAAGACTTTACCTAAGGGTTCAAGCTGATAAAGATTATTCAAAGGCCGTTGCGTCCCGACTTTCCTAAAGGAGCTAATCAACATTGCAAGGATAGTAAGTGGTGGGTTGAATCAAGCAACAGGAGCCAATAGGGGCATTTATCAAAAGCTTGCTAGATCAGACTTTCACGAGGAAATGAGATCAGTGTCTTCACTCAGAATATGAAAGCAGGGCCGTATATGTAATTCATTTTATGTAAAAGAATTGGTTATCTAGAAAAGTTGTTTTAAGGGAATTTAATTCAAAATCAACATCTTTCTTTCCATCGCATTCATCCCATACATTCGCATTGCATTGCATCATTTGCATTGCATTGCATCATTTGCATTAAAACTTTCACTAAAGGGCCCTAATTAGGTAAAATTATTTCAGAACCGACAAAAGATATGGACCAAAGGTTGGAGAGAATAGAGCAAAGGCAAATACAGATGCAAGAGCAATTGATCAGAATTCAACAAGATATACGAGAACAAATCCTAGAACTCCAAAGAAACATAATGGGCCAGTTAACCCAGTTACTGGCCAGAGAATTTGAAAAAAGGAGTGGCCCAGTGGTCAATAGTGAGGATGATAATGAAGAGATCGTCTATTCCCCAGGCTCTAAACCAATAAGTGTCCTGACCCAACCAAACATGCAAGAGGTACCCGTTGTTATCGGACACCAATCTCAGGCTGATACCCCGGCACTGTTGAACTTCCCGATGGGTTCAAGTTTTAACCTAGAGGATGATCGAGCCAAACCAGTTGTTCTGGCAGAAATGAAGGAAAAGGGAAAGTGGATTTTAAAAGCCCCAGATAAGAAGAAAAGTGAATTGAATGATGCGAGTAGGTATAACAAGGGCCGTTCGAAGGTAACTACCAGCCATCAGGTCTCCCCAAGGCAAGAGCCCAATCGAAGACCAAACTCAGAAAAAACCCAATTCGTACCCATCCCAATCACATACAGGGAGCTGTACCACATTCTGTTCGACGCACATGTTGTATCTCCTTTTTACATAGAACCAATACAGCCCCCATACCCTAAATGGTATGATACAAGCAGCCAATGTGAATACCATGCGGGAATCACGGGGCATTCCATCGAGAACTGTACCGCTTTTAAAAAGCTAATCGAAAGATTTATCAAATTGGGTATCGTGAAGTTTGATGATCCCTCTGGAGCAGGAAATCTGTTATCCAACCTTTCTGTCAAAGAGGAGGACATCATGAGTTCCGTGATAGATAGGGGCATGAGATCTAAAGGTGCATCGAGCTCAGGACTCTAATGCAAGACCTGGTATTGGAGAATCCAAACATTAACGCCGTATCAGAAGAGGGAATCTGGGAGTAAACTTTTCCAAGCTTCTGCCCCTTACTTACTTAGGGTGTTCTAGACAATGGGACTGTGAAAAAATCCTTGTATTTTTAGAACTAATCTAGAGTAATATTTAAAACAAACTTGTTGTTTTAAGCCTAGAAGCAACAAGAATCCTTTTGTGAAATAGGCTTATATCCAAAATCCTTATTTCAATGAAATGCATGTTTGTTATTACCATTCTTTCACTCCTTCTATCTCATACTAGAAACGATTATTCTTAGATTCTTTCATTCATGATCATATCATACAAATAATCATCCTTAGAATTATTTATTCTTTGGAATCTGCCTTCGTACCTATAACAGGTCTCCAGATATCAACAATATGAGCAACGTTGCTACTAACTCAGAGTCACCTTTTGAGCGAGATATGTGTCTAGAGGGATCTCAGAACCTTGAAGATGACAGAGATGTAGCCTATCTCTTGATGTGTTAAGGACGGTAGAATAAGATTAGAAAAGGGGATCCTACTTTACAAGAAGTCAGTGGTCAGCAAGCCTAAGACAAGAGAAAGAGGCAAACATTAGAGTCTGCATCACCACAAAGACAAAATAAGACATCATTGAGTCATCCCAAAAAGTCAAAGATGTTCTCACATGATCGTATCAAGATATGCCTGGGCTACTAAGGCCTATGAATGCTAAAAGGGTCTGTATGAGTATCAAAAGGACACATGTTAATGGTTTTACGATAGTCAAGCTAATCATGAGTTCTGGGTGCTGCTGATCCAACATAGAAGGGGATTGTACCAGGCAAGCTGTGAATGCCAAACAAAAAGACAGAACTTTCATTCCTCCTCAATTTCTTCACAGGTTTTCTATAGGTGGGGCATGGATTTTATGGGCCGACCCCTTTGAAAGCTTCTAGCAGGTACTGATTCATCTTTTGGGTCGTTGATTACTCTACGAAAGGGATAAAATTTGTTTCATATGCCATGTTACTAAGTCGACAGCCATCAAATTCCAAAAAATGGGTGCCAAAAAAAAAAGCCAGAAAATATCATGTTCAACACAACTGCACAATATCAAAAGTTTGCAGTCTGTTCAAAGATTAGGTGCTATATTGCAAAGGCAAAAGCAAAAGCAAAAGTAAAAAAAAAAAGAAAAAAAAAAGAAAAAAAGAGAAACCCAATAACACACTAAAAATCATGGGGAGATGACCGAGACTTGTAAAGATTGGCATAAGAAGTCACCATGTTTATAGAACGTCGGTCGGGATTTTAGCCGGGGCAACACATTTCAGTAGTCTATGAGATAAAAACGGTTTTGAAGAAGAGATTTCTTGTCTCTGAGTCTTGCCAGAATTGAAATTGGATAAGGTAAAACAGATCCAACCCTGATACGATTAGTTAAATTTGAGGAAACGAGGTTGAAAGCCATCTGTCATGGTCCAATGAACGATGTGATCTTATGATGAAGAGGTTCATCCTAGAGAATTCTATTAGGAGAACTTGATGTTGAAGAAGATTCTTCCTATACAAGAGGACTTCAGAGGAAAGTGGATGCCAAAGAACTTTATGTAGTAAAGAAGGCCTGTTTTGGAGGGACATTAATATTGATCGAAATAGATGGCAAAGATCAGCCCAAATCAATGAATTCGGATTTCGTCAAGAAGTATTTCACTTAGAAAGTGAGAGGCCAAGGCGAAAACTCGCAAAGGGAACCTTAAAAAAAAAAAAAAAAAAGGGGAGAGGCCAAGGCGAAAACCAGCAAATGGCGTCTTGAGACCAAAGGGGATTTGAGTTGAAAACCCGAAAAGAGCTGCTCAAAATTTGGATCAAAGTGGGGCATACAGCAGTCTTGCTATGCCTGAATTAACAATAAAGAGGTATGCTACGTCTTGGGGCATCAACAAAGTACTCCGAATCCCCTAAACACATATGGAGCTCAGAAAGATCATCAAGAAGTTAGTACAAAGAAGCTCAAGCTGCGATATCTGGGGCACCTAACTTCCATTTTGCCCATTCTTGAATTTGTTATCTTTGATTACCTTATTCTTTTCAAAATATGTCCAAATAAATTTCCTTCTTATTGCATTTCTATCTTTGATTAACTTATTCATTTTGAGTTACCTTCCTCTTGTTGCATTAGCAATCTTTGATTAATTTCGAGCTATACTCTCAATCAATTTCCTTCTTGTCCATCGTTTTGATCTTTTTCTAGCATTTTGCATTGAAATAACGATTAATGGACCAATAATACTTTCACAAAAAAAGTTCTGCATATTACTCTAGAAGCTTCTAAACAGTACAAGAACTTGAAACAGGACCGTTATTTGGAACTCACCATTGGAACTCACCATTGGAACTCACCAAGCCTAAGGGTTGAAGATGTTTCTAAATTGCGACTATCTCTTCAAATTCTCCGTCAAAGATATCAGTTGAATGAAAAGGCAAGATATTTCGCCAGTGATATAACCTCGACGAATGACGAGTGATGTCAACCTAAGTGTAAAAGGGGATCATTCTTTTGAAAAAAAAAAGGAGAAAAGGAAAATGATACTCTGCATTCATGCAAATATCGAGCATATACAGTTGGTCATTACACCTAGGGAATGGTATGACAAATCAAATTGGTTGGAGATCCTATACTTCCGAGTTGCAGCAAGATAAATAGTGAACCTTATTCCTCTGAAGTTGCAGTGGGAGGTACAAACTTTAGGTATAGTGGAATGGACTCTGAAATTTTAGTGGGGCAAGCTTGCTGAGCAAAATGTCATTATTTCTTCAACTTTTCTTTCAAGAATACCGGCCGAACAAGATGGCCGCATAATACGTTAGTGATAATGTCCTGATGGACAACGAGCGATGATACCTTAAGCCTTGCAAAGGGATCATTTTTATTCATTTACCATTCATTTACCATTCATAGCACATCTAATTAGGAGCATTTGATTCATTTCGATCATAGCATCCCAATTATTTGACACATTCATAATACATCTAGTTAGGAGCATTTGATTCGTTCCGATCATAGCATCCTAATCATTTGACATCAGCATAGATACATGAAATTGATTCTACAGGTCATGTCCCTAGAATTGGTGAATTCACAAGCTTTAATCCCCTAAGCAGTAGGGTAACAAGCTAAAGATTGCAGATCTTGTCTCCCTGAAGTTACAGTGGAACAGATCAAAGACAGCTGATTTTACAGATCTTAACCCCCTGAGCGGTAGGGAAGCAGATCGAAGATGATGGGCTTTAACCCCCTAAGCAGTAGGGTAACAAGCCAAATTTACAGACCTTAACCCCCTAACCAATAGGGTAACAAGCGAATTTGCAAACCTCAACCCTCTAAGCAGTAGGGTAATAGGCTGAATTTACAGATCTTAACCACCTAAGCAACAGTGGAACAGATCGGATGCGATGGGCCTTAACCCCCTAAGCAGTAGGGTAACAGGCTGGAAATCAAATATCTTCTCCCTGAAATGGCGTTGGAGCGGCTAAAAGCCACAGCAAGATCTTCTTGAAGTTTCAGTGGATCTCTTTTCCCGAAATGGCGTTGGAGCGCTAGAAGCCACAAAGCAGATCTCCTTGAAGTTTCAAAGGATCCCTTTTCCTAAAATGGCGTTGGAGCGGCTAGAAGCCACAGCAGATCTCTCCTTGAAGTTTCAGTGATCTCTTTGGCGTTGGAGCGGCTAGAAGCCACAAAGAGATCTCCTTGAAGTTTCAAATGATCTCTTTTCCCCGAAATGGCGTTGGAGCGGCTAGAGGCCACAATGCATCTCCTTGAAGTTTCAAATGATCTCTTCTCCCCGAAATGGAATTGGAGCAAATAAAAGCCACAGAGATCTCCTTGAAGTTTCAAAGGATCTTTGCTTCCTGAAATGGCGTTGGAGCGGCTAAAAGCCACAGCAGATCTCCTTGAAGTTTCAGTGAATCTTCTTCCGAAATGGCGTTGGAGCGGCTAAAAGCCACAGAGATCTCCTTGAAGTTTCAAAGGATCTTTTCTTCCCGAAATGGCGTTGGAGCGGCTAAAAGCCACACAGATCTCTCCTGAAGTTTCAAAGAATCTTCTCCCCGAATGGCGTTGGAGCGCTAAAAGCCACAGAGAGATCTCCTTGAAGTTTCAAAGTGATCTTTTCTTCCCGAAATGGCGTTGGGGCGGCTAAAAGCTACAGCAGATCTCCTTGAAGTTTCAGTGAATCTTAGCTCTCTGAAGTTGTACTAGAGCAGATTCAAGCTATCATCCTAGCTCCCTAAAGTTGTAGCGGAGTAGGCTAAAATTTACAGATTTTGTTCCTCTGAAGTTGCAGTGGAACAGACCGAAGATGGTGAATCTTGGCTTCTTGAAGTCGCAGTAAAGCAGATTTAAGCAAGTCCTAGCTTCCTAAAGTTGTAGTGGAGTAGGTTGAAGTTTGTATCTTGGCTTTCTGAAGTTGTAGTGAAGCAGATTTAAGCAAGTCCTAGCTCCCTAAAGTTGTAGTGGAGTAGGTTGAAGATTGTAGATCTGGCTTTCTGAAGTTGCAGTGAAGCAAATTTAAGCCATCATCCTAGCTCCCTACTATTGTAGTGGAATAGGCTGGAGATTGTGAATTTCATCTCCCCTGAAGTTGCAGTGGAGTAGACTTAAGTAGAGTAGGTTAAAACTACGAGCAGTTGCAGTGGAACAGATCAAAGCAACAGTTTGTATACCCCTAGGGATACAGTGGATTGGAACGAAGCTACCTGAAGAAGAGAAGATACCAAGAGGTTAAGATTCTACCGGACCAGGCAAATTTGGCCCTTTTTAAGTCTTTGCTCCATTCTCGTTACACGACAATAAGCAAAGAGGGGCACTGTGAAGCGGCCAATTGCTGCAGCCTGCACACACAAAAAATAACAAAAACTGGCCCAAAACTAGAACAAACCCAATACACCCAATTTCAACCCAAACAAAAATTAAAACCCACAGCCCAAATTTATCAGAAAAAAAGAGGAAACCTTAGGGTTCCTATGCTAGGCGCCGTGCCTCCCTCCCCCACGTGGTGTCAGCACATTTTGCGCCGGAACAGACGCCCGTCCCATCGCCTCTGTCGATGTTACCTGCAAAACAAAGGAGAAGCACGCAAAAAGGGAGGGAGAGAGTGGAGAAATAGGAAATCAGCTATAAAGCCAAAAAAATCACATGAAATGGGGGGGATTGTATTTGTAAAAGAGGGGATTTTCGGAATACAAAGGAAAATATTGTGTTTTCACATGCAGTCAAGAAATCAAAAGCAAAAAATAAAAAAGGTTGTTCTGATTCTATGCTCTTTTGTTGGTCCCTTTTATTTTGGTTTCAAATCGATTTTAAAAGAAATAAGTAAGAAGAAAAGGGTGATTACCTCGGTGTTTTAGCCTTCGTCGATCGGGATCTTCGCCTGAAACGGGAGCTTTGCGCGCGTTACCAGCCACCGGATATGGTGGTGGTCCAGCGACGGCGTGTTTTGCATGAGGACAAAACCCTAGAAGAGCATAAGGAAGGGTTCTGCTGTTGAGAAGAAAGAAATCAAGGGCCAAATGCAGTTTTGCCTTAAAAAAATCAGATTTATACCATGTATAAAACGGCACCGTTTTTGTGCCTGGCTTTTGAAGGCTAAACGGCGCCGTTCAGGCGCCAAACCCGCGACCCGACCCGATTACCCCTAGGATCCGCGTGATTTTGCGGTGAGGGGATATTTCCAATACAGGTCCTTCCCCTTTCACGCGACTTCAAATCGGCCTATTCGCATTTCTTTTTTTTTCCTTTTGAATTTGTCCCTGTAATTCGTGCACGTTTGCAAATGGGTCTGCGTCTCAACGCAGCGTTTTGAGACCCTAGATTATTTTCAATTTGAGTCCTTGTGCATTCGCGCGTTTTACCTATTGGTCCCTTTACTGATTATTACTTTATTTTCAGATTGTCCCTTTGGCTTTGGATTGATTCTAATTAAATCCTTTTAATTTTTATTCTTAATTGCTTATTCCTACAATTGTTTTGATTTTTTTTATTATGTTAATATTTTGTTATACGTTAATATTTTGTTGTTCTTTGTACATTTTATTTTTATATTTACATTTAGATATATGCTTTATTTGTTTTATTATACATCTATTTATTCTAAAGTTCTCTTCTATTCTCCGTTATTAAATTTTTTATGTTATTTATCTAAATACTCTTATACATTGGTATTCTTACATATATTATTTACGTTAAATTATGTTTTTTTAAATCCATATGTATTATTTATTTAAACTAATGTATAGTATTTCGTATATGCTTACTCTAGTCTTCTTCTTTTGACATTTATTTTAAAAATCCATTTTTACATTATCAAGTTGTATATTGTTTATTTTAGCTATCTCATCTTTTTGGTTTATCTCAAACTTTCATGCATATTACTTATTTTAAAATTATATAAATTAATCTTAAATTATTTTATTTTATGCTTTTATGTATATATTTTTTTATTATGAATTGATTTGTTATTCTGTCATGTATATCGTGTATTCTTTATTTTATCATATCTTTATTATATATTGTTTTCATGGTTTTATTATTATATGTATATCATCACCTTGAAGTAAATATATTTTGTTTCTTTTATTTTTTTTAATATTGCTGTATGTTATTTACTCCAAATCTCTTCTTTCACAATGTTTATTTCAATATTATTTATTAGTATTATTTTTATATATATGCAAATCATTTCAAACCCTTTTACATGTTTCGTTTGTAAATTTTCATATTAAATAGTTTTCAAATTCTTTCCACATCGCTTTTGTATATTATTTATATTATTTTGTTATAAATTTGTTTTCATACTTATATATATGTTTCCTATATTACCATCTTTGAATGGTTGAATGTTATGTTTTTACATGCATTGTTGATCGCCTATTGTTTTAGACATTTTCCTTTAAATTTATTTCATTGTATATTTCCTTTTAAATCAATCATCCTTATATACATGCACGTACATATATTTTTTTAAAAAATCTATTATGTATATAGTTCACTACATAAGAAAATGTTTTATTATATATTCTTTTGTTATTTAAGAACTTTTCATGTTTTGTACATTATTTAAATGTTCTTTCATTTTGTGTGTATATTGTCGATTTAAAATAGATGTATTATTTTGCATGCTATTCGATTCAAAACCATTTTTAATAATTATTTATATAGTATTTTTATCCATGTAAATTATTTCAAATTCAAGCATGTAGTACTCACTTATCGATTCATCATCTTTTATTGTTTTGTATCATGTTGGTTTCATTTTTGTCTAGTACATTATGTGGTAATTGTTTCATATAATTTCATGTATATTGGTTGCACATCATTAATTAGCCTTCTTATGTATTACTATATCAATCGCTGTTTACCCATGCTTGTAAATTTTGTTATTTTAAATTAGTTGTTTGTTTAATTTGATTGGTTAAATAAGATTATGTTGTCTTCATCTGCCAAGTGTCGTATCTTATCCCATGTTAATGTTTTCCACTTGGTTTACGAAATGTGGTTTTATAAAGTTTAAATCTCTAAGATTAATTTCATTTTATTTCAGGTCGCATTAATTTGTTTTAAGCTATTTTTATAATTATTCATTTAAAAATTCTTTAAAATGAAGGCAATGCTCGATGTTTGGTGATCCGGGAATCGTGCCCTATCGTGTTGGGTTGCGATTTCCGTTCGTTCAAGATAATCGAATATTCCTTTGGAATTTCACCCATGTCCTTAAAGTCTTTAAAACAAATGTTCGATGTTTGACAACTCGGGAAATCGTGCCCTATCGTGTTGGGTTGCGATTTCCTGCTTGTTCAAAATAATAGAATATTCCTTTTGAATTTTACTCATGTTTCTTAAATTCTAAGATAAGGCAATGTTTTGCGTTTTGGAATATCGAAAAATCGTGCACTAACTTACAGGATGTGATATTCCGATATCTCGAGACGAGAAAGTCTTTAACGATCGTTTTAAGCTAATTCAAGAATTTTAAAATCAATGTTAATAAAGGGATCGTATTTCAAATCTATTCTCGATTTTCAACTTTCGACTCTAGGACAATAATTAATCAATTTGGTACCAATTTTGGGCGTGACGAGGGTGCTTATCCTTCCTCGCACGTAACCGATTCCCGAACTCGTTTTCTCAAGTTTCGTAGATCAAAAATGTCGTTTTAGTAAACTAAAATATTTATTAGAACAAAGGTGATCCGATCACACCTAATAACGGTCGGTGGCGACTCCCATATTCGTTTTCATTTTCAAACCAAAGTCGATTCTTTTTTTTTTCAAAAAAATGGTTTCGACAGTTACTAGTGAGGAAGTATTGTCAAGAAAGGTAATTTATCATCACTAAACAAATAAAGTTTAATATACTGATAAAATTTAGGGTATATAATGATAGAATAATTTTGATTTTATTGCGGCTGCAGTTCAAGCATAGGAAAGAAGACGAATGGTCAGTAATCGACTATTATTAAAAAATATAGTGAAAAATCTAAAAAAGAAATTAAAAGAGCTGGAATTAAGTTATATAATTTTATGAGAATTAAAATATAAATATAAAATTTTAAAAGATTAAATTATAATTTTATTAATTTTAAGAGTCAAATTTTAAGTTTCTAATTTTAAGGTATCGAACCTCTTCCAGCACCTCTTGTTGTCGCTCATGTACTAACAATTCAAATAATTACTTATTATAAATACTAAAACAAATAATTAACTTAACAACTATAATTTAAATAACTTAACAATTAAATATAATAAATATAAAGATGAAGGAGAACTCACATATCTATATAGAATAAGGCTTCAACTTGAAATTTTAAAAATTTCAAAGCCTTTGTTTTACTTAAACATTGAAGTACGGCCGTACAGTATCTAGTTGTGATTAAAATAGGTAAAAAGAAAATTTGACTCACCCTATCTCATTCCCATGCCCGCAGGGGCGAAGCCAAAAATTTTTTTAAGGGGGGGCGGGATAAAATTTTCATTTTTTATAGTTTATATCTTTATAATTTGTAAAGAATTAAATCGAATTTTTATAATTTTAAGAGGGGCCAAAGTGAAATTTTACCTTTACTAATTTAAAATTTTTAAAAAAATTTAAGGACCTAAAATGTAATTTTACATTTTAGGGGGCAGGGCCCATGCCAGCCCCCTGGCTATGCCCCTGCATGCCCGCTCGTTATGAATAAGCTAACAGGTTAGATTTCGATTTTTAAAACTAGAATAAATTTTGAAAATTTTTCACCGCAAGGTTAAGTAATCATTTAAGTATATTTTGAAAATAAAATATATGGTTTGTAATGAATGATTGTTCTAATATTGGAATTGATCTGCTAACATTAGAACTTTCAAAACACGTTATTTTAAATATGAATTCTGGGTTTTAAATAAGTGTTTTCGAACTTGGATTTTTTTAAACATCTATGGGAGTTTTGTCAAAATTTTATGTTTTCAAAACATGCATTGAGTTTAATTTAAATCGAAGCTTTGAACGGATTGATGTAATTCCTCAGTATCTGATCATAACTTCTAGACAGGATTTGAGGTGTTACATCTAGTTGTATCATAGTCAAGTTGAAAAACACGGGCTATAATTTTTGGGTTTAAAACGAGTTTTTGATTTATATTATTTAAAAAATCTATGTTTTTAAAAATATATTTTTGCAATAAATAACTATATTGATTTTTGTATAAAAATGTAGAGTGAGTAGTTGATTTTTTCTTTTGTTTCCAACGAATTTCGTAGCTATACATATCGTGACGAAATTCGTCACTAAATTTGACTAATTTGTATTTTTTTGATGATTCAAATGACTTTTCAACATTCTCCAAGTGTATCAAATATATCAAAAATGATATTCAAATCCTACCTAACTCCTACTGTCAGATCAAAATTTTATTGTGAATACAATAAAATTGTTATTTCATTTAATTTATTTGATTTTTTTTAGTCACGTGTGTCGAAACCATTTTTCAAAGGGATGTTTGAAAAACGGGGATCGACTTTAAGAAAAACGAAAACGGGAGTCGCCACCAACCTTTTTAGGTGTGATTGGATCACCTTATAAAACGTTTTGGTCTACGAAAATTAAGAAAACAGGTTCGGGAGTCGGTTACGTACGAGGAAGGATTAGCACCCTTGCAACGCCTAAAATTGGTACCAAATTGAATAGATTTCTGTCTTAATGTCAAAATTTTGAAAGGATTTAAAAATAAGATCCCTTTTTTAAAACCGGAATTATTTAAGTTGAAAAATCGAGATTCCTTAGCTCCGAAAGAATACAAACATCACATCCAACATGATAGGACACGATATTCTTAAACTCTCGTAACTGAAATCATCTCGTGATTTGCAAAATCTATTTAGAAGGATACTTTAAGCATTTAGACAAACGGGAAATCGCAACCCAGCATGTTAGGGCACTATTTCTCGAATTCCTAAATACGAAAAACATTGCCTCATTTTAGAAAACCTTTTGGATAAAATATGACAATTAAATGAAATATATTTTTTAAAATAATGATTTGAGTAAAATTTAAAAAATAATTTACTAAGAGTAATACTAAAAAAAAAATTATTAAAAATGAAATAGTTTGATATGATACTAAAATTATTAAAAAAAATTTAAAATATATAAAAAAATTAGGGAAACATGGATTAAATCAAAATAAAAAGGGTTGAAAATGATAATATAATATAATATATATACATGCGTAGAAAATATATATTTGAAAATAAACTATATAAAAGGTTAAATATTATAATATATAAAATACATAATCCAATGTATAAAAGATAGGAATAAACATACATATTTGAAAAATGAAGAAATTAATATAAAAAAGGTTGAAAAACTAAGATAGACGAAGAATAAAATAAGAACAAACCACAGAGAGTAAGAACGCAAGAGGGAGAGAAATTTGAGTGAATGTTCTCAAGAATTGTTATTGCTTCCCAAAACTCAAGTGTGTTTACAATGAAGGGAGAGGCCTCTATTTATAGTTGAGCCTCCCCAAATCCAACGGTACAGATCAATTACATTAACGGTTAAGATTAAAGGATATTTACAAATTAAATCTCCAAGATTATAAAATCATATCTTCTAAGATTGTATATCATATCTAAGATTGCAATCATATCTAAGATTGTATCATATCTAAGATTGCAATCATAACTAAGATTGTATCATATCTAAGATTGCATATCACATCTAAGATTGCATATCATTGAAGATTATATTTCCATGTGAGTCAAGCTAGTAGATGGACCTTAAATCTTTTCAAGTAATGGGCCATTTCGATCAGGCCAAATTATATTTGTAATTCTGGACTGAACTTTGGACTTCTTTTTTTTTGGGGTTTATTATTTTTGTTTTTGAACTTATTTCTGGGCCCGGGCAAAATTGAGTGTCTACAACGTGTTATTAAGTAGTTACGAGATTAATTATTATAATAATGAGATTGAGTACTATAAAATAAAATTAAAAATAATGGTGAAATATATATCATGATAATAAATATTTTAAAATAAATTGAAAAAAATAATTTTGAGTAAATTTTTTGCAATATATTTTCAGCTAAACCTATCCATTTTTATTGCGAATCAATTTAGGTTTTTAAGTTATAATTATATTAATATAGTGAAAGGCTATATTTTTTAAAAAAGGGCTGAAATTAAATTGTATAATTTTTTTAAAAATAAAATAAAATTTTAAAAAATTAAATTATTATTTTATTATTTTTACGAGTCAAATTTTAAGTTCCTAATTTTAAGGTGTCAGAGCCCTGCGGACAGCAAGGCCCCTTGCTGCCGCTCCTATACTAGCAGTTCAAATAATTACTTATTATAAATACTACTGTAAATAATTAACTTAAGAATAACTTCACAATTAAATATAACAAATATAAATTTGATTGACAACCCACGTATTATAAAAAGTTTCATTATTTTTTTAAAAAATAGTATGAAATATATGTGGATTGCTATGTGAACTACTATATTTAAAAATTAATGGTTTATTTCTATTAAAAAATATTAATTCATCTCTTTTATAAAGATTTACGGTCAAATATGATTTTTTTAGACAAAGATTGAGGGCCAAATTTAACTCCAAAAAAGGGGCCAAATTGATAAAAAAAATGTAACCACTGAGTACTAAATTTGACGTTATGCCAATTCTATTTAGTTTTTAAACTTCAAAATACATTAATTGAGTTTTTAAAATATCAACATAGCATAGTAGTTAATCTAAGTGTTAAACGTCAATTAGGATATGATGTGGAACATACTTAAATACGTGGATTAAATTATAAACTTATGTATATCTATCACATGAAAAACTTAGATTTGACATATTGAAAAATAATGTCAATTAAATTTTATCTATGCAGTACATATATATGTCTTTCCAATTTGATCTATAAACACACTTCAACTCAAATGTGAATTGGCATCTAATACCTAAGGTAATTGTATGAAAGGACTTGATTGATATGATACTAATACCTTGAGGACTGAATTAAGATATTTTAAAAATTAAAGGTGAATTTTAAATCTGTATAGATTGAGAACATTAGGCCATAAATTAATGTGTTTATGGTCAATTTGTCACTAGAATAGTATAGTAGTGAACAAGTTACGTTGCTTAGTCCTTGTTCCAACCTATAAATACATGCAACAGCTGCATTCTTATCCTCACAGATTTTGTGCCAAATTTCTCAAATTAAGCTTTTGAATATTTGCTTTTGATCAATCGAAATGGCTTCAGAAGTTTCTCAAATGCCTTCTTCATCACCCCTTTCTTCCAATAAGGATGAAATGCGTCCCAAAGCCGATTATCCGCCTAGCATTTGGGGAGATTTCTTCTACAACTGTCCCGACAAGGTATACATACATATGAGCATATTGATATATAATCTTAACATATTATTTGTTTAATTATTTAGTGATTCAATAGGAAGAAAATTTTCATTATTTTGAGCAGAATATTGATGCTGAAACTGAAAAACGCCACCAACAATTGAAAGAAGAAGTCAGGAAGATGATTGTGGCACCAATGGCTAATTCAACCCAAAAGTTAACCTTCATTGATTCAGTTCAAAGACTGGGTGTGAGTTACTATTTCACCAAGGAGATCAAAGATGAACTAGAGAACATCTACCATAACAACAATGATGCCGAGAACGACCTCTACACTACATCTCTTAGATTCCGACTACTCCGAGAGCATGGATTCAATGTTTCGTGCGGTAATTATTGGAACAACAACATAGTGTTTTTAAGTTTCTCGAGTATATAATAGAATGGATTGTTTGATAACGATATTTCGTTTTGGGTAATTTCATCTCAGAGGTATTCAACAAGTTTAAAGACGAGCAAGGGAATTTCAAGTCATCTGTGACAAGCGATGTTCGAGGGTTGTTGGAACTTTACGAAGCTTCCTATTTGAGGGTTCATGGGGAAGATATATTGGATGAAACAATTTCTTTCACCACCAACCATTTAAGCCTTGCAGTAGCATCTTTGGTCTATCCTTTGTCCGAACAGGTTTCTCATGCTTTGAAACAATCAATTCGAAGAGGCTTGCCAAGGGTTGAGGCAAGGCACTATCTTTCAGTATACCAAGATATTGAGTCCCATAATAAGGCTTTGTTGGAGTTTGCTAAGATCGGTTTCAACATGTTACAACTTTTGCATAGGAAAGAGCTAAGTGAGATTTGTAGGTATGTTTTGGAATCGTTGTCACCCATTTTTTCTTTTTCATCTTTTTTAATTTTTTGGAGGGGGTTGAATTTATAGGAGGCATCATCCTCAGTATAGCAGATGAGTTGCAAATGCTAATATTTTAATCTTCAACGTATTAAAGATTTGACGACATGAACCTTGAATCATCTTTTTCACCTATTTCATTTTAGTTATATGTATTTTAAAATTTGAGGTTGCCAATTTGAATCAAGAATCTAATAATTTACTCATCAACAACATGAATGTGAAACTAATTAAACCTTTTGAAGATTCATTGTGCTAATGAGGTTTTTTATAATATGATTTTTTAGGTGGTGGAAGGATTTAGACTTTCAAAGAAAATTCCCATATGCAAGAGATAGAATGGTTGAATGCTATTTTTGGGCCTTGGGAGTATACTTTGAGCCCCAATATTCACTTGCTAGAAAGATGTTGACAAAAGTGATGGCAATGACATCTATTATAGATGATACATATGATTCATATGCAACATATGATGAGCTCATTCCCTATAAAAGTGCTATTGAGAGGTATATCTATTTTTTTTTTGTTGAAATAGGTTAGTTTTCTTTAATTGGAGATTAACATTCAAATATATATTATATATGATGAATAATTGAATATAACGATGAAGTTGGATTTAGGTGGGAAATCAAATGCATAGACCAACTTCCAGAATACATGAAACTAAGCTATAAAGCACTATTAGATGTTTATGAAGAAATGGAACAACTGGTGGCTGAGCACAAGAGACAATATCGTGTCGAATATGCAAAACATGCAGTATGTATACTGACAAACATTTATTTGGTACAAAAGAAATGAGATATTAGCTAAATTCTAGATTTAAAAAAACAATTAACTTGAATAACAATATATTGTTATTTAAATATTGTTATAGAAATTGATTTGATATTAGTGATAATTATTGAAATTTTGTTGCCTCAGATGATACAACTTGCTCAATCCTACCTTGTCGAGGCTAAATGGACTCTTCAAAACTACAAAGCATCATTCGAGGAATTTAAGACTAATGCATTGTCATCTTGTGGTTATGCCATGGTTACTATTACATCTTTCGTTAGCATGGGAGATATCGTAACACCAGAGACCTTTAAATGGGCAGCCAGTGACCCTAAGATCATTCAAGCTTCCACAATTATTTGTAGGTTTATGGACGATGTTGCTGAACACAAGGTATAATAATATATTTATGCAATCACAAGAAACTGAACTCTTATCTCAATTAAATGTCTTTGTAATGAAATCTAATTATGGTTTTTAATTATCATGATTTGAAACAAACAAAGTTTAATGTTTATATATCATATGTTTAGTCTTAAATAGGAGAATAAGAAAAAAAACCAGTTTCATTTTAGGGTTACTAGTGAGGAAGTATTGTCAAGAAAGGTAATTTATCATCACTAAACAAATAAAGTTTAATATACTGATAAAATTTAGGGTATATAATGATAGAATAATTTTGATTTTATTGCGGCTGCAGTTCAAGCATAGGAAAGAAGACGAATGGTCAGTAATCGACTATTACATGAAAGAGTATGACGTAACAGCACAAGAGGCATATGATGTATTCAACAAGCATGTTGAAAATGCTTGGAAAGATATAAATCAAGAGCTTTTGAAACCAACAGAAATGCCAACAGAAGTTTTAAATCGTAGCCTAAACCTTGCAAAGGTAATAGACATGGTTTACAAGGAAGGAGATGCTTACACATATACTGGAAAAGCGATTAAGGATGCAATCACTTCAGTGTTGATTGAGCCAGTCACACTTTGAAATTATATTAAAATTTCCTCTCCAAGCTTGTTGTTTAAGGGATAGATATTAAGTTTTAACTAATAATGTCTTATTTTTATAAAAGAAAGTACAAATCGATTGTCTTTCTACTTATTGCCTTAATAGTTCAATAAAGTTCTTTCCAAGCTTTTCGTTGTGAAAATTTTTCTATTTTCTATTTTAATTGTGTTTTATATATTTTTGGGTATAAAACAATATGTAATATAAAAATAGGATGAGTTATAAATACTTGAATTAAGATAAATTTTGTTTCAGCCATGCAAGTGGATGACTACTTGTATAATATTATATATTTATGAGTCAAACTATATGTATAATTTTTTATGGGTTAACTGGTCGAATCAAGTACGGACGACTACCAAAACAAAATGTTTTAAATCAAAGAAAAAAAAAGTAAAATAAAATTTTATTTTAATTATTTAATTTAAAAACTACAAATTAATTACAAATGTTTTTTAAATTACTTTTTTGGTCATGATACTTTTTTAGTTGGTATAATAATAATTTTAGTCATCGATTTTTATACTTTATGTCAATTTGACTATGATTATATATAAAATGATAAAAAAATGAATTTATTGTTAAAAAATTACAAAATTCTAAAAATTAAAATTTAAATAAAAGTAGATAAAACTTTCAAAAATAGATAAAGCAAGGAAATGAGAGAATTTTTTTTAAACCCTCCAAATTTTCTTTTTGTATTATTTGTATAAGAATATCGGATATCCATTCTTTAAAAAAATCATAAAAAAAACTTTAAACAAAATTATTGATTCTTTGTTTTTTTTTTTTTTTACCTATTTTGTTTGTTGACATATGCTTTTGTTATAAGAAAATAAAATTTTAGAATAAAATTTGCTTTTACAATTTGGATTTTTTAAAATAATTTAAATGAATTAAAATTAGAATAGAGTCTGAAAAAAAAAACATTGGGGAATATTTTGTATTTTCTTGACTAAAAAAAATGATATCAGTGTAAATTTCACAAGCCTTTCTAATATGAGTTTTGGATTTTCTTCAAGGGCATAGAACTCGACTTAAAGATGTTAGTAAATTGGCTTCAAGAAGTGTAGAAGAAGCATCTAATGATCTAATTCTATTTTTAAGTTTTTATTGGAATCTATTGAATAATAATTTTATTTATTTCTTGTACATATTAGTTCTTCAACAACAATATTTTCGAGATTTTATTTTTCTAGATTTTTTACTCAGAATTTTCTATTTTTTTAAATAATTTTGAGTTTTGTTATTTTTTTTATATAGAATCAAGGTCAAATTGACAGAAAATATAAAAGTTGAGGACTAAATTGTTATTATACAATCTTGAAAATGTTAGTGACCAAATTGTAATTTTTTTAGTTAACCAAAATAAAAACTTATCTGTAGTTTAGTGATTAATGGTGTAATTTTTCCAAAAATAATCAACTACACTAATAATTTTAACCAACGAGGAGGCTTTGATATTGTTGGCAGAGATTGAAATTTTTGAGTATTTTGTATTCATGCAATTTAAGTTCTATCATGCATAATTGTCATATGTGTAGGTTTTAGTTCAATACATTAATTTAAGTTCAAGTTATTTAGATTTTTAATGTATTTTATATTAGTTTAATTCTACTTTAAAAATAAATTAATAATTTTTAAAAAATATTAAGTATTGATAAAGTATTAAAGATGTACATCATTATTGATAAAGAGTATGAGAAAAAGTAGGGAAATAGTTTTATTTTGAAAATGAGTTTTTATTTTTTTATTTTAAAAAAAGCTAAGTTATCAAATACACATCAAATAATTTATTAGTTGGGGGCACAACATCTTAAATTCTCGAAAATAAAAATATACATCGTCAAATTATTACCTAAAACCCTATTTATTTCCAACTTTAATAAGGATATTCAATTATTTCGATTTAAGGCGAAAGTCATACCCGTAAATTAGGAGCACTAGTTCTTGAATCACCTAAATAAAAAAACATTACCTCAAGTACTAACTATGCGTAGTGCAAAATGGATGCAAGCACTAATGTGACTCACAATAAATCTACTCGAACATGGGGTAACATACAAAACATATAAATGTATGCAAGCATAATGTACAATATAATGATGATGGCAAAATTATGATATTAATAAAAATAGCAACATAGATAATAAAATAAAATAAAAATGCCATCGTAAAATAATAATAAAATAATAAAAATAATAGTAGAAATAATTTTAATCGATTATAATAATACTATTTAATAATCGTAATAATAATAGCATAATAGTAAAATGTCAAAAGGTAGAGTAATGCTATAATTATAATAACGATCTAATATTAACAATGATAAATTTTTAACCAAAAAAAATTAATTATCTGTGATGATTATTCAATAACGATATTAATGACGGCAGTATTTAAAGATAAAAAACTGAAATGGAATAATACAAGAATTTAAGGCTAAAAATATAAATTACATAACTTAAAAGTCAGTAGTGTAAATAGCATAAAATAGAAGTGCTAGAATTTAAAAAACAGAAACTAAAGGGACTGAGATAAATAAACAAAGGGCTAAATTGAGACTGTAATGGAATTCAAAGTATAAATTACAAAAGAATGAAGGATCAAATTAAAATAAATAAAAAAGGTACAAGGATCCAGAGAGTTACTATCCCAACCCCAGTACACATGTCACTCCTCAAGGGATCAATGGCAGGTCAAGGACTGAGATGCAAAAGGATAAACTTTTGCAAAAAAGGAAAAAAGAATCATGATGAAATTAAAAGACAACTAGAAGCAAAGGGACCTGGGCAGCAATTACACCCTCTCCTTAAAAACGCACGGATCCTAGGGGATTCGGATCAGGTCATCAGGTTAGGGCTCAATACGACGTCATTTTAGGGTATCTGAGGCCACAACCAAATGACGTCGTTTTATTAGCCTTATATAAGTTAAAAAATTTTGAAAAAGAATCATTTCACTCCTTTTCTCAAAAAAAAAAAAAAAAAAAAAACAAAACTCACATTTCCTTTCTTTTTTCCTTGAGGTTGATCATCGAGCTGCCAAGTCTCCACCATGGCCACCGATCATTGGCGACGGAGATCACCACCTCTAATTGCCAGAGTTTTGAAAAAAAAAAAACCTTTTCAAGCCTTTTAAAAGCCCTGAAAACAGATCTGGGGCTGAAATATTTTGAAACCCAACCAAAACTTGAAAAAGAACAAGAAACCTTTTGGTTACTTCATTTTTTTTAAAAAAAACCCTACCCTTTACTATCTGATGAAACCCCAAACGAATCCGAATGGATTCGGAGATCTCTCACGCAAGAAGGAGGTTGTCTTTCATCGGAGACAGCGGCCTCATCTATCTATGGTGGAAGATGAAATGATGCTCAGGTAAAAAAAGAATCTTTAATTTATTTTCTTAGAAATTTTTAAAAACATGAAAATGCCTTTGAATTCGTTTTTTTTTTTTTTTTTTTTCTTTCATTCGTAAAAAAAATAGATTGGTGGTTAGGCTTTTATAGCCGCATTAAATATTACAAAATATTTTCTTTTCTTTTTTTTCCTTTCTCTTTTGTCTCTGTTTTGTAGGTATCTTAGCATGGTGGTAGTAGGGAGACCTTCGACTCAACTATGGTAGGGGGTTGTACCCCTAGCCATTTCGGTGTAATTGTGGCAGAAGGGTCTGAGGCGTAAGATCTAGGAGTGTTGGTGACAACAGGAGTGCACTCCTCGGACGGTGTGCCACTGACATGGATAAGGCAAAGGGACGGCAACAGTTGAAGGTTTAAAAATTTTAGGGTTTCAAATGGGTTTAGGGTGATTGGGTTTTGGACTTGTATTCGGGCCTTAGGGTAGATAGATGGATAATTGGGCCTTGTTCGGCTTGTATTTATAAATGGACTATTTATTATTTTGATTATTGTTTTACCTTTTGGGCCGAACGAATTTGGGCCCTTACAACTATAATTATAGAATGAAATTTGACAAATGTATCTCCATATTCAAATGAACTTGGACATTCATTTGTCACGGTTCATTGTATACTTATTTTAAAATATTTTGTTGATTTTTTTATTTTTTATAATGTGGTCCTACCAAGTCAACATTTATTGGCTGATGTGACCTCTATTGATAATCACATCAACGTTGTCATTAGTTTCTAATAGTTCACGTTAGACAAAGAGCCTTAATTGTCAAAATTATCAATTTAGGGGTTCAATTGAGCGCAAAAAATTTAGAAGAACTTAATTGATTTTTTGAATTAATTCAAAAGCTTAATAAGCTTATATTATTTTTAATTAACATTAATAAATAAAAAAATAAATAGCCCCTCTTTCTTTATGTTACATAACTCAAAGTTCCTGGATCCTTTCTTATCCCAACCTTTCTCCTCTGTCATACCTAAGCTTTGGATCCCTCACAAATTTTCCACCCACATACACATTCAACCAGTAAACATCATCACCAATCTAGCAAAAATAATAATCAACAACCATAAATATCATGCACTTCTTTTTCAAATTTAGGAGGAACCGAATCGATGGCTTCAAAAAAAATCAACCGGCGGGATTCAATAATGAAAGGGATATATGATATGGAAGGAAGATTTCAATTCAAGTTGAAAGAGGCTTTTTTTTTGTTTTTTTTTTTTATGATTTCCTATTAACCCTTGACTACTAGGGGAAATTTTTTTGGGTTTAATTTTATTAGGTTTTCATATTAGGGTTTAGTTATATCATGCACTTCTTTTTCAAATATAGCTTTCCACGTAAGATTAATAAATTTTTCATGTGTGCGATGCTACATGTTTTACTATTAATCATATTTGACGCCACATCAAAAATTTAACAATTGATTAACTTTTTTCAATCCATTTTCAGGGAAATGATAAACACTATTATTTGAAGGGCTGAAAGAATTAAAGGGCAAAAAGGAATATTTTTTTAAAGTTGGAAGGCTAAATTAGTCAGAATTGTAAAAAACATGGCTAAAAGAACCATTATGATCGCAACTGAAGGCTGCAATTTCCAATTGCATCTCTCCCCTACAATGCTGGAAGAAAATTTGGTAGGGCTTATTGTTGATGATGGTGAAGAAAAGCCATGGCAAATCAATCTGGGTGAGGAAGCCATTTCAGTTTACTATAAGCATTGCTTAGTGGGATGCTTTGTTATTGCCAGTACTTGAGCATTTCCAATTAATAAAAAAGCACTTTGGCAAACTATTAACGGCGTTACGATTACAAATCTGGGTGAAAAATATTTTCTTTTCAAGTTTTATTATGATTGATATTGATAGGGTCATTGCTGAAGAACCATGAACTTTCAATAACCATTTCTGGTTAATACACAAACTATTGGAGGGATATGATGCAATGGAAGTTCCTCTATATTCCATAGATTTCTGGGTTCAAATTCTTGATACCCAACATATTAATGTAGGCATTTTTCACTAGTTAGATATGACTCTAAATTTATTATACATGACTTGAGTAGACATATATGAGTTCGTGTCAGGTTGAATGTGAGAAATCCGCTAAAAAGGAAGACGAATATTATCTTATAAAAACTTTTAGGCTATAGTACGACTTGATTCAACCCATAAACAAAAGTATGTTTATAAACTTAAGACAATTCATTGAGATAAATGATTCGGGTAAATTAATTTTTCTATTTTTTAAAGTTAACAATTTAAGTTATTTACATTTAATTTTTTAGTGAATATGTAAAATTATAAATGATGGTGAAGTTAAATTTAAAAATGTGATTATTTAACATATTTTAAAGTGATGTGAAATAAATAAATAATTTAATCCTTGTCCTGCTTTTGAAATGATTGATATTTGGCTTTTCTCATTCTTTTCAAGTCATTTTTGAAATATGACGTTGATATTTTTTAACCTTTAAGCAAGGGCTGGAGGAGGGGGCAGGCAGGCGCTCATCGTCCTAAACTATGAAATTATATTTTTAGCCCTTTAAGTTGTATATAATTTTAAATTAAATTATGATGTGTTATTTTCTGTGAGTCTTTTGGGCGAATGTAAACTGAGATTGTAGCCTTCTTTGAATTTCTGCGAGTTAGATCTGCGGCTCTACTTTGCGAGTTGTTCCCGCGGATAAGAGCTCTCCTTGCGAACTCATCTCGCTGCAGGACCTGTTCGAGTCGTGGATCAAAGGCCTGAGTCCTTTTTGGGATCTGGGTCAGCGGTTACTGATGTATAACAAACTTTAAGAATTTAAAAGATTAAATTATCATTTTATCAATTTTAAAAGTAAAATTTTCAATTTTCAATTTTAATGTGTCGGGCCTCTGCTAGCATCCTTTGCTGCCGTTATTGTACTAACTGTTCAAATAATTACTTATTATAAGTAAACTAAATAATTAACTTAACAACTATAAATTGAATAACTTGACGAATAACTTGATAATTAACTTTTATATATATATATATATATATATATATATATATATATATATATATTACTTAAATTCCTCTCTGTTGATATAAACTCAAAAATGTGGGCGTGCGTGTGAGAGATTAACTACATTTTCTTTTATTTTTGCTATAATACTCTAAAAATTATTACAGTAAGAAAGTAAGATATTATCTTTGATATAGTAAAATAAGGAAATAAAGTGACAAAAAGAGAAATTTTGAGTTATGTCAATATTGGAAAGTATATTATGATATATTAATTCCAAGAAAGGACTAAATCGCAAAAGTGAGAAAAGTTTTGTGGCCCAAGAGTAAATATTCAAAATTTGAGAGGTTAAAGTGTAAATCTAAAAATTTTGAAGGACCAATAGTGAAAATATTTAAAGGGTGGAATGATCTAGAAACTAAGGAAAATATATGAATTAAGGCCAAATTGAATAGGTGAAGAAATATGAGGGACTATATCGCAATTTTATCAAATTAAGTGATGAATCAATGATGGAATTTTAAAAAATCACAAAGGGCAAAATGAATCAAGGAAGATAATTTTGAAGAGTAATGATGATGATGATGAGTTTTCGACTTAGTTCCTATTTATTTCTAATGCGTAATTTGGGCCTCGAGGGCTCGTTTGAGGGAAAATATGTATAATTTTGATTGGTTTCTAATATGAATGCTAGATGAAATGAAATGTCTGATAATTAATTTTGTAAACTCTGGTAATACTCCGTAACTCTGTTCCGGTGACAGATTTAGTTTAGAGGTGTTACATTTGCATCCATTTATAAGATAAATCCATATCAATAGATTGCTTTAAAGCGAAGTCAAATAAAACTCGAATCTAATTGAGCTTTCTATTAATTTTTAATGCCGGATTTAGAGTTGGTTAGGTTTTTTTTGGTTGGGGTCACAATATGGTAATAGAGTATCGAATTATATTTAAAATAGGGAAAAAGAAAATTTGACCCATCCTATCTCATTATCATCATTAGTTACTATAAAGATAAAATATTAAAATATTAATTTAATAAAATTTTAAAATAATAATTATCAATAAAGATATACATCTTTATTAGTAAAAGGATATGAGAAACAGTAGTGGAGTATTTGTTTTTAAAATGAGTTTTTTATTTATATTATTTTAAAATTATTAATTTTTTAAAATATTTTTTTTGTATAAAAGAGTAATGTGAGTAGTTGAATTTTTCTTTTATTTTCAACGAATTTCATAATTATATATATCCTGAGAATTTCGTCACTAAATTTGATTAATTTGTATTTTTTTTTATGATTCAAATGACTTTTCAACATTCTCTAAGTGTATCAAATATATCATATTTCAAGGTAAAAAGATACGTACAACACTGGTAAATCCTCATTAATCTCGTACAGTCCCATCATTATAGAATCATAAATGATAATAAGAATAAAATAAAATAAAATGTACCAAAAATTCAGTCATGCACGTGGATAATCATTTTCTGTTTTTGGTCACTATTAAAACTCAAACAGCGCAAATGTTAGATTTCTCGCTATTTTTATTTATAAAAATGACTTTGATTTAAAAATGTTCACCTAAATTATCTAAAATGAACAGTAAATAATAGTAACGATCATCTAGTTTTTAAAATTTAAATTTACTGTTAATTTCAAGTCATTTGGATGAATATTTTTAAACCAATGTCATTTTTATAAATATTAATTTTTTTGGATCAGATAAGTAAAATAGCCTTGGATATCTAATATAACATAGTTAAAAAAATAATATTGCAATGAATCAAAATATGATCAATGTGCTTTTTTTTTTTTTATATGATCAATCAAGTTTCAAATAGTAAAATAAAATTTAAAAAAAATAAATTTTGGGTAGTTATTTTTATTTTGTCTGAATTCAAGATTTGACCTAATTCAATTTGACTATAGAATGTTAATAACTTAAACTCAAATGGACCCAAACCTAAATTGTCATCAACTTAGAAAGAAACCAATTCTAATTTTTTTTTCTCAGTCAATGTTCATACATGATACTAGAAAGATGTTGAGAAAATCCAACCTATTTCCAAGTCAAAATTACAAAACACCTGCATAAACAAGGAATATTTCCAAGTCAAAATTACAAAACACCTGCATAAACAAGGAATAAGTTATCTGGCATCATACCTAACTCCTAGACCTGCTCATGCTCGGCTCTGCTCGAAAACTCGCTTGAAATGTGAGGAGATTTGGGTAAAAATATAGACTTGTTTAAAAAATGGGCCGGGCCTCGAGTAAGGCATTTTTGGCCCAGGCCCGGCCTGAATTCACTGAAAGGCAAAAAATTTGCTTTTTTTTGTTTTTTAATACTATTTTCTTGTTATTGTCTTTCTATTTTGCTACCATTTTACTATTACATTGCTACTATTTTGTTGTTATTGTTTGGATATTATATAAAACTTGTTTTATTGTTAATTTTGTTATTATTTTAGAGGCATTTGTTAATTTTATTATTATTTTAGATCCATTTGTTCCCACTTTTTCTCTCAAATTCTTTGAAAATTTTCTTAACCACCCAAAAGAAGAAGTGAAGTAGAGACACTAGAGAGTTAAAATATCATCTTGGAAGAGAGAAATTGGAAGTGAAACTGGAGAAAATGGTAGAAAAAGTGAGGAAATTAAAGAGACAAGGTAAGTACTTCAAGAAATTTACTTTATTTAATTTTAATCAAGTATAGAGTATGCTAAATTAGCTAAATTAGTTGAATTAATTGTGAATGTGCTAATATTATGTATGAAAGTTAAAATGGTATATTGAAGTAGTAGAAAAAAGAGAATAAATTGTAAAGTAAACAAAATAGGTTATGTGAATTTGAATGTGTAAAAGAGAATACAAACGAAGTGTGATGATATAAAAAGTGAATGTCTGGGAAAATTTCAAGTTACATTAAATTTTTTATAATAAGGACTAAATTGTAAAGTGTACTTAAGTTTATGTGTGAAATAAAGTATTGTGTTAGGAAGTTTAAATGGAATGTTAAGTGCTAGTGAATTAGTTACAAATTAAGTGATGTTAAAGTGAAATTATAGTAAATAATGAATTTTCAAGATATTAGGAATTAAATTGTAATTTATAAATGAAATAAGAGAAGTTATAATAAAAGTTGATGATAAGTGAGTTTTAAGGATTAAATTGGACAATAATTAAAATTATAATGAGTATGTATGTCTAAATGAAAGTTAATCCAAAGAACCATGAAAGAGTAAAATTAGCGTTAAAATAGTTTATGGACAACAACAATGGTTCAAATTTGAAAAATCACCAAAAATTGTGGAAATCAAATTAGAGGTTGAATAAAATATGAAATTAAATTTTATTGAGTATAGTTTTTCATAGAATAAATGGTGTAAGTAATGAAATTATAAATTATGAGATATAATAAATTTTATGAGACAAGGTCAGAATGATTTCGGGTTCCCCTATTCTGACTTTGGAAAATCATCAAAAGTTTTAAAAAAAAATTATGGTTTTAAATTTATATGTTTAAATTCTTAATGAGTATATTTTCAAGAAAAATAAACAGAAACATTATCCAAACCCCGTACTAAGAGATAATTAATTTTTAGTAAATAAAGGTCAAAGTTGTCAAATAGCAGAATAGAGATAAATTTGAAGATTTTACTGTACTTATTCACTAAATTATAAATTCTAAAATTTTTATGGTAGAAATATATTTGAGTCTAGTTTCAAAAACATCAAGAGGTTTTTAATTTAGAATTTTTTAGCTCAAGATATAAATAATTTAGTGACTATGACTCAAATGGACAACTTTGAATGAACATATAAGTAAATAGTGGAGTTATAGACAATGTTACATATAAGCATGTTATATACATTAAGGATGTGGAATAGAGAGGAGGAGAAGAAAAATATATATGAATATTCAGCTAGTATGGGTTTACATTAAAAATGGATAATTTTCATGCTTTAGGCTCAGGGACTAAATTGAATAAAAATAAAAATTTAAGGGCAATTTTGTAAAAATGTCAAAAATACCCAAAATTTCATGAAATGAATTGTTTTATTGTCTAAATTAACGTATGGAAAGAAATTATTAATATCAAGTGGGTTTAGAGCATTAATTTTGTTGTATGATGATAATATTAAGTGATTTTGTTAAATATTGATGTTAGTATCAAATTGTGAAAATAGTTAAAATATTAGGGTTTGGTATTAAATTTATGTTTTATTAAGGCTGTATGATAGCCTAGAATATTTGGATAAATTATTAATCGAGAAAAAGAATTAAATGATTTGATAGATTAACTAGTTGACGGACTAAATTGTAAAAGTTGTAAAAGCTAGGGTAATTGTGTAAATTTGAAAAATTGAAGGGTATAAATTGTGAAATGAATTGGAACAGAAATATATGCTAATGAATAAGAAATTTTATATTTTAGAACAAGATTCTGAAGATACTCGTGAAAAAAGAAAAATAGCGGAATAGTCCCTGAACTCCTGCAAATATTTCAACTCAATTCAGGTAAGTTTGTATGGTTAAAATTTAATGTTTATTTATTAAATTGATGAATGATATTATGTATTTATTCATATCTATTGTTGAAAATAAAATTATTGTTAAATTATGAAATTGAATTGAATGATCAAAATAAGTGGAACGCGAGATTGAGTACAATCGTTCTGTGGCAAATGATGAATTGATGAAAAATTACCCAAGTAAACCGAGGTTCAACATTTTTTGCGAACTTTCATGTTTACTTTTTATTTAGCTCTCACGAGCTTCTGTTAACTCATATGAGTTTCCATTTAACCCTATTGGGTTTCCATTCAGCTCTTTTGAGCTTCCGTTTAACCCTATTGGGTTTCCGTTTAGCTCTTTTGAGCTTCTGTTTAACCCTTATGGGTTTTCGTTCAGCTCTTATGAGTTTCTTTTCAACCCTTACTTGTTTCTGTTTAGCACTTATGTGCTTTAGTTTAGCCTTTGGGCTTCTAAAAATGATTGTACTCATATCTGTAAGTCGTTCTTCGAATGCTAAGTTTTCAGGAGTTGTCTTGGATGATATATGTATATGAAGAAATAATAAAAGATGATATGTATCATGAAATATATCTATCAATATCTTGATATGTTGTTACATGAAAATTATGTAAGTTGAGATGAGTAATAAATTCAAGTGTGACATGTTGAGATAACAAGTTTATTGTTGTTGAAATTATATGAAACATGTTCAAGCATGCTAACAAGTGTTGTTGTTTGATACTTAGGCAAGTGCTAAATTTCTAGTTGAATGGTAATATGTTTAATTATAAGATGCATTGAAATGGTAAGTGCTCAAATGAAAACATGCTTGTGCTCATGATAAAGTGGTAAGGTTGAAGTTATGCAATTTCTTACGAAATGATTTACCATGTGATTAATTCGAAAAAGGGTCTATGTTTAAATGCACTAGCTTGTAGCTATGATGGAATGATATATATGCTTATGACTGGTGTGTTATGCATACGGAATGAATGTGGAAAGTAAAGAAACACAAATCAAAATAAAGAAATTTGGAAGAGTTAAAGTTGTTTAAAATCCTACTATGCTAGGAATAATATGTATAAGTGATACTATAGATTTATTCACTTAATGAGATGTTAAATATAACTTCATGAGTATTGTGGAATCAATATTGGATTATTCTTGATATGTTTAAATTTCATAATTGAAAAGAAGTATTAGGATTAAAGTTTATACGAGCTTATTAAGCATTCATTACTTATGTATTTGTTTTTTACTTCTCAAATTATCAGAAGCTCGATTGGGTTGGAAGCTTATTGGAGTTGTATCACACTATTCATCGGTTCTATCGGTAGTTTCGAATGTTTTGATTTTGGTTATAATGGCATGTATAGGTATTTTGTTTAATGATGGTCTATACGTAATTTATTGGGTTAGCCACTTATTTTGACTTGTTTTGGATGTCTAATTATGGCTTGTTGATATGTGTAATGTTGATTGTAGATTGACATAGAATTGGGTGAGAAATATGACTTGTAGAATGACTTATTTTCGTCCACACGGGCAGAGACACGAGTGTGTGTCTCAACCGTGTGGGACACACGGTTAGGTGACATGGCCGTGTGACCCCTACAGTGTTGAAAATTTTAAATATTTTCGATTTTTTTTTGAGTTTTCGACTTAGTTCCTATTTGTTTCTAATGAATAATTTGGGCCTCGAGGGCTCGTTTGAGGGACAGTATGTATAATTTTGATTGGTTTCTAATATGAATGCTAGATGAAATGAAATGTCTGATAATTAATTTTGTAAACTCTGGTAATACTCCGTAACCCTGTTCCAACGACGAATTCGGGTTAGAGGTATTACATTTGCATCCATTTATAAGATAAATCCGTATCAATAGATTGCTTTAAAGCAAAGTGAAATAAAACTCGAATCTAATTGAGCTTTCTATTAATTTTTAATGCCGGATTTAGAGTTGATTAGCTTTTTTTTGGTTGGGGTCACAATATGGTAATAGAGTATCAAATTGTGATTAAAATAGGGAAAAAGAAAATTTGACTCATCCTATCTCATTGTCATCGTTATTACTATAAATATAAAATTTTAAAATATTAATTAATAAAATTTTAAAAATAATAATTATCGATAAAGATATACATCTTTATTAATAAAAGGATATGAGAAAAAATAGTGGAGTAGTTGTTTTTAAAATGAGTTTTTTATTTATATTATTTTAAAAATATTAATTTTTTAAAATATAAATTTTGTATAAAAGAGTAATGTGAGTAGTTGAATTTTGCTTTTATTTTCAACGAATTTCGTAATTATATAAATCGTGAGAATTTCGTCACTAAATTTGATTAATTTGTATTCTTTTTTATGATTCAAATGACTTTTCAACATTCTCTAAGTGTATCAAATGTATCAAATTTCAAGGTAAAAAGATACGTACAACACTGGTCAAATCCTCATTAATCTCGTACAGTCCATCATTATAGAATCATAAATGATAATAAGAATAAAATAAAAAAAATATACCAAAAATTCAGTCATGCACGTGGATAATCATTTTCTCTTTTTGGTCACTATTAAAACTCAAACAGCGCAAATGTTAAATTTCTCGCTATTTTTATTTATAAAAATGACTTTGATTTAAAAATGTTTACCTAAATTATCTAAAATAAACAGTAAATAATAGTAACGATCATCTAGTTTTTATAATCTAAATTTACTGTTAATTTCAAGTCATTTGAATGAATATTTTTAAACCAATGTCGTTTTTGTAAATATTAATTTTTTTTGGATCAGATAAGTAAAATAGCCTTAGATATCTAATATAACATAGTTAAAAAAATGATATTGCAATGAATCAAAGTATGATCAATGTGCTTTTTTTTTTTATGATCAATCAAGTTTCAAATAATAAAATAAAATTTTAAAAAAAATAAATTTTGAGTAATTATTTTTATTTTGTCTGAATTCAAGATTTGACCTAATTCAATTTGACTATAGAATGTTAATAACTTAAACTCAAATGGACCCAAACCTAAATTGTCATCAACTTAGAAAGAAACCAGTTCTAATTTTTTTTTCTCAGTCAATGTTCATATATGATACTAGAAAGATGTTGAGAAAATCCAACCTATTTCCAAGTCAAAATTACAAAACACCTGCATAAACAAGGAACAAGTTATCTGGCATCATACCTAACTCCTAGACCTACTCATGCTCGGCTCTGCTTGAAGACTCGCTTGAAATGTGAGGAGATTTGGGTAAAAATATAGGCTTGTTTAAAAAATGGGCCGGGACTCGAGTAAGGCATTTTTGTCTCAGGCCTGGCCTGAATTCACTGAAAGACAAAAAATTTGCTATTTTTTTTTTTGTTTTTTAATACTATTTTCTTGTTATTTTCTTTCTATTTTGCTACCATTTTACTATTACCTTGCTACTATTTTGTTGTCATTGTTTAGATATTGTATAAAACTTGTTTTATTGTTAATTTTGTTATTATTTTAGAGGCATTTGTTAATTTTATTATTATTTTAGATCCATTTGCTTGTTAAGTTGCATCCACCTTAGTGTTATTTAAGTATACATATTTTTTAAAATTTGTTTTCAATTTGTTGGGAAATATTTATTTTGATGTTTTTAGTATTTTTAATGTATTATATATATTTAAAAATTATATAAAAATAATATAAAAAATTAATACGGCCGGGCCAGGCTCGGCTTTAGCATTTTTATCAAAGCCGGGCTTAGGTATTTAGGCCCATTTTTCAGACCCAGTCCTATCAAATGGGCCTAAATATTTTGTTGAACCCAGTCCAACCCGACTCATAAACACCTCTACTAACTCTTAATGCCAAGTTAAAATTTTTGTGAATACAATGAAATTGTTATTTCATTTAAATTATTTGATTCTTTTTTGAGTGATGTGTTATTAAACAGTTACGAGATTAATTATTATAATATAGAGTTTGAATATTATAAAATAAAATTAAAAATAATGGTGAAATATATATCACAATAAAAAATATATTAAAATAAATTGAAAAAAAAATTTTGTGTAGTTAATTTTTTGCAATATATTTTGAGCTAAACCTATCAATTTTTATTGAAAATAAAATTTGAGCGAATCAATTTAGATTTTTAAGTTATAGTTATATTAATATAGTGAAAAATCTAAAAAAGAAATTAAAAGAGCTAGAATTAAGTTATATAATTTTATAAGAATTAAAATATAAATATAAAATTTTAAAAGATTAAATTATAATTTTATTAATTTTAAGAGTCAAATTTTAAGTTTCTAATTTTAAGATATCGAACCTCTGCCAGCACCTCTTGTTGCCGCTCATGTACTAACAATTCAAATAATTACTTATTATAAATACTAAAACAAATAATTAACTTAACAACTATAAATTAAATAACTTAACAATTAAATATAATAAATATAAATATGAAGGAGAACTCACATATCTATATAGAATAAGGCTTCAACTTGAAATTTTAAAAATTTCAAAGCCTTTGTTTTACTTAAACATTGAAGTACGGCCGTACAGTATCTAGTTGTGATTAAAATAGGTAAAAGAAAATTTGACTCACCCTATCTCATTCCCATGATTAGCAGGGCTAAGCCAAAAATTTTTTTAGGGGTGGGGATAAAATTTTCATTTTTTATAGTTTATATCTTTATAATTTGTAAAGGATTAAATTGAATTTTTATAATTTTAAGGGGGGCTAAAGTGAAATTTTACCTTTACTAATTTAAAATTTTTAAAAAAATTTAAGGACCTAAAATGTAATTTTACATTTTAGGGGGGCCGGGGCCCATGCCAGCCCCCTGGCTATGCCCCTGCATGCCCGGTCATTATGAATAAGCTAACAAGTTAGATTTCGATTTTTAAAACTAGAATAAATTTTGAAAATTTTTCACCGCAAGGTTAAGTAATCATTTAAGTATATTTTGAAAATAAAATATATGGTTTGTAATGAATGATTGTTCTAATATTGAAATTGATCTGCTAACATTAGAACTTTCAAAACACGTTATTTTAAATATGAATTCTGGGTTTTAAATAAGTGTTTTCGAACTTGGATTTTTTTAAACATCTATGGGAGTTTTGTCAAAATTTTATGTTTTCGAAACATGCATTGAGTTTGATTTAAATCAAAGCTTTAAACAGATTGATGTAATTCCTCAGTATCTGATCATAACTTCTAGACAGGATTTGAGGTGTTACATCTAGTTGTATCATAGTCAAGTTGAAAAACTCGGGATATAATTTTTGGGTTTAAAACGAGTTTTTGATTTATATTATTTAAAAAATCTATGTTTTTAAAAATATATTTTTGCAATAAATAACTATATTGATTTTTGTATAAAAATGTAGAGTGAGTAGTTGATTTTTTCTTCTGTTTCCAACGAATTTCGTAGCTATACATATCGTGACTATCGTCACTAAATTTGATTAATTTGTATTTTTTTGATGATTCAAATGACTTTTCAATATTCTCCAAGTGTATCAAATATGTCAAAAATGATATTCAAATGACTTTTTTTTGTGAATACAATAAAATTGTTATTTCATTTAATTTATTTGATTTTTTTAGTCACGTGTTATTAAGTAGTTACGAGATTAATTATTATAATAATGAGATTGAGTACTATAAAATAAAATTAAAAATAATGGTGAAATATATATCATGATAATAAATATTTTAAAATAAATTGAAAAAAATAATTTTGAGTAGTTAATTTTTTGCAATATATTTTCAGCTAAACCTATCCATTTTTTGCAATATATGTTTAAATTTCATAATTGAAAAGAAGTATTATGATTAAAGTTTATACGAGCTTATTAGGCATTCATTGCTTTTGTATTTGTTTTTAACTTTTCAAATTATTGGAAGCTCGTTTGGGTTGGAAGCTTGTTGGAGTTGTATCACACTATTCATCCAGAATGACCCAAATTTCAAAGTGATACCGAACAAGATGATTTGAAATCACTAAATCCGACATGTGAGCTTAGATATTAGTAAGTAAATGTTAAGTGTGGTTTTAGAAATAATTTTGAATTAGTGAAATTATGTAGTGTAGGAAGTTGTAGATAAAACGGAATAAAAACGAGGTATCAAGACCTCGAATTCATAAACCGAGCCATAAATATTTTTAAAAATATTTATGGAGTGTAAATAAGTTAGTATTAAAGTTTCACAAGAAATTTTAAGGTTTCGTAGTTAATTAGGTGAAAAGGACTAAATTGAACTAAGTGCAAAATTGTAGATGTGATTAAATAGCTCTAGTAATAATTAAAAGAGGACTAAATAGGCAATTAGACACCTATTATTGGGCTGGACGGCATGTGTGTGCAGGAAAATTAAAAATCAAATGTGAACAAGGGGCAAAATTGGAAATAAGGTAATAATTTAATTGTAAAATATGATATATTAGGTAAAATCTAGAGTTTTCTTCATTTTCTTCATCTTCATCAGATAAAAATACCATTAGAGAGTTTTTAAGAAGCTGGTTTTTATATCCTACAGCATGTAAGTTCAACTCTTGATTATTTCTTGCAATTTTTGTATTTTTGAGACTTTTACAACTAGGTCCATATGATTAATTCATTAGTTTTTGATAATTTTGAAAGTTGCCATGAACAAGTGCTGAAATTATATGATGATTTATTATGGAATTGAGGTTTTAATTTTATTATATGATGATTTTGTGAAGAGATTTTTATAGAAATCACTATTTAGGACCTAATCGTAAAAGTTGTGAAATTAGGGTTTTGTGATGAAACTTTGAATGTCAAAGGCTGTGAAATAGTTTATAATGTTTAAATAAAGTGTTATTTGAGAAGAATTAGTTCAATTGATGAATAAATTAAGTAGGGACTAAATTGTAAAAAAATTGAAAAGTTTAGGGTAATAGTGTAATTTCACAATTTTAAGGGCATAATTTGTGAAATAGAATAGAATTGTAATGGATGCTAATGAAGGAATGATTTTATAATTATAGATCAAGAAAACGAAGTGAATCGTGGAAAGAAGAAAATTCAAGAATAGTCCTGAATTTCTACGACTTTTGCAAATTAGCCCAGGTAAGTTCATATGGCAATTTAATGTTTGATTGTGAAGATATTATGATTTTTAAGTATATTATTGTAGATGAATACTATCAATTTGTAACAAGTATGGAATAATAGTTAAATAAAAGTACACATTAGTTGGAACAATGGATTTGAGTGCTTTCATTCTGTGACCATGATGAATTGACGGAAAAGATGTGATAAGTACGCCCGTCTAAGACCATAGCTGGGCTATGGCATCGGTGCAATGTGATATGTGTTCCCGTATAAGACCATAGCTGGGCTATGGCATCGGTAAGATGTGATAATGTGATTCCGTATAAGACCATATCTGGGATATGGCATCGGCATGTGATGTGATCTGTGTAAGACCATAGCGGAGGACTATGGCTTCGTGTGTGATATGTGACAATGTGCAAGTCCATAGTTTTCTATGGCAATGTGTTAATGAAGCACTCAATTCCATTAGTTCTCAATAAATTGTCAATGGAAATAAATGAGAAAAAAAAAAAAGGGGCCCAAAGAAGTTAAATTTGTGAATAGGAATATGAAAATTATTCAAAGGAGCTTAATAATGGATTTGTGATTTACAAGGTAAAGTAGTTAAATTAAAAGATATATGATTGTGTACAATGTTCGGTAAGATTTGTGTTTTTATGCCTATGAGCTTACTAAGCTTCAATAAGCTTACTTGTGTATGTTTGATATTTTTATGTAGATTGAATTAAAGTGAAGTTGGTAGATCGGATCAACACAACAAGGCACACTATCCAGATCAATTCCGGTAGCTTTTGCTTTATGTTTAAAGATTTATATGGCATGTATAGAGTTTGAATGAATTAAAGTAAAGATGTTATAAACTAGTTAACAATATTTTGTACTAAAACAGTTTTTGGTTAGTAGCAATAGTTTGACTTTGAAAATTCACCATAAATTATGAAAATATAATTAGAGGTTGAATGAAATATGAAATTAAATCTTATTAAGTCTAGTTTCTTATAAAAGAAATTATGTATGAAATGGAATTGTAAATCATGAGATATAATAACTTTTGTGAGATAAGGTCAGAGTGATTTCAAGCTCCCCTGTTCTGATTTGTAAAAATCATTAAAAATTGTACAAAAATAGTTAGAGTCATACTATACATGTATGGATTCCTTATTGAATCTATTTTTAATAGAAACAAACTTCATAGTTATTTGAATTCTGTACAGGAGAAATTTGGTTCTGTAGTACACAGGGGTCAGAGTAGCCGAACCCTGAAACAGGGGAGACTTTAACTAATAAACTGTACTAATTGGCCCAACCAAAAATTCTAGAAAAAAATTAGTGAGTAGATATATGAGTCTAGATTCAGGGAAAATTTACGGATTTAGATTTCGAGTTTCGTAACTCGAGATATGATTTTTTAGTGACTGTGATGCAGTTGGACAGCTTATCTGGAAAAGGTAATATAAATTGCCTGAATTTGTTTATGTGCTCAAATAAGTTTAGTAATGCCTCGTGCTCGACTCCGGCGACAGTCTCGGGTAAGGGGGTGTTACATTTATTGGTATCGAGCTTTCGGTTTAGCGATTCTCGGAATATGTATGATGTGAAAAGTGTCTAGAATTACATGCCATATAAATCTGTGATAGTGTGATGTGTATGATCCGATCTAATCCTTGCTTTTATTATAGATTATCTTCGATTTGAAAAGATGTCAGATAGACCAGAACAAAACGAGAAAGAAGAAGTTAACAGCAGAGTACAAACCTCTGAACAAGGAACAAGTAGTGAAGTTCCAATTTCATTGTTATGAGAACAAGAACTCAAAAATATGATTTATGGCTTCATGAATCAGTGGTATAATGAGAATGTACGAGAAAGAAATCAGACTCCGCAACCTCCTCCCCCTATTTCAACATCGATAGTACCCCCGGTTGCTCCTCCACCTCCTTCGATAACTGAATCTGGTAAACGTTCTCCATTTGAAAAGCTTAGAAAACATGGGGCTGAAGAATTTCGGGGAAGAACAGATGATGATCCTGTGAAAGCTGAATATTGGTTACAAAGTATAATGAGGGTTTTTAAGCAAATGGCGTGCTCACCAAATGATTACTTAATATGTGCCGTGTCGTTATTGAAAGAAGAAGCTTATAACTGGTGGGAAACAATAGAAGCTGTTGTACCGGCTGAGAAGATCACTTGGGAATTTTTTCAAAATGAATTTAAGAAGAAATATGTCGGTAGAAGATATCTGGATAAGAAGAAAAGAGAATTTCTCGACTTGCGACAGGGAAACAAGTCAGTAGCTGAATACTGAAAGAGAATTTGTTTATCCGAGCAAATATGCTCGAGATATAGTACCCATCAAGAAGAAATGTGTCAGATTTGAAGAAGGGCTTAATGATGAGATTAGAATGATGATAGGGGCCAATGAGATACGAGAATTTGTTGTTCTATCAGATCGTGCTCAAAAGCTTGAAGAAGTATATAATAGAAAGATGCAACGAGATAGAAGAAGTAAAGAATCTTTCAAAAGAAGTGCATCTAAGTTTATTTTCGCTTTTACTAGGTGAAGAAATCTAAAGAGGAATTCAATGAGCCACTTCAAAGACCTGAAAGATCGGGAAAGAGTAGACTAAGACAATCTGATTACAAGACATCTGACAGACCTGCTGTTAGTGTGGGTAGTGTACAAAATACCCAACGGCCTAAGTGCCAACATTGTGGAAGAAGTCACCCCGGTGAATGTAGAAGTAAGTTAGGGGCTTGTTATAAATGTGGGGCCACTGATCACTTTATTCGTGATTGTCCCCAATTACAAGTAGAAGAAGTGGAACAGAAGGAGAAACAGAAAACTCCTCCTCAAAAAGGAAGACGCCTGGTCAGAGCAGTTCTACAGGGCTACTCGTTCGGGTATGAAAGATACTGCTAGTCGATCAGAAGTTAAGGCCCCAGCTCGTGCTTATGCCATTCGAGCAAGAGAAGAAGCAACAGCTCGAGATGTAATTGCTGGTACTTTCTATCTTTATGATGTTCCTGTGTATGCTTTAATAGACCCTGGGTCTACTCATTCATATATTTGTACTGTGCTAGCATCTGAAAAGAATTTATTTGTTGAGCCTACTGATTATGATGTACAAGTTACAAATCCGTTAGGTCAAAGTGTGGTAGTTAATTTAATATGTCATAACCGCCCACCGAAAGTTAAGGGTCGTGATTTCCCACGATTTGATGTCACTACCCTTTCGGAATTTGATATTATCTTGGGCATGGATTGGTTAATGAAACATGACGCGTAGTGAATTGTCGAGAAAAAAAGCGAATTAGTTTGAAATGTCAAACAGAGATATTATTTTGGTTGAGTCTCGAAATTTGGATGATACGGTTAGAATGATTTCTCTATGTCCGCTTTCGTAAATTGTTGCGTAAAGGAAATGAGGCATATTTAGCCTATATTCTTGATACTCGAGTTCGAATCAAAGTTAGAGCAACTATCTCATTGTGAATGAATTCATGGAGTATTTCTGAAGAATTACCGTGTTTACCACCCGATAGAGAAGTTGAGTTCGTGATAGATGTGCTTAGGAACAGCTCCCATATCGCTGGCACCGTATAGAATGGCTCCAGCAGAATTAAGAGAGTTAAAAACGCAGCTTGCAAGAGTCATTAGACAAAGGGTTTATTAGACCGAGTATGTCGCCATGGGGTGCACTGTCTTATTTGTGAAAAAGAAGGATGGTTCATTGAGGTGTGCATAGATTACAGCAACTAAATAAGGTAACGGTTAAAAATAAATATCCTTTGCCTCGTATTGATAATTTATTTGATCACTTAAGGGTGCTGCAGTGTTTTCAAAAATAGATCTCGATCCGGGTATTATCGATTAAAGGTAAAGGAATGTGATGTGCCAAAACAAATTTTTAGAACTTGGTATGGTCATTATGAGTTCTTAGTTATGCCATTCGGTTTGACAAATGCTCCTGCTGCTTTTATGGATTTAATGAATCAAATTTTTCAGTCTTACCTGGATAGATTTGTGGTTGTGTTTATTGACGATATAATCGATCTATTCAAAGACAGAATCCGAGCATGCTCAAAGACTTGAGAGTTGTGCTACTGATTTTGAGGAAAAACGCTTATATGCAAAATTTAGTAAATGTGAATTTTGGCTTCATAAAGTAGGATTCTTGGGTCACATTGTGTCAGTTGATGGTATACGGGTAGATCCAAGTAAGGTGTCAGCGGTGATTAATTGGAAAACTCCAAAGAATGTTACGGAAGTACGAAGTTTTCTTGGATTAGCTGGGTACTATCGTCAATTTGTGAAAGACTTTTCACTGATTGCTTCACCGATAACCCGATTATTACAGAAAAATGTTGAATTTGTATGGTCTGATGATTGCCAACGAAGTTTTGATCAATTAAAGAAAATGTTGACAGAGGCTCCAGTGTTAACTCAGCCTGAATCTGGTATGCCATATGTAGTGTATAGTGATGCATCTCTGAATGGTTTAGGTTGTGTACTGATGCAGTCAGGAAAAGTTGTAGCATATGCTTCTCGACAGTTGAAACCACATGAGAGGAACTAACCTACACATGATCTTGAATTAGCTGCCATAGTATTTGCTTTAAAAATTTGGAGACACTACCTATATGGAGAGAAATGTTATGTGTATACAGATCATAAAAGTTTGAAATATTTAATGTCGCAGAAAGAGTGAACTTGAGACAGAGCGATGGTTAGAGTCTGTTGAAAGATTACAATCTTGTCATTGATTATCATCCGGGTAAGGCAAATGTAGTGGCGGATGCACTTAGTCGGAAATCGTCATTATTTGCTCTTCAGCGTTAAATGCTCATTTGTCTCATTAATGAAGATGGTTCTGTGTTAGTTAAATTAAAGACAAAACCAGTATTCTTTCAACGAATTCGGGAGTTACAAGATGAAGATCCGGTTGGTGTTGAAACGACAAATGGTTCGGGATAATTTGAATTTAGAGTACTCTATTGATAAAAGTGGTATGTTATACCATCGTAATAGAATTTGTGTCCCGAATAATTTAGAATTGAAGAAGAATATTTTATCGAGGCTCATAGTAGTATGTACTCGATTCATCCGGTAGTAAAGAAGATGTATTGTGATTTGAAGAAAATGTATTGGTGGCCTGGTATGAAACGGGAAATTTGTGAATTTGTGGCCAAATGTTTAATCATCAACGTAAAAGTCGAACATCAAGTGCCTACAGGTTTTGTTACAACCCGTAATGATTCCGTAATGGAAGTGGGAACATGTGACGATGGATTTTGTATCCGGGTTGCGGTGACTCAAAGAAGAAAGATTCGATTTGGGTGATAGTAGACAGTTAACTAAATCGGCGATTTTATTCTGTCGAATGATTTTTCACTTGATAAGTTAGTAGAATTATATGTGTCGGAAATTGTGAGATTACATGGGGTGCCGACATCAATTATTTCTGATCGAGATCCAAGGTTTACTTGAGATTTTGGAATAAACTACAGAAGCTTTAGGAACTAAGTTAAAATTTAGTATGACTTTTTCACCCTCGGTGATCGACGCAATCGAGAGCGAGTGATTCAGATTTTGAAGATATGTTAAGGTGTCAGATACTCGAGTTCGATGGCAAATGGAAAGGTACTTACCTTTAGCTGAATTTGCTTATAATAATAGTTATCAAGCTAGTATCAAAATGGCACCGCTTGAAGCTGTCAGACGGAAGGAAGTGCGTAACCCCGTTGTATTGGTCGAATTAAGTGAATCAAATTAGTGGAGTGGATTTAATTCGGGAAACTCAAGAGAAAGTTTAGATTATTCGAGAAAGTTTGAAAGTCGCTTAGATCGTCAAAAGTCGTATGCGATTTGAAAAGAAGGGATATAGAGTTCAATGTGGGTGATCATGTGTTCTTGAAAGTTTCTCCGTGGAAGAAAGTTTTACGGTTTGGTAGAAAAGGAAAGCTTAGTCCATGATTTATCGGACCATACGAAATCATTGAGAGGATCGGTCCGGTAGCTTATAGATTGGCCTTGCCTCCGAACTTGAGAAAATCCATAATGTATTTCATGTATCTATGTTGAGACGATATAGATCGGACCCTTCACATGTGATTCCTCATACTGAGATAGAGCTACAATCAGATATGACTTATTCGGAGGAACCAGTGAAAATATTAGCTCGGGAAGTTAGAGAACTACTGAATAAACGAGTACCATTAGTAAAAGTGTTATGGCATCGACATGGATTGGAGGAGGCAACTTGGGAAACGGAAGAATCTATGAGATCACAATATCCGCATTTGTTTTGGTGCACGAAATTTGAGGACGAAATTTCTTAAGGGAGAGTTGTAACAGCCAAATTTCAAAGTGATACCTGGAACAGTGATTTGAAATCACTAAATCCGACATGTGAGCTTAGATATTAGTAAGTAAATGTTAAGTGTGGTTTTAGAAATAATTTTGAATTAGTGAAATTATGTAGTGTAGGAAGTTGTAGATAAACGGAATAAAAACGAGGTATCGAGACCTCGAATTCATAAACCGAGCCATAAATATTTTTAAAAATATTTATGGAGTGTAAATAAGTTAGTATTAAAGTTTCACAAGAAATTTTAAGGTTTGATAGTTAATTAGGTGAAAAGGACTAAATTGAACTAAGTGCAAAATTGTGAGATGTGATTAAATAGCTCTAGTAATAATTAAAAGAGGACTAAATAGGCAATTAGACACCTATTATTGGGCTGGACGGCATGTGTGTGCAGGAAAATTAAAAATCAAATGTGAACAAGGGGCAAAATTGGAAATAAGGTAATAATTTAATTGTAAAATATGATATATTAGGTAAAATCTAGAGTTTTCTTCATTTTCTTCATCTTCATCAGATAAAAATACCATTAGAGAGTTTTTAAGAAGCTGGTTTTTATATCCTACAGCATGTAAGTTCAACTCTTGATTATTTCTTGCAATTTTTGTATTTTGAGACTTTTACAACTAGGTCCATATGATTAATTCATTAGTTTTGATAATTTTGAAAGTTGCCATGAACAAGTGCTGAAATTATATGATGATTTATTATGGAATTGAGGTTTTAATTTTATTATATGATGATTTTGTGAAGAGATTTTTATAGAAATCACTATTTAGGACCTAATCGTAAAAGTTGTGAAATTAGGGTTTTGTGATGAAACTTTGAATGTCAAAGGCTGTGAAATAGTTTATAATGTTTAAATAAAGTGTTATTTGAGAAGAATTAGTTCAATTGATGAATAAATTAAGTAGGGACTAAATTGTAAAAAAATTGAAAAGTTTGGGGTAATAGTGTAATTTCACAATTTTAAGGGCATAATTTGTGAAATAGAATAGAATTGTAATGGATGCTAATGAAGGAATGATTTTATAATTATAGATCAAGAAAACGAAGTGAATCGTGGAAAGAAGAAAATTCAAGAATAGTCCTGAATTTCTCGACTTTTGCAAATTAGCCTAGGTAAGTTCATATGGCAATTTAATGTTTGATTGTGAAGATATTATGATTTTTAAGTATATTATTTTAGATGAATACTATCAATTTGTAACAAGTATGGAATAATAGTTAAATAAAAGTATACATTAGTTGGAACAATGGATTTGAGTGCTTTCATTCTGTGACCATGATGAATTGACGGAAAAGATGTGATAAGTACGCCCGTCTAAGACCATAGCTGGGCTATGGCATCGGTGCAATGTGATATGTGTTCCCGTATAAGACCATAGCTGGGCTATGGCATCGGTAAGATGTGATAATGTGATTCCGTATAAGACCATATCTGGGATATGGCATCGGCATGTGATGTGATTCGTAAAGACCATAGCAGACTATGGCTTCGTGTGTGATATGTGACAATGTGCAAGTCCATAGTTTTCTATGGCAATGTGTTAATGAAGCACTCAATTCTATTAGTTCTCAATAAATTGTCAATGGAAATAAATGAGAAAAAAAAAAAAAAAAGGGCCCAAAGAAGTTAAATTTGTGAATAGAAATATGAAAATTATTCAAAGGAGCTTAATAATGGATTTGTGATTTACAGGGTAAAGTAGTTAAATTAAAAGATATATGATTGTGTACAATGTTCGGTAAGATTTGTGTTTTTATGCCTATGAGCTTACTAAGCTTCAATAAGCTTACTTGTGTATGTTTGATATTTTTATGTAGATTGAATTAAAGTGAAGTTGGTAGATCGGATCAACACAACAAGGCACCCTATCCAGATCAATTCCGGTAGCTTTTGCTTTATGTTTAAAGATTTATATGGCATGTATAGAGTTTGAATGAATTAAAGTAAAGATGTTATAAACTAGTTAACAATATTTTGTACTAAAACAGTTTTTGGTTAGTAGCAATAGTTTGACTTTGAAAATTCACCATAAATTATGAAAATATAATTAGAGGTTGAATGAAATATGAAATTAAATCTTATTGAGTCTAGTTTCTTATAAAAGAAATTATGTATGAAATGGAATTGTAAATCATGAGATATAATAACTTTTGTGAGATAAGGTCAGAGTGATTTCAAGCTCCCCTGTTCTGATTTGTAAAAATCATTAAAAATTGTACAAAAATAGTTAGGAGTCATACTATACATGTATGGATTCCTTATTGAATCTATTTTTAATAGAAACAAACTTCATAGTTATTTGAATTCTGTACAGGGAGAAATTTGGTTCGTAGTACACAGGGGTCAGAGTAGCCGAACCCTGAAACAGGGGAGACTTTAACTAATAAACTGTACTAATTGGCCCAACCAAAAATTCTAGAAAAAAATTAGTGAGTAGATATATGAGTCTAGATTCAGGGAAAATTTACGGATTTAGATTTCGAGTTTCGTAACTCGAGATATGATTTTTTTAGTGACTGTGATGCAGTTGGACAGCTTATCTGGAAAAGGTAATATAAATTGCCTGAATTTGTTTATGTGCTCAAATAAGTTTAGTAATGCCTCGTGCTCGACTCCGGCGACAGTCTCGGGTAAGGGGGTGTTACATCATCGGTTCTATCGGTAGTTTCGAATGTTTTGATTTTGGTTATAATGGCATGTATAGGTATATTGTTTAATGATGGTCTATACGTAATTTGTTGGGTTAGCCATTTATTTGTCTTGTTTTGGATGTCTAATTATGGCTTGTTGATATGTGTAATGTTGATTGTAGATTGACATAGAATTGGGTGAGAAATATGACTTGTAGAATGGCCTATTTTCATCCACACGGGCAGAGACACGAGTGTGTGTCCCACACAGTCAGGTGGCATGGCCGTGTGACCCCTGCAGTGTTGAAAATTTTAAATATTTCTGAATTTTTTTGAGTTTTCGACTTAGTTCCTATTTGTTTCTAATGCGTAATTTGGGCCTTGAGGGCTCGTTTGAGGGAAAATATGTATAATTTTGATTGGTTTCTAATATGAATGCTAGATGAAATGAAATGTCTGATAATTAATTTTGTAAACTCTGGAAATACTCCGTAACTCTGTTCCGGCGACAGATTCAGATTAGAGGTGTTACATTTGCATCCATTTATAAGATAAATCTGTAATAGCCCATTTTTGCCCGGCCCATTTCAGTATTTAAAATAATAAACCCCCCAAAAATAAAAATAAAACAAAGTCCAAGTCCAGTACAAAATTACAAATATAATTTGGCCCGATCGAAATGGCCCATTACTTGAAAAGATTTAAGGTCCATCTACAAGCTTGACTCATATGGAAATGTAATCTTCAATGATATGCAATCTTAGATATGATACAATCTTAGATATGATTACAATCTTAGATATGATACAATCTTTGATATGATTGCAATCTTAGATATGATACAATCTTAGATATGATTGCAATATTAGATATGATATGCAATCTTAGAAGATATGATTTTGTAATCTTGGAGATTTAATTTGTAGATATCCTTTAATCTTAACCGTTGATGTAATTGATCTATACTGTTGGATTTGGGGAGGTTCAACTATAAATAGAGGCCTCTCCCTTCATTGTAAAACAACTTGACTTCACTTGAGTTTTGGGAAGCAATAAGAATTCTTGAGAGCATTCACTCAAATTTCTCTCCCTCTTGCATTCTTACTCTCTCTATAGTTTGTTCTTATTTTATTCTTCGTCTATCTTAGTTTTTCAACCTTTTATTTTATTTTAATTTCTTCATTTTTCAAATATGTATATTTATTCCTATCTTTTATACATTTGATTATGTATTTTACATATTATAATATTTAACCTTTTTATGTAGTTTATTTTCAAATATATATTTTCTATGCATGTATATATATTATATTATCATTTCATGTATTTTGAACTATTGCATTATATTTTTATAATTTTTAAATGTTCTATTTATTCATTTTTTTAGTGTATGTCATTTATCTTATTTGTGCATAGTTTCATTTTTTTATATGCTATGTTTAATTATTTCTTTTATGTGCTATTTTATGATATATATTGTTGTATAATTTTTTGCATTTACTATTTTTTTTATTTTAAATGCATGTTTTATTGGCTTATTATTGCAATATTCTATTTTATATGATTCTTCATACATCAATAAAAAATGAGATTCAAAAATTTTCAAATAAAAAGGCAATGCTTGATATTTGGAAACTTCAAGAAAGATAGTGCCCTAACTTACTGGGTTGCAACTTTTGCTAGTTGAGTTCGAATAGTCAAGCACCCTTCTAGGTTTTAAGGTTTTCAAAATACGAGTAATTGTCTTGAAATTTCAAAGCGTTGTGTCCTAACTTACTGGATATGGCGTTTTGTCGTTGTAAGATAAGAATTTTCAAAAGGGGCTAGCTTAGCTTCGAATGTCTAAAAAATATTGCTTCCTGACTTACTAGATGTGATGTTTTGACTCGTTTGAAACAAATGAACCCTAATTTTCAAAATTAAAATATTCTAAAGAGGATTGCATCTTAAAACTTTTGAATTTCCGACATTAAAGACACTTGATAATCAATTAGGTACCAATTTTTGGACGTTACGAGGGTGCTGACCCTTCCTCGTACGTAACTGACTCCTGAATCCATTTTCTCGACTTTCGTAGACCAAAATTAATGTTTTAAAACAAAACATTTTATAAGGTGATCCAATCACACCTAAAAAGATTGGTGGCGACTCTCGTTTTCGTTTTTCTTAAAGTCGATTCCCATTTTCCAAAACACGATTTAAAAATGGTCTCGACAGCTTGGCGACTCCGCTGGGGACTAATAAGAGAGTCAAGTCGTGTAATTGATTATCTCTTGTCTTAATGTCGGAAATTAAAAATTTTAAAATTTAATCCTCTTTACATTACATGTGTTTGTATTATTGCATGTGTTGCTATATTCTAATACGCATTGCATTTGCATGACCGTTGTGTTTACACCCTTAAGTGGGCGTGAGAAGCTACGCCTTCGTGAGGTTTTCGCCTCCGTGCAGGATAGTGGATCACTTTCGGGATACATCCGTACCTATGGTTTCGTGAGATTTTCATCTCCGTGTAGCCATAGGGAAATGTATTCCCCTGAACTGAACTCGATTCAAATGAGCCTATAATGGGTGAGGATCGAGGAATCTGCTGGTTCAGGTACCTAAAACTTTAGAACCAACCTCATATAGAAAAAACTGCAAGAGCCCAACTTAGTTAGAGTTAAGCTTTAGATATTACCCTTATAAATTATTGTTGAGATTTATTGATATCATGTGATACTGACTATTTCTTTTCTTTTGTTTGCATGACATTTTGCATTTACAAAAAGTATCTACTCATGGTCAGTTTCTAAGTTAGAGAATTTTATTATGGAGAACGGACTTCTTGATAGAGTGGAGGGCAACGCTAACGTCCATATATGGTCAAGTGCAAACTCAGTTAGTAAAGAAAAATAGTCTAGCCATGGGATATGTGTCAAAGCTGTCAGACTACATTCGTATCAGCGTCACGCAGGATAATCAACATGAGTTAAAGGAAATATGGGACCAATGGGGTATCAAAGCCAAGCAGTTGTTCTACAACAACCATGGGGACTCGCAGTACTTGCTAGACTTGGGAATAGACGAGAATTTGTTTCGGGCCATCACTTAGTATTGGAATCTTGTATACAGTTGATTTACGTTTGAAAAAGCCGATATGGTATCCGTGGTGGAGGAATATTCAGTTTTGTGGCGTTGTCCTATGATTCAAGTTTACTCAAAGGCTGACCGTATTCCAAATTTTATAAGGAACTTGATGAACGTCATGGGGATAGGGAGTGAGCTAAAATGGAAAGAGCAGGAAGGAAAATGGGCAGTCTTGGAATTCCTGCCTCTTCCGCCACTGGTGTGTCTTAATGTTGTTTCCAATCAAAGCAAAATTAGATACGAAGAAGATTGTTCGACACTATGGCAAGGCGTGCTGTAGGGAAAAAGGTAATGTACTCATCAATCATTTTAAGGTGAGCAAGAAGAGTATTGATGGACATTTCCACCATTACAACATTTCTCTTTCATAGGAAGATGGTCGATGGTAAGAGTGTTAGAAGGAAAGTGATTGACAGAATGCATGGACCTACAAAGGTAAGTTGGGTGGGAAGAATTGTTTCTATGATGGTAAAAGGCTTATTTATTATAGGACCAAACAACAAGCATGAGTTTACTATGTTGCACTTATCAAAGATAATGGAAATGCAAGCCTTGATGATCTGTCAAAATGGACTCAAAAGAATGAGATTAAAGAAGTCCATATCATTTAAAAGATCTTTAAAGTAGAGATTAACTATGCTGAGAAGATACCCATGTAAGCATTTCAAAATGCTTTGCATGGACAGAATCTGAAAGCTCTCAAGAAACACTAAAGGTGTTAGATATCATTTTAAAGTAGCATGCTAAGCAGGAATGCCCACTTGTTTGCCAATCTTTCTTTCAAGATAATCAGAACAACTTCACAGACATTGGAAGAGGTGTCCATAAATGTAGGGATTATCTCATGGGTGAAGCCATAGCTCAAATTCGGGATGGTAGTAGATCATTTACGGACCATGAAGGTACAAGCTGATACATTGAGCATGAAATACAAGCTACAGTCAGATCATTGTCAAGAGTTAGCTTTGTTGAGTTAGAACTTTAGGCCATAGAACGAAGGCGTATTTGTAATCCATTCATATGTAAAGATATTCTTTTTCTAAATAAAGTTTTCTAAATGAAATTGAATCGAGATCGATACCTTTTGCATTCATGCATTTGTATCTCATAGCATTTCATTGCATCATTTGCATTCAAAATTTTAAAAAGACCCTAATTAGTTAAAGTTATTAAAAAGAAAAAGAAAAAGAGAGAGAGAAGAGGGTCACGGCTAAGTGAAAAAAAGTTGAATGGGAATTAACGATATTCCCTTACATATCCCCGACTTTTGTGTCAGGAGGGATAGCTTACCCGGAGAAGGGGGTGTTTGGAAATGAAAATCATCCCATCAATGTCATACATGAGAAAGGGACTGAACAAAGAAACCTTGAGGGCATTCGCCCTAACGAACCGGGAAGTTCTTTAAACAATTGGACTGCAGAAGAACTTCTTGTAATTTTTAGGAATTTTATGGAGTAATATTCAGAACACTCTTGTTGCTCTAAAGCCTAGGAGTAATGAGATTTCTTTTGAGAAGTGGGCTCATGTTCAGACATTTTTATTTTCAATAAAACATACTTTTATTATTTATCCGAGTAAATATGCTTTCATTCTGATTCTTTTGACCTTTGACATTCTTTATAAATTTTCATTTCATGTAAATAATCATTCTTGAATTCATTTATTCCTTGTATATTCTTTTGTGTGCCTATCATAGATCCCTAGATATCAATGACACGGGCAACGATACTACAGATTCAGAGTTCCTTTTGAGTGTGATATGTGTTTAGAAGAATCTCAGTACTTTGAAGGTGACAGAAATTGTAACTTGTTTCTAAATTTGTTGAAAATAGTTTTTACCCCATGAAGTGGTGGTAGGAAATATAGCCTTAGAGGAAGAAAAGATTGAAAAATTGGAATTAGCTAAGGAGACAAAATAAGACCTTGTTGAGACTATTATGGGAATTCAAAAATGTGGTCCAAAGAGGCATGCAGGAGGATTTGCAATTGCCAGGATAAACATGAGGTTTTGGGGCACTGTTGGTCCACCATGGAAAGGGATCGCATCAATTGTACAATGAATATCAAATTTAAAGGAGTCAAGACTTATGGGGTATGTATGTTATGGGCCCGAGCTCGTCAAAAGTTTCAAGCTGACAATGACTCATCTTTGTGGACGTCAACTACTCCATTAAGAGGGGAGATAGCTTTATATGCCAATATTACAAAGTCAAAAGTCATCCATTTCAAAAATAAAATTATATATAACTGCACAATGCCAAAAGTTTGTAGTCTTTTCAAAGATAATGCGCCATACCACAGTACAACAAAGGTTGCCAAAAGAAAAGAAAAGAAAAGAAAAGAAAAATTACAGAAGATTACCAAGACTGGTAAAAATTGGCATAAGAAACTACCGTCTACTCTCTATGCTTACGCTGGGGCAAACACCTTTAATTCCAGTAGGTGCATTGTTTGGCTTTCCTGAGTAGTCGATGTGCCGTCAATAGCTGCGATGATTAGCTCCAGGCGGTGGCCATTGATTTCCAGCTATGGGGCATCAGGCCGCACACAGTCTCTGAAGCTTAAAATGATAGATTCTTTCTTCAAAACTAGTTTCTGACAAAGTGGATGACGGTATCATGAAGGAAGCTCTCTTAGAGTTCTATACAAGTTCAGGGAAGAGGAAACCTGATTAAATCATTATTTTCAGGGATGGGGTTAGCGAGTCTCAAGTCAATCAAGTTTTGATCAAGTTATTGACGCTTGCAAGTTCCTTGACGAGAAGTGGAACCCTAAATATTGTGGTTATTGTTGTACGAAAAATCATCATACCAAGTTTTTTCAGCAGAGATCTCCTGACAATGTGCTACATGGTACTGTCATTGACAACAAAGTATGCCATCCAAAAAACAATGATTTTTACCTTGGTACCCATGCTGGAATGATTGGAATCACGAGGCAGACCCACTATCATGTTCTCTTAGACCAGGCTAGGTTTTCGGCTGATGATCTGCAAGAGTATGTTCATTCTCTATCCTATATGTATCAAAGGAGCACCACAACCATATTTGTTGTGGCTCCTATTTACTACGCTTATTTGGCAGCTTCACAGTTGGAGGCAATTTATGAAGATTAGGGATGCTTTAGAAACATCATCGAGTCATGGTAGGATGTATGCTCCGGAAGTAACCTCTGTACCTCAGCTTTCCAGGTTGAAGGATAAAGTCGGCAACTTCATTCCTATCTGCTGAGAATCATTGAACCATCTTTTTGTAGGGTTTGACAAACAATAACCAGGACTGTTGTTGGGGCAATCCCTTTCTCATGGGCTTATGAATTAAGATTTTTCCTCCAAGCTTTTGCTGGAGTCAAGAATTGAATACCTCTAGTAAACTTGAAAGTATTCATCCTAAGCAAATGTACCAAGAATGGATGACAGAGACTTATAACAAAGAAGGTTCGTCCAAAAGAATTTTATAAAGGAAACCTTGTGCTGAAAAAGATCCTTCCCATGCAAAAAGATGTCGAATTAGGAAGGGCCATATGTTGCGAAGAAGGCTTTCTCTAGAGATGCACTGATTTTGATAAGAAATTGATAGGAAAAATTTATTTGATCCAGTGAATTCAGACTCGGTCAAGGAGTACTTTGTCTGAAGGAGAAGGGAAGCCAAGGTGAAAACCCGCAAAGGGTACTTTGGGACTTCTATTTCAAAAAAAAAGGAAAAAAAGAAAAGAAAAAGAAAAAATGGAGAGGCCAAGGTGAAAACCCGCAAAGGGCGCCTTGAGACCAAAAGGGTTTTGAGTTGAAAACCCGAAAGGGCAGCTCAAATTTGGAAAGTCATGCAGTGACCTTGCTATACCGGATTCAACGAGTAGTGAAGTATGTTACATATCAAGGCATCAACGAATTACTTTGGATCCTTTAAACACATGTTTAACTCAAGAAAATCTTCATGGAGCTGGTGTATAGACGCTCAAGCGGCGATATCTGGGGCATCTGATTTCTATCCTATTTACTATCTTTGGATTCTTTTTCTTTGCAAAAATATGTTCTCAGGTTAATCATTTTGCATTCCTTCCAATAATTTGTCCAAATCTAATTATCCTCAGGATCAATTTGTCTCCTATTATTCATAAAGCATGTTGCATTGAAATAATGATAGATGAACTAAAATATCTTCACAAACGAAGTTTTGCATATTACTCTGGAAATTTTTAGATAATACAAGAAACTGAAACAAGACAGTTGTTTAAGGAATTCTCATATGTATGGGTTGGATATACTCGAAAGATTTTCTTCTTCAGTCCAAATAAGCAATATTGATCTTAAGAAAAGATCATTTCAAAAATATCTTCAGTGGGTCGTAAAATTTGAAGAATGGTACGGTAGACCAAATTGATGGAATAGATTCGAGGCATACGAGCAGAGTATGATTGATATGTCGAGAAGAATGATGTGGAAAGCTCGATAGATGAATGAGTGATGACGTCCGAAATAGGAGTTATTTTCATAAACATTTTGCATCATAATATGTCTAATTAGGAGCATTTGACTCATTTCGATCATGGTATCTTAATTATTTGGCATAAGCATAAATTCCAGGAAATCAATTCTACAGGTGGATTCCCAAAGGACAATGTAGCAAGATTGATTGAAAATTACAAAATTCAGCGCTTTAATCCCCTAAGCGGTAGGGTAACAGTTAAATTTGCAGATCTTATCTCCTAAGCAATGAGTGGAGAAGATCGAAGACTCGCTTAATCCCCTAAGCGGTAGGGTAACAAAGTTAAATTTGCGAGATCTTATCTCTCTAAGCGAAGAGTGGAGCGGATCGAAGACTCGCCTTAATCCCCTAAGCGATAGGGTAACAGTTAAATTTGCAAATCTTATCTCCTAAGCGGTAGTGGAGCGATCGAAGACCCACCTTAATCCTCTAAGCGGTAGAGGTAACAGACTAAAATTACGCATCTTATCTCCTAAGCGATGGCGGAGCGGTCGACGACAAAATTCAGCGCCTTAATCCCCTAGCAAAGAAGGTAACAAAGTTAAATTTGTAGATCTTATCTCCTAAGCGATGAGTGGAGCGGATCGAAGACTCGCCTTAATCCCCAAGCAAAGAGGGTAACAGTTTAAATTTGCGATCTTATCTCCCTAAGTAGTAGTGGAGCAGATCGAAGACTCGCCTTAATCCCCTAAGCGGTAGGGTAACAGGTTAAATTTACAGATCTTATCTCCCTAAGCAGTAGTGGAGCAGATCGAAGACTCGCCTTAATCCCCTAAGCAGTAGGGTAACAGGTTAAATTTGCAGATCTTATCTTCCTAAGCAGTAGTGGAGCAGATCGAAGACTCGCATTAATCCCCTAAGCAGTAGGGTAACAGGTTAAATTTGCAGATCTTATCTCGCTAAGCAGTAGCGGAGCAGATCGACAACGACTCGCCTTAATCCCCTAAGCAGTAGGGTAACAGGTTAAATTTGCAGATCTTATCTCCCTAAGCAGTAGTGGAGCAGATCGAAGACCCGCCTTAATCCCCTAAGTAGTAGGGTAACAGGCTAAAATTACAGATCTTATCTCCTTAAGCAGTAGTGGAGCAGATCGAAGATGCGCCTTAACTCCCTAAGCAGTAGGGTAACAGGTTAAAGTATAGCAGATCTGGCCTTCAGGTGTTCATGCTGAAGCAGATCCAAGATGATTTGGCATCTCTGTATTGTCAGAGAACAAATCGAAGAAACAGATTTGGCATCTCCATATTCGACGGAGAGCAGATCGCAGACATATAGCAGATCTAACCTTCAGATGATTAGACTGAAGCAGATCCAAGATGGTTTGGTATCCTTGTGCTTACAAGGAGCAAATCGAAGACATAGCTGATTTGGCTTTCACGTGTTTATGCTGAAGCACATCTAAGATGATTTGGCATCTCTGTATTGTCAGGGAACAAATTGAAAAAGCAGACTTGGCGTCTCTGTGTTTGACGGAGAGCAGATCGAAGATATCAACATAACAGTCATGAGTTTGCAAGAAGCAGATTGAAGCCGTCAAGAGGCCATTTAAAGAAGATCAAGAACTCAAGACTCGACAAGACCGGGCAAAATTGGTCCTTTTATAGTCTTTGCTCTATTCCTGTTACACAGCAATGAGCAAAGCGGGGCAGCTGTAATAGCCCATTTTTGCCCGGCCCATTTCATTATTTAAAATAATAAACCCCCAAAAAATAAAAATAAAACAAAGTCCAAGTCCAGTACAAAATTACAAATATAATTTGGCCCGATCGAAATGGCCCATTACTTGAAAAGATTTAAGGTCCATCTACAAGCTTGACTCATATGGAAATATAATCTTCAATGATATGCAATCTTAGATATGATACAATCTTAGATATGATTGCAATCTTAGATATGATACAATCTTTGCTATGATTGCAATATTAGATATGATATGCAATCTTAGAAGATATGATTTTGTAATCTTGGAGATTTAATTTGTAGATATCCTTTAATCTTAACCGTTGATGTAATTGATCTATACCGTTGGATTTGGGGAGGTTTAACTATAAATAGAGGCCTCTCCCTTCATTGTAAAACAACTTGACTTCACTTGAGTTTTGGGAAGCAATAAGAATTCTTGAGAGCATTCACTCAAGTTTCTTTCCCTCTTGCGTTCTTACTCTCTCTATGGTTTGTTCTTATTTTATTCTTCGTCTATCTTAGTTTTTCAACCTTTTTTTATTTTAATTTCTTCATTTTTCAAATATGTATATTTATTCCTATCTTTTATACATTTGATTATGTATTTTATATATTATAATATTTAACCTTTTTATATAGTTTATTTTCAAATATATATTTTCTATGCATGTATATATATTATATTATCATTTCATGTATTTTGAACTATTGCATTATATTTTTATAATTTTTAAATTTTCTATTTATTCATTTTTTTAGTGTATGTCATTTATCTTATTTGTGCATAGTTTCATTTTTTTATATGCTATGTTTAATTATTTCTTTTATGTGCTATTTTATGATATATATTGTTGTATAATTTTTTGCATGTATTATGTTTTTCTTTTATTTTAAATGCATGTTTTATTTGCTTATTATTGCAATATTCTATTTTATATGATTCTTCATACATCAATAAAAAATGAGATTCAAAAATTTTCAAATAAAAAGGCAATGTTTGGTATTTGGAAACTTCGAGAAAGATAGTGCCCTAACTTACTGGGTTGCAACTTTTCTAGTTGAGTTCGAATAGTCAAGCACCCTTCTAGGTTTTAAGGTTTTCAAAATACGAGTAACTGTTTTGAAATTTCAAAGCGTTGTATCCTAACTTATTGGATATGGCGTTTTGTCGTTGTAAGATAGGGATTTTCAAAAAGGGCTAGCTTAGCTTCGAATGTCTAAAAAATATTGCTTCCTGACTTACTGGATGTGATGTTTTGACTCGTTTGAAGCAAGTGAACCCTAATTTTCAAAATTAAAATATTCTAAAGAGGATTGCATCTTAAAACTTTCGAATTTCCGACATAAAGACACTTGATAATCAATTAGGTACCAATTTTTAGACGTTACGAGGGTGCTAACCCTTCCTCGTACGCAACTAACTCCCGAATCCATTTTTTCGACTTTCGTAGGCCAAAATTAATATTTTAAAATAAAACATTTTATAAGGTGATCCAATCACACCTAAAAAGATTGGTGGCGACTCCCGTTTTCATTTTTTTAAAAGTCGATTCCCATTTTCTAAAACATGATTTAAAAATGGTCTCGACAAAATCCATATCAATAGATTGCTTTAAAGCGAAGTCAAATAAAACTCGAATCTAATTGAGCTTTCTATTAATTTTTAATGCCGGATTTAGAGTTGGTTAGCTTTTTTTTGGTTGGGGTCACAATATGGTAATAGAGTATCGAATTGTATTTAAAATAGGGAAAAAGAAAATTTGACCCATCCTATCTCATTATCATCATTAGTTACTATAAAGATAAAATATTAAAATATTAATTTAATAAAATTTTAAAATAATAATTATCGATAAAGATATACATCTTTATTAATAAAAGGATATGAGAAACAGTAGTGGAGTAGTTGTTTTTAAAATGAGTTTTTTATTTATATTATTTTAAAAATATTAATTTTTTAAAATATTTTTTTTGTATAAAAGAGTAATGTGAGTAGTTGAATTTTTCTTTTATTTTCAACGAATTTCGTAATTATATATATCGTGAGAATTTCGTCACTAAATTTGATTAATTTGTCTTTTTTTTATGATTCAAGTGACTTTTCAACATTCTCTAAGTGTATCAAATATATCATATTTCAAGGTAAAAAGATACGTACAACACTGGTCAAATCCTCATTAATCTCGTACAGTCCCATCATTATAGAATCATAAATGATAATAAGAATAAAATAAAATAAAATATACCAAAAATTCAGTCATGCACGCTTTTTGGTCACTATTAAAACTCAAACCGCGCAAATGTTAGATTTCTCGCTATTTTTATTTATAAAAATGACTTTGATTTAAAAATGTTCACCTAAATTATTTAAAATGAACAGTAAATAATAGTAACGATCATCTAGTTTTCAGAATCTAAATTTACTGTTAATTTCAAGTCATTTAGAGGAATATTTTTAAACCAATGTCGTTTTTGTAAATATTAATTTTTTTGAATCAGATAAGTAAAATAGCCTTGGATATCTAATATAACATGGTTAAAAAAATGATATTGCAATGAATCAAAATATGATCAATGTGCTTTTTTTTTTTATGATCAATCAAGTTTCAAATAGTAAAATAAAATTTAAAAAAAATAAATTTTGAGTAGTTATTTTTATTTTGTCTGAATTCAAGATTTGACCTAATTCAATTTGACTATAGAATGTTAATAACTTAAACTCAAATGGACCCGAGCCTAAATTGTCATCAGCTTAGAAAGAAACCAATTCTAATTTTTTTTTCTCAGTCAATGTTCATACATGATACTAGAAAGATGTTGAGAAAATCCAACCTATTTCCAAGTCAAAATTACAAAACACCTGCATAAACAAGGAATAAGTTATCTGGCATCATACCTAACTCCTAGACCTGCTCATGCTCGGCTCTGCTTGAAGACTCGCTTGAAATGTGAGGAGATTTGGGTAAAAATATAGACTAGTTTAAAAAATGGGCCGGGCCTCGAGTAAGGCATTTTTGGCCTAGGCCCGGCCTGAATTCACTGAAAGGCATAAAATTTGCTTTTTTTTTGTTTTTTAATACTATTTTCTTGTTATTTTCTTTCTATTTTGCTACTATTTTACTATTACGTTGCTACTATTTTATTGTTATTGTTTGGATATTATATAAAACTTGTTTTATTGTTAATTTTGTTATTATTTTAGAGGCATTTGTTAATTTTATTATTATTTTAGATCCATTTGCTTGTTAAGTTGCATCCACCTTAGTGTTATTTAAGTATACATATTTTTTAAAATTTGTTTTCAATTTGTTGGGAAATATTTATTTTGATTTTTTAGTATTTTTGATGTATTATATATATTTAAAAATTATACAAAAATAATATAAAAATTAATACGGCCGGGCCGGGCTCGGCTTTAGCATTTTTATCAAGGCCGGGCTTAGGTATTTAGGCCCATTTTTCAGGCCCAGTCCTATCAAATGGGCCTAAATATTTTGTTGAGCCCGGTCCAACCCGACTCATAAACACCTCTACTAACTCTTAATGCCAAGTTAAAATTTTTTGTGAATACAATGAAATTGTTATTTCATTTAAATTATTTGATTCTTTTTTGAGTGATGTGTTATTAAATAGTTACGAGATTAATTATTATAATAGTGAGTTTGAATATTATAAAATAAAATTAAAAATAATGGTGAAATATATATCACAATAAAAAATATATTAAAATAAATTGAAAAAAAATTGTGTAGTTAATTTTTTGCAATATATTTTGAGCTAAACCTATCAATTTTTATTGAAAATAAAATTTGAGCGAATCAATTTAGATTTTTAAGTTATAGTTATATTAATATAGTGAAAAATCTAAAAAAGAAATTAAAAGAGCTAGAATTAAGTTATATAATTTTATAAGAATTAAAATATAAATATAAAATTTTAAAAGATTAAATTATAATTTTATTAATTTTAAGAGTCAAATTTTAAGTTTCTAATTTTAAGATATCGAACCTCTCAAAGCAGCACTTTGTTGCCGCTCATGTACTAACAATTCAAATAATTACTTATTATAAATACTAAAACAAATAATTAACTTAACAACTATAAATTAAATAACTTAACAATTAAATATAATAAATATAAATATGAAGGAGAACTCACATATCTATATAGAATAAGGCTTCAACTTGAAATTTAAAAAATTTCAAAGCCTTTGTTTTACTTAAACTTTGAAGTACGGCCGTACAGTATCTAGTTGTGATTAAAATAGGTAAAAAGAAAATTTGACTCACCTTATCTCTTTCCCATTCCCACATGGGCGAAGTCAGAAAATTTTTTTAGGGGTGGCGGGATAAAATTTTCATTTTTTGTAGTTTATATCTTTATAATTTGTAAAAGATTAAATCGAATTTTTATAATTTTAGGGGAGGCCAAAGTGAAATTTTACCTTTACTAATTTAAAATTTTTTAAAAAATTTAAGGACTTGAAATGTAATTTTACATTTTAGGGGGGCCGGGGCCCATGCCAGCCCCTGGATATGCCCCTGCATGCCCGGTCATTATGAATAAGCTAACAAGTTAGATTTTGATTTTTAAAACTAGAATAAATTTTGAAAATTTTTCACCGCAAGGTTAAGTAATCATTTAAGTATATTTTGAAAATAAAATATATGGTTTGTAATGAATGATTGTTCTAATATTGGAATTGATCTGCTAACATTAGAACTTTCAAAACACGTTATTTTAAATATGAATTCTGGGTTTTAAATAAGTGTTTTCGAACTTGGATTCTTTTAAACATCTATGGGAGTTTTGTCAAAATTTTATGTTTTCGAAACATGCATTGAGTTTGATTTAAATCGAAGCTTTGAACGGATTGATGTAATTCCTCAGTATCTGATCATAACTTCTAGACAGGATTTGAGGTGTTACATCTAGTTGTATCATAGTTAAGTTGAAAAACTCGGGCTATAATTTTTGGGTTTAAAACGAGTTTTTGATTTATATTATTTAAAAAATCTATGTTTTTAAAAATATATTTTTGCAATAAATAACTATATTGATTTTTGTATAAAAATGTAGAGTGAGTAGTTGATTTTTTCTTTTGTTTCCAACGAATTTCGTAGCTATACATATCGTGACGAAATTCGTCACTAAATTTGATTAATTTGTATTTTTTTGATGATTCAAATGACTTTTCAACATTCTCCAAGTGTATCAAAAATATCAAAAATGATATTCAAATCCTACCTAACTCCTACCGTCAGATCAAAATATTTTTGTGAATACAATAAAATTGTTATTTCATTTAATTTATTTGATTTTTTTTAGTCACCTGTTATTAAGTAGTTACGAGATTAATTATTATAATAATGAGATTGAGTACTATAAAATAAAATTAAAAATAATGGTGAAATATATGTCATGATAATAAATATTTTAAAATAAATTGAAAAAAATAATTTTGAGTAGTTAATTTTTTGCAATATATTTTCAGCTAAACCTATCCATTTGATTGCGAATCAATTTAGGTTTTTAAGTTATAATTATATTAATATAGTGAAAAGGCTATTTTTTTTAAAAAGGGCTGGAATTAAGTTGTATAATTTTATGAAAAATAAAAATTAATGGTTTATTTCCATTAAAAAATATTAATTCAACTCTTTTTTAAAGATATACTGTCAAATATGATTTTTTTAGAAAAAAATTGAGGGTCAAATTTAACTCCAAAAAAAGGGCCAAATTGACAAAAAAAATGTAACCATTGAGTACTAAATTTGACGTTATGCCAATTCTATTTAGTTTTTAAACTTCAAAATACGTTAATTGAGTTTTTAAAATATCAGCATAGCATAGTAGTTAATCTAAGTGTTAAACGTCAATTAGGATATGATGTGGAACATACTTAAACACGTGGATTAAATTATAAACTTATGTATATCTATCACATGAAAAACTTAGATTTGACATATTGAAAAATAATGTCAATTAAATTTTATCTATGCAGTACATATATATGTCTTTCCAATTTGATCTATAAACACACTTCAACTCAAATTTGAATTGGCATCTAATACCTAAGGTAATTGTATGAAAGGACTTGATTGATATGATACTAATACCTTGAGGACCGAATTAAGATATTTTAAAAATTAAAGGTGAATTTTAAATCTGTATAGATTGAGAACATTAGGCCATAAATTAATGTGTTTATGGTCAATTAGTCACTAGAATAGTATAGTAGTGAACAAGTTACGTTGCTTAGTCCTTGTTCCAACCTATAAATACATGCAACAGCTGCATTCTTATCCTCACAGATTTTGTGCCAAATTTCTCATTAAGCTTTTGAATATTTGCTTTTGATCAATCGAAATGGCTTCAGAAGTTTCTCAAATGCCTTCTTCATCACCCCTTTCTTCCAATAAGGATGAAATGCGTCCCAAAGCCGATTATCCGCCTAGCATTTGGGGAGATTTCTTCTACAACTGTCCCGACAAGGTATACATATACATATGAGCATATTGATATATAATCTTAACATATTATTTGTTTAATTATTTAGTGATTCACTAGGAAGAAAATTTTCATTGTTTTGAGCAGAATATTGATGCTGAAACTGAAAAACGCCACCAACAATTGAAAGAAGAAGTGAGGAAGATGATTGTGGCACCAATGGCTAATTCAACCCAAAAGTTAACCTTCATTGATTCAGTTCAAAGACTGGGTGTGAGTTACCATTTCACCAAGGAGATCGAAGATGAACTAGAGAACATCTACCATAACAACAATGATGCCGAGAACGACCTCTACACTACATCTCTTAGATTCCGAATACTCCGAGAGCATGGATTCAATGTTTCATGCAGTAATTATTTGAACAACAACATATTGTTTTTAAGTTTCTTGACTATATCATAGCATGGAATGTTTGATAACGATATTTCATTTTGGTTAATTTGATCTCAGACGCATTCAACAAGTTTAACGACGAGCAAGGGAATTTCAAGTCATCTGTGACAAACGATGTTCGAGGATTGTTGGAACTTTACGAGGCCTCCTATTTGAGGGTTCATGGGGAAGATATATTGGATGAAGCAATTTCTTTCTCCGCCAACCATTTAAGCCTTGCGGTGGCATCCTTGGACTATCCTTTGTCCGAACAGGTTTCTCATGCTTTGAAACAATCAATTCGAAGAGGCTTGCCGAGGGTTGAGGCAAGGCACTATCTTTCAGTATACCAAGATATTGAGTCCCATAATAAGGCTTTGTTGGAGTTTGCTAAGATCGATTTCAACATGTTACAACTTTTGCATAGGAAAGAGCTAAGTGAGATATTTAGGTATGTTTTTTTTAATCTTTTTCACCTCTTTTTTTTTTCTTTTCTTTTTCATCTATTTTAATTTTTTGGTGGATGGAGTTGAATTTATAGGAGGCATCATCCTTAATATAGGAGACGAGTTGCAAATGCCAATATTTGAATCTTAAATGTATTAAATAGAAATAGTTAAAAGTGACTATATGAACCTTAGATTCATCTTTTTCACCTATTTCATTCTAGTTATATTTTAAAATTTGAGATTGCCAATTGAATCAACAATCTAACCATTTACTCATCCAAAACATGAATGTGAAACTAATTAAACCTTTAAAGATTCATTTTTTAGGTGGTGGAAGGATTTAGACTTTCGAAGAAAGTTGCCATATACAAGAGATAGAGTCGTTGAATGCTATTTTTGGATCTTGGGAGTGTACTTTGAGCCCCAATATTCACTTGGTAGAAAGATGATGGCAAAAGTGATAATAATGACATCTATTTTAGATGATACATATGACTCATATGCAACATATGATGAGCTCATTCCCTATACAAATGCTATTGAGAGGTATGTTTTTAATTTTTTATTAGGTTAAATTTCTTTAATTGGAGATTAACATTCAAATATATATTATGACAAATGATCGAATTTAACGATAAAGTTGGATTCAGGTGGGAAATCAAATGCATAGACCAACTTCCAGAATATATGAAACTGAGCTACAAGGCACTATTAGATGTTTATGAAGAAATAGAACAACTGGTCGCTGAGCATGGGAGACAATATCATGTCGCATATGCAAAAAATGCAGTATGTATACAGACAAACATTTATTTGGTACAAAAGAGAGAAGATACTAGCTAAATTCTAGATTTAAATATTATTATAGAATTTGATTTGAAATAGTGATAATTGTTGAGATTTTGTTGCCTCAGATGATACGACATGCTCAATCGTACTTTGTGGAGGCCAAATGGACTCTTCAAAACTACAAACCATCATTCGAGGAATTTAAGATTAATTCATTGTCATCTTGTGGTTATGCCATGCTTGCTATTACATCCTTCGTCGGTATGGGAGATATCATAACTCCAGAGACCTTTAAATGGGCAACCAGTGAACCCAAGATCATTCAAGCTTCCACAATTATTTGTAGGTTTATGGATGATATTGCTGAACACAAGGTATAATAATATATTTATATAATTACAAGAAATCGAACTCTTAACTCAATAATTAAATGTCTTTTTAATGAAATCAAACGATGGTTTTTGTCCTGATCTGAAATAAATGAAGTTTAATGTTTTTATGTCAAACGTTTAGTCCAATAAGAAAAAAAAAATAGTTTTATTTTAGGGTTACTAGTGAGGAAGTATTGTCAGTAAAGGTATTTTATCATCACTATACAAATAAAGTTTAATATATTGACAAATTTTAGGGTATATAATGATAGAATAATTTTGATTTTATTACGGATGCAGTTCAAGCATAGGAGAGAAGACGACTGGTCAGTAATCGACTATTACATGAAAGAATATGGCGTAACAGCACAAGAGGCATACGATGTATTCAACAAATATATTGAGAGTGCTTGGAAAGATACGAATCAAGAGCTTTTGAAACCAACAGAAATGCCAACAGAGGTTATGAATCGTAGCCTAAACCTTTCAAGGGTAATGGATGTGCTTTACAAGGAAGGAGATGGTTATACATATGTTGGAAAATCGATCAAAGATGCAATGACTTCGTTGATGGTTGAGCCAATCACACTTTGAAATTATATTAAGCTTGTTGTTTAAGGGATGGATATTAAGTTTTAACTAATAATGTCTTATAATATTTATAAAATAAAAGAAAGTACAAATCGATTGTCTTTCTACTTATTGCCTTAAGAATTCAATAAAGTTCTTTTCAAGCTTTTCGTTGTGAAAATTTTGCTATTTTATATATTTTCAATATAAAAAATAGGATGAGTTATAAATACTAGAATTAAGATAAAAAACAAACCCACTAATCATTAACACTTAAAGTCTATTGAGATAAGTTTTGAATTCTTTATTAAATTAATTGCCGATTAAAACCTCAAATTTATAGCCAATCCCAAAGGATTAGTAGTCAATTTCAAATTTGTGTACAGAAACAATTTATGTTATACAATCAAATTTATTACATCACATGTAATAAATTTTATAAAAAGAAAATATATTTTGTAATGAAATAATCAAATTTTGATCATTACAAATAATATTATGTAAGGGTGAACAAAACTCTATTCGATTCGAAAAAAATTGAAAAAAATCGAATTCCGAGTTAAACGAATTGAGTTATTTGAGTTAATCGGGTCAACTCAAACTTTGTTTTTTCAAATTTCGAGTTCAATTGAGTTTAATTTTTTATTTCAAATAACTCAAATAATTCGAAGAAATTGAATATAAAACTATAATATTTTATATTTTTACTTCAAACCCTCAAATTTTTTTACTTTTTCCCGTTACTTTTACTCCCTTCTACTTCCCCAAGAAATATGACCTGCATTTGCAACATTAGAGATTTAAGACTTCCAAACCAAAGAAATGTCAGTAGTTTGGTGTGGCATTGTGGAAAATTCAAGATTAGAGGAAGTGTCAAAATGGATTGGGTCAGAATCTGTTAGATGGGTGATTGGTAATGGGAAATCTGTCCTCTTTTGGGAGGATATTTGGTGTGGGATTGATCCATTGAAGGTGGAATTCCCTAGATTGATCAGACTTGCTACTGTGAAGAATATTGTGGTCAAAGATGTAGCAAGGAATAATGGCTTTGAAAAGGTGCCTTGAAGGGACGTTTTTTCAAGGGTGTTGCTGGATAGGGAGGTTAGTATGTTGAATAATTTGAAGAATTTGTTGGGGAGTGTCGAACTTGATCCGAAAGTGGAGGATCGTATAATTTGCATTCACGACAGTACCGGGGAACTTACTGTTAGGAAGTTGTCTCAATTGTTGTCCTTTGATCGTATAACTTTGATGCATATTGTTAATAGGTAAAGGTAGAGAGTTGAATCATAAAATTATGGTTTCATATTTTACTCCATGAGATCTTTACAACAGTATATCATATGCTCAAAATGGTTGAGTGATGAATGAGAAATTGATGCTCAAAGTAAGCTGCTTGGAAATATTTATTAAGGAAAAATAAAGACTTAGATCCCATATTGGTTAAATACCAAGTGTGAGATGTGTTTATATATGGGAACCCTCTTAAAAAATGATTGAATGACTAAGCTTGGAAATTTTTAACATGTTAACCGAAAATTATATGTTTTTTAATTTTTGGTTAAAATAAGTATAAAATTAACTGAATTACTCGAATTACCCGAATCACCCGAATTAACCGAATTATTTGTATAAATTTATATTTTTTTATTTTTATTTTTAGATTTTTATTTTTATTTATTAAATTATTTGTAATTTTTATGATTGGGTTGGGTTGGGTACTTAGGTTAATATATATTAGATTGGGTATTTGGGTTTATGTTGGATTGGGTTTAAGTGAATAGTGGACTATTTATATATTATAATTTTATTTATTAATTTTTTTGGTTAAACCAAAAAAATTCGGTTAACCGACCGGTTTCGAACCTAATTAACCGTTAACCAAAAACTCAAAAAATTATTAACCGACCCCGACCGAATTCGGTCGGTTAACCGATCGATTAACCGAATTCGGTCGGTTAACCGATCGATTAACCGAATTCGGTCGGTTAACCGATCGATTAACTGAATTCGGTCAGTTAACTGAATTTTTTCGGTTTTACTGAATTTTGCACACCCCTAACTTCATGTGTAGGGTAGGTGCAGGTTCAAACCTAACGGGGTTAAGGCACACTCGCACGATGTAGGCAACGCGAAATGTTTGGGCCTAAAATGGGTTTGTGAATATTTTAGCCCAACAAAAAATTATTTTCCTCATCTAAGCAAAGATAATCTTTTTTTATATAAGGACATTTATCTTATTTATTTGATTCCAAGCAATTTGATTTAATTTTTAATCAATTTGATTTGTTCGCTCCTTTAATGGCAGATTTTGTGGATATTTCCAAAATTTCCACCATCCTAAATGCCTATAAAAGGTTAAGATTTCTTTGCTTATTTTCCACACTCTCACACCGATTTTCTATTGCTCTCAAAATTCTTCTTTTATTCTCTGAATTTTTCAAACATTCCTGTGATAGAAAAAGACAATGTTCATTCTTTGATTGCTGTAGAGGTGCTACTGCTTTGATCATTGTTGTTGTTGTATTCTAGGAGACATTCGACCAACGTTTCTCCAAGAACCGTAGGAGCGACCGAATCTGTCTTAAGGAAACTATTTTTAACAGGCCTCAACGTTTAGTAAAATCTCTATTCTTCCTTTTGGTTTCAACTTTTGTTACAGTTTTGATTGGTTTTTGTATTTGATAAATTAAATATAAATCATTCTATTTATATTTTATTTTTTATGTGTTTTTTTGTATTTAATTATTTTGTTCACTAACATGTTTTGTCCAAAAATCTTAAGATAGACTTGATTATTTTTGCAATTCTCTAATCCGAGTTAAATGAGACACGAAGGCGAAAAGAAAAGAAAAAAATTATTCGACAATAAAATTTTAAATTAAAATAAAATCTGTTTCAGGATTTTTTTTCCCGCCATTCAATAAATTGTATTCTCTATTTTGTTTTTTTTATTTCCAAACGAATATTAAAACGAAATAAAATTTGTTTCAGGATTTATTCCCATCGTTTAACAGATTTTATTCAATTTTGTTTCCAAATTAAAGTTAAATAAAATCCGTTTCGGGATTTATTCCCACCATTTAATGGATTCCATTTTGATTTTATTTCCAAATGAGTATTTAAATTAAAATAAAATCTATTTTGGGATTTATTTCTGCTGTTCAACAAATTTTATTCTTTTTTTATTTTATTTCTAAAAATGAGAAATTAAAATTAAATAAAATCTATTTATTCCCGCCAATTAAAAATATTTTATTGAATTTTAATTTTGTTTCCAAATTAGAATTAAATTAAATAAAATCTGTTTCGGGATTATTCACTCTGTTTAACATGATTTTATTCAATATTAATTTGTTTCCAAATGAAGACTTAATCAAATAATTCTGTTTTATTTTGATTTAATTACATAATTTTGTTTCAGGATTTAGTCCAGTTTTTTAACAAAATTGATTTTGATTTTGTTTCAGAATTTTAATTCTGCCGTTTAACAAAATCAAAAGGAAATTTTTTTGTTTATTTTTTGGCCTAATTGTGGCTTTAAATTGTGAATTAAAAAGACAATATGAGAATGCATGTCTAGGATTGGTTCTTTGAAGGACTTTGTATTTAAGCGTGCCGAGTGCATCACCTCTCTTTTAGGGTTACCTACCTGGTGCATTGTTTTATTGTATTTTTTTATTACACTGTATAAACTTTTGTTTCGGGTTTTATTAGATTCCTGCCATCTAAAAAAAGCTAATTTTGTTTCGTGACAGAAAATGAAAACTCTCATCAATGCTGTGGAAAATATGGACTTATGTGCTGTGATTTCTGAAGTCAACATGGTTGATTCAAATCTAAGAGAATGGTGGCTTGATACAGATTTCACACGTCATATCTTCTGTGACGAAAACTCCTTTTCTGAGTTGGAACCTTGTGAAAATGGGAAGAAGCTCTATATGGGCAATGCTGCAACTTCCAAGATTAGGGGGGAAGGGTATTGTGATCTTGAAATGACTTCTGGGAAAGAACTCAAGCTTCAAAATGTGTCGTATGTGCTTGACATACGCAAGAACCTTATTTTTGAGACACTCCTTAATGTACATGGCTTTAAGATGGTGTTTGAATCCCAGAAACTAGTTTTGTCAAAGGGGGGAATGTATATGGGAAGGGGATATGTATTAAATAACGTGTGTAAACTTAATGCAATCTCTGTAAAAGCAAAGATAATGAATAAAAATGTCGCTTCTTCCTCTGTTTATATGCTTGAGTCATTTGTTTTATGGCATGGTAGGCTCGAATATGTTAATTATGATACTTTATGTAGATTAATTAATTTGGAGCACATTCCTTCATTTCGCATTAATTATAAACATAAATGTGAAACTTGTATTGAGACAAAATTAACAAGGTCTTCATTTCAAACTGTTGAAAGAATCACAGAACCACTTGATCTTATACATAGAGATGTTTGTGACTTAAAGTTTGTTCAAATGAGAAGAGGGGATAAATATTTTATTACCTTCATTGATGATAGCACAAAATGTTGCTATGCGTACTTTCTTAAGAGCAATGACGAAACTATAGAGAAATTGACTCTCTACAAGTGGGAAGTTGAAAACAACTCAATAAAAAGATTGAGATGGTAAGAAGTGATCGTGGTGGTGAATATGCTGAACCATTTAGTGAATATTATGCACAACATGACATTATTCATGAAGTAACACCATCAAACTTTCCTCAAATAGAGTAGTCGAGCAAGAAAATCAGACTCTAAGGGAAAAAGATGAACACACTGCTAAAAAGCTCTAGGTTATCACAGGAAATGTGGGGGGAGCATTTTTATGAGTTAATTACCTTTTAAATAAGGTGCCCCACAAGAAAAAGGGAAAAGACACCATATGATTTATGGAAAGTAGAAAACCATCTTACAACCATTTGAAAGTGGGGGGGGTGTCTTGCTAACGTAATTTATAATGATAAGTCGAGACATATTTGTCGTCGACACAATATCGTTAAACAAATGATATCAAACAGAGTTGTCTTTATTAATTTTGTAAAATCAAAAGATAACATTACAGATCTGCTAATTAAAGGCGTGAAATGAGATCATGTTGATAAAACATTGAAAGGAATGAGACTAAAGCCTATGAAAATAAAAGGCGCTATGTGAAGGAAAACCCTACCTAGTTGGCTAAAGATCCTAAGATCTAGGTTCAAAGGGACAACCTAATTGTATAGACCTTGTGAGGTCACTGTAGGGTAGTTATCCCAAGTCCGTTCCTATGATGTAAACAGTGACTAAAAATGGGAGAGGTTAGGCAATGCTATTAATGACTATTGTTTGTTTCAGTGAGCCAAATAACATAAGTCACCTATGTGAAAGTGAAGAAGGGGCCACTTCGAGGAGACAATAGAGAATAGTTCTCTCAAACTCTTGCAGAACTAGAAGATGTTCATAGCTATATGAACATACCAATGAGAACTAAAATCTTGCTAGGGAGGTAGTTGTGTGAGGTATATCATCGTTTACACGAAAGGCAGAACATTTCAAGGACATCACGTCTACTGGTCAGCTAGTAAAGTAAATATACTTTCACAAGGGAAGGTTCAATGGTGGATACCTACCTATCCTATGCAACTATTGATCATAGGTTTTATCACCACATCGAGTTAATGTTTTTCGATAAAACTATCAATTTTCATTCATGTGGGGGATTGTTCGAAAAATTACATATTATGGGAACTTTTAGGCATATTCTCAATATCATAAAATTATGGTTTCATATTCTACTATATGAGACCTTTACAACGGTATATCATATGGTCAAAATGGTTGAGTGATGAATGAGAAATTTATGCTCAAAGTAAGCTACTTGGAAATATTTGTTGAGGAAAAATAAAGGCTTAGATCCTGTATGGTTAAATACTAAGTGTGAGATGTGTTTATATATGGGAACCCTCTTGAAAGGTGATTGAATGACTAAGCTTGGAATCCTACCTCGCGCGCAGGGGGTGCAGGTCCAAACCCGATGGGGTTGGGCTGTACCCGCACGGCGTGGGCGATGTAAAATGTTCGAATTTATTTTCCTCAGGAGACATAATCTGTTTATATAATGACATTTATCTTATTTATTTGATTCTAATTAATTTGATTTAATTTTTAATCAATTTGATTTGTTGGCTCCTTTAATGGCAGATTTTGTAGATATTTCCAAAATTTCCACCATCCTAAATGCCTATAAAAGGTTAAGATTTCTATGCTTATTTTCCATACTCTCACAAAGATTTTCTATTGCTCTCAAAACTCTTCTTTTATTCTCCAAGTTTTTCAAACATTCCAGTGATAGAAAAAGGCAACGTTCGTTTATTGATCACTACAGAGGTGCTATTGCTTTGATCATTATTGTCGAAACCTCTTTAAAAATGGAGAGGGTATTTTGAAAACGGGAGTCGCCACCAACCTTTTAAAGTGTGGTTGGATCACTTTATAAAATATTTTGGTCTACGAAATTACGAGAAAATAGGTTCGGGAGTCAGTTACGCACAAGGAAGGATTAGCACCCTCGTAACACCCAAAATTGGTACCAAATTGAATAGTTTCATCTTAATGTCAAAAGCTTGAAAAAAAATTTAGAAATAAGATCTCTTTTAAAACCATAATAATTTGAGTTGAAAGTCAAAATTCTTTCATTCCAAAAGAATGCGAACCTCACATCTAGCGTAATTGGACACGATATTCATAAACTTTCGTAACAAAAAAATCTCGTAATTTGTAAAATCTCGTAATTTGTAAAATCTATTAAAAGGATACTTTAGATATTTAGACAAATGGGAAATCGTAACCCAGCATGTTAGGGTACTATTTCTCGAATTCCTAAATACAAAAGACATTGCCTTATTTTTTAAAATTCCTTTTGATTAAAAGAAATAAGGAAACGATGATGCATTTAACCTATTACAAAAGATCAACGTTGGATTAATTAAGCTACCCATTTTAACATTTCATGCAAATATGATGTTGAAAATGGTAAATATGACATAAATCACACAATATACTATCGAAACCATTTTTTAAAGGGATGTTTGAAAAACAGGGATCGACTTTTGAAAAAACGAAAACGGGAGTCGCCACCAACCTTTTTAGGTGTGATTGGATCACATTATAAAACGTTTTGGTCTACGAAAATTAAGAAACAAGTTCGGGAGTTGGTTACGTATGAGGAAGGATTAGCACCCTCGCAACGCCCAAAATTGGTACCAAATTGAATAGATTTCTGTCTTAATGTCAAAAATTTGAAAGGATTTAAAAATAAGATCTTTTTTTTAAAACTGAAATTATTTAAGTTAAAAAATCAAGATTCTTTAGCTCCGAAAGAATACAAACATCACATCCAACATGATAGGACACGATATTCTTAAACTCTCGTAACTGAAATCATCTCGTGATTTACAAAATCTATTTAGAAGGATACTTTAGGCATTTAGACAAACGGGAAATCGCAACCCAGCATGTTAGGGTACTATTTCCCGAATTCCTAAATACAAAAAACATTGCCTCATTTTAGAAAAACTTTTGGATAAAATATGACAATTAAATGAAATATATTTTTAAAATAATGATTTGAGTAAAATTTTAAAAAATAATTTACTAAGAGTAATACTAAAAAAATTATTAAAAATGAAATAGTTTAATATGATACTAAAATTATTAAAAAAAATTAAAATATATATAAAAAAAGGAAAACATGGATTAAATCAAAATAAAAAGAGTTGAAAAACGAAGATGAACAAAGAATAAAAATAAAAACAAACCGTAGAAAATAAGAACATAAGAGGGAGAGAAATTTGAGTGAAAGCTCTCAAAAATTTTTATTGTTTCCCAAAACTTTAGTGTTTTACAATGAATGGAGAGGCCTCTGTTTATAGTTGGGCCTCCCCAAATCCAACGGTACAGATCAATTACATCAACGATTAAGATTAAAGGATATCTACAAATTAAATCTCTAAGATTACAAAATCATATCTTTAAGATTGCATATCATATCTAAGATTGCAATCATATCTAAGATTGTATCATATCTAAGATTGCATATCACATCTAAGATTGCATATCATTGAAGATTATATTCCATATGAGTCAAGCTTGTAGATGGACCTTAAATCTTTTCAAGTAATGGGCCATTTCGATCAGGCCAAATTATATTTTTAACTCTGGACTGAACTTGGACTTCGTTTTTTTTAGGTTTATTATTTTTGTTTTTGGACTTATTTCTGGGCCCCGGCAAAATTGAGTGTCTACAGCTGCCCCTCTTTGCTCATTTCAATGTAATAGGAATAGAGCAAAGACTATAAAAGGACCAATTTTGCCCGGGTTCGCCGAGTCTTGAGTTCTTGATCCTTGATCTTCTTTAAATGGCCTCTTGGCGGCTTCAATCTGCTTCACTGCAACTCAGGAAGGCGATATCTACTATCTTTGATCTGCTCCCCGTCTAACGCCAAATCTGTTATCTTCGATCTGCTCCTCGTCTAATACAGAGACGCCAGATTTGCTTCTTCAATCTGCTCCCCGTCTAATATGGAGATGCCAAATCTGTTATCTCTGATTTGCTCCCTGTCTAATACAAAGATGCCAAATCTGTCATCCTATGTCTTCGATCTGCTCCCCGTCTAATACAGAGATGCCAAATCATCTTGGATCTGCTTCAATGAAGGTCAGATCTGCTGTGTCTTCGATCTGCTCCCCGTCTAATATAGAGATGCCAAATCATCTTGGATCTGCTTCAATGAAGGTCAGATCTGCTATGTCTTCGATCTGCTCTCCGTCGAATATGGAGATGCCAAATATGTTTCTTCGATTTGTTCTCTGATAGTACAGAGATGCCAAATCATCTTAGATCTGCTTCAGTGTAAACACGTGAAAACCAAATCTGCTATGTCTTCGATTTACTCTCTGACAATACAGAGACACCAAATCTGCTATCTTCGATCTACTCCCTGGCAATATAGAGATGCCAAATCTGCTATCTTCAATCTGCCCTCTGACAATACAGAGAGGCCAAATCTGCTATCTTCGATCTACTCCCTTCTAATACAGAGATGCCAAATCATCTTGGATCTGCTTTAATGAAGGTCAGATCTGCTGTGTCTTCGATCTGCTCCCCGTCTAATACAGAGATGCCAAATCATCTTGGATCTGCTTCAATGAAGGTCAGATCTGCTATGTCTTCTATCTGCTCTCCGTCGAATATAGAGATGCCAAATCTGTTTCTTTAATTTGTTCCCTGATAGTACAGAGATGCCAAATCATCTTAGATCCGCTTCAGTGTAAACACGTGAAAACTAAATCTGTTATGTCTTCGATTTGCTCTCTGACAATACAGAGATGCCAAATCTGCTATCTTCGATCTGCCTTCTGACAATACAGAGACGCCAAATCTGCTATCTTCGATCTACTCCCTGTCTAATACAGAGATGCCAAATCATCTTGGATCTGCTTCAATGAAGGTCAGATCTGCTGTGTCTTCGATCTCCTCCCCGTCTAATACAGAGATGCCAAATCATCTTGGATCTACTTCAATGAAGGTCAGATCTACTATATCTTCGATCTGCTCTCCGTCGAATATGGAGATGTCAAATCTGTTTCTTTGATTTATTCTCTAATCATCTTCGATCCGTTTCAGTGTAAACACATGAAAACCAAATCTGTTATGTCTTCGATTTGCTCTCTGACAATACAGAGATGCCAAATCTACTATCTTCGATCTGCTCTCTGACAATACAGAGATACCAAATCTGCTATCTTCGATCTGCTCCCTAACAATACAGAGACACCAAATCTGCCATCTTCGATCTACTCTCTGACAATACAAAGATGCCAAATCATCTTAGACTTGCTTCAACGTAAACACGTGAAAGCCAAATTAGCTATGTCTTCGATTTGCTTTCCACCGAATACAAAGATGCCAAATCTACTATCTTTGATCTGCTCTCTACCAATACAGAGATGCCAAATCTGCTATCTTCGATCATCTCTCTGACGATACAGAGATGCCAAATCATCTTAGACTTGCTTCAACGTAAACACGTGAAAGCCAAATCAGCTATGTCTTCGATATGCTTTCCGTCGAATATAGAGATGCCAAATCTGCCATCTTCAATCTGCTCTCTGCTAATACAGAGATGCCAAATCTGCTACCTTCGATCTACTCCCTGATAATACAGAGACGCCAAATCTGCCATCTTTGATCTGCTCCCTGACAATACAGAGATGCCAAATCATCTTAGACTTGCTTCAACATAAACACGTGAAAGCCAAGTCAGCTATGTCTTCGATCTACTTTTCGCCGAATATAGAGATGCCAAATCTGCTATTTTTGATCTGTTCTCTGCTAATACAGAGATGCCAAACCTACTATATTCGATCTGCTCTCTGACAATACAGAGACGCCAAATCTGCTATCTTCGATCTGCTCCCTGACAATACAGAGACGCCAAATCTGCCATCTTTGATCTGCCCTCTGACAATACAGAGATGCCAAATTATCTTAGACTTGCTTCAACGTAAACACGAGAAAGCCAAATCAGCTATGTCTTCGATCTGCTTTTCACCAAATACAGAGATGCCAAATCTGCTATCTTCGATCTGCTCTCTACCAATACAGAGATGCCAAATCTGCTATCTTCGATCTTCTCTCTGACGATACAGAGATGCCAAATCATCTTAGACTTGCTTCAACATAAACATGTGAAAGCCAAATTAGCTATGTCTTCGATCTGTTCTCCGCTGAATACAAAGATGCCAAATCTGCTATCTTCGATCTGCTCTCTGCTAATACAGAGATGCCAAATCTGCTATCTTCGATCTGCTCCCTAACAATACAGAGACGCCAAATCTGCCATCTTCGATCTTCTCTCTGACAATACAGAGATGCAAAATCATCTTAGACTTGCTTCAATGTAAACATGAAAACCAAATTAGCTATGTCTTCGATCTGCTCTCCGTCGAATACAGAGATGCCAAATCAGCTATCTTCGATCTACTCTCTGCCAATACAGAGATGCCAAATATGCTATCTTCGATCTGCTCTCTGACGATACAGAGATGCCAAATCATCTTAGACTTGCTTCAGCGTAAACAGGTGAAAGCCAAATCAATTATGTCTTCGATCTGCTCTCCGCTGAATATAGAGATGCCAAATCTGCTATCTTCGATCTGCTCTCTGCCAATACAAAGATGCCAAATCTTCTATCTTTGATCTGTTCTCTGACGATAAAGATATGCCAAATCATTTTAGACTTGCTTCAAAGTAAACACGTGAAAGCCAAATCAGCTATGTCTTCGATCTGCTCTCCGCCAAATATAGAGATGCCAAATCTGCTATCTTCGATCTACTCTCTGATGATACAGAGATGCCAAATCATCTTAGACTTGCTTCAACGTAAACACGTGAAAGCTAAATCAGCTATGTCTTCGATCTGCTCTCCGCTAAATACAGAGATGCCAAATCATCTTGGATCTGCTTCAATGTAAATACTTGAAGGTCAGATCTGCTGTGTCTTCAATCTGCTTCCCGTCTAATACAGAGATGCCAAATCATCTTGGATCTGCTTCAATGAAGGTCAAATCTGCTATACTTTAACCTGTTACCCTACTGTTTAGGGAGTTAAGGGGCATCTTTTGTAATTTTCAATCAATCTTGCTACATTGTCCACTGGGGAATCCACCTGTAGAATTGATTTCCTGGCATTTATGCTTATGCCAAATAATTAAGATGCCATGATTGAAATGAGTCAAATGCTCCTAATTAGACATATTATGATGCAAAATGTTTATGAAAATAACTCCTATTTTGGACGTCATCACTCATTCATCTATCGAGCTTTCCACCTAGTTCTTCTCGACATATCAATCATACTCTGCTCGTATGCCTCGAATCTTCTCCATTAATTTAGTCTACCGTACCATTCCCCAAATGTTACGACCCACTGAAGATATTTATGAAATGATCCCTTCTTAAGATCAATATTGCTTAAAATGTCCAACCACCTTTTGGACTGAAGAAGAAAATCTCTCGAGTATCTCCAACCCATACATATGAGAATTCCTTAAACAATTGTCTTGTTTTAGTTTCTTGTATTATCTAGAAATTTTTAGAATAATATGCAAAACTTTGTTTGTGAAGATATTTTAGTTCATGTATCATTATTTCAATTCAACATGCTTTATGAATAATGGGAGACAAATAAATTGATCCTGAGGATAATCAGATTTGGACAAATTATTGGAAGGAATGCAAAAAGATTAACCTGAGAACATATCTTTGCGAAGAAAAAGAATCCAAAGATAGTAAATAGGACAGAAATCAGATGCCCAGATATCGCCGCTTGAGCGTCTATACACCAGTTCCATGAAGACTTTCTTGAGTTCAACACGTGTTTAAAAGATCCAAAGTAATTCGTTGATACCTCGATATGTAACATACTTCACTTCTTGTCGAATCTGGTATAGCAAGGTCACTGTATGATTTTCTAAATTTGAGTTGCCCTTTCAGGTTTTCAACTGAAAACCCCTTTGGTCTCAAGGCGCCCTTTGCGGGTTTTCACCTTGGCCTCTCTATTTTTCTTTTTTCTTTTTTTCTTTTTTTCTCTTTTTCCTTTTTTTTATCTTTTTCTTTTCTTTTTTCCCTTTTTTTTTTGAAATAGAAGTCCCAAAGTGCCCTTTGCGGGTTTTCACTTTGGCTTCTCTTCTCCTTCAGACAAAGTACTCCTTGACCGAGTCCGAATTCACTGGATCAGATAAATTCTTCCTATCCATTTCTTGTCAAAATCAATGCATCTCTAGAGAAAGCCCTCTTCGCAACATATAGCCCTTCCCAATTCGGCATCTTTTTCATGGAAAGGATCTCTTTTAGCACAAAGTTTCCTTTATGAAATTCTTTTGGACGAACCTTCTTTGTCATAAATCTGTGTCATCCATTCTTGGTTCATTTACTTGGGATGAATACTTTCAAGTTAAGTTTACTAGAGGTATTCAATTCTTGACTCTATCAAAACTTGGAGGAAAAATCTTGATTCATAAACTCATGAGAAAGGGATTGCCCTAGCGGCAGTCCTGGCTGTTGTATGTCAAACTCTACAAAAAGATGATTCAATGATTCTCAGCAGACAAGAATGAAGTTGCTGACTTTATCCTTCAACCTGGAAAACTGAGGTACAGAGATTACTCCCAGAGTATACATCTTACTATGACTCGATAATGTTTCTGAAGCATCCCTAATCTTCATAAATTGCCCCCAACTGTGAAGCTACCAAATGAGCATAGAAAATAGGAGAACAAATATGGCTGTGGTGCTCCTTTGATACATATAGGATAGAGAATAAACAAACTCTTGCATATCATCAGCCGAAAACCCAGCCTGGACTAAGAGAACATGATAGTGGGTCTGCCTCGTGATTTCAATCATTCCAGCATGGGTACCAAGGTAAAAATCATTATTCTTTGGATGGCATACTTTGTTGTCAATGACAGTACTATGTAGCACATTGTCAGGAGATCCCTGCTGAAAAAACTTGGTATAATTGTTTCTTGTACAACAATCTTTAGGGTTTCACTTCTCGTCAAGAAACTTGCAAGCCTCAATAACTTCATCAAAACTTGATTAAATTGAGACTCGCTAACCCCATCCCTAGAAATAATGATTTGATCAGGTTTCTTCTTCCTTGAATTTGTATAGAAGTCTAAGAGAGCTTTCTTCATGATACCATCATCCACTTTGTCAGAAACTGGTTTTGAAGAAAGAATCTATCATTTTAAGCTTTAGAGACTGTGTACAGCCTGATGCCCCATAGCTGAAAATCAATGGCCACCGCCTGGAGTTAACTATCGCAGCTATTGACGGTACATCAGACTGCTCAGGAAAGCCAAACAATGCACCCACTCCAAGGATGACGGTTGGAACCTTTGAAACAACTGGAATTGAAGATGTTTGCCCTAGCGTAAGCATAGAGAGTAGGCGGTAGTTTCTTATACCAATTTTTACCAGTCTCGATCATCTTCTGTAATTTGTTTTTTTCTTCTTTTTCTTTTCTTTTGGCAACTTTTGTTGTACTGTGGTATGGCGCATTGTCTTCGAAAAGACTGCAAACTTTTGGCATTGTACAGTTATATATAATCTTTTTTTTTTTTGAAATGGACGACTTTTGACTTGGTAATATTGGCATACGAAGCTATCTCCCCCTCTTAATGGAGTAGTTGACGTCCACAAAGATGAGTCATTGTCAGCTTGAAACTTTTGACGAGCTCGAGCCCATAACATACATGCCCCATAAGTCTTGACTCCTTTAAATTTGGCATTCATTGTACAACTGATGCAATCCCTTTCTATGGTGGACCAACAGTGCCCCAAAACCTCATGTTTATCTTGGTAATTGCAAATCCCCCTGCATGCGTCTTTGGACCACATTTTTGAATTCCCATAATAGTCTCAACAAGGTCTTGTTTTGTCTCCTCAGCTAATTCTAATTTCGCAATCTTTCCTTCCTCTAAGGCTATATTTCCTACCACCACTTCATGGGGTAAAAACCATTTTCAACAAATTTAGAAACAAGTTACAATTTCTGTCAACTTCAAAGTACTGAGATTCCTCTAAACACATTTCGCCTACGTATTATCGTTGCCCGTGTCATTGATAACTAGGGATCTATGATAGGCACACAAAAGAATATACAAGGAATAAATGAATTCAAGAATGACTATTTACATGAAATGAAAATTTATAAAGAATGTCAATGGTCAAAAGAATCAGAATGAAAGAATATTTACTCGGATGAATAATAAAAATATGTTTTATTGAAAATAAAAATGTCTGAACATGAGCCCACTTCTCAAAAGAAATCTCATTACTCCTAGGCTTTAGATCAACAAGAGTGTTCTGAATATTACTCCGTAAAATTCCTAAAGATTACAGGAAGTTCCTCTGTAGTCCAATTGTTTAAAAAACTTCCCAGTTTGTAAGGGCGAATGCCCTCAAGGTTTTTTGTTCAGTCCCTTCCTCATGTATGACATTGATGGGATGATTTTCATTTCCAAACACCCCCTTCTCCAGGTAAGCTATCCCTCCTGATACAAAAGTCTAGGACCGTGACCCTCTTCTCTCTTTCTCTCTTTCTTTCTCTTTTTAACCTTAATTAGGGTCTTTTTATTGATTTAAATGCATGTGATGTGGTGTAATGCAAATGCATGAATGCAAAAGAAAAGGAGATATTGATCTTGAATTCAATTCCATTAGAATAACTTTTCTAGAAAATAGATTTCTTTACATGAAAATAGATTACATATGTGGTCTTGCCCTTCATAGTCCAAGTAAACGCTAATCTTTTTTTCATGGTCGAATCCTGTAAATTCTCTAAAAGATGCCTTTGCTAACTCCCTGCTACTTAATTTGAGCCTCGATCTCTTGCTTGCTTATCTCCATGATACTCATCAAAAAGTGCCGGCTCTTGGATAATTTTCGTTAGCAATTAAATCAAGTTATGTATTCCGTCGTGGACTTTCAGCTTTCTCTCGTCATGCTCTTGGATAATCTTTGTTGGCTTGAATCTCTGGCAATTACATCATGTATTCCTCCATAGACTATCAGCTTTCTCTCGTCATGTTTATTTGGACTATATTCAGACGAGCGCACTATAACCCACTTTATCAATAGAAATCGAATTTTGAATCAACACCTTCTTTTCTTTGATGTAATGTAATGCAAATGCATGAATACAAAAAGGTATCGATCTCGATTCAGTTTCATTTTAGAAAACATTATTTAAGGAATAAAAGTCTTTTCATAAAACGGATTACAAATACACTTTCGCTCGTAGGCCTAGAGTCTTAACCCTATCTAATAACAAAGCTAACTCTCGACCTCTATTTGAACTGCCCCGCTTTATATTGCCTTAGGATGAGTAGCAGTGCATAGCCAACGACTCCCAAATCCCAAGAAGAGGTACCCAATCAAAACTGTTGCAGCGATAAAGGACTTCATTAGGAGTCATCTAAGGTGCTTTCCACAAAACTTCCTTCTCTCAAAGATTCTGAAGAATATCCATCCACCTTTCTTCTGTAATATCGTCTCTCCTTGGTGTAGTTGCTGCTTCCTTTAAGGGGGAATAACCCTTAAAGAACACTCAGCAAGGAGCCTTCTCAAGCTTCCAAAAGTGACTATGGAACCATACTAACAACAACTGTGCGCATCCAATGAATCTACTTCACCAGCTCTCCGACATGTACTTCAAGGATCTAAACGTCTCAGCTAGGATTGCTAGCACTGGTGTGTTCTGTTTACCAATGCGATCAAACAAATCTGCGACTGCCTCATCTATGTGCCCTATCGCCTTCAGGAAAATCACCAAGCCGTAAATACTTAAGGCTAAAATGTTGACCTTCTTCTTCACATCTGGGTGTGTCAATATCAGATCCCTCAAAATGGCCCACAGAATGCACTTACTATCGCCTTTTTGTTGCAGTCGAGCTACAGCCCACTGCTCACTCATTCCTGTGATCATCACTAATTTCCTCACGAAAATTAGGAGACTAGCAAGCCTAACATAAGCTTTGTTACCTTGAACTCTCGGACAACGAAGCAAGGTGGTATACTCTTCCAAAGTAGGCACTACATCTACCTCTCCAAATGTAAAGCAACTATAAGCAGGGTTCTAGAACTGTACCATAGCTCGAAACAAATGCTTATCTACCTTAATGTCTAGCAAATAAGAAAGATCTCCATAAGTCTAAAAGAAAAGCTATCTAGCCTTGTCATCCCATTGGGCCCAAATGTCCTTCATCTCCTGAAAATATTCTATGTTGAACTGATACGAGTGAAGTCCTAAAACTCTGATGTATACCCCTTGATGACACTATCTCCTTTCTCTAACTGGGTTTTCTCTGACCAGGTACAAACAGAAGCATTGTCTTCCACTTTATTAAGGTATTCGTTCCTCATTACAAAACTTTCTAATCTAGAAATCGAGCCGTGAATCGACACCTTTAAATGCCAAATGACATGCAATGACAGCAAAATAAAAAAAAGTTAATATCATATATAAAGAAAATGATAATCAAGAACTTACAAGGGTAGCTTACTAAAGGCTATCACTATCTTCGCTAGGGTAAGCTCTTTAAAGTTCACTATATGAGTTTGATTCTAAAGCAAGCAAGGGTACCTAAACCAGCAGGTTCCTCGATCCTCACCCATTATAGGCTCATATAGACCAAGTTCAGTTTAGGAGGATACATTTTCCTATGACCATGCGGAGATGAAAATCTCACGAAGACATAGGTACAGATATATCCCGGAAGTAATCCACTAACTCATGCGGAGGTGAAAACCTCACGAAAGCTTAGTTTCTTACTCCCACTTAAGGGTACGACCACAAAGGTCATGCAAATGCAATGTGTGCGAGAAAAATAACAAACATATGCAGCAAACACATGAAAAAAAATCAAAGTTTTCAAATCGAGTTTTCAAATTTCGATAAAGGACAGAAATCAATCAATTTTACGGCTTGACTCTCTTATTGTTCCTCAGCGGAGTTGCCAAGCTATCGAAACCATTTTTTAAAGGGATGTTTGAAAAACGGGGATGACTTTTGAAAAAAAGAAAATGGGAGTCGCCACCAACCTTTTTAGGTGTGATTGGATCACCTTATAAAACGTTTTGGTCTACAAAAATTAAGAAAATAGGTTCGGGAGTCGGTTACGTACGAGGAAGGATTAGCACCCTCGCAACGCCCAAAATTGGTACCAAATTGAATAGATTTCTGTCTTAATGCCAAAAATTTGAAAGGATTTAAAAATAAGATCTTTTTTTTTTTAAAATTGAAATTATTTAAGTTAAAAAATCGAGATTCTTTAGCTCCGAAAGAATACAAACATCACATCCAACATCATAGGACACGATATTCTTAAACTCTCGTAACTGAAATCATCTCGTGATTTACAAAATCTATTTAGAAGGATACTTTAGGCATTTAGACAAATAGGAAATCGCAACCCAGCATGTTAGGGCACTATTTCCCGAATTCCTATATACGAAAAACATTGCCTCATTTTAGAAAAACTTTTGGATAAAATATGACAATTAAATGAAATATATTTTTAAAATAATGATTTGAGTAAAATTTTAAAAAATAATTTACTAAGAGTAATACTAAAAAAATTATTAAAAATGAAATAGTTTGATATGATACTAAAATTATTAAAAAAATTAAAATATATATATAAAAAAGGGAAACATGGATTAAATCAAAATAAAAAGGGTTGAAAAATGAAGATGAACAAAGAATAAAAATAAAAACAAATCGTAGAAAATAAGAACATAAGAGGGAGAGAAATTTGAGTGAAAGCTCTCAAAAATTTTTATTGTTTCCCAAAACTTTAGTGTTTTACAATGAAGGGAGAGGCCTCTATTTATAGTTGAGCCTCCCCAAATCCAACGGTACAGATCAATTATATCAACAGTTAAGATTAAAGGATATCTACAAATTAAATCTCTAAGATTACAAGATCATATCTTCAAGATTGCATATCATATCTAAGATTGCAATCATATCTAAGATTGCAATCATATCTAAGATTGTATCATATCTAAGATTGCATATCACATCTAAGATTGCATATCATTGAAGATTATATTCCATATGAGTCAAGCTTGTAGATGGACTTTAAATCTTTTCAAGTAATGGGCCATTCCAATTGGGCCAAATTATATTTGTAATTCTGGACTGAACTTGGACTTCGTTTTTTTTTGGGTTTATTATTTTTGTTTTTGGACTTATTTCTGGGCCCGGACAAAATTGAGTGTCTACATATACTTTAGCATTTCATACATACATAATCACAGATAACATGAATATACATATTATCATTTCATGCAAAAATACAAAATGGCAAAAATAATGAATATATCAGTACAAATTAAACATATATAATAATATTTCATGCGAATATATTTTTAAAATAACAACATAAATGACCAATTTGCATGTGAATATAACAATAAATAAAAAACATGAAAAATAATAAATAATTTATGAGATGAAATTAGTGTGTTAAAACAATGCCTAATAAATACAAAAAAGGGATAAAAAACAAAATAAAACAAAAAAAAAAATGTTAAGCCATATATAAGTAATAATAAAAATTTTAAAAAAATATATTATATAATATAGTAGCTTGATATACTTATAAAATAATATGCTAAATTGGAGTAAAATTTTGTAGTAAATTTTAAACATAGACATATATATGTATAAGTTTATAATAATTTACAAGTGTTATTTTTTATATACCAATAAATAATAGATTATGAAATAATATATATAATAAAAGGAAGATATTATAAGGAATAATATATAATATAAAAATATAATATAATGAAATATAAATACTATCATATAAATAAGGATAATATATATACTATTATTAAATAATAATTTTTTAAAGTTTTACATAATTAATGAATAATAAAATAATACATAAAATATAAAAATGCAAGGAATAATATATAGTAAAATATATAATGTATACTAAAATTTATAAATAAAATGTATAATAATATAAACTATATGATAGATAATATATAAAATAAAAAATGATATAATAAGTAAAAATATAGTAAAATAAATATTATATATATATATAGTAAATATATATAACATATAATAAAATATGAATATAATAGAATAAATAATAAACATAATAAAAATATAACATATAATGAAATTTATAAAAATGTATATAATATTATAAATAATATATATTATTTTCCATATAATTAATGTTTATAAAAATAAATAATACATATATTATTTTAAAATAAATTAAATATATATAAAAAGGACTAAAATCGAATTTAATTTAAAAAACTAGGGCTAATTACAAATAAATGAAAATTTGGACTTAATTAAAATACACATCAAAATCTGAGGGACTCATTGGGCAATTAGCCCTAATCCCTAAAAACGACGTCGTTCTCCAGAATAGATTTTAATGGCCATCGGGACTAAATTGAATTAGGGCCAATTTAAAACAAAAATAAAATGAAATCAAAAATTTTAAAAAAACGAAAAGATCGATTGGGCAATTTACCCATTTATCAAAAACACGCGGATCCTCCTCGGGTCATCGGGTCAACACGCGGATCCTCTATTGAAACGGTGCCGTTTTAGTGCTTATTGAACTAAGCCAAAACGACACCGTTTTTGTAATGCTGTATATGTTAAAACTGAACCCAAAATTCATTTTGTTATCATTTTTTTAAAAAAAAAAAAACTTTGAGATCTTCTGAAAGAGGAGAAAAGGGGGCCCCGGCCCCGGCCTCTGGCCTCCGGCCACTGGACTTCAAGTGCCCACGCACTATACGCACCGCCGTACACGGCGGCTGGAAGGCTAAAAACCTTCGTTCCTCTCGGCGAATCGCCAGTAACCTTTTCTCCTTCTTACACTTAACCTTTTTTTTAGAAAAAAATGATTTATATGCGTTGAACAGAGAAGAAAAAAATATATAACAAAATCACCTTTTTTCAGTAAACAACTGCTTCTTATTTCTTTCTTCTGTGTATATATGTATGTATCTTTTTGGTATCTATAAAAATCCGTCCTTGTTACAGTGGAATGATTCGGCTTTTATAGCCTCTATTTACAAGTTTGGTTTATTCCCTATTCGATTTATTGCCTTGTTTGCTGTGTTCTTTTTTCTCTTTTTGTAGGTGACGACGAGGAGACTAGCGATGATCGGGCACTGATAATGGCACATTGGTGTTGATTCGCGTGCCGATCACGGCACGATATGGGGCCTGGAATCACAGGGTGAGGCGAAGAGGCATGACTGTTGGGGTGTTTACGGGCCTTTCCGTCTTCTGCTAACAAGTTAGGCCACTTGGGCCCCATTTGTTCTTGGGTTAAGGGTGTATCGGGTATAGGGTTAGTGGTTTTTGGGCCAGTTGGGCTACAAGTGTAACCAAGTTTAGGTTATCGGGCCTTTAGGCCTGTTTATTTGTAATTTGGACATTTCAAGAAAAGACATTTATTTTTAGTTTAAAATTTTGTTATTCTATTTCACAATCCCGGGCAAATTTGGGCTATAACAGCTGCCCCTCTTTGCTTATTACTGTGTAACCGAAATAGAGCAAAGATTATAAAAGGACCAGATTTGCCCGCCCTGGCCAAGCCTCGAAATCTTGATCCTCATCTTCTTCAAAAGTATTCTGATAGCTTCAGGAATGTCAAATAGGTTATCTTCAACTTGCTTCTGGCAAATTCAAGAACGCCAAATCTGTTATCTTTGATCTGCTTTCTAATAAAACAGAGACGCCAAATCTGCTATTTTTCGATCTGCTCTTTGATAATACAAAGACGTCAAATCTGCTATCTTTGATCTGTTCTCTGATGATACAAAGATGCCAAATCAGCTATCTTCGATCTGCTCTCTACCAATTCAGAGACGCCAAATCTGTCATCTTCGATCTGCTCTCTGTCAATACAGAGATGCCAAATCTGGTATCTTTAATCTGCTCTCTGATGATACACAGACGCCAAATCTGCTATCTTCGATCTGTTCTCTGACAATATAGAGATGCCAAATCAGCCATCTTCGATCTGCTCTCTGATGATACAGAGATGCCAAATCAGCTATCTTTGATCTGCTCTCTGTCAATACAGAGATGCCAAATCTGTCATCTTCGATCTGCTCTCTGTCAATGCAGAGACGCCAAATCTGCTATCTTCGATCTGCTCTCCGACAATACAGAGACGCCGAATCTGCTATCTTCAATCTGCTCTTTGACAATACAGAGACGCCAAATTTGCTATCTTCGATCTGCTCTCTAACAATACAGAGACGCCAAATTTGCTATCTTCGATCTGCTTTCTGACAATACAGAGACACCAAATCTGCTATCTTCGATCTGCTCTCTGACAATACAGAGACGCCAAATCTGCTATCTTCGACTTGCTCTCTGACAATACAGAGATGCCAAATTTTTCATTGGTGATTTACATTATCCCCTAGGAGACATAACCTGTAGAATGTGTATGCACTTATGCCTTATGATCAAAATGAGTCAAATGTCTCTAAATAGACCTATTATGATGCAAGATGTTATGAAAATGATTCTTCTTTCGGATGTCTTTACTCATTTACCTATCAAAAATTCCACCTCAGGATACCAATCAAACTCTGCTCCTATGTTTTGAATTAGATTGGTCCTATTGTACCATTCTACTGGAAATAATCCTCTCCTAGGATTGAATCATTTGAATTATCTAAACATTCTTTGGATTGAAAAAAATTTCCCCGAATACCTTCGACCCTTACTTATGGGAATTCTTCAAACGATTATTCTGTTTTAGTTTTCTTATATTATCTAGAAATTTCCAGAGTAATGAGCAAAACTTCATTTGTGAAAATTATTTAGTTCATCTATCATTATTTTAATGCAAAATAATTTAAGCATAATGGGAGATGAATTTAATCTTGAGAATAATTAGATTTGAATGAATTTGTCTAAAATACAAAGGAAATTAATCTGATAGCCTATCTTTGAGAAGAAAGAGAATCTAAAGATAGCAAACAGGACAAAAGTTAGATGCCCTAGATATCGCCGCTTGAGCGTCTATACACCAGCTCCATGAAGACTTTCTTGAGTTCAACATGTGTTTAAAAGATCCAAAGTACTTTGTTGATGCACCAATATGCAACGCGCTTCACTCTTTGTTGAATCAAATATAGCAAGATTACCGTGTGCTCTTCAAAATTTGAGCTGCCCTTTCGGGTTTTCAACCCAAAACCACTTTGTTCACAAGGCGCCCTTTGCGGGTTTTCACCTTAGCCTCTCCATTTTTTTTCAAAAACTCAAGGCGCCCTTTACGGGTTTTCACCTTGGATTCTCCTCTCCTTTAGACAAAGTGCTTTTTGACTGAGTTTGAATTCATTGGATTGGGTAAACTCTTCCTATCCATTTCTATTAAGATCAATGCACCCCTAGAGAAGGTATTCTTCACGACATACGGCCCTTCCTAATTTGGCATTCATTTTCATCTAAAGTCCTTCTGAATGGGAATGAACTTTTTTAGCACAAGATCCCCCTCGTGGAATTCTCTTGGTCGTACTTTCTTATCATAAGCTCGCATCATTCGCTTTTGATACATCTAACCATGACGAATGGCCCTTAGCCTCTTTTCCTCAATCAAGTTCAACTGATCATATCATGATTGTATCCATTCAGCTTTATCCAATTTTATTTCTGACAAGAGTCGGTGAGACGGTATTTCCACTTCAATGGGTAATACTGCTTCCATCCCATAAACCAACGAGAAAGGAGTTGCCCCAGTAGAGGTTCTGACAAATATTTGATAGGCAAAGAGTGCAAACGGTAGTTTCTCATGCCAATCTCTATAAGTCTCAGTCATCTTCCCCACTATCCTCTTGATGTTCTTGTTGGCTACTTCTACTGCCCCATTCATTTTTGGGAGATACGAAGAAGAGTTATGATGCTTAATCTTGAACTGACTGTAAACTTTTGCTATCGTTCTGTTGTTCAAGTTCAATGCATTGTCTGATATAATCTTTTTAGGCATCCTATATCGACAAATGATATCTTTCTTCAAGAATCGACTTACAGCCAACTTAGTAAAATTTGCATAAGAAACATCCTCTACCACTTCGTGAAGTAATCAATTACCACAAAAATAAAGCGATGCCTATTTGAAGCTTTTGGTGATATTGGCCCAATGACATCCATGCCCCACATAGAAAAAGGCCAAGGAGAAGTCATAACATGTAGAGGTGAAGGTGGTACATGAATCTTGTCTCCATAGATTTGAAATTTATGGCATTTCTTGGCGTAGTTGATACAATCCCCTTCCATAGTAGACCAATAATATCCAAACCTCATGATTTGTCTAGCTATCGTGAAACCATTAGCGTGTGTCCCACAAACACCCTCGTGAACTTCTTCCAAGATTAACTTAGCTTCCACGGCGTCAACACATCTCAACAGTACTTGGTCCTTTCTTCTTTTGTACAAGATGTCCCCATCCAAAACGTAATCGTAGGCTAATCTCCTTAAAGTTCGCTTATCATTTTCAGTTGCCTGTTCTGGGTATTTACGATCTCTCACATATCGCAATATATCCTGATACCAGGGATTATCATCCTTTTCTTCTTCCTCAGTATTACAACAGCGAGCTGGAGCCTCAAAGATACTCATCTGAATGGGTCTCATCTCCTCCTCTTTATTCACTTTAATCATTGAAGCCAAGGTTGCTAGAGCATCTGCCATCTAGTTTTCATCTCGTGGGATATAATTGAAAATGATGTTATCGAACTCCTCAAGTACCCTAAAACTACCTTTTGATAATTGATCAATTTAGGATCCCTCATCTCTCATTCACCTTTAAGCTGGTAAATTACCAACGCAGAGTCTTCATATACTTCCAAGGTTCTTATTCCTCGCTCTATAGCCACTCGGAGTCCCATGATGCACGCTTCATACTCGACCATATTATTTGTGCAATCAAAATACAACTTGCACGTGAATTGGATAATAATTGCCATTTGGGGATACTAGGACTGTCCCAATTCCATTTCCCACTGCATTGGATGCCTCATCAAAGCTCAACTTCCAAGAATAATCCTCTATAGTTGCTACGCACATCAACTCCTTATTTGGAAAATCAGAATTCAATGGCTCATAGTCCTCTGGAGCTCTACTAGCCAGAAATTCCGCTATCGCGCTTTCTTTTATAGCCTTCTGGCTCACATAGATTATGTCAAACTCTGAAAGCAGAATTTACCACCTTGCCATTCTCCCATTTAAAGCTATTGACTCCATCATATACTTCAAAAGATCAAGTTTTGAAATAAGCCAAGTAGTATGATATAGCATGTACTGTCTTAACCTTCGAGTCGTCCAGATTAAAGCACAACACAATTTCTCAATTGGCGAATATCTTATCTCACACTCTATGAATTTCTTACTGAGGTAGTATATCACCTTCTCCTTTCTTCCCGACTCATCATACTGGCCAAACACACATCCCATAAAATTACTAAACACTGATAAGTACAGAATTAATGATCTATCTGGACTAGGTAGAGATAACACTGGAGCATTTAAAAAGTATTGCTTAACCTTGTCAAAAGCATTCTGGCATTCCTCATCCCAAGTACCTTGGTTGTGTTTTCTAAGGGGGCGAAATATAAAATCACATTTCTCGGTTAATTGTGAAATAAATCGAGCAATATAGTTCAATTTTCCAAGAAAACCCTGAACTTCCTTCTGAGTACGTGGTGGAGGCAATTCTCGTATAGCTCTAACTTTGTCTGAGTCAACTTCTATTCCCTTTTCACTGACCACAAAGCCTAATAACTTCCCCGACCTAGCTCCAAAGATGAATTTTGCCGGATTAAGCTTCAACTGAAATTTTCTTAATCTCAGAAATAACTTCCTCAAAACTTCAATATGGTCCTTCTCTGTTTGAGATTTAGCAATCATGTCATCAACATACACCTCAATTTCTTTGTGCATCATATCATAGAATAAAGTCACCATAGCCTTTTGGAATGTTGCCCCTACATTCGTTAGCCCGAAGGGCATTACCTGTAACAAAAGGTGCCCCATAATGTTATAAAAGTGGTTTTATCCATGTACTCAGGATGCATCTTTATCTGATTGTACCCTGAGAAACCATCCATGAAGGAGAACAACGAATATCCCACTGTGTTATCTAACAAAGTGTCTATGTGTAGCAAAAGGAAATTATCTTTTGGACTAGCTTTGTTTAGATCTTTGTAATCAACGCACATTCGTACCTTTCCATCCTTCTTAGGGACTGGTACAATGTTAGCTACCCATTCAAAATACTTCACCTCTTGTAAGAATCCTGCATTGAACTGCTTCTTGTCTCCGTCCTTTATTTTCAATACGATATCTGGCCTCATTCTTCGTAACTTCTGTTGGACTGGCTTACAATCCTGTCTTATTAGAAGACGATGCACCATAATATCAGTATTTAACCCTAGCATATCTTGATAGGACCATGCGAAGATATCCTTGAACTCACGTAGCAACTCAATCAGTCCTTGCCTTGTGTCCTTGGCAATATGCGTGCCAATTTTCACCTCTTTCCCTTCCCCTAGGGCTACATTCTCTATTGCCTCTTTCTCATGGGGCATGATTTGTTTCTCCTCCTATTTTACCATCCTCAACAGATCCAGAGACACATCACAATCTTAGACATCTCCAAAGTCCTGAGATTCCTCTAAACACATGTCTTGCTCGCGAGAAAAATCAGGATTTGTAATATCAGTGCTCATGTCATTGATATCTAGGGACCTCTGAAGTATAAAGAATATGCAAAGAATGAATGAATTTTAGAATGATTATTTATGTGCTATGAATGAAAAAATAAGAATTACAAAAGTTTAACGGAATATTGGTTGATAAAAATCAAACAATACTCGTTCAAATTGATAAAAGTTATGTTTTATTAAAAAAATAATAGATGATCGCAAACCCATTTCACAAATGTAATCCTATTATTCCTAGGCTCTAGAGTAACAAGAATGTTTCGAGAATTACTCTAAAAAATTCCTAAAGACTACAGGAAGTTCTTCCACAGTCCAATTGTTCAGAGAGCTTTCCAGTTTGTAAGGGCGAATGCCCTCAAGGTTTTCTTGCTCCAATCCTTCGTCGCATATAACATTGATCTGATGACTTTCTTCTATAAGTAACCCTCCCGATATGAAGATTTGGGATATTGAAGGGACTGTCATCGGCTCTCACTCCACTTCTCTTCCATTAAGGCGCGCCCTTCTTCCCTCTTGGCGCTTCTCAACTTCCTTCCTCCTTTGCTTATAGTCTGGCTTGAAGCCCAGACCAAAGCAATCTCTCTTCTCTTTTAGTTCTGGGATTTGAGTCCCTCTTTGCAGGTATTTTCCTAACCCTCTTCCTGGTACAGCTCCCTTTCCCATCATCATTTGTAGAGCCATCCTCGTAGCTCTTGCCATCTTTGGCACCTGTAGCTCACTCCCTTCTGAAATGAAGGTTGCATTCACAAATTCTAAAGAGTGAAAGGAACACTCAATAGAATCTTCGTTCGTCTCGGGCCTTGCTAGTGACTGTGGCTATAATGTCCTCCTCCGCATTAATGGTTACTAACCGTCCATCCGTCACTAACTTTAATTTCTGGTGCAACGATGAGGGCATTGCTCCCGCTGAGTGTATCCATGGCCTCCCTAATAAGCAATTGTAGGAGGGCTTGATATCCATCACCAAGAAGTCTACTTCGTATATACTCGGCCCAATTTCCAATGGGATGTCAATCCTTCCCATCACCTTCCTTTCTGTACCGTCGAAGGCTCTTACCACATTTTGACATGTCTTCATGTGAGAATCGTCAATGGGTAATTTGTTCAATGTAGACAACGGTAGAACATTCAAGGCCGATCCATTATCGACGAGCACGCTTGGGAGTGTGTACCCCTTACATCGAGTGGTGATGTGCAAGGCCTTAGTTGACCCCCTACCCTTCGGTGGGATTTCATCATCATTAAAGTAGATGAAATTATCTGCACTTATGTTATTCATCGACCGGTCCAGTTTGTTAACGGATATGTCATGGGTAACATATGTTTCGTTCAGCACCTTCATCAATGCATCCCGATGCACCTCAAAATTCAGAACCAAAGCCAATACCGATATACGAGCTGGTTTTTTGCACAATTGTTCAACCACGCTGTACTCACTGTGTTTTAAGAATTTTAAAAATTCTCTAGCTTCTTCTTCCTTTACTAGCTCATTAACCAGTGTCTCGGCCCCTTTTCTTTTGTCTAAAGCTTTTGTTTTTGCAGGCTCAACTTTGACGCCTTATGCATCGTAGAGCTTCCCACTATGTATGTAAGAACCCTCACCTTGAGCTTCCTTAGAAGCACTAAATATATCCTCCTTCTCCGGCATTGACACATGGTAGTTATAATTCCAGGGTACTCTCTTGTTATCCTTATAAGGAAAGGAAACAGGTTTATGAATAATGACTTTCGATACTGTTGGTGTTTCAACTTCATTACTTTTTGGTAAAGAAATAATAATCCTCAGCTGGTTTTGATTCTTCGGTGCACCTTCTAATGTGCATATATGTCCCTTCTTTGAGCTAGCTTCATAAAATTCTAGCTCTTTGTTGTTCATAAGGCTTTGTACCAAGGCTTTAAACTCGCCGCATTCCTGGATCTCGTGCCCCTCTTCAGCATGGAACTCACAGTAGTCCCTTGCTCCTTTATTCTTCTCTTTAGAGATTATCATCTCTCTTTTTACCATTCCTTCCCAAATTATTTTCATCGGCGTTCTCACCTCAGACACGCCCTCATTAATCCTTCTCATATCCGTATCCCCAACTGCATTTACCCTTCGATCACCATGATTTGGCAACGGGTTCTCTGTACTAGGGGTGTCGTCAAATTTTACGACCCCCATTTTGATTAGTCTTTCCACTGCCTTCTTAAAACCAGTGCAAATTTCAATTGAATGCCCCAATATCCCTGCATGGTACTCACATTTGGCGTTTGCATCATACCATTTGGGATATGAAGGTTGTAACAGTTTCAAATGAAAAGGGGCTATTGCATGCGCATTGAATAAACTTTGATAAAGCTCCTGATACGTCACTGGGATAGGCATAAGTGAGATCTTTTTAGAATTTTGTCTTGAACCAGATCCCTGCTTTTGAGAATCTTTTTGCCCAACCGTAGTTACTCTAGGCTAACTAACCATAACCACTTTTGAATTATAGCTACTCGTATTATTCACCTCATTATCCTTCCTTCTTGAGGCCGATCTTTTAGTAGCTTCCCCCTCTATCTTGCCACCTCTTATGGCGTTCTCAATCATTTCTCCCTCCATAACTATATCGATGAAACTCTTGGTGGTACTTCCAATCATGTGGGTAATGAATAGGGCCTTTAAAGTGTTGATGAACAGTATCGTAGTCTCTTTCTCCAAGAGCGGTGGCGACGTCCCTCCATCTCTGGGCATATTGCCTAAAACTTTCATTAGGCTTCTTTTCCATGTTCTGTAACGTGATTCTATCCAGAGTCATGTCAGTCACATGGTTATATTGCTGCATAAAAGCTTGCACTAGGTCTCTCCAAGAACTAATCCTTGCATGACTCAATTGATTATACCATCTAGCCACTGCACCAACCAAACTATCTTGAAAACAATAGATCAATAACTGATCATTGTTTACATAGCCAGTCATCCTTTTGCCGAACATAGTGATATGGGCTTCTGGGCAAGTAGTCCCATTGTACTTCCTGAATTTCAACATTTTAAACTTATAAGGAAGCACCAAATTTGGGACCAGACTCAAGTCCTTAGCATCAATTCCCTGACGATTTTTAGCATTTTCTAGTGCCTTAAATTTCTCCTCTAACCGTCTATAATGTTCCTCTAATTGCCTTGATAATTCGAGTCTCATCTCATCCCTCTCAGCTATATCTAGATCAGGCATAACTGGATTGGCAGGGTTGTCTCCAAGGTTGAATCCTAAACCAGTTTAAAAGTTCATGGGTATTCCAGCATCGACTTGTTCATGTTGAGGCCTTATTGTGACGGATGGCCCTCGGGGATATGCCTCAGGTTGAGTCTGCACATGAGGCGGAGTAAAACTTAGAGGATGATCCTCATTATCTCCTTCAGTGATGGTCATAGGGACCTTTCCTTTATCCGTCGCCCCCTTCAGTAGCTGAGCCATCTCAGCCATCACATTCCTCTGAGCCTCCAATATTTGATTCTTCATCTCTTGTTGGATTTCTGCCAGTTCCTCCTGCAGCTGCTCTTGTATTTCTTTCTGAATCTGCTCAAGTCTCTGATCCATATTCTTTGACTTAGTGCGTGTACCGTAAGAATGTGTTGCTTCCAGATTTCCTTTCTATTACTCTCTCTTTCTTCCTAATAATTTTAACTAATTAGGGTCTTCCTATAAATTTAAATGCGTATAATGCAATGAGATGTAAATGCATGAATGCAAAGGATATCGATTCTGATTCAATTTCTTTTAGAAAACATTATTTAAGAAACAAAATTTTTATACAAAACGAATTACAAATACGCCTTTGCCCTCAGGCCTAGAGTTTTAACCCTATCTAATAACAAAGCTAACTCTTGACCTTTATCTGACACTGACTCATACTTTGTACTTAATACATTGGCTTGCATTACCATATCTTGCAGATGGTTAGTAATGTGACAGCCCTAGATTGACCCTAGTCGGAAAGTGGTTTTGGGACCACGAAACCGAGTCTTATAAATAATTAAAAAATTTTATTCGGTGTTTATGATGTGAGTAGATGCGTGTATGGAAGTTTCATGCATTAATTTGATCATTTTTCTGTGAATTTATTTAAAATGGACTTATATGAAATGTTGTTGGAAAGTGATGGGTTAATCTTACAATGGTCTATTAGTACATGCATTGAAAGGAGTGTTTTTGCATGTCAATTTACCCATATTAAACATAGTGGCCGGCCAAGACATGATGATACTCCACTAATTCAAATTTAAAATAATTTTATATTACCAAATGATTTAATAATTGTAATAAAATGAATTTAATAAAAGAGAAGAAAGAGGATGGTGTTCATCTTCTTCTCTTTCCTTTCTCAAAGCCGAAACAAAGGGAAAACATAAAGGAAAATTTACCTAGGGCAATTCGGCCTTCTTCCTTGGCTATTAGGAGGTAAGCTTTGAATTTATTGATTTGGTTTTATGATATGCTAAGTTAAATTGTGGATGTACTCTTGCTAATGTCAAGGAAGTTGAGATTTCTTATGGTGATTGGGCAATATGCCGAATGATTAAGTGTTAGAATTAGGGGTTATTTTTATGTTGTAGGGAACAATAGGGGAGTGACTAAAATGGAGTAAGATTTTTGGATAAGTAGTTTAGAGGCACCTTGTACATTCGGTCAAAATTTGAGTTTATTTAGAATGTGAATTTTTTCCTCTATGATTGTTTTCCTTGTATGTTAAATGGTTCTTGATAGGGCCAAATGAGTTATGAAAGTTATTAAAAATGTAGGAAGTTCAAGGTGCAAATTTTGGTCTTGATGTTATGAGCAATTCGGTTGAAATATGGAAAATGGGAGTTGTCATTTAGGTTAAGATCAAAGGAATGATCAATAAGTATTAGAAGGTTAAGTATGTGAAATTTTAGGTATAAGAACCTCTAGGAAATTACATAGGTAATGCTAAAATTTATGTGGTATATTCGACCATGTAGAATATATCCTTGAGATATTATATTTAATTCCCTATAATCGGCTAAAAGAGTGATAATGGTTTATAATGTTGAATTGAATTATGATTGTATATATTAGAATTAGATATAACAAAGATTATGCGAATTTGAATGTATTATTACATTCGGCCTAGAGGCATTATATGAACATTTGTGGAAATTTCAAAGTCTTGAATAATGGTGATTATAGGATGATGTAAAAATCATTGAATTATATGTATAAGTATTTAGCAAAGTGATTAAACTACCGAATTTAATTATCCTAGATCAAGAACCCAAAGGAGGGGAGTCAAGCAAAGGCAAAAACAAAAAATATTGAGTAGGCGGTTGGAAATCATTTCGAACTATAAGGTAAGTCCATAAACTTTTATGAGATTGATTATACATATATATATATATATATATATGCATTTATAATTATGGTCATATATGCAAATTGGGCTAATTAAATTATCTTATTATAAGGAATCGATACTAGCACTATGTGTGCGAAGTTGAAAGGCACTTTGTGTGCTGATTTGAATGTTAATTCGTGATTAAATTTTCGGGGCACTAAGTGTGCGGCATATTTTGGCACTATGTGTGCGAAGATCTTTGTGCACTATGTGTGCAAATTCGGTTAATGGTCTAAGTAGCATATGGAAGGCATATAGTGTTTGTGCTATAAATTGAAATATCAAAATGAGGCATGAAATGGATATGCATGTGTGTATATAATTTGACATTGTTTTATATATTGAGAAAAAGGGTTAAAAGCATTTGGTTGTTTGATAGATGATTTGATATCCAGCCTTGGCTTGTGGTTGGGTCAGTAAAATACGTGAATGTAATATAATTCGGCACGACTGAAATTTATGGATTATATATTTTCTTCTCATAATCTCATATCAACGGTATGTGTATTATTGCTTATGACTTTACTGGGTTGAATACTCATCATTTTTCTTTTTGTGTTTTGTTGTTTTCTATATAGATTTCCCTGACCCATTTTGCGTGTTTGGAACATCATCAAAGTCATCACACCCGCTTGCAACATTTTGGTATCTTTTCTTAGTTGCATAGGTGAACATTACGGCATGTATAGGCTTGAACTTATGTTTTGAAGTGTGTATTTTGGTTAGGTATTAAAAGCCATGCGAAAATGGCTTGATATATATATATATATACACAATTAGACTCGATTTTTATGTGTGTTTTATTATGATATTTATATATATGTGATTTTGTTTGATAATAGTCAGTATTGGGATAAGAAATTTGTGTATGGAGATGACTATATTATATAAGTCTAAATTCGGTTTGAGTGAATTATCATTTAAATCTTTTGATGAATATGCCTATGGTATGATAATACGAAATCATAATAATAGTTTTGGAAGCGTATTTAAATATCTATGTAAATGGATGATTATCAAACTAATGCTAGTACGTGTTTATATGTGACGTTCCACCTTAGTGTTCTTAAATGAATTCTTCTTATAGCTTACTTGTGAATAAGGTTCTTACACTTTGGTTGATATGGTAGTTAAACTTTTTGCATGCTTCACGGGTGTTACATTTTATTGGTATCAGAGCTATAGTTTAGTCGGTCCTAGGACTACCGTAGCGCGTACGAGTCTAGCTATACATGCCTTAATGTTAGTATGTGTTAGTGTGATGGCTTTTGACGGTTGAAATTATTGTTTTGATTAGTAAATGGAACCCAATTTAGAGAGAGCCTTGGCGGATGATGTTGAAAGTGTAGCGGCTGCTCCCGCGCAAGGGACACCTCCTGCTGAACCTCAATCATCTGCAAATAGTCAAGATGATGGGGCAAAACAAGCCTTCTTTTCTATGATGAACGAGTGGGTCGCACAATATGCCCGGACTAACCCGGCTGCTTAACCATTTCCAAACTTAAATAATCCGCTGCAAGTTCCTAAAATACCAGCGACTATTGATCCTTTGAGACAGAGTAAACCTCCTGTAGATTTGGTTAGAAAACGCGGGGCCGAGGAATTTCGAGCCACAGCTACTGACGATGCTGAAAGGGCCGAGTTTTGGCTTGATAACACCATTCGAGTTTTTTAAGAGTTTTCATGCACACCTGAAGAGTGCCTAAAGTGTGCTATATCCTTATTCGGGACTCGGCCTACTATTGGTGGAGAACTCTAGTTTCTATTGTCCCGAAGGAACGTGTTACTTGGGATTTCTTTCAGGCGGAGTTTCGAAAGAAGTATATTAGTCAACGATTCATTGACCAAAAGCGTAAAGAATTTTTGGAGTTCAAATAAGGTCGTTTGACAGTATCTGAATACGAACGTGAGTTTGTAAGACTCAATCGATATGCCCGGGAGTGTGTAGCTGATGAAGTCGCTATGTGTAAAAGATTTGAGGAAGGATTGAATGAAGATTTAAAACTACTGGTGGGTATTTTAGAAATAAAAGAATTTGTAACACTAGTTGAACGGGCTTGCAAGGCTGAAGAGCTTGGGAAGGAGAAAAAGAAAGCTGAATATGAAGCCAGAGATTTTCGTAAAAGATCGGCGGGTAAAACTACTTTCTCGACTACAAAGAAATTCAGAGACGATGCTAACAAATCGAAAACGACCACAGGAATTTCTATTAGGGAGCGACCGTCAACGGATTCTCGAGCTACTTCAGTTGCTAGTGTTGGTAACAGCCGACAAGAAAAACCTGAATGCATACAATGTGGAAGATGACATGTAGGTGAATGTTGGGGTAAGTCTATTAACCGAGCCTGTTATAGATGCGGATCACGAGATCATTTTATTCGAGATTGTACGGAACCTGATGAGAAGAATAAGGTGCAAAGTACGAGATCGACCGGCGCAACAACTAGAGGTAGGCCACTGAGAAATACCGGAGGTAGGAGTGGTGGTCAGAGAGGGATTTCTGATACGGCTGATCGATCTGAGACTCGTGCTCCTGCTAGAGCTTATGCCATCCGTGCACGAGAGGAAGCATCTTCCCCTGATGTTATCACTGGTACTTTCACTCTCTTTGATACTAACGTGATTGTATTGATTGACCCTGGTTCTACTCATTCATATGTATGTGAGACTTTAGCATCCAGTAACACTCTACCTGTTGAGTCTACTGAGTTTGTAATTTGAGTGTCGAATCCCTTGGGTCGATATGTACTTATTGTTAAAGTGTGTAAGAAATGCCCCCTGATCATCCGAGAATCCTGTTTTTCGGCCGATCTGATACTTTTACCATTCGATGAATTTGATGTTATTCTCGGTATGGATTGGCTGACGGTACACGATGCAGTTGTGAATTGTAAAAGAAAGACCATTGATTTGAGGTGTGCCAATAATGAGATAGTCTGAATTGAATCTACTGTCTTGAATGGAGTCCAGCAGAGGTTGAAATTAAATCCGATTTGAGTTATGAAGAAGAACCGATTCGTATCCTAGCTCGCGAGGTGAAAGAGTTGCGAAACAAAAAAGTTCCGTTAGTGAAGGTATTATGGCTCAAACATGGGATTGAAGAAGCTACTTGGGAAACCGAGAACTCTATGAGAGAAAGATACCCAAACATTTTCGCTGGTAAGATTTTCGGGGACAAAAAATTCCTTAAGTGGGGGAGAGTTGTGATAGCCCTAGATTGACCCTAGTCGAAAAGTGGTTTCGGGACCACGAAACTGAGTCTTATAAATAATTAAAAAATTTTATTCGGTGTTTATGATGTGAGTAGATGAGTGTATGGAAGTTTCATGCATTAATTTGATCATTTTTATGTGAATTTATTTAAAATGGACTTATATGAAACATTGTTGGAAAGTGATGGGTTAATCTTACAATGGTCTATTAGTACATGCATTGAAAGGAGTGGTTTTGCATGTCAATTTACCCATATTAAACATAGTGGCTGGCCAAGACATGATGATACTCCACTAATTCAAATTTAAAATAATTTTATATTACCAAATGATTTAATAATTGTAATAAAATAAATTTAATAAAAGAGAAGAAAGAGGATGGTGTTTATCTTCTTCTCTTTCCTTTCTCAAAGCCGAAACAAAGGGAAAACATAAAGGAAAATTTACCTAGGGCAATTCGGCCTTCTTCCTTGGCTATTAGGAGGTAAGCTTTGAATTTATTGATTTGGTTTTATGATATGCTAAGTTAAATTGTGGATGTACTCTTGCTAATGTCAAGGAAGTTAAGATTTCTTATGGTGATTGGGCAATATGCCGAATGATTAAGTGTTAGAATTAGGGGTTATTTTTATGTTGTAGGGAACAATAGGGGAGTGACTAAAATGGAGTAAGATTTTTGGATAAGTAGTTTAGAGGCACCTTGTACATTCGGTCAAAATTTGAGTTTATTTAGAATGTGAATTTCTTCCTCTATGATTATTTTCCTTGTATGTTAAATGGTTCTTGATAGGGCCGAATGAGTTATGAAAGTTATTAAAAATGTAGGAAGTTCAAGGTGCAAATTTTGGTCTTGATGCTATGAGCAATTCGGTTGAAATATGGAAAATGGGAGTTGTCATTTAGGTTAAGATCAAAGGAATGATCAATAAGTATTAGAAAGTTAAGTATGTGAAATTTTAGGTATAAGAACCTATAGGAAATTACATAGGTAATGCTAAAATTTATGTGGTATATTCGACCATGTAGAATATATCCTTGAGATATTATATTTAATTCCCTATAATCGGCTAAAAGAGTGATAATGGTTTATAATGTTGAATTGAATTATGATTGTATATATGAGAATTAGATATAACAAAGATTATGCGAATTTGAATGTATTATTACATTCGGCCTAGAGGCATTATATGAACATTTGTGGAAATTTCAAAGTCTTAAATAATGGTGATTATAGAATGATGTAAAAATCATTGAATTATATGTATAAGTATTTAGCAAAGTGATTAAACTACCGAATTTAATTATCCTAGATCAAGAACCCAAAGGAGGGGAGTCAAGCAAAGGCAAAAACAAAGAATATTGAGTAGGCGGTTGGAAATCATTTCGAACTATAAGGTAAGTCCATAAACTTCTATGAGATTGATTATACATATATATATATATATATATGCATTTATAATTATGGTCATATATGCAAATTCGGCTAATTAAATTGTCTTATTATAAGGAATCTATACTAGCACTATGTGTGCGAAGTTGAAAGGCACTATATGTGCTGATTTGAATGTTAATTCGTGATTAAATTTTCGGGGCACTAAGTGTGCGGTATATTTTGGCACTATGTGTGCGAAGATCTTTGTGCACTATGTATGCGAATTCGGTTAATGGTCTAAGTAGCATATGGAAGGCATATAGTGTTTGTGCTATAAATTGAAATATCAAAATGAGGCATGAAATGGATATGCATGTGTGTATATAATTTGACATTGTTTTATATATTGAGAAAAAGGGTTAAAAGCATTTGGTTGTTTATAGATGATTTGATATCCAGCCTTGGCTTGTGGTTGGGTCAGTAAAATACGTGAATGTAATATAATTCGGCACGACTGAAATTTGTGGATTATATATTTTCTTCTCATAATCTCATATTAACAGTATGTGTATTATTGCTTATGACTTTACTGGGTTGAATACTCATCATTTTTCTTTTTGTGTTTTGTTGTTTTCTATATAGATTTCCCTGACCCATTTTGCGTGTTTGGAACATCATCAAAGTCATCACACCCGCTTGCAACATTTTGGTATCTTTTCTTAGTTGCATAGGTGAACATTACGGCATGTATAGGCTTGAACTTATGTTTTGAAGTGTGTATTTTGGTTAGGTATTAAAAGCCATGCGAAAATGGCTTGATATATATATATATACACACAATTAGACTCGGTTTTTATATGTGTTTTATTATGATATTTATATATATGTGATTTTGTTTGATAATAGTCGGTATTGGGATAAGAAATTTGTGTATGGAGATGACTATATTATATAAGTCTAAATCCGGTTTGAGTGAATTATCATTTAAATCTTTTGATGAATATGCCTATGGTATGATAATACGAAATCATAATAATAGTTTTTGAAGCGTATTTAAATATCTATGTAAATGGATGATTATAAAACTGATGCTAGTACGTGTTTATATGTGACGTTCCACCTTAGTGTTCTTAAATGAATTCTTCTTATAGCTTACTTGTGAATAAGGTTCTTACACTTTGGTTGATATGATAGTTAAACGTTTTGCATGCTTCACGGGTGTTACAAGTAACCTCTCTAATCTGGACTATGGCTTCTCCCATAAGATAATCTTTATCTCCAACTTGATCTTGAAGATGGTGAAGTTTTTCCTTCCAGTGTCCTTCTCTTGCCTCGACCTGCTCTATTCGTAGTTCACAGCTCTACAGTGTTGTTTCCAACCTTCCAATGTTGTGCTTCATTTCTTCGATCTTGTTTAAACTTGCTTTTAACTCGACCGTAGAATTACGACTTCGATGATAATGAAGAGATCGTCCAAGCTCTATCACCTTAGCTTTTAATCCTTGATTCTTCTTCTCTAAGGCCTGATTCTGCGACTGCATCTCTTGAAACTTTTTCTCCCAATACTCAGTTTTGACCATTTCCTCTTGGATCTCTTGCTGCCACTGCTCTAAAGATCTCCCTAATCCAACCCTTTTCAACGTTATCTGGGCCTTCTTGTAATGTGTCTTTAAATCATCTCGATCTTCCTCGATCTTTCTCTTTTCCTTTTTCACCTTCTCGACTTCCCTCTTTTGAACATCGACGTGAAGACTCAAGTACATTTTTTCCTCTTCGAGCTTCTCAATCCACTTTTCAAGCTCCAATTCTTTCTCTCGAACTCTTGCTTCATAACCTCCAACTATGATGGAATCACTCGTAAGCTCTCCTCTAATGATCGAGCCACCCCCAAAATGGGCCTAGAGACATTATCATTGACTCTCCTACTAAACCACCTTTTATACTCAAGGGTTGAAGTCGAGCCTTTAGTCAAGATCTTCATACAGAAAGGCTTCTTCCAAGCCTCAGAAATCTCTTGCATCCTCTTCTTATAGTGATCTCCTTTATAAGAGAAATCACTCTGAGCTAAACCCTGTGTAGCTGGTATGAACTGCCTCGCTCGATATTGCCTTAGAACAAGCAATGGTGCATATCCAACAACTCCCTAAATTCCTGGCAGAGGGACCCAAACAAAACTGCCACAGCGGTAAAGGACTTCACTAGAAACCAACCAATGAGCCTTCCACATAACATCTTCCTCTTGAAGATTCTGAAGAATGTCTATCCACCTCTCCTCTGAAATGTCATCTCTCTTAGGCATGTCTACTGCTTCCTTTAACGAAGAGTAGTCTTTGAAGAACACTCGGCAAGGAACCTTATCAACCTTCCAAAAATGACTGTGAAACCAAACCAACAGCAACTGTGCACATCCAATGAACCTTTCTTCACCAGCTCTTCGACATGCGCTCAAGGATCTAAATGTCTCAGCTAGGATTGCAGGCACAGGTGTGTTCTGTTTACCAAGTCGATCAAATAAATCCGCAACCACCTCATCTATGTGTCCCAAAGCCTTTGGGAAGATCACTAAACCATAAATACTTAAAGCTAGGACATCAACCCTTTTCTTTACGTCTGGATGTGTCGATATCAAATCCCTCAAAACGACCCATGGAATGCACTTACTATCACCCTTTTGCTGCACATGACCTGCAGCCCACTGCTCACTTATCCCAGTAATCATTACCAGCTTCTTCGTAAAAGTTGGAAGGCTAGCAGGCCTAACATAAGCCTTGTAACCCTGAATCCTCGGGCAACGCAGTAAAGCTGTATACTCCTCCAAAGTAGGTACAAGATCAACATCACCAAATGTAAAGCAACAATAAGCGGTGTTCTAGAACTGTACCATAGCTCGAAACAAGTGCCTATCTACTTTGACGTCTAGCAAATAGGGAAGGTCTCCATAATTCTGATAGAAAAGCTGCTTAGCCTCGTCATCCCATTGGGCCCAAATGTCTCTCAACTCCTGAAACTCATTCTGCGTCGATTTAATATAGGTGAAGTGCTATAACTCTGATGTATGCCCCTCAGTGACACTATCTCCTTTCTCTAACTGGGTTTTCTCTGACTAGGTACAAACAGAGGCATTGTCCTCCATTTTATCAAGATATTCATTCCCCATTACAAAACTTTCTAACCCAGAAATCGAACCGTGAATCTATACCTTTGAATGTTGAATGTCATGCAATGATAGCAAAACAAAATAAATTAGTATCGTATAAAAGTATAACAAACAAACACTTATAACGGTAGTTTACTAAGAGTTATCACCATAATCCCTAGGGTAAGCGCTTAAAGTTCACTATATGAGTTTCAGTTCTAAAGCGAGGGTACCTGAACCAGTAGATTCCTCGATCTTCACCCAATATAGGCTCATATAAACCAAGTTCAGTTCAGGGGGACACATTTCCCTATGGCCATACAGAGATAAAAATCTCACGAAGTCATAGGTACAGTATCCCGGAAGCAATCCACTAGCTCATACGAAGGTGGAAACCTCACAAAAGGGTAACTTCTCACTCCCACTTAAGGGTGCGACCACAACGGTCATGCAAATGCAATGTACGACAATAAGATAACAAACATATGCAACAAACCCATGTAAAAAGGATCAAATTTTAAATTTTCCAACCTTCTGACATTAAGACAGAAAATAATCAATTTCTTGGCTCGACTCTCTTAAGTCCCTAGCGGAGTCGCCGAGCTATCGAAACCTCTTTAAAAATAGAGAGGGTATTTTGAAAACGGGAGTCGCCACCAACCTTTTAAAGTGTGGTTGGATCACTTTATAAAATATTTTGGTCTACGAAATCACGAGAAAACAAGTTCGGGACTCAGTTACGCACGAGGAAGGATTAGCACCTTCGTAACGCCCAAAATTGGTACCAAATTGAATAGTTTCATCTTAATGTCAAAAGCTTGAAAAAAAATTTAGCAATAAGATCTCTTTTAAAACCATAATAATATGAGTTGAAAGTCAAAATTCTTTCGTTCCAAAAGAATGGAACATCACATCCAGTGTAATTGGACACGATATTCATAAACTTTCGTAACAAAAAAATCTCGTAATTTGTAAAATCTCGTAATTTGTAAAATCTATTAAAAGGATACTTTAGATATTTAGACAAACGGGAAATCACAACCCAGCATGTTAGGGTACTATTTCTCGAATTCCTAAATACAAAAGACATTGCCTTGTTTTTTAAAATTCCTTTTGATTAAAAGAAATAAGAAAACGATGATGCATTTAACCTATTACAAAAGATCAATGTTGGATTAATTAAGCTACCTATTTTAACATTTCATGCAAATATAATGTTGAAAATGGTAAATATGACATAAATCACACAATATACTTTAGCATTTCATACATACATAATCACAAATAACATGAGTATACATATTATCATTTCATGCAAAAATACAAAATGGCAAAAATAATGAATATATCAGTACAAATTAAACATATATAATAATATTTCATGCGAATATATTTTTAAAATAACAACATAAATGACCAATTTGCATGCGAATATAACAATAAATAAATAACATGAAAAATAATAAATAATTTATGAGATGAAATTAGTGTGTTAAAACAATGCCTAATAAATACAAAAAAGGGATAAAAACAAAAAAAAAATTAAGCCATATATAAGTAATAATAAAAATTTTAAAATATATATATTATATAATATAGTAGCTTGATATACTTATAAAATAATATGCTAAATTGGAGTAAAATTTTGTAGTAAATTTTAAACATAAACATATATATGTATTAGTTTATAATAATTTACAAGTGTTATTTTTTATGTACCAATAAATAATAGATTATGAAATAATATATATAATAAAAGGAAGATATTTTAAGGAATAATATATAATATAAAAATAAAATATAATGAAATATAAATACTATTGTAGTAGCCCAAATTTGACCGGGCTGTAAACCAATTAAATAAATAAATAATTGTCCATATAAAAGTCCATTTACATTGACCCATTAACCCATACCCTTTACAATTACAACCTTAGCCCAAATACACCCGAAGCCCAAACCTAAACTAAGACCCAAATAACAGAGGCCCAAAAAACCCAAAATTATCAGCTAGGGTTTTCAACCCTAGCTCTTTCCTCTCGCGCCGCAACAGCTTCTGTAAGCTTCAGGGAGCGTCGGTGCAACTCCCCAAATCGAGGCCATCAATGTACACTGACGCGCCATCAATGCGTCCGTCCAGCACCACGATCTCAGGCTTCCACTCTGGCCTTGGTACCGTCGTTAACGCCGAGATCATCGGGATACCTGCAAGAAAAGGAAACACAGCAGATACATAGAGCAAGAAAAGGAAACTAAAAATCTCAGCAGATCACGGTCAAAGACACAGTGAGCAAGAAATAGAAAGAAATCTTCGATTTCTTTCCCAGTTTTTGTAATAAACAGTGGCTATAAAAAGCCCTTTGTAACCCTCTATACAAACAGGAGATACAGAAATAAAAAAAAAGAACAAACAGTTTCAAAGGTGATAACCGAGTGACTTATTCTTTATTTTTTAGCACATATATGAACTGTTAGCAAAATAGTAAGGGTATTTTTTAAGGAAAAGAACTACCTGTTTTTGGATCTGAAGAGATGAGAGTTTTTCGAACTCTCCGATCTCTAAATACGGTGGCCCTTAGGGCGGCGCGTGGGAGCGTGGGCGCATGGGCCGGAGCCTGGATTGCGAGGGCCGGAGTCCGGAGCTCCCTTTCTCTCTCTTTCAGAGAGAATTTCCTAGTTTTTTTTATATAAATCAAGGTTCAAATGATTTTTAAACTGAGAAGGTAGCTTATATAGCTTGAACGAAACGGCGACGTTTTGTAACCCCAGGATCCGCGCGTTGACCCGATTACCCGGGGAGGATCTGCGTGTTTTTCGTAAGATGGATTAATTACCCAGTTAGTCCTCTCGCAATTTTTATACTTTTAATTTCATTTTATTTATTTTTTGATTTGGCTTCAATGTTTCAATTCTGTTTCAATTCGGCCCTCCCAATGATTTGCAATCGTATTAGGGGAAACGGTGTCATTTTGGGATTAGGGCAAATAGCCCAATGAGTCCCTCTTTTAAATATGAAATTCAATCAGGCCCAGAATTTTTATTGTTTCGCGAATTAGCCCTAATTTTCTAATTATTTTTAATTTTCATCCTTATATACCCTTAATTTATTTTATTTAGGATACCTTATGTATATATGTTTATAAATATTAATTATATTTAGTAGTATACTATTTTGCTTATATTATTGATATATGTATATATATATATAAATTCCTTTATATGTTGTTCTTTTTGTTTTTTATATTTAATTATATTTTTGTATATATGTGTCACATGGTTATTAATATTATGCATACACTATATTATATTTCATTATAATTATTTATGTATTTCTATTACATACTATGTTATATTATTTGATATTTCTTATAATATTTATTTTGCTTATATATCTTTATATTTTATTATACAAATATTTTTTTATGTCATATATCATATATTAATTATTTTATCATATTTTTATATGCAAAATATTTATTATATAATTATTATCTTACATTATATTTCCTTATATTTTATTACTTATTATATTACTTATAATTTTAAAATTTGTAAATTATTATTATTAAATCATAATATTTCATTGTTAATTATTTATTCATTTATTAAGTGCTATTTTATTTTAAATTTGATACTTTTATATATTATATAATTATTTTATAAATTCCTTTACATTCTTTTATTTTTTTTGTTTTGTTCTAAAAAAAATATATTTTTATTATTCTTTTATAATTTTTGTTATTATGTATTACATATTGAATATTAAATACTATTTTAAAATTATTATTAAATATCATATTTTATTTGTATTATATGTATATTTTGTTAACATTTGCTCACTTTATTTTATATTTTATATATACCAATCCTTTTATATATTTTTTATATATATCATTTAGGTATTAAATGTTATTTTATAATTTGATGTTATATTTTATGAATGTGTATATTGATACTATACTACCTTTTTTATTAATTTGTGTATCAGTCATTTTAATTATTACTTTGTATGTTTGTATGTTTTGGTTATTCATTTTCAATATATGCTATATGTATCTTTGTACGTATGTTGTTAAGATTTGCTATATTTATTTTTATATGTATGTATCTAATGCATTATTTTTATATTAATGCTATCATCTTGTTTAAATGCATACTTTATTTACCTATCACGATGCTATGTTATCATGCATGATTTATAATGTTAATATGCTCCTTCATGCATTGATTTTAAAAAACGAGACTTCAAAGTTTTCAAAAAATAAAAAGGCAATGCTTGGTGTTTGGAAGCTTTGAGAAAAGTAGTGCCCTAACTTATTGGGTTGCAATTTTTTTCGTTGAGTTCGAATAGTCAAAATACCCTTCTAAGTTTTTAAGATTTTCAAAATACAAGCAACTGTCTTGGAATTTCAAAGCGTTATGTCCTAATTTACTGGATGTGGCGTTTTGTCGTTTCGAGATAGGGATTTCCAAAATGGCTAACTTAGTATTAATATTTTGAGACAAGCGAACCCCAATATTTTAAAAAAAAATAAAAATATTTTAAAGAGGATTGCATCTTAAAACTTTTAATTTCCGACCTTAAAGACATTTGATAATTAATTAGGTACCAATTTTGGGCGTTACGAGGGTGCTAATCCTTCCTCGTACATAACCGACTCCCAAACCCGTTCTTTTTATTGCGCAGATCAAAACTAATGATTTAAAACAAAATGTTTTGAAGGTGATCCAATCACACCTAAAAAGATTGGTGGCGACTCCCGTTTTCGTTTTTCTTAAAGTCGATTCCCATTTTCCAAAATTCAATTTTTAAAAAAATGGTTTCAACAACTATCATATAAATAAGGATAATATATATATACTATTATTAAATAATAATTTTTCTAAAGTTTTACATAATTAATGAATAATAAAATAATACATAAAATATAAAAAAATGCAAGGAATAATATATAGTAAAATATAATTTATAAATAAAATGTATAATAATATAAACTATATGATAGATAATATATAAAATAAAAAAATGATATAATAAGTAAATATATAGTAAAATAAATAATATATATATATAGTAAATATATATAACATATAATAAAATATGAATATAATAGAATAAATAATATACATAATAAAAATATAACATATAATGAAATTTATAAAAATGTATATAATATTATAAATAATATATATTATTTTCCATATAATTAATGTTTATAAAAATAAATAATACATATATTATTTTAAAATAAATTAAATATATATAAAAAGGACTAAAATTGAATTTAATTTAAAAAACTAGGGCTAATTACAAATAAATGAAAATTTGGACTTAATTAAAATACACATCAAAATCTGAGGGACTCATCGGGCAATTAGCCCTAATCCCTAAAAACGACATCGTTCTCCAGAATAGATTTTAATGGCCATCGGGACTAAATTGAATTAAATATAAGAGGTTAGGGCCAATTTAAAATAAAAATAAAATGAAATCATAAATTTTAAAAAATCGGAAGGATCGATTGGGCAATTTGCCCATTTATCAAAAACACACGGATCCTCCCCGGGTCATCAGGTCAACATGCGGATCCTCTGTTGAAACGGTGCCGTTTTAGTGCTTATTGAACTAAGCGAAAACGACACCGTTTTTGTAATGCTATATATGTTAAAACTAAACCCAAAATTCATTTTGTTATCAGTTTTTTAAAAAAAACTTTGAGATCCTCTGAAAGAGGAGAAAAGGGGGCTTCCGACCCCGGCCTCTGGCCTACGGCCACTGGACTTCAAGCGCCCACGCGCTATACGCGCCGCCGTACATGGTGGCTGCAAGGCTAAAAGCCTTCGTTCCTCTCGGCGAATCGCAGGTAACCTCTTCTCCTTCTTACACTTAACCTTTAAAAAAAAAAAAAGATTTATATGCGTTGAACAGAGAAGAAAAAAATAACAAAATCACCTTTTTTCAGTAAACAACTACTTCTTATTTCTTTCTTCTGTGTATATATGTATGTTTCTTTTTGGTATCTGTAAAAATCCGTCCTTGTTACAGTGGAATGATTCGGCTTTTATAGCCTCTATTTACAAGTTTGGTTTATTCCCTATTCGATTTCTTGCCTTGTTTGTTGTGTTCTTCTTTCTCTTTCTGCAGGTGACGACGAGGGGACTAGCGATGATCGGGCACTGATAATGGCACACTGGAGTTGATTCACGCGCCGATCACAGCGAGATATGGGGCCTGGAATCAGGGGGTGAGGCGAAGAGGCGTGACTGTTGGGGTCTTTAAGGGGCCTAGGGTTTCTGAAACCCTAGGCCTTTCAGTCTTTTGCTAACAAGTTGGGCCACTTGGGCCCTATCCGTTCTTGTGTTAAGGGTGTATCGGGTATAGGGTTAGTGGTTTTTGGGCCAGTTGGGCTACAAGTGTAACCAGGTTTAGGCTATCGGGCCTTTAGGCCTGTTTATTTGTAATTTGGACATTTCAAACAAAGACATTTATTTTTAGTTTAAAATTTTGTTATTCTATTTCACAAGCCCGGGCAAATTTGGGCTATTACAATTATTGTTGTTGTATCCTGGGAGACATTCGACCAACGTTTCTCCAAGTAGCATAGGAGTGGCCGTATCTGTCTTAAGGAAATTTTTTTTTAACAAGCCTCAATGTTTAGTAAAATCTCTATTCTTCCTTTTGATTTCAACTTTTGTTTCTGTTTTGATTGGTTTTCATATTTGATAAATTAGATATAAATAATTCTATTTATATTTTATTTTATATGTGTTTATTTATATTTAATTATTTTGTTCAGTAACGTGTTTTGTCCAACAATTAGTTTGGAATGATAAAGTATTTGAAAGGACATCGACGAATCTTGATACAATGTTGTTACTCTAAAATAAGAGCTTTGATGTGGGCTAGGGCAGTGTATGAAGAATGCTAATTTTTGGAAGGGAATTGGTGGTCTTGGCTAGTAAAATGTCACCCCTCATTGAATATGAAAAACATGATTGTTTCCCATTGGGAGTCACCTCGAGCCGAGTGGATGAAATTCATTGTGGTTGGTGTTGTTTTAGAGGAGGTTACAGGGTGTGGTGGAGTTTTGAGAGATTAAAAAGGGGTGGTTTGTGCTTTATTTTCGAGGCAACCTGAAGCTAGGGGAATGAATTTGGCAGAAATTATGGCAATTAAAATAGGAGTGGATAAGTATATTGAAGTGAGTAGGAATGCGCATGTTCCATTAATAATCGAATTATGCTCTACTGCTGCTTCAGAATGGCTATCAAAAAGGTATTCTAGACTGCGGTCATTATGAAAATTGCTTGGGGATATCGACTGTGGCACTAAGCAACTGGCTCATTTTCAGATTGCGATTATTGATCGAAAAAGTAATGGTATGGCAGACTCGTTGGAAAAAGTAGGTATATCGAGATCTTCTCTTTTTAAAGCCTCGTGGTGAAGTTGCTAAATTCATTATTGTAATTGTTGTGAAGGGGTGTTTGATTCGGATTGTTTGATGAAACTTTGTTGTAATTCTTTTGTTCTTGAAAGACTTGGTGGTTCCAACATCTTCCTTGAGTTATGTTACTCGACTAAGCAAAAAAAAAGAAAAAAAAAAGAAAAGAAAACATATTGTACTTTAACCTTTTCAAAACTATAAATTTTAAATTTAATTTTTAAAAAATTACAAATAATTAAATAATTAAAATGATGATAAAGTGATGAAAAAGTTTTTTCCAAGGTATATCCAATTAATGTCGCCAATTTATATCTCAATATAATGACTATGATTTGAAATAAAATTACGTCTAGTTTTCTCTTTGTTAACTTTTCTATTAATCATTTAGGTTTTTAAGTTATAATTTTATTAATATAGTGGAAAAGCTAAAAAAAAATTAAAAGGGCTAGAATTAATGTATTACCCCAAATCCGACCTAAACGTTATAACTGAATCTGGAGAAGTTATAACAACTTGTATGAAAAACCAATCTAAAATCTAACTTAGAAATCGTATGATCTAAAATTCTATTTTAGCTAAACTTATACGAGTTTCAGGAAAATCACAAGTTTGATAACATCTATTTCACAACACAATCTCTTAAACATTGACTTATAAAACAGTGAAAACTTTTAAATATTTACTTATAAAACAATGGAAACTTTCAGAAATTTGCTCTTTTAACTTTAATAATAACATAATTTGAAAATATTGATTTTTAACAAATCTCTTACATGTTATTTTGGAAATTGTGCACATAACTTATTTGTTTCACAAATTTTTTTTTTTACAAATTTTAGTCAAATCATATGTTTGGAACACTTATCCTATAGTGAAATCACTTAATGACTTATTTAGTTTCGCAGTGGAAATTTTAGAGGTTTAATCTTAGAAACCAAATTCTAAATTTGATAAATTGTATGATTTTGCAGTTTCATATTAAAATACAAAAAAAAAAAAAAAAACCCAACGGCCAAAACAAAAACCCAAAAACAAACCAAATTCGAAAACTTAGTTCAAAAACCCAAAAGTCTGGAAAACTTAATTAATTAAAAATTATCAAACTAACTTAAGTGAGAAATCAATTCGAGCTCCCGCACGCCGTCCGATCCTAAGTCTGAAGATCATCTGAAACATATTAAACAAATGGGTGAGCTAGAAGCCCCAATGTGTAACCATTCCAAGCAACAAATCAGATATACATAAATAAACAAATACATTTTTAGATACAAATTCAAACATATTCTCATATACATAATCATATGTATTTCATAATTGAATACAAATGCATATTGAGACCTACCCCATCTGCTACACACTAACTCTGTCCAACCAATCACACCAATTAGGACTACAAGAGTCCTTCCATCCAATCACATCGGGTCATAGTGGTATGTCACTCATAAAGGTGTAGCTAAGCTGCCAGACAGATATTACAGTTTAATTGCCAAGATTGTAATAATACTGCCAGAATACACTTCCTCCATCACATATCAAACCCACCTCGATGCACACGTATAAATAAATAGATATCGAATGCGTGAATGTCATACATGCTATTCACAACAGATTTTAGATCACATTAGCATAAAACACATCATGCTATAATGTATAACATACCTCTCATGCGGTCATAACTCACATTAAACAAAAATAGAGCATCAAATATCAAGATTTATAGTCATATTTATACCATACGGACCCTATGGAAGGCTAAATTTGATTTACATGACAAATAAGACAGTAAGGTGAAATTTCAAAAATTGGACGTGTGGGCCACATGATCCAATTGACCTAGATCGGTTCACATGGTCTGGCACAAAGCCATGTGGTGTCAACAATCAACTTTTGGATTTCACATCGTTTGCTATTTTTCAAAATTTTCGTTACACACTTGATCTTTTTTCGTTTCTGACATAGTAGTCACGATTCCAACACTTAAAAACGACATTCCAAATGAACTAATTAACAATCAATATGCGAAATTCAAACACTAATTTGACCATAAGCGAAAAATACAATTGGCCTTTACCCAACCCATAAGAACCCTACAAGGCACTCGATCGCTTACCACAAATAGAAGAAGTAGTTCTTAAAGCTCATTATTTGTTGAAGGAGTAAATGCCACACATCTGCCACCTACAAAGTTTCCTACAAACGAATACAACCGGAGCTGTAAACTTAAATAAACCACCCATCCTTCACATGAAAGAACGGTTCATAACAAATAATAAGGAAAAAAGAGAGTATATGATACCCAACACAAAAATGGCACAACAGTAATGACAGCACCACACAGAAACTAAGCGTCTGTACCGTAGCAAAGTGGCAACAAATGATAAATCAAACTAATGAAAGAAAAACAATACACCTAAGTTCTCCAATGAAAAAGGAAAATAGGTAATGTGTGTAAAAGAGAAAAAAGAAAGAAAGAAGAGAAATGATGTTAGAAAAGAAAATTTCAATAATAGGTAAACTGGAAATAAAAGTTGAGAAAAAAAGAGAAAGTGAGGAATGAGGGACGTAGGAGTGGTAGTGAGAGATTTTTGGGGAGAAAAACTACCAATATCCTCTTAACTACTCACTTATTAGATTTTCCCCAGAATTTGAATTTATCCCAAATTTTGTCACATGGGTTGCATAGTGTAAGAGAACAAAAATATTTCCCGCTTTGCACACACAGGATTCAAACCCAAGACCTTGGGTAAGAAAAAACCTTACTATTGAACTAGTAGACTCATTCTATCATCAATTGAACAAAAATAATTTATAAACCAAATGTTCATTGATAAAGGTTGGGGCAAAAATTAATAATTATTCAAAAGAAAGGATTTGAACACAAGACCTCAAGCACACAATTCAAAACACTTAACCACAAAACCAAATCAAATTCTTTAACAAAATTTCGCAACATTTAATTCAAAAACATGACGTGACCACTTTTGGTTTCACTAGCTCAATTTCTTCTAACCCGATTTTCGGGATGTGACAATTAAGTTGTATAGTTTTATGATAACTAGAATATAGTTATAAATTTTTAAAGATTAAATTATAATTTTATCATTTTTAAGAGTCAAATTTAAGTTTCCAATTTTAAAGAGTTGAGCCCCTACCAGCGCCTCGTGCTACCACTCCAGTACTAACAATTCAAATAATTACTAAACTAAATAATTAACTTAACAACTATAAATTGAATAACTTGACAATTAAATATAGGAAATATAAATATGGAGGAGAACTCACATATTTATATAGAATAATACTTAAACTTGAGATTTTAAAATTTCCAAAGCCTTTTAACATTATGTATTTTTTTACTTAAACATTGAAGTATGACAGAAAGTTTAAATTCCTCTCCATTGATATAAACTCAAAAATGTGTGCGTGCGAGAGATTAACCACATTTTGTTTTATGTTTACATCCTATATCCATTTATAAGATAGATCCATATCAATAGATAGCTTTGAAGTGATACAACGTGAGAGTGAAATAAAACTCGAATTTAACTGGGTCGGGGTTGAGCTTTCTATCAATTTTTAAGGCCAAATTTAGGCTTGGTTACTTTTTTTTGGTTGGGATCACGGTATGGCAATAGAGTATCGAGTTGCGATTAAAATAGGTAAAAAGAAAATTTGACTCGCTCTATCTCATTGCTATCGCAGGTCACTATGAAGATAAAATATTTAAAAATTAATTGATAAATTTTTATAAACAATTATTATTGATAAGAGAATATGAGAAAAAGTAGGGAGTAGTTGTCTTTAAAATGAGATTTTCATTTTTATTATTTAAAATAATTAAGTTCCTAAAATTTTTTTTCATAATATAAGGAACATACAAATTAATGCATATACAAAATTTAAATATGTATGATTCAATGTGTCGAAACCTCCTTTAAAACCGGTTTTAAAATAACGAAAACGGGAGTCGCCACTAATCTTTTAAAGTGTGATTGGGTCACTATATAAAACGTTTTGGTCTACGAAATTATGAGAAAATAGGTTCGGGAGTCGGTTACCTACAAGGAAGGATTAGCACCCTCGTAACGCCCAAAATTGGTACCAAATTGAATAATTTTGTCTTAGCGTCAGAAGTTTGAAAGATTTTAGAAATAAGATTCCCTTAAAACCGCAATGTTTTAAATTAAAAAGAATCAAGATTCATTCGTTTTTAAAGAGTATAAACACCGTATCCAGCATGATTGGACACGATATCTTTAAACTTTTGTAACTGAAATCCTCTTATGATTTGTAAAAATTCGTTTAGAAAGATATTTTAGATATTTAGACAAACGAGAAATTGCAACCCAGCATGTTAGGGCACTACTTCTCGAATTCCTAAATATCAAAATATTGCCTCAGTTTCTTAAAAAAAAAAATTCCTTTTGAAATGAAATATTTCTGTTTTGAAAATGATGATGTATTTTACAAGAAATTAACATTAAATAAGCCTAGCTACATAATGCATGCTTTTATCATTTTATGCAAATATAGCATAGAGAATAATAAATAATAACATAAATTACACAATATACATTATCACTTTATGCATGGTCATATATATGACATAAATATACATGCATTATCGTTACATGCAACATACGCAAAAATGGCAAAATATATCAACACAAATTAAACATATATAATAATATTTCATGCAAATATATTCTTAAAATAACAATATAAAATAATCAATTAAAGATAAAACAAATGATATGTAAAATTTAACCTACTAAACAATGAAAGAAAACCAAAAGCTAAGCAAATTAAAATGTATAAAATAAGTCAAATAAAATAAGCTATTTAGAAATACACTAAATAATATAAGAATAATAAAAGAGAATCCCTTTTTAAAAAAAATGATATATACATATATAGATTATACTTATAAGATATAATAACTTAACATATAAGAAAAAATAATGTACTAAATATTGTTATTACACTTAAAAAATGTACATAATTAATAAATAATAAAATAGTGTATATTTTATAATAAAATAAATGTAATATATAGAGTAATGTATGGTAAAATATAACATGCAATAAAATTTATAAATGTAATATATAATAATATAAACTATATTATAGATAAAGTATAAAATAGTAAATATGATACGAGTAATTTTATATAGGAAAATATAGTAGAATAAGTAATATACATATGTAGTAAAAATATATAATAAAATAGAATGTGTAATATATATATAAATGAAATATGAATATTATTATACAAATAAAGATAATAGAGATATTATTTATTAAAAAATTTAAAAAATTTACAATTTACAAATTTAATTAATAATAATACATAATTTATAAAAAATAAGGAAATATATATTGTAAAATATATAATAAAATATAATTTATAGATAAAATATTCAATAATAAAAATAGTATAATGGATAATATATAAATAAAATAATATTTAACTAATATTTAAAAAAATAAATAATATAAAGTATTTAAAATAAATTAAAAATATAAAAAAGATTAAAATTGAATTCAATTAAAGAATTTAGGGGTTAATTGCAAAATAAATAAAATTCTGGGCTTGATTGAAATGCGCGTTAAATTCAGAGGACTCCCTGGGCAACTAGCCCTAATCCTAAAACGACACCGTTTCCACCAACTCAGTTTTAAAGTCACTATGAGGACCAAATTGAAATAAAATTAAAATACTAGGGCTAAATTAAAAAAATAAGTAAAATGAAATTATAAAGATTAAAGAATGTGGGAGGACCAATTGAGTAATTAACCCAATCTTAAAAAAACACGCGGATCCTCCCCTGGTAATCGGTCAACGCGCGGATCCTTAGCTTTAATACAACGTCGTTTTAGGCTTATTGGATTAAGCTAAAACGGCGTTGTTCTATTAAGGCTATATAAGCCAAATTCCAGTTTTAAAATCATTTTGAAACACTGTTTTAACAAAAATAATAACAAAAATCCTCTGAAAGAGGACTGAAGGCTGGTCATTGGAGCTCCATTGAGTCTCCGTCCACCAGTTCCCACGCGCCTACGCGCCACCACACACGGTGATCGGAGGGTAAAAAACCCTCGCCTTTTCAAGCGAAATACAGGTAACCCTCTCCCCTTTTTTCTATTTGCAATATATATTTAAAAATATTCACCTTTTGTACTCGATCGACTGTTGTACTCTTTTCTGTGTATGTAAAAATAAACTTTTTTATTGAATCTGTATGTGTATTCCAAAAAAAACCTCTCCCCTTACATCCTTTTCGATTCGGGCTTTTATAGCCACTAAAAAAGAAAAAGAAAAATATTTACAATCTTTGATTTATTTCCTGCCATACTTGTTTCGTTTATGTTGTTTTCTTTCTATTTTTGCAGGTGTTCGAGCGAGGGAATCACGGTGGTGAGTGCTCTGGCCTCTGATTAGTGCGCCGATCACGGATCCTGGAATCACGGCGCTGATGGGGCTACTGGAACGACGCGAGACGAACTATCGCGTCGTTTGGAATGCTTATGCGCGAACCCTAGCTAGGGTTTCTCAATCTAAAAACTCTTTAGGCCAATTGGGCCAATCAAGGTCAGTATTTGTTTGTTGGGTCAAAAGAATGTTTTGGGCCATTTAAATTTTGGGTTTGGGTGTAACGGGTAGTGGTATAATCGGGTGGGGGTTGTAACTGGGTATGGGGCTTAGACTAGTTAAATTTTGGGCCTACGGGTTAATGGGCCATGTATTGTAAATGGACTGTTTAATAAATAAACATTTATTTATTTATTTATTATTCTTGGTTTTAAGGCCCGGGTAAATTTGAGTTATTACAGCTACCTCTCTTTGCTCATTTCTATGTAATAGGAATCGAGCAAAGACTATAAAAGGACCAAATTTGTCCAGTTTGGCTAAATCTCAAAATCTTGATCCTCATCTTCCCCAAAGATATTCTGATGTCTTCAGGAGTGTCAAATTGGCTATCTTCAACCTGCTTCTTGAAAACTCACCAATCTGTTAGAGACGCCAAATCTGTCACCTTCAATATACTCTCTGACAATACAGAGACGCCAAATCTACTATCTTTGATCTGCTCTCTGACAATACAGAGATGCCAAATCTTCTATCTTTGATCTACTCTCTGCCAATACAGAGATGTCAAATCTGTTATCTTCGATCTACTCTCTGACAATACAGAGATGCCAAATCTGTCATCTTCGATCTCCTCTTTGACAATACAGAGATGTCAAATCTGTCATCTTCAATCTGCTCTCTGACAATACAGAGATGCCAAATCTACTATCTTCGATCCGCTCTCTGCCAATACAGAGATACTAAATTATCTTAGATTTGCTTCAACGTAAACACGTGAAAGCCAAATCAGCTATGTCTTTGATCTGCTCTCTGACAATACAGAGATATCAAATCTGCCATCTTCAATCTGCTCTCTGACAATACAGAGATGCCAAATCTACTATTTTTGATCTGCTCTCTGCCAATACAGAGATGCCAAATCATCTTAGATCTGCTTCAACGTAAACACGTGAAAGCCAAATCAGCTATGTCTTCGATCTTCTCTCTGACAATACAGAGACGCCAAATCTGTTATCTTCGATCTGCTCTCTGACAATACAAATATGCCAAATCTGCCATCTTCAATCTGCTCTCTGACAATACAGATATGCCAAATCTACTATCTTCGATCTGCTCTCTGCCAATACAGAGATGCCAAATCATCTTAGATTTGCTTCAACGTAAACACGTGAAAGCCAAGTCAGCTATGTCTTCAATCTGCTCTCTGACAATACAGAGATGCCAAATCATCTTCGATCTTCTTCAGCGTAAACACTTGAAAGTCAGATCTACTGTGCTTTAGCCTGTTACCCTACTACTTAGAGGGTTAAGGCGTATCAATCTTTATTGTCCCTTAAAGGACATGACCTGTATAATGTGTATGAGTTCATGCCTAATGATTAGGATGCTATGATCGAAATGAATCAAATGCTCCTAATTAAACCTGTTATAATGCAAAATGTTTATGAATATGATCCCTATTCCAGATGTCATTACGCATTCCTTCGTCAAAGCTCATCCTTATTTCTCTCGAAATATCATTCTTACTCAGCTCGTGGGTTTGTACCATTCTTCAAATGCTATGACACATCAAAATGTTTGTAAGATGATCCTCTCCTAGGATCGAATAATTTGCTTTGTCCAATCATCATTTGGACTAAAGAAAGAATTCTCTCGAGTTCTTTCGAACCTCACTTACGTGAATTCCTCGAACAATTATTCCATTTTAGTTTCTTGTATTATCTAGAAACTTCTAGAGTAATGAGCAAAACTTCATTTGTGAAAATTATTTAGGTCATCCATCATTATTTAATGCAACAAACTTTAAGAATAATGGAAGATGAATTTAATCTTGAGAATAAATTTGTCAAAAATACAAAAGGAATTAATCTGAAAGCCTATCTTTAAGAAGAAATAGAATGTAAAGATAGCAAATAGGATAAAAGTTAGATACTCTAGATATCGCCGCTTGAGCATCTATACACCAGCTCCATGAAGTCTTTCTTGAGTTCAACATGTGTTTAAAAGAATCAAAGTACTTTGTTAATGCCCCAATATACAACGTGCTTCGCTCTTTATTGAATCAGATATAGCAAGATTACTGTATACCCTTCAAAATTTGAGCTGCCCTTTCGGGTTTTTAACTCAAAACCCCTTTGGTCACAAGGCACCCTTTACGGGTTTTCACTTTGGCCTCTCCACATTTTTTTTGGTGAAAACTCAAGGCGCCCTTTGCTGGTTTTCACCTTAGGTTCTCCTCACCTTTAGACAAAGTACTTTTTGATTGAGTCTGAATTCACTGGGTTGGGTAAACTCTTCCCATCCATTTCTATCAAAATCAATACGCCACCAGAGAAAGCCTTCTTCACAACATACGGCCCCTCCCAATTCGGCATCCATTTTCCTCTAAAGTCCTTCTGAATGGGGAGAATCTTTTCAATACAAGGTCCCCTTCGTGGAATTCTCTTGGTCGAACTTTCTTATCATAAGCTCGCATCATTCGCTTCTGATACATCTGACCATGGCGAATAGCTTTTAGCCTCTTCTTTTTAATCAAGTTTAATTGGTCATACCACGATTGAATCCACTCAGCCTCATTCAACTTTATTTCTGACAAGACTCAGAGAGACGGTATCTCTACTTCAATGGGTAATACTGCCTCCATCCCATAAACCAACGAGAAAGGAGTTGCCCCAGTAGAAGTCCTAACGGATGTTCTATAGGCTAAGAATGCAAATAGTAACTTCTCATGCCAATCTCTGTAGGTTTCAGTCATTTTCCCCACTATCTTCTTGATGTTTTTGTTAGCAGCTTCCACTGCCCCATTCATCTTTGGGCGATATGGAGATGAATTATGATGCTTAATCTTGAACTGACTACAAACTTCTGCTATCATTTTGTTGTTCAAGTTCCATGCATTGTCCGATATGATCCTCTCAGGCATCCCATACGGACAAATGATCTCTTTCTTCAAGAAACAACTTACAGCTGACTTAGTAACATTTGCATAAGAAGCAGCCTCTACCCACTTCGTGAAGTAATCAATGACCACGAAAATAAAGCGATGTCCATTTAAAGCTTTTGGTGATATTGGCCCAATGACATCCATGCCCCACATGGAAAAAGGCCATGGAAAAGTCATAACATGTAGAGGCGAAGGTGGTACATGAATCTTGTCTCCATAAATCTGACATTTGTGGCATTTCTTAGCGTAGTTGATACAGTCCCCTTCCATAGTAGACTAATAATATCCAAACCTCATGATTTGTCTAGCCATCTTGAAACCATTTGCATGTGTCCCACAAACACCCTCGTGAACTTCTTCCAAGATTAACTTAGCTTCCACAGCATCCACACATCTCAACAATACTTGGTCTTTTCTTCTTTTATACAAGATGTCTCCATCCAAAACGTAATCACAAGCTAATCTCCTTAAAGTTCACTTATCATTTTCAGTTGCCTGTTCTGGGTATTTACGATCTCTCACATATCACAATATATCCTAATACCAAGGGTTATCATCCCTTTCTTCTTCCTCAATGTTACAACAGGTAGCTGGAGCCTCAAAGATACTCATCTGAATGGATCTCATCTCCTCCTCTTTATTCACTCCAATCATTGAAGCCAAGGTTGCTAGAGCATCTGCCATTTGGTTTTCGTTTCGTGGAATATAATTGAAAGTGATGTCATCAAACTCCTCAAGTAACCCCAAAACTACCTTTTGATAATTGATCAATTTAGGATCCCTTGTCTCCCATTCACCTCGAAGTTGATAAATTACCAACGCAGAGTCTTTATATACCTCCAAGGTTCTTATTCCTCGCTCTATAGCCGCTCGAAGTCCCATGATGCATGCTTCATACTCAGCCATATTATTTGTGCAATCAAAATTGAACTTGCATGTGAATGGATAATAATCACCATTTGGGGATATGAGGACTGCCCTAATTCCATTTCCCACTGCATTGGATGCCCCATCAAAGCTCAACTTCCAAGGACAATCCTCTATAGTTGCTACACACATCAACTCCTCATTTGGGAAATCGAAATTCAACGGCTCATAGTCCTCTAGAGCTCTACTAGCCAGAAATTTCGCTATCGCACTTCCTTTTATAGCCTTCTGGCTCATATAGACTATGTCAAACTCTGAAAAAAAATTTTATCTCGCCATTCTCCCATTCAACGCTGTTGATTCCATCATATACTTCAAAGGATCAAGATTTGAAATAAGCCAAGTAGTATGATATAGCATGTACTGTCTTAACCTTCGAGTCGTCCAGATTAAAGCACAACACAATTTTTCAATTGGTGAATATCTCATCTCACACTCTATAAATTTCTTACTAAGGTAGTATATCGTCTTCTCCTTTCTTCCCGACTCTTCATGTTGACCAAGCACACATCCCATGGAATTACTAAACACCGACAAGTACAGAATTAATAGTTTATCTGGACTAGGTGGAGACAACATTAGAGCATTTAAAAAGTATTGCTTAACCTTATCAAAAGCATTCTGGCATTCCTCATCCCAGGTAACTTGGTTGTGTTTTCTAAGGAGGCGAAATATAGGATCATATTTCTCAGTTAATTGTGAAATAAATCGAGCAATATAATTCAACCTTCCCAAAAAACCCCGAACCTCTTTCTGAGTGTGTGGCAGAGGGAAATCTCGTATGGCTTTAACTTTGTCTGAGTCAACTTCTATTCCTTTTTCACTGACCATAAAACCTAGTAATTTCCCCGACCTAGCTCCGAAAGTGCATTTTGCTAGATTAAGTTTTAATTGAAACTTCCTTAATCTCAAGAACAATTTCTTTAAAACTTCACTATGTTCCTCCTCCATTAATTTGGTAATCATTTCATCAACATACACCTCAATTTCCTTGTGCATCATATCATGAAATAAGGTTACTATAGCCCTTTGGTATGTTGCCCCTGCATTCTTTAGCCCAAAGGGCATTACCTTGTAACAGAAGGTACCCCACAATGTGATGAATGTAGTCTTATCCATGTCCTCAGGAAGCATCTTTATCTAATTGTACCCTGAGAAACCATCCATGAAAGAGAACAACGAATATCCCGCTGTGTTGTCTACCAAAGTGTCTATGCGTGGCAAAGGGAAATTATCTTTTGGGCTAGCTTTGTTCAGATCTCTGTAGTCCACGCACATTCGTACCTTTCCATCCTTCTTAGGAACTGGTAAAATGTTAGCTACCCATTCAGAGTACTTCACCTCTTGTAAGAATCCTGCATCAAGCTACTTCTTGACTTCGTCCTTTATTTTCAATACGATATCTGGCCTCATTCTTCGCAACTTCTATTGGACTGGCTTACAATCCTATCTTATTAGAAGATGATGCACCACAATATTGGTATTTAACCCCAGCATATCTTGATAGGGCCATGTGAAGATATCCTTGAACTCGCGTAGCAACTCAATCAGTCCTTGCCTTGTGTTCTCAGCAATATATGTGCCAATTTTCACCTCTTTCCCCTCCTCTAGAGCTACATTCTCTATTGCCTCTTTCTCATGGGGCATGATTTGTTTCTCCTCCTGTTTTGCCATCCTCAAAAGATCCAAAGACACATCACAATCCTGGACATGTTCAAAATCCTAAGATTCCCCTAAACACATGTCTTACTCAAGAGAAAAATCTGGATTTGTAATATCAGTGCTCATGTCATTGATATCTAGGGATCTATGAAGTATAAAGAATATAAAAAGAATGAATGAATTTAAGAATGATTATTTATGTGCTATGAATGAAAGAATAAGAATGGTCAAAATTTAATGGAATATTGGTTGATAAAAATGAAACAATACTCATTCAAATTGATAAAAGTTATGTTTTATTAAAAAATAATAGATGATCATAAGCCTATTTCACAAATGTAATCCTTTTACTCCTAAGCCCTAGAGTAATAAGAATGTTTCGAAAATTACTCTGAAAAATTCTTAAAGACCACAGGAAGTTCCTCCACAATCCAATTGTTCAGAGAGCTTCCCGGTTCGTAAGGGCGAATACCCTCAAGGTTTCTTTGCTCTGATCCTTCGTCGTGTATAGCATTAATCTGACAACTTTCTTCTATAAGTAACCCTCCCGATATGAAGGTTTTAGATATTGGAAAGAATATCATCGGCTCCCACTCCACTTCTCTTCTATTAAGGCGCGCCCTTCTTCCCTCTTGGTGCTTCTCAATTTCCTTCCTCCTTTGCTTATAGTCTGGTTTGAAGCCCAGACCAAAGCGATCTCTCTTCTCTTTAAGTTCTGGGATTTGAGTCCCTCATTGTAGGTATTTTCCTAACCCTTTTCCTGGTAAGGCTCCCTTTCCCGCCATCATTCGTAGAGCCATCCTCGTAGCTCTTGCTATCTTTGGCACCGATCCTTCTGAAATGAAGGTTGCATTTACAAATTCTAAAAAGTGAAAGGAACACTCAATAGACTCTTCATTTGTTTCGAAATAAGGGGCTTTACTAGTGACTGCGGCTATAATGTCCTCCTCCGCATTGATGGTTACTAACAGTCCATCCGTTACTAATTTCAATTTCTAGTTCAACGACGAGGGCACCGCTCCTACTGAGTGTATCTATGGCCTGCCTAATAAGCAATTGTAGGAAGGCTTGATATCCATCACCAAGAAGTCTACTTCGTATATATTTGGTCAATTTCCAAGGGGATGTCGATCCTTCCAATCACCTTCCTTTCTATACCGTCAAAGGCTCTTACCATATTTTAACATGTCTTCATATGAGAATCGTCAATGGGTAATCAGTTCAGAGTAGACAATGGTAGAACATTCAAGGCCGATCCATTATCAACAAGTACGCTTGGGAGTGTGTACCCTTTGCATCGGGTGGTGATGTGCAAAGCCTTAGTTAACCCCTTGCCCCCCGGTGGGATTTCATCATCATTAAAGTAGATAAAATTATCCGCGCTTATGTTATTCACCAACCGGTCCAACTTGTTGATAGATATGTCATGGGTGACATATGTCTCATTGAGCACCCTCATCAATGCCTTCCGATGCATTTCAGAACTTAGAAGTAGAACCAATACTGATATGCGAACTGGTTGCCTACGTAACTGCTCGACAACGCTATACTCGCTATGCTTAAGGAACTTTAAAAATTCCTTAGCCTCCTCCTCTTTTACTGGCTCCTTGACAGGCCCTTCAGCCTCTTTCTCCTTCTCCGCACTAGCATTTTTTATTTTCGTGGGCTCCTCTCTGATGCCCATCATATCATATTGCTTCCAACTCCGTGTATGGAAACCCTCAACTTGTACATCCTTAGATGTACTGGCTATATCCTCTTTCTCCGCCATTGACAAATGGCAGTTATAACTCCATGTTATCCTATTGTTATTCTTATAAGGAAAAGAAACTGGTTTGTGAATGATAACTTTAGGCACCGTTTGTGCCCCCACTTCATTATTCCCCAGCAAGGAAATAATAATCCTTGGCCGACTAGTTCCTTTCTGTTCTTCCTCCAGTGCACATATTTGTTTTCACAAGAGCTTCCTTCAAAAATTTGTAGCTCCTTGTTGTCTATAAAGCCCTGCACCAAGGCCTTGAATTCTTCATAATCTTCATGGAATTCACCATGGTTCCTTGTTTCTTCCCTCTCATTTTTAGAGGTTAACATACCTCTTTTCATTATCTCCTCCCAAATCACCTTCATAGGCATCCTCACCTCAGTAACATCTTCCTTCATTCTCATCTCACTGACTTCGCCAATGGCATTCACTCCTTGGTTACCATGATTTGGCAACGAGTTTTCCGTATTAGGGGCATTGTCGAACTTTACTACCCCCATCTTAATAAGCCTTTCTACGGCCTTTTTAAAACCAGTACAATTTTCAATTGAATGCCCCGGTATTCCAGTATGGTATTCGCATCTGGCGTTTGTATCATACCATTTGGGATGTGGGGGTTGCAATGGTTTCAAGTGAAAAGAAGAAATAGCATGTGCATCTTATAAGCTTTGGTAGAGCTCACGATACGTCACGGGGATATGTGTGAATTGTATCCTTTCAAAATTTTGCCTTGTACCCGACTCCTTTCTTTGAGAACTCTGTTGCTCAACCGTAGCTATTTTAGGTTGACCAACTGTAATTGCCCTCGTATTGAAGGTGCTTGTGTTATTCACTTCACCATCTTTTCTCCTTGGGGCCGATCTTTTGGTTGTTTCCCCCTCGATTTTACCACCTCTTATGGCATTCTCGATCATCTCTCCCGCTATGACTATATCCGCAAAGCTTTTAGTAGTACTCCCAATCATGTGAGTAATGAATGGTGCCTTTAGAGTGTTGATGAACAATATGGTGGTCTCCTTCTCCAACAACGGTGGTTGAACTTGCATTGCTACCTCTCTCTATCTTTGTGCATATTGCCTAAAATTTTTATTAGGCTTTTTCTCCATGTTTTACAGCGTGATCTGGTCTGGAGTCATGTCAGTCATATGATTGTACTGCTGCATGAAGGCTTGTGTAAGATCCCTCCATGAACTTATTCTGGCCTGGCTCAGTTGATTGTACCACTTGGCTGCTGCTCCAATTAAACTTTCTTGGAAACAGTGGATCAACAGTTGATCATTATTCACATACCCAGTCATTCTCCTACAGAACATCGTGATATGAGCTTCTGGGCAAGTAGTCCTATTTTACTTCTCAAATTCTGGCATCTTGAATTTGTGAGGAAGCACCAAGTCTGGGACCAAGCTTAGATCTTTGGTATCAACTCTATGATGCCCATCAGTATTCTCTAAAGCCTTGAATTTTTCCTCCAACCATTTGCAGCGTTCTTCCAACTGTCTTGCAACCTCAGTCTTTAAATCATCCTTTTCAGCCATGTCTAAGTTAGGAATGACAAGATTTGCAAGATTGTCACCCAAATTAAATTCTGAGCCAGTTGGGAAATTTATGGGGATCCCTGCATCCACTTGACCCTGTTGGGGCCTTATTGTGACAGACGGCCCTCGGGGATATGCCTCTGGTTGGGTTTGTGTGTGAGGTGGAGTGAAACCAGGAAGATGACCCTCATTCTCCTCTTCAGTGATTACCATAGGAGCCTTTCCCTTATCAGTGGCTCTCAGTAGTTAAGCCATCTCAGCCATCATGTTTCCTTGAGCTTCTAACATTTGCTCCCTCATGTCATTTTACATTTTTACCAATTGCTCCTGCAATTGGTCCTGCATGTCTTTCTGTAGCTGTTCAAATCTTTGGTCCATATTCTTCGACTTAGAGCGTGTACCGTAAGGATGTGTTGCTTCCAGATTTTCTTTCTCTTACTCTCTTTCTCCCTAATAATTTTAACTAATTAGGGTCTTTCTATAAACTTGAATGCATATGATGTGATGAAATGCAAATGCATGAATGGAAAAGATGTCGATTCCGATTCAGTTTCATTTTAGAAAATGTTATTTAAGGAACAAAAATCTTTTCATAAAATGAATTACAAATACACTTTCACTCGCAGGCCTAGAGTCTTAACCCTATCTAATAACAATGCTAACTCTCATCCTCTGTCTGACGATGACTCATACATTATACTCAGCGTTCTAGCTTGTATCGCCAAATCCTGCAAGTGTTCAGCCACCTGTCTAATCTGAACTATGGCCTCTTCCATGACATGATCTCTATCTCTCATTTGATCCCGAAGATGGTGAAGTTCTCCCTTCCACTGTTCTTCTCTTGCCTCAAGTTGCTCAATCCGTAGCTTACAGTCCTATAGTGCTGCTTCCAACCCTCCGATATTGTGTTTCATTTCCTCGATCTTATCCAAGCTTGCCTTTAACTCGATCGCAGAGTTACAACTTCGGTAATGATGAAGAGATCGTCCAAGCTCTGTTACCTTAACTTTTAATCCCTGATTTTCCTTTTCTAGGGTCTGATTACGCGACTGCATCTCTTGGAACTTTTTCTCCCAATATTCGGCTTTGGCTCTTTCCTCTTGGATCTCATGTTGCCACTACTCTGAAGATCTCCCTAATCCGACCCTTTTCAATGTTACCTGGGCCTTCTTGTAGTGCGTCTTTAAGTCATCTCGATCTTCTTCGATCTTTCTCTTTTCCTTTTTCACCTTCTCGACTTCCATCTTTTGAACATCGACGTCGAGACTTAAGCACATTTTTTCCTCTTCGAGCTTCTCTATCCTTTTTTCAAGCTCCGAATTCTTTCTCTCAAACTCTTGCTTCATAACTTCCACCTCTGATGGAATCACTCGTAAGCTCTTCTCTAATGATCGAGCCACTACTAAGATTGGCCTAGGGACATTATCGTTGACTCTCTTACTAAACCACCCTTTATACTCAAGGGTTGACATCGAGCCTTTAGTCAAGATCTTCATACCAAAAGGCTTCTTCCAAGCCTCAGAAATCTCTCGCATCCTCTTCTTATAGTGATCTCCCTTATAAGAGAAATCGCTCTGAGCTAAACCCTGTGTAACCGGTATAAATTGCCTCACTCGATACTGCCTTAGAACAAACAATGGTGTATATCCAACAACTCCTCAAATTCCTGGCAAAGGGACCCAATCAAAACTGCCACATCGGTAAAGGACTTCACTAGGAACCAACCAAGGAGCTTTCCATATAACATCTTTCTCTCGAAGATTCTGAAGAATATCTATCCACCTTTCTTCTGAAATGTCATCTCTCCTAAGCCTATCCACTGCTTCCTTTAAGGGAGAATAACCCTCAAAGAACACTCGGCAAGGAACCTTATCAAGCTTCCAAAAGTGGCTATGAAACCAAACCAATAGCAACTATGCACATCCAATGAACCTTTCTTCACCAGCTCTTCGACATGCGCTTAAGGATCTTATTGTCTCAGCTAAGATTGCGGGCACCGGTGTGTTCTGTTTACCAAGTCGATTGAATAAATCCACAACCGCCTCATCTATGTACCCCAACGCCTTTGGGAAAATCACCATGCCGTAAATACTCAAAGCCAGGACGTCGACCCTTTTCTTCACGTCTGGATGCGTCGATATCAAATCCCTCAAAACGGCCCATAGAATACACTTAATATCACCCTTTTGCTGCACACGAGCTACAGCCCACTGTTCACTCATCCCAGTAATCATTACTAACTTCTTTGTAAAAGTTGGAAGGCTAGCAGACCTAACATAAGCCTTGTGACCCTGAATCCTCGGGCAACGCAGTAAAGTCGTATACTCCTCTAAAGTAGGTACAAGATCAACATCACCAAATGTAAAGCAACTATAAGCAGGGTTCTAGAACTGTACCATAGCTCGAAACAAGTGCCTATCTACTTTGACGTCTAGCAAATAGGGAAGGTCTCCATAATTCTGATAGAAAAGCTGCTTAACCTCGTCATCCCATTGGGCCCAAATATCTCTCAACTCTTTCAACTCATTCTGCGTCGAATTAACACGGGTGGAGTCCCATAACTCTGACGTATACCCCTCGGTGACACTATCTCCTTTCTCTAACTGGGTTTTCTCTGACCAGGTACAGATAGAAGCATTGTCCTCCACTTTATTAAGGTATTCGTTCCTCATTACAAAACTTTCTAATCTAGAAATCGAGCCTTAAATCAACACCTTTAAATGCCAAATGACATGCAATGACAGCAAAATAAAAAATAGGTCAGTATCATATATATAAGAAAATGATAAACAAATACTTACAAGGGTAATTTTCTAAAGGTTATCACTATTTCCCTAGGGTAAGCACTTAAAGGTTCACTATATGAGTTTTAGCTCTAAAGCAAGGTACACTTTGAACAGTGATTCCTCGGTCCTCACCCATTATAGGCTCATATAGACCAAGTTCAGTTCAGGGGAACACATTTCCCTATGACCATACAGAGATGAAAATCTCACGAAGACATAGGTACAGTATCCCGGAAGTAATCCACTAGCTCATACGAAGGTGAAAACCTCACGAAAGCGTAGCTTCTTACTCCCACTTAAGGGTGTGACCACAACGGTCATGCAGATGCAATGTACAGCAATAAGGTAACAAACATATGCAGCAAACACATGTAAAAAGGATCAAATTTTAAATTTTCCAAACTTCCGACATTAAGACAAAAAAAATACTCAATTTCTTGGCTCGACTCTCTTGATCTCCCCAGTGGAGTCGCCAAGCTGTCGAAACCTCCTTTAAAACGGGAGTCGCCACCAATCTTTTAAAGTGTGATTGGGTCACTATATAAAACGTTTTGGTCTACGAAATTATGAGAAAATAGGTTCGGAGTCGGTTTACGTACGAGGAAGGATTAGCACCCTCGTAACGCCCAAAATTGGTACCAAATTGAATAATTTTGTCTTAGCGTCAGAAGTTTGAAAGATTTTAGAAATGAGATTCCCTTAAAACCGCAATGTTTTAAATTAAAAAGAATCAAGATTCATTCATTTTTAAAGAGTATAAACACCGTATCCAGCATGATTGGACACGATATCTTTAAACTTTTGTAACTGAAATCCTCTTGTAATTTGTAAAAATTCGTTTAGAAGGATATTTTAGATATTTAGACAAACGAGAAATCGCAACCCAGCATGTTAGGGCACTACTTCTCGAATTCTTAAATATCAAAACATCGCCTCACTTTCTTAAAAAAAAAATTTCCTTTTGAAATGAAATATTTTTGTTTTGAAAGTGATGATGTATTTTACAAGAAATTAACATTAAATAAGCCTAGCTACATAATGCATGCTTTATCATTTTATGCAAATATAGCATAGAGAATAATAAATAATAACATAAATTACACAATATACATTATCACTTTATGCATGGTCATATATATGACATAAATATACATGCATTATCGTTACATGCAACATACGCAAAAATGGCAAAATATATCAACACAAATTAAACATATATAATAATATTTCATGCAAATATATTCTTAAAATAACAATATAAAATAATCAATTAAAGATAAAACAAATGATATGTAAAATTTAACCTACTAAACAATGAAAGAAAACCAAAAACTAAGCAAATTAAAATGTATAAAATAAGTCAAATAAAATAAGCTATTTAGAAATACACTAAATAATATAAGAATAATAAAGGAGAATCCCTTTTTTAAAAAAAATGATATATACATATATAGATTATACTTATAAGATATAATAACTGAACATATAAGAAAAAATAATGTACTAAATATTGTTATTACACTTAAAAATGTACATAATTAATAAATAATAAAATAGTGTATATTTTATAATAAAATAAATGTAATATATAGAGTAATGTATGGTAAAATATAACATGCAATAAAATTTATAAATGTAATATATAATAATATAAACTATATTATAGATAAAGTATAAAATAGTAAATATGATACGAGTAATTTTATATAGGAAAATATAGTAGAATAAGTAATATGCATATGTAGTAAAAATATATAATAAAATAGAATGTGTAATATATATATAAATGAAATATGAATATTATTATACAAATAAAGATAATATAGATATTATTTATTAATAATTTTTAAAGATATACAATTTACAAATTTAATAAATAATAATACATAATTTATAAAAATAAGGAAATATATATTGTAAAATATATAATAAAATATAATTTATAGATAAAATATTCAATAATAAAAATAGTATAATGGATAATATATAAATAAAATAATATATAACTAATATTTAAAAAAATAAATAATATATAAAGTATTTAAAATAAATTAAAAATATAAAAAAGATTAAAATTGAATTCAATTAAAGAATTTGGGGGTTAATTGCAAAATAAATAAAATTCTGGGCTTGATTGAAATGCGCGTTAAATTCAGAGGACTCCCTGGGCAATTAGTCCTAATCCTAAAACAACACCGTTTCCACCAACTCAGTTTTAAAGTCACTATGAGGACCAAATTGAAATAAAATTAAAATACTAGGGCTAAATTAAAAAATAAGTAAAATGAAATTATAAAGATTAAAGAATGTGGGAGGACCAATTGAATAATTAACCCAATCTTCAAAAAACACGCGGATCCTCCCCTGGTAATCGGGTCAACGCGCGGATCCTTAGCTTTAATACGACGTCGTTTTAGGCTTATTGGATTAAGCTAAAACTGCGTTGTTCTATTAAGGCTATATAAGCCAAATTCCAGTTTTAAAATCATTTTGAAACACCGTTTAAAAAAAAATAATAACAAAAATCCTCTGAAAGAGGACTGAGGGCTGGTCATCGGAGCTCCGTCGAGTCTCCGTCCACCGATTCCCATGCGTCTACTCTCCACCGCACACAGTGGTCGGAGGGTCAAAAACCCTCGCCTTTTCAAGCGAAATACAGGTAACCCTCTCCCCTTTTTTCTATTTGCAATATATATTTAAATATATTCACCTTTTGTACTCGATCGATTGTTGTACTCTTTTCTGTGTATGTAAAAATAAACTTTTTATTGAATCTGTATGTGTATTCCAAAAAAAACCTCTCCCCTTACATCCTTTTCGATTTAGGCTTTTATAGCCACTGAAAAAGAAAAAGAAAAATATTTACAATCTTTGATTTATTTCACGCCATACTTGTTTCGCTTACATTTGTTTTCTTTCTATTTTTGCAGTGTTTGAGCGAGGAATCACGGTGGTGAGTGCTCTCCTCCTCGATTAGTGCGCCCCGATCACGGATCTTGGAATCACGACGCGATGGGGCTCATTGGAACTACGCGAGACGAACCATCGCGTCGTTTGGAATGCTTGCGGCGCGAACCCTAGCTAGGGTTTCTCAACTGCTGAAACTCTTTAGGCCAATTGGGCCAACTGAGCTGTATTTGTTTGTTGGGTCAAAAGAATGTTTTGGGCCGTTTAAATTTTGGGTTTGGGTGTAACGGGTAGTGGTATAATCGGGTGTGGGTTGTAACCGGGTATAGGGCTTAGACTAGTTAAATTTTGGGCCTACGGGTTAATGGGCCATGTATTGTAAACGGACTGTTTAATAAATAAACATTTATTTATTTATTATTCTTGGTTTTAAGGCCCGGGTAAATTTGAGTTATTACACAATGCAAATGCAAAATTTTCCACTGTTCATTTTAACCGCCATTGAGCATTGCTTGACACATCATCTCATATATAAAAAATTGACTATCTCGAATTTGATTTTCGATGACGATGGTTGTTCACTTATCATCTGTAATAATAACTTTTCCTACAATAACTTATCATCTCGATTGCAAAGTTTTTATGGCTTTTTACTATAATATTATCATCCCGGTTGACCCGGTTTGGTGGTTTATTATTTAAAAAAATCTCAGATTTGTTTTTTTTTTGTAATAAATAATTATATTAATTTTTGTATAAAAAAGTAATATGAGTACTTGATTTTTGCTTTTGTTTTCAACGAATTTCGTAGTTATATATATCGTGAGAATTTTGTTACTAAATTTGACTATTTTTTTTTTTAATGATTCAAATGACTTTTCAACTTTCTCTATATCAATTTTCTAGGTAGAAAGATCCATACAACACTGGTCAAATCCTCATTAATCTTTTACAGTCCATCGTTATTGAATAATAAATTATAATCAAATCATACGAAAAAGTTACATACGATCATTTAGTGGTGTGTAAAGCTGGTTGAGTATTTATTATTCTAATTGGGGTGTAAGAATGATAGAAGATGATGTATAATGAATGGGAGTAAGATTTGATTTATATCTGTTTATACATCTGTAAATGAAATGTATCTGATTCTGTATTGAAGCATATTTCTATATATTATATGTTAATTCATATGTGTTTGAATTGTTAATTGACATAAGTTACGCATTGAGCTCTTAAGCTTACTTTCTATTTTTTACTTTTAAATAATCCTCAAATTTAGGATGGATCGGTGTGGCGGAGCTCGAATATAGAAAAGTTGCAACTCTTTTAAATATGCTTAATTTTTATGATTTTTTTTCCATTGGACTGTATTTTTAGGCTTTGGGGATTGTTTCATGTTTTGGATTTTATTTCACACTTTGAACTGTTTTAACCTTTTCTTTATTTTTATAATTTGAATTGCAAACATTGAATTTCAAAACCAAGTTATGACTTTTCCAAAACTCGGTTAATCTAAGATTTCTGTTGCAAGAAGTAAGTTATCTTGTAAATGTTTTTCTGAAACTTAAATGAATTAATTGATTAAGGAATTTTTCTCAAAAACTGGAAATATCATTATCAAGTTTTGATTTACAAAACGTTTTGGAGTTCTAAGTTTCTGGATTTTTAACAAACTTACGTAATTCCTCAAAACTCGATCGTAATGTCTAGGCCGAATATAAAAATTTTTTTAATATAAAATTAGAGGACTAAATAAGTCATAATATTTTTTATTTCATTTTAAAATATTGTTTAGCCTTCAAAGTTAAATTAAATGCGAAGGTAATAAATTGCTCATTTTTATAATTCAAGAAGTAAGTTGCTCTTTAGTTTATAATACAAGGATCGACATTATAAATTTTCCATTTCTTTCCAACATTCTATCCTAGCCGAAATTCAGTCATTCACGTGGTTATATTGTTTTCTGTTTTTTGCTAATACCCTTATAAAATATTTGTTAAGCTCAACCTTACTTATGGAGCCTAAAACTTCTATTGATAATGTATTAAATAATATATTATAATAGAGGCTTTGTTGGAGTTTGCTAAGATAGATTTCAACATGTTACAACTTTTGCATAGGAAAGAGCTAAGTGAGATTTGTAGGTTTGTTTTTGAATCTTTTTCACCCATTTTTTCTGTTTTCCTCTTTTTTAACTTTTTGGAGGAGGGGTTTGAATTTATATGACGCATCATCCTCAATATAGGAGAAAAGTTGAAAATGCTAATATTTTACTCGTATTAAATAACAATTAGTTAAAAGTGACAACATAAAACTTGGATTAATCTTTTTCACATATTTCATTTTACTTATATATTTTTTAAAATATGAGGTTGCGAATTGAATCAAGAATCTAACCATTTACTCATCGACAACATGAATGTGAAACTATTTAAAACTTCGAAGATTCATTGTGCTAATGGGCTTTTCTATGATATGATGTTTTAGGTGGTGGAAGGATTTAGATGTTCGAAGAAACTTTCCATATGCAAGAGATAGAGTGGTTGAATGCTATTTTTGGACCTTGGGAGTGTACTTTGAGCCCCAATACTCACTTGGTAGAAAGATGTTGACAAAAGTGATAGCAATGTCATCTATTATAGATGATACATATGACTCATATGCAACATATGATGAGATCATTCCCTATACAACTGCTATTCAGAGGTTATATCTTTAATTTTTTTAATTAGAGATTAACATCCAATTATATTTCATGAGGAATGATCAAATATAACAATTAAGTTGGATTCAGGTGTGACATCAAATGCATAGATCAACTTCCAGAATACATGAAACTGAGCTACAAGGCACTATTAGATATTTTTGAAGAAATGGAACGACTGCTGGCTAAGCACGAGAGACAATATTGTGTTGAATATGTGAAAAATGAAGTATGTATATCAACAAACATTTACTTTGTGCAAAAGAGATAAAATATTAGCTAAATTCTAGATTTGAATAAACAACTAACTTGAATAACAATATTTAGTCATTTAAACATTATTATAGAATTTGATTTGATATTAGTGATAATTGTTGGAATTTTGTTGCCTTAGATTATACGACTTGCTCAATCCTACCTTGTGGAGGCCAAATGGACTATTCAAAACTACAAACCATCATTTGAGGAGTTTAAGGCTAATGCATTGCTAACTTGTGGTTATGCCATGCTTGCTATTACATCTTTTGTTGGCATGAGAGATACCATAACACCAGAGACCTTTAAATGGGCAGCCAATGATCTTAAGATCATTCAAGCTTCCGCAATTATTTGTAGGTTTATGGATGATGTTATTGAACACAAGGTATAATAATATATTTATATAATTACAAGAAATTGAACTCTTAACTCAATAATTTAATGTCCTTGTAACGAAATCAAACGATGTTTATATATCAAATGTTTAGTCTTAAGTAGAAGAATACTAGTTTCAGTTTAAGGTTAATAGTGAAGAAGTATTGCCAATAAAGCTATTTTATCATCACTAAACAAATAAAGTTTAATATATACTGACAAATTTTAGGGTATATAATGATAGAATAATTTTGATTTTATTACTGCTGCAGTTCAAGCATAGGAAAGAAGACGATTGGTCAACAATTGACTATTACATGGAAGAATATAGCGTAACAGCACAAGAGACATACGATGTATTCAACAAGCATATTGAGAGTGCTTGGAAAGATATGAATCAAGAGTTTTTGAAACCAACAGATATGCCAACAGAAGTTTTTGATCGTAGCCTAAACCTTACAAGAGTGATGGATGTGCTTTACAAGGAAGGAGATGGCTATACATATGTTGGAAAAGCGACTAAGGATGGAATCACTTCATTGCTCATTGAACAAGCCCCACTTTGAAATTATATTGAATTTTCCTCTCCAAGCTTGTTCCTTAAGGAATAGTTATTAAACTCTAAATAATAATGTTTTGCCTTACAATTTTTCAACAAAGTTCTTGTCAAGCTTTTCGTTGTGAAAAATCTACTATTTTATATTTTAATTGTTTTTGTATTGTTTTTTTTATAAAAGAATATGTAATATAAAAATAGGATGAAAATATGGATGGCCGAAAAAATGAGCAATGTCTTTTTTTTTTCTTTGAAATATTGAATTGTAATTAGAAGTATCTCGATATAATATATAGTAGCATAAATTTTTAAAAACAAAAAATAAATTTTGAGTAGCTAACTTTTTTTATCTCAACTAAAAATTTATGAGTTTAAATTTAAACTTGATTTAACTTGATTTGATTATAAAATGTCAATAATTTAAATTCAAATTGAGTTAAACCTAAATTATCATCAATTTGAAAGAAATTAAATCTAAATAATTTGACTCAAAAATTTTGAGCTTCAAATCGGAATAATTCAAAATGACTCAAATCTAAAAATAATCTAAATTCTAAAATTTTTAAAATTTGAATTAACTTAACTGAAATTTAATTAATGCGAATGTGTATGGGTTATGATATTTAATTTCGTTGTCCTACCTAGGTAAATTCAATTAATGTTGCCAATGTCTATCTCAATATAATGACTAGGATATGAAATAAAATTATGTGGATGCATGTAGCTTTCTCTTTGTTAATAGTTTATATATTTATAATTTTTTAAAAGATTAAATTAAAATTTTATCATTTTTTAAAAGGGACATATAATAAATCAATGCATATACAAAATATATTTATGATGCAATACAAATGTGATATGTTATAATTTGGTGTAGTAGATTAAACTAGTTTTTATATTTAAGGAGCTTGAATATAATTATTTTTATTATGTTGTAGTTGATTTTCTTTTTTTTTTTTAGTTTTAAATTCAATAAAAAGTAAAATTTATATTATAAATTTATAAATAATTTGTAATGAGACAATTCATTACAGATAATATTACGTAGGTGATAATATTTTTTTGTAATCAAATAAAAGATATTATAATTTATGTTATACAATGTAGTTAATAGATAAAAATATTGTAATGATGTAATATATATTTTGTAGTGACTTGTTTCAGCCATGCAAGTTGACGACTAATTTGTATAGTATTATACATGTATGAACCAAACTATATGTATAATGTTTATGGGTTAACTGGTGGAATCAAGTACGGACGGCTACCAAAATTCAAAATATAAAAGTTGAGGACTAAATTATTATTATACCAATTAAAAAAGTACCAATTAACAGTTAAGTTAGTAATAAAAATAATTTCGAAAATTGTTAGTGATCAAATTGTAATTGTTTTTAATTAACCAAAACGAAAATTTATCCGTAGTTTCGTGACTAATGGTGTAATTTTCCTAAAAGTAATTAACTAAACTAATAATTTTAACCAACGAGGAGGCTTTGATATTATTGGTAGAGGTTGAAATTTTTGAATATTTTGTATTCATGCCATTTAAAGTCTATCACGCATAATTATCGTATGTGGATCTTTAGTTCTATAATGTCTTGTTATGAGTAGGTTTTAGTTCAATGGATCGATTTCAGTTCAAATTATTTCAATCTTTAATGTGTTTTATATTAGTTTAATTCTATTTTAAAAACAAATTAATAATTTTTAAAAAATAATAATTATTGATAAAGTATTAAAGGTGTACATCTTTATTGATAAAGAATATGAGAAAAAGTAGGGAAATAGTTTTTTTTTTTAAATAAGTTTTTATTTTTATTATTTTAAAAAAGCTAATTTTTTTTGCAATAAATAATTATATGTTATAAAATAAATAGACAAAGAGGAAAGAACAAAGAAAATGGGAGAGCAAAAGAGAGCATATTTTATTGATCAATTAGAATATTTACAAAGCTTTTCCAAAGTCTCTAATTATAGGCATAAAAAGTATAAAAGAAATAGAGATCTAATTCTAATGACTATTAGAATTTAAAGCACACCAAAACTTATCTTTATCTTGATGAACATCCACTTACTAAGATATTCATAACACTTCCCCTTGGATGTCCATTTCTAGATAATGTGTCATGTTAAAACCTTATTAAGATAAAAAACTTGTGGAAAAAAATTCCTAGTGAACGATGAATAAATAAATAAATTTAATTTAACATTTCACTATTATGTCTTTTGTATTTCTGTCTATTTTGCAAGCATAGCGGAATTGAGACAAATAAATATTAGCTCATTTATTGCCTAAGTTTAAACTGAAGATAAGTGGCCTTGTAAGAAAGTTTACATTGCAAGAAAGGTAACTTGCTTTAGTAGATAATCTAAATGAGTTCATAATCCCGTAAAAGAATCAAAGTGAGCAATTGATTCAAATACAAAGAATGATTATTATGTCATCTACAATTCCAATTGGGGAGATGACTAGTCTTGGCTATTGGTGTAGTTGACTCCATGAGTAGAGACGTAGATGTATTCATTGGTAGAATGGTACATTAAACTGAACCTAATATAAGTTAATTCTGAATCCATTTGTGAATTAATTCACTTGTGATGTTTATGGTGTAATTTACCTAAATCCTAAGTTAGTCACTAACCATGCGTATGCAACTGACGTGCTTTGATATAAGTAGAGGCTTATGCTCTAAAGATGATCGAGCCCATAGTTGGTACGCTGGGTACATGACTTGTGTATGGCATGACTTTATTAGCAACAGTGGAATTCATAGCTTAATAAAAGAGGTAATGATATCCTTTCATTGGTATTGTATGGATTAATAAGTATGGAACATGGTGATGGATTGCTTGTTCTCGAACGAGCAATTTATCACTGCCATTTGTTGGCAGTGGTCATACTAATCATTAAGGAGACACAATGGTGACAATGAGATAAAATAAGATTGTATTGAGTGAACAGATTTAACTCAAAAAAATCAATGATATCATATGAGAGTAACACATACATGATGAGGTCATTGGACAAAGTAATTGGATGAGTTATTTTTATAAATAGTATACAACAAGGAGTTTCCAATCATGGTACTTCTTGTAGATTGACTCCATGATTAAATAATTGTGAATTATTAGAATGATACTTCTAGACATAATGGCAATTACTAGAGCCTAATTGTATATGTCTGATTGGTCCCTCCGCTAGCTCAACAAAAGCTCGATTGGATTACATTTGAATCAGAAGAAAATTCTACGACTTTGAAAATAATTTAATTGAGTCGGGTTATTTGATGTGGAATTAAATTAGGTGGTCGTGAGAATTGTTCAACTAGAGAATTTGGTTAAAGAATTTTCCAACTCTAGCTCTTGCAAGAAGACCTCTTTTATCCAAAACGATCATCCCTTTTTCGCTCATATGGTCGAGTCGCATATGTCATAAATAGGTTGATACTGATTCTAAGTATTGATAAGTGCTAAAAGTAACATATTTTAATATTGTTCTTAATGTGTTTTTGGGTGATTATTTGATGTTAAATTATGAATTTTATACTCCCAATTCTTTAAATTCATGGTTCTATACTTAAGAGTGCATTTTGGAGCAAAAAGAGTGAAAAATGAGTGAAAACCAAAAAATTGGAGTAAGTTACAGGAGCCACACGGGCTGGACCATTTAACATAACTGTATGAGCCACACGGCCATGTGGTAGGCCGTATCGATTTCACGAATTACACTCTGAATAGCGGAAAAATGCAATTGTTAAGGTTTTTCAGGCATTTAGTGTATTATATTATAGTCTTGTGTATTCGACTTCAATTTACTAAATTTCTCTCGGGGCGAGGAAACTATAACTTAATGGAAATGAAATTATTGAAATGATTAGGCTATGAATTGCATAGTATATAATGTTATACTGAATTGTTGAATATTTATATGTGATTTGTATTATAAGTTCTTGATGTGTAAGTAAACTAACTATTGGTTGTATTTATTGAAATGCATATGAAAGTATAAGGATGTCAAAGGATGCCATGTTATCTACCAATGTGTTTTAATGTTAAATTGTGAAATATCAAGGTAAGTTAAGTAAATTTCATATGAAATTACTAATCATTCAATTTACTTACTTCGTTGCCTCCCATTTTCCTTGTAGATTGCCAACTTGTGGACCGAGTCAAATAGGTTTACGAGAAGCTCACACCATCCCATTATTGATTTGATAGTTTTTCCATTGTGTTAAAGCTCAGTTTCGTGACATATACATAGGTGTTATGTTTTGGGTTAACTTTGAATAATGACATAGCTTGGAATCTTTGTTATGTATGACTTTGCAATATGATAAGGCTTGCTGATATGATATGTTTTTGGTAATGATCAAATGGTTTTGTTTGAATGCCATGATAATGAAATGTTATGTTTAATGGTTGAATTGGTAGTATAAAATGAGGTAAGGCTGATTATGGATGTTTATACATGCTTTTGTATGTGTTTGGAAAATTTATGTGTAAGAAAAGTTGTACAAATATGCACCAAATGAGAAGTTTGGTAGGTAACTATGAAATAGGTATGAAATGACTTAAAACTTACCAAAAATAGAGTCCATGTCGCAACGCCAAGTGATGGTCGTCACAATGAGCTCTAAACTTCAAGCCACAGCGTGACGAGGAACCCCGTCATCACGATGAGACCAAGTCAGTATGTCACGTCGTGATGAGGAACTCCTTTAAGTTGCAGCTTCGACCCAAAGTTTTGTAACTTCTATAAATTGATCCTTGTTCGATCTTAAGTTAACTTGAAAGCATATGTAAGCTCATATAAGACCCGAGAAAGGTCGTATAACATATCTATTGCTTGAAATGCTTATGTTTTCATATATTATGTTTCAGCTAGGATGTTAAATGAATGTAGTTGCTTCGACAATGGATGTGACATCCTGTATCTTAGACCCAACGATCGGGTCAGGCAAAGGTGTTACAACTATGACCAAAACTTCTAACACTTCTACAATTTACTCCATTTCTTAAATTATTTCCCATAAGTTCGAGAGTCTTTTTTATTTCTTATAATACCTAATCACCTTCTTCACTAATATTAATATTTCTATTTTCAGTTGCTCCAAAATTTTTGAACACGTGTCAACCCGAATTGACACTATTCCCTTCTCAGGTGTTACACCGATATCAACAATGATTTTCTATTTCACATTCTGGAACTCTATCCTTACTAAATTTTCTCCTTGAATTTTTTAGCATTTCCCTAGCATCTTCTAGCTCTTCAACATTCTCACCATAAAAAAAAGTATCTAATATTTAGAAGATAAACATCATCCTGTCATCTAATGATTCATCATCATCTTCATCACCATTATTTGATTTTTCACCCTTATATCATGACTCTCAACATCACCATCAGCAAGCCCCTCACAACCACCTCAACACCCTCACTAAAGCCAACTAAACCTTCACCAAGGCCCTCCCTAGAACCATCACTAAGGTCTTTCGCAACACCCTCACTAAGGCTTACCGAACCCTAACCAAATCCCTGCCCACCACCCTCATCAAGGCCCTTAAAGAGAACGTCCTTAAAACCTGACCACCTAACCTAACATTCTCACCTTCAACTGAACCAACATACCCATATTACTAGATTGATCAACATTGGGTCCACCCAATAGCAATGACACTTCATCAACTACTATAGCATTGCTTATCCTCAATTCCACATATATATCCATCTCTTTATATTTGTACCAACAATTAATCAATGCGATTGTAATTTGGTATCCCCAAATGACCCTAAGATTTTGATCTAAAGCCATACTTGGAGGGATACAAAAATATATAATATGAATATTGCTAAAACATAGCCCTATTTTCACTATGTTACATGAAATTATTCTTGGATCCTCTCTCATCCTAACCTTTCTCCATCATCATACCTACATTCACATTCAACCCGTAAACATCATCACCCATCTACGAAAAATATTAATCAACAATCATGAATATTTCTGACCACTCTCAATAAATTATAAACAAAATTAAAGACATACTAAAACCATAGAACACACCAACCAAACTCATCAACTTTATTCTAAAAAACTATAATTAAAAGCATTGGATATTGACAAACTACTTAAAGACTACAATATGGAATCCATCAAATATTAAACAAATCAAACTGCTATCACAATAATAAAAAACCTTGAGGGACCATAAATTAATTAAAATAATATAGAATGGTATTTTCAATTCCAAACTAATAGGTAACTAGCAAGACAATTATTTATTTAATTTCAATTCCAATCTAGTTGCTTTAAAAATGATTATATAATTAATTATTTAGTCCCCAAACCTACCCACACTCTGGAAAACAAGTAGAATATGTGGGGGGAATTTCTAATTCAACAATTAAAGTCTAATATTACTAGATTTGGTCAGCTATTATCATAATGTTCAAACTTAAAACTAAGTGACAAAGGGAATGTATTTTAGGTGTAGCGACGTAAAATTTTGGTTTCGGTCGCTAATTGTGGCGATTTATTAAAAACTTGGAAATTGAAATTTGATTTTAAAATAAATCGGGAGTCGTCACCAGTCTTTTTAGGGTGTGATCGGACACCCATTAGATTCCTTTATTTTTAAAACAAAAAAGAAGGCTAAGTTTAGGTCCACGTCAAAATCCAGAGACAAAGTAGGGCTCGGGAGTCGGTTACACTCGAGGAAGGTATTAGCACCCTCGCGACGCCCAAAATTGGTATCTTTTAAACATGTGTTGTCTTGATTTTCAAAAATATGAGTTCAATTTAAATTCCAATCGTGATCCGATTTAAAAGACGAGAACTTTCAATTTTTGGTTTTTGAGAATGATATATCGTTTTAACACGAGTCGACAAATTCCATCCAACATAGCGATGAAATTTATGACTTAATGTTAAATCGATATGTTGCCTCGATTATTAATTAAAACATAAAAAATATTCATGAAGTAAGAATTTAAAATAAACCAAAGATGCAAACAACGACATTATTAATGAAAAAAATGTTAACGTAGAATACTAGAGCATTAGCACAACAATAATAATGATATTTAAAAGAGAAATAAAGACAAAACATGAACAAATACAAGATACATTTAGTAATAATAATATAAGACAATATGTACATAAGATAATATGCAAAAACATAATATATGACATATATACATGATGTATGAAAATATAATGCCTAATAGACATATATGTGCAATAATACTAAATATATACATACTAGATACAAGTACACATAGTATAAATGAACATATGCAATATATATTAGGAATACTTTAAACATGGAAAATATATTTATATATTAATAATAATAATAAAGGATGTATGTACACCAAATAATAATATATAAGTGGCAAAAATGAAAATAATAAGTATAAAAATGAATAATATGACATACAGAACTAATACAAATAAATATATATATATATATATATGTATAATAAAACATGGGTACTAATTATGTAATAAAATATAACAATATATATATAGTATGGAATTAAAATATAGATATAAAAATATAATACTAAAATATACATATAATATATAAGGTTATATAAGAATATATATACACATAAGATAATATGGAAATATGTACGTGGAATAATATAAAAAATATAATTAATAATATTGAAAGTATATATATACATAATATATGACAATGAGCATATACCATACATATTAGAAATGCTAATAACAAAAAAAAAAATAATAATAATAATAACACTACACAAATATGTACATGGGACAATATAAAATATATACATAGAAGTATATAAGTAATATATAACTAGTAATATCAAAATATATACATGATAATATATGTAAAAGATTTATGTATATAATATAATATGAAAAAATATATATAATATAATATTAAAATATAATAATACAACATTAAAAATATATATGATACATATAAAGTATAGTATTAAGAACACATATATATAATATATGAAGAATATACATAATACTAAAACATTTAGGTAATATATACACATAAAAAAATATTAATAATATTACCTAGGTATATACAAATATATTAAGTATGTATACGTATTATAAATGTACGAATATATAATAAAACATAAACTAATGCATGTTAATAATAATAATAATAATAATAATAATAATAATACAAAAATAATAAGAGTATTTAATAAGGAAATAAAATAAACGAAAAAGGACTAAAATCAAATAAAAATATAGTTTTGGGGCCAATTTAAATAAAAAAAAGAAAAGGGACTTAATTAAAACACGCGCATAACTTGGGGGGTCAAAAGTGCAATAAATTTGAGCCTTCAGAATGTACCGTATTGAACAGGACCAAATTGAAAACCATGCAAAAATTCAGGGCCAAATTAAAACCAATGCAAGACTTGATTATAAACGCCAGAAAAGCGGAGGAACTGCGCGCATAAATTACCCATTCAAACAAAAACACGCGGATCCTGAGGTGGGTCGGGTCGGACGGTTCGGGTTAGGCCAAAACGACGTCGTTTTGGAGGGCTATAAATAGGCCTAATTTCAGAAGAAAAACTCATTTGTGAGGGGAAAAGAGAAAAAAAAGGAAAGGGGGAGCACGGGGCGATTTCCGGTGGGGGAAGCCGGCCACCGGAGGGTCATCGGAGCCTCATCGGTGCCAGCACCGGTCACCGTACACGGTGGCCGGAAAGGTAAAAAATCTAATTTTTTTCTTCTTTTTTTTTTTTGCTTTTTATTATTTATATTTGTATTTTTATGTTTATAAATATGAGAGAAATAAGTTAGAAAATAGGACGAAAATATAAAAAAAATTACCTTAAGGCTTTTATTTCGAGATTTTGGCTGTCGAATCTGTATTATCCTTGTATTTTTTTATATTTTTGATCTGTTTATGTATATGTTGAAATTTAACTCTTGTATTGATGAAAAATCCCAACCCTTTTTACAGCTTTTCAATCGGCTTTATATAGTCATTTTAGTTACATTATTTTCCTCTATCTTCTGCTGCTGTTGTGTGTCTCTTTGGTTTTGCAGGTATGGCCAGCGTTGGTGGTGGCAGAGGCCGGATGGGACGGGTTTAGGTGTGAGTGGGAGGGTGGTTGCGGCGCTGAGCAGGCTAGGGTTTCAATTTCTGAAACCCTAGGTCAGGATTTGGGTCAAGGATTGGGCTTCTTAAGTTTGGGCTTGGGTAGGTTAGATGGTTTAGGCTTTAGTTGGGTTAGTGGGTCTGTTGGGTAGGTTTATTGGGCTCCCGAGTTTGGAAATGTAAGTGGGTTTGAGTTTTAGTGGTATTTGGGTTAAATTTTAGGGTTTTGATGTAATGGGTTAAGGGCTGTTGTTTAAAAGGGTAATTGGGTTGGGTTGTAAATAGGCTAAAATTGGCCTGTAACAACCGGCACTCTTTGCTCATTGCCGTGTAACGGGAATAGAGAAAAGATATAATGAAAGGCCAATTTTGCCCCTTCTTGCCGAATCTTGACTTCTTTGGTGCTCTTTTTGTTCAGGTAATCTCCTTCTAGTCCATCGTATCTTGTATCTTTGGTTCAATCCACTGCATCTTCTGATATATGCCTTGTAGCTTTAATCTAATCTTCAATCTGCTCTTCTATCGCTTCAATGAGATAGGGCTTGTGGTATTTTCTTCTGTAACTTTAGAAAGGCAAGATCTGATATCCTCGATCAGCTCCACTGCACTTTCAGGGGGACGAGACTTGCAACTTTGACCTGCTTCACTGCAACTTCAGGGAGGTCAAATCTGGTGTCTTCAATCAACTCCAACCTTTATTCTTTACTCGGCATGTGATTCTGAGCTCAACTCATTTCTCGCACTATGAATTGACTCTTTAAAAATAGACATTAAAAACAGAAATTAAAAATAGCTCAGCACGTGAGCCAAGGCTCAACTCACCTCTCGCAATGTGAGTTGGTCTTTTTGAAACTTAGTTTGAAAAGTAGATTTTGAAAAAAAAAAAGAAATTAAAAGGCTCAACTCACCTCTCGCAATATGAGTTGATTTTTGAAAAACATGAATGAAAAGGCTCAACTCATCTCTCGCAATATGAGTTAATTTTTGAAAAACAGAATTAAAACAGAAATTGGAAATACCTCAGCATGTGAGCCAAGGCTCAACTCACCTCTTGCAATATGAGTTGATTTTTTTTAAAAAAACAAAAATTGAAAAATAGAAACTAAAAATACCTCAGCATGTGAGCCGAGGCTCAACTCACCTCTCGCAACATGAGTTGATTTTTGACAAACAAAAATTTAAAATACCTCGGCGTGCCCCAAGGCTCAACTCATTTCTCGCAATATGAGTTGATTTTTGACAAACATAAATTGAAACGTGTCTTGAGGCTCAACTCATCTCTCGCAATATGAGTTGATTTTTTGAAAACAGAAATAAAATACCAAAATCTGTCATTTGGTGGAACTCCGGAGTCTTTTCCTATGATTCAATACAGCTATCATCACGTCCTCTTGCTTTACTGGATTACCTGTATATGCCATGCATGATGTTATCATGATATGCACATGTTTGTCTTAAATGTCTTTATGCCTACATGATTATGCAGTGCTCCTTAAGCATGTTTGTCGTATGTCCTTTTTGCCATGATTGTTGAGAATCTGCATTCATTACTTTGATTCTCGACTTTCTCTTCAGGCCTCATACCCGTCTTCAAGCTTCACGAGTAATCGATGTTTCTCAGATATCACTCTTTTTGCCCCAGGTTGAACTTTTTTCTTGCTTTGAGGCTCTTGTGCTTATCAAATTTTCACCCGAGTAATGCCTAACATTCCTTTTGTTTAGAGTATGTCATTTCACTATTTATCATGTAAATAAACACACAATGAGATGCGTGAAAAAAGTCAGGTAGGGACAAAAATGATATCTCATATTCATCTATTTCAAATGTGACAAACATAGAAAGTTAACCAATAATAGTAAAAAATGTCAAAAAGAAAGAAGGGATCATATTCAACGAATACAAATGCTCTAGATATTCAATGCATGAACTCTTCCACGTTCCTCAATCAAGAATCTTTTCGAGCATAGTTTCTTGCTTAGAAGATTTCAAGCTTTCAGAAATGCTTCAAATACTGTCGTCTCACTGTTTGACCCATCGTTCGACCGCCTTGTTCTTTAAGCCTAAGTTTACTTCATTAAGACGCCCTCTCAAGTTTTCATCCTAATCTTTTGTGTTTAATCAAGACGCCCTTTTCAGGTTTTCGCCTTGATCCTTTTTTTTTTTTTTGCCCTTTTCGGGTTTTCATCTTGATTTTCTTATTTCAAGCATAATATTTCTTCACAGCATCTGAGTTCACTGGATTCAGTAATTCCTTCCCATCCATCTCGGTAAGGATCAAAGCTCCACCTGAGAATGCCCTTTTTACAACGTATGGTCTTTCCCAATTTGGTGCCCATTTTCCTCGTAGGTCTTTTTGTTTTGGGAGAATCTTTCTCAGCACGAGTTCTCCTTCATGGAATTCTCTTGGTCGTACTTTCTTGTCATGGGCCGCGATCATTCTCTTCTAGTACATCTGCCCGTGACAAATTGCCCTTAGACATTTTTTTTCGATGAGATTCAACTGATCATATCGAGCTCGAACCCATTCTGCTTCTTCTAACTTTGATTTCATTAAGACTCGTAGAGAGGGGATCTCAACCTTGATAGGTAACACAGTTTCCATTCCATAGACCAGAGAGAAAGGAGTTGCTCCCATAGATGCCCGCACAGATGTACGATATGCATACAAAACAAATGGTAGCTTATCGTGCCAATCTTTATATGTCTCGGTCATTTTCCCAATGATCCTCTTAATATTTTTGTTGGCTGCTTCAACAGCCCCGTTCATCTTTGGCGATTGGGCAGGAGTTATGATACTTTATTTGGAATTGCTTGCAGACTTCCTTCATCATCTTGTTGTTTAGATTCATGGCGTTATCCAAAATGATTCTTTCAGGCAAACCATATCGGCAAATGATTTCCTTTTTCAAAAACTGCAAACTGCAGCCTTTGTCACATTGGCAAACGAAGCGGCTTCTATCAATTTTGTGAAGTAATCGATAACCACAAAAATGAATCGATGTCCATTTGAAGCTTTTGGAGAAATTGGCCCTATAACATCTATGCCCCACATAGAAAAAGGCCACGGAGAAGTCATAACATGAAGAGGAGAAGGGGCTACATGAATTTTATCACCATAGATTTGACATTTGTGGCATTTTCGTGCAAAATTGATGCAGTCACTTTCCATCGTCAACCAATAATAATCGAGTCTCATGATCTTTCTGGCCATATTGAAAACATTGGCATGTATTCCACAGATTCCTTTATGGACATCTTCAAGTATTTTCCTAGCTTCAACATCATCCACGCATCTCAAAAGTACTTGATCTTTTCCTCTTTTGTACAGGATGTCCCCATCAAGATAAATCCCGCTGCCATTCTTCTGATTGTTCTTTTGTCGTTCTCATTTGCTTGTTCGGGATAGCTTTGATTCTTGATATATTCTAAGATATCATGGAACAATAGACGTTCGTCTGCTTCTTTCTCAATGCTACAACAGTTTCCAGGGACCTCGTATATGCTCATTTTGAGGGGCTTTATTTCTGCTTCTTTACTTGCTTTGAACATTGAAGCCAAAGTGGCCAGGGCATCGGCCAATTGGTTTTCTTCTCGTGGGAAGTAATGAAAAGTTATTTCTTTGAACTCCTTGATCAATTCAGCCACTAAATCACTGTACTTAATCAATTTTGGGTCCCTCACTTCCTAATCTCCACGAATCTGGTAAACCATTAGGACTGAGTCCCCGTACACCTCTAAGATTTTGATGTTTCGTTCAATAGCTGTATGAAGTCCCATGATACAGGCCTCATATTCCGCTACGTTATTGGTACAAAAGAAGTTCAGTCTTGCCGTGAACGGATAATGATTCCCGTCTGGTGATACCAAGATTGCTCCAATTCCATGTCCCAGAGCGTTTGACGCACCATCAAAGCTCATCCTCCATGGCTTCTCTTTTGATGACTCGGTTTCCTTTTCTGTGATGCACCTTAAGTCTTCATCTGGGAAATCGAATCTCAAGGGCTCATATTCCTCTATCGTTCGAGTCGCTAGGAAATCAACTATTGCGCTCCCTTTTATCGAATTTTGGCTCACGTAGACGATGTCGTACTTCGATAGTAAGATCTGCCATCGTGCTATTCTTCCTAAGAGTGCCAGTGATTCCATCATGTATTTTATTGGGTCCAGCTTTAAAATTAGCCATGTCGTGTGATACAACATATATTGTCTGAGTCTCCGAGCTACCCAAACCAGAGCGTAACAGTATTTCTCAATAGACGAATACTTTGCCTCATATTCAGTGAACTTTTTACTGAGGTAGTAGATCGCTTTTTCTTTCTTTCCTGACTCGTCATGTTGCCCCAGTACGCAACCCATTGACTTTTCGAACATAGTCAAATACAATATCAATGGTCTTCCCAGAGTTGGCGGTACTAGCACTGGTGGACTAGACAAATATTACTTTATCTTATTAAAGACCACTTGGCATTCCTCATTCCATTCTCCCTGGTTATGTTTTCGCAGAAGCCGAAAGATTGGGTCGCATTAGTTGGTAAGTTGAGCAATAAATTGGGCGATGTAGTTTAATCTCCCTAAAAATCCTCTAACTTCCTTTTGCATGCGCGGAGGTGGTAACTCTTGAATGGCTTTTATTTTATCTGGATCAACCTCGATACCTCTTTCACTGACAATGAAGCCTAGCAATTTCCCTGAGGTAGCCCCAAACGTACATTTGGCTGGATTAAGCTTTAGCTAAAACTTTCTCAGCCTTTCGAACAACTTCTTGAGGTTCACTACATGCTCTTCTTCCCCTTGGGATTTAGCAATCATATCGTCGACATAGACCTCTATTTCTTTATGCATCATGTCATGGAATAAAGTTACCATAGCCCTCTGATATGTTGCCCCAGCATTCTTTAACCCAAATGGCATCACCTTGTAGCAGAAGAAGGTAGTTTTCTCCATATCCTCAGGGCCATCTTGATCTGATTATACCCCGAGAATCCATCCATGAAAGAAAATAATGAATATTTTGCTGTGTTGTCCACCAACGTATCAATATGTGGTAAGGGAAAATTATCTTTTGGGCTTGCTCGGTTCAGGTCACGGTAATCCACGCACATTTGTACTTTGCCATCTTTCTTTGGTACCGGGACTATGTTAGCCACCCATTCTGGATATTTGGAGGCTTGTAGGAAGCCAGCATCAAATTGCTTCTTGACTTCCTCTTTTATTTTCAACAGCATTTCGGGTCTCATCCGTCTTAACTTTTGCTGGATGGGTTTGCATTCTGGCTTTAATGGGAGCTTATGGACCACTAAATCTTCATCTAATCCTGGCATGTCCTGATATGACCATGCGAATACATCTTTGTACTCGCGGAGCAAAGCGATCAAATTATGCCTGGTGCTCTCTGAAATAGAAGTCCCAATCTTCACTTCTTGCTTCCTTTCTTTAGTCCCCAAATTTATTGTTTCCACATATTCTTATGAGGCAAAATCTATTTATCCTCTTGTTCCACCATTCTTAACAAGTCAGGAGACGAGACGTAATCTTCAGCATTTTCTTCGGCTTCGAATTCTCCTAAACAAACAAATTTTCTCAAAATCAATTTCAAGACTCAGAATCGGTTTGTTCATGTCGTTCGATATCCGAGCACCAAAAGTTGGATGGAAAAGGAAACTATAGAGAGTCATCTGAGTATTGGAACCAACAAACGAAATGTTATGTCATGGCATGAGGCAAATGTAAGGATAGGCTATGAAATGAAAAAATGGTTATGAAATTAGTGATAATGCGAAAAATCGTGACAAAATGCATCTTCATTGATATTCATTTGAATGATAAAGAGAGAATGCAAGCTCTTATAAAAGAATTCTATTATATCTAAGGACACAATAGAGGGTTAATGTTTGAACATTACTTTGAAGACTTCTAAACTACAAGAAAGTCCTCGATAGTCCAATTGTTCAACATGAAACCTGGGGGACAAGGGCTTATCCTTGAGACGTCTTTACTTGCACCAGCCCCTTTGTCAATGACATTTATATTGACATTCTGAAAACCCTTCTCGATTAACACTAGCGTGCTCCGTGAATTATCATGCCCCGGGTATATCACTCCTGCAGATGTAAATGTTCTTGACAAAGGAGGCTACTCTATGGGTTCCCATTCTGGTTCTCGTCCCAAAGTTCTCGCAATCCTTCTTTCTTGATCTTTTTTCCACTGTCTTCTTCTTTGACGTACGTCTGGATGGAAACCTAAGCCGTATCGAGCCTTATGATGCACTGGCCTCAAAGCCCTGACTATTCCTTGCTGAAATTTTCCCAATCCTTTCCTCGCTCGGGCTCCTTTCCCCACAGTTAGCTTGATACCTATCCTGGTATTTCTTGACAGTTTTGGCACGGGAATTCTATTTCCCTCAACAAAAAATGTGGCATTGACGAATTCAAAGGATCAGAAGGAACATTCTATAGCATCTTTACTTACTTTAATGTATGGTGCGTCAGTAGAAATAGATGCTATAATATCTTCTTCTCCCTTGACAGTGACCAAACAGCCGTCCATGATAAATTTCACCTTTTGATGGAGGGATGATGGGACCGCTCCAGCGGAATGGATCCAAGTTCTTCCCAAGAGACAATTGTATGATGGTGTAATGTCTATGACTTGAAATTCAATATCGTATATATAAGGGCCCACTTCCAGAGGGATCTCGATCTTTCCCATGACTTCACGCCTTGTCCCGTCGAATGCCCTTACTGTGGAATGATAGGGCCTTAAATAGGATAGATCCATCAGAATTCTAGAAAGCGTGGCTAATGGCATAACATTTAGCGCCGACCCATTATCGACGAGCATGTTCGGTATTATGTAGCCCTTGCAGCGAGTCGTAATATGCAGTGCTTTCACCGAGCCTCTACTGTTTGGCGGTATCTCATCATCACTAAAAGAAATGAAATAGTCCGCATTCAGATTGTTTACCCACCTATCAAGCTTCTCAACAGATATGTTGTTGGCTACATAAGCTTGATTTAACACCTTCAATAAAGCATTCCAGTGTGGCTCTGAATTTAACAGTAGAGATAAAACTGAGACTCGTGCTGGCTGCTTACTCAATTGTTCCACCATATTGTATTCACTATGTTTGATAAATTTCAAGAACTCCTGTGCTTCCTCCTCATCCACAGGCTTTTTAGTTTCTTGCACGGATGGAGTCTCTTGCTCGACTTCGGCCTCATACATCATTGCTTTTCCTTTTTGTTTCAAGTCACTATTCTTCTTTGCCGGCTCAATTTCTTTAGAATAACAACGCCCACTGCGGGTAAAATGGCCTACTTCCCCAATATCTCCAGTTGTGGCTTTGGGCTTTTCACCTTCAGGTGTGACAATGTTGACATCGTACCTCCACGGTACTATTTTATTGTCCTTATAAGGGAAAGGAGATGGTACTTCGATTATCACTTTTGGTTTCACCGGCTCCTTCTTCGCGTCATAATAAATTATTAACGGTCGGTCGGCGCTATACGGGAAACCTGATGATTGATCGTCAGAGGCACATATTTCTCCACTATCGGCCTCTTCGGCTTTACAAAAAATCTCAATCTCCTTATTATCCATCATATTTCACAGTAAACTTGTGAACTCCTCACAGGACTGAATGTCGTGCCCCGCAATACCATGGAGCTCGCAAAAACTGTGATCTTTTGCATCTTTTCCTTCGAATACTCCATTAAGACGATAGAGCAACCCTTTTTCAACTAGTACCTCCCAGATTCTCTGCAGAGGTGTTCTTACTTCAGAAACCCATCTTTTACTTTGTCGTTTGTCCTCCTCTCCTACTGCGCTCACATTCCCTTCGGTGTGGTTTGGGAATGGATTCTCGGCCATACCGCCAGTACCATCAAATCACAAAATGCCTGTATCAATGAGTCCTTGAACTCTCCTTTTGAAGGCAAGATAGTTCTCCGTAGAATGCCCCTGGTTCCCGGCATAGTATGCACAACTAGCGTTTGGATCGTACCATTTCGAGTATGGAGGTTTAAGGGGTGCCATGTAATGGGGAGATATTAATTGCTTCTCCAAGAGTTTCGAGTATAGTTCCCTATATGACATAGGAATAAGGGTAAATTACGGTTTCTCGGGGTTGGGCCTTGTTGGTCTTGGTTCGTTTCTGGGTTAGCTTTGAACGGGTACAGTGTTTTGTGGGAATGTGGCAACGGGTCTTTGATTGTTCGTGTCGTATACAAGGTAGGAAGGAGGTGGTGTTGGTAGTAAAGGGTTTGAGGAGGATAATAAAAATTTAGAGGTGGATAATTTCGAGGTCGGGGTTGATTTGGATATGAATTAGGGGTATAACGGTTTCCCACTCCCACCATATGGACTTCTGGTTCTTTCTTCTTCATGGGCGCTACCCTTCTTGAACTTTCTTGACCTTCCATCCTCTCACTTTTGATGGCATTCTCGATAAGTTCTCCGGATATTACGATATCCGAAAAATCTTTCGTAGCACTTCCCACCAGCTTGTCATAGAATGGTGCTCTCAGAGTATTGATGAAAAGAACCGTTATCTCAGTCTTCGTCAATGAAGGCTCTACTTGGGCCGAGATATCCCTCCATCTTTGAGTGTACTGTCTGAAGGTCTCCGTTGGTTTCTTCTCCATCATTTGCAGAGTCATTCGGTCAGGCACCATATCTGACACATGCTTGTACTGCTCACAGAATGCTGACGCCAAGTCCTTCTAGGATCGGATCTTTTCCCTACTAAGTTGGTTGTACTAACGAAGAGCTGATCCTGCTAGACTATCCTGAAAACAATGTATGAGTAGCTTATCTTCGTTCACATAACCGGTCATTTTCTGGCAAAACATGATAAGATGCGCTTTTGGACATCTTGTCCCATCGTACTTTTCAAAATCTAGTACTTTAAACTTGGGAGGCAAAACTAAATCGGGTACCAAACTGAGCTCTTTAGCGCCTAGTGCCGAGAAGACTTCAGTGCCTACTATCGCCTTGAGCCTTTCCTCTAGGCTCCAATATTTCTCTTTTGCATCGTGATCATCTAATTTTAACCTGGCTATCTCTGCTGGATCGTCTAAATCTGGAACAAGTGGATCAGCAGGACTAGCCCCTGGGTTTGATACGAACACTCCTTGCCCTAAATTAGCAAGTGGTGTAGGTCATTGTTTCAGGCCTGTGGGTTCCCATTGAGCGTACCCTCTTTGTGCTGCGTGGGCATGCGGTGGAGTAAATCCTGGAGGATGGGGCGGATCTTGATCGATGTTAACCCTTGACTGTGGTTTCACAACGTCAGGGTTCATAGGTCCCTTTCCTTTTACTAGAGCTGACATCATTTCCATCATTTTGGCCATTTGGTCTCTTTGTTCGAGCGATTCTTCTCGAGATCTCACCATTAAGTCTCTTGTCTCTTGCTGCGACTTGGCCAACTGCTCTTGTAATTCCCTTTAAACTCTTTCCATCCTTTCAATACTTTCATTGAATTCAGCCTCCATTGCCCTAGCTTGTCGACGCGTTCTATATGAATGACGTGATTCCAGTCTTGAAGTGTCGCAACTGCGAATTATACGATTTTAGCCTTGGTGGATGATTATGGTGACATATATATGCAATGAATGAATGAATGAATGCATGAAAAATGAATGATAAATAAATGTTAATCATGAATAAATATGCAAGAATTTTGGTGTTGATTTCAAGATAGCCCCATACTTAGGCATTTCATTTATCAAAAGAGTCTATTACAAAAAGTTTTACCATTTTTCTTGATTCAAAAGTTACACAAATTTCCTAGCCACATTGCCTTGTTTCTTCACTCGCTCTAAGAACTCTGACATGTTCGATCTTCGGCTCGGAGGGAATTGGCAACTGAGAGCTTTAGCTTCTTCCGACAATTGTACCACATGCATGGTTACCCCACGAATTTCATAGATCAGATAGCTAAGTTGCATTTCCTTTTCTTGGAGACCCTCTTCGTAAGCACGAATGTCTCTATCATATTGATTATTCTTTTCTTCCAAAGCTTCCAAGAGAGTATCTAGCTGTTTTTGACGATCTTGCAGCATACCTTCTAAATCCCGTATCCTCTCTTTTAGTTCTTGACATTTAGATCGATTAATCATTACCTCGACAGACATAGCTTCATATTCACATTCTTTTTCCTTAACTCCATCATTGCCCGCGCGGCCTTTTCTTCTTCTTTCTTTGCTTTTCCTTTCCAGAATTCCATCCCACCTTTGATGTTGCTTAATTCTTCTTTCCATTCTGCTAATGACTTTCCCAGCCCACTATTCTTGATAGTGCCTCTTAACTTCTTATTTTCCAGATGAAGGTCCCTTAAGTCATTTCTTACGACTTCAACTTCTTTTTGCACTTTTTCAGTTCTGGATATTTCAATCTGAACGTCAATCTTCAGTTGGTAGTTTTCCTCTTGAAGAGTACTAAGGTCCTGAGACATCTTGGCCTTTTCTCGTTCAAATTCTTGTCTTGCCATTTCTAACTTAGATGGTATTTCTTTCGAGAAAGGATTTCAGACGGTGTAGTTTGTCGACGAGATTTACTGACTATTCACCCGTTGCTTCCTCCATATGTCGTAATCTTGGGTGAGGGTATCAGCATATACAGCCAATTCCATCAGATGAATTCTCTTCCAAGACTTTGTACTATCTCGGACCCTTCTCATATAACCTTTACCCGCGAAAGCAAACTCGGACTGTGCTAATCCTCCTGTGACGGGTATGAATTATCGTGAAGAAAATTGCCTTTGGACCATTAACGGGGCATAACCAACTCCTCCCCATAAGTCAAGCAGTGGCACCCAATCTTGGTTGCCCACTTTGTATAACAAAACCGAAGGGCGTATCCACGGTGATCTCCAAGTTACATCTTCAGCACGAAGATTTTAAAAAACTGAAACCCAATGTTGTTCGGTGACTTCCTTTGGCCATTATTTCTCGAGATAGGCTTCTAATGGGGAGAATGTTTTAGAAAACATATGGAACAGTGTGCGCTCTACTTTCCAGAAGTGGCTCAGGATCCAAACGTTGAGTAACTGCGCGCATTCGATAAAATGACCTTTCCCCTTTCTCCTACAGATGCTTAGTGATCTGAAGGTTTCAGCCAGGATAGTTGGGACAGGGTTGATTCCTTGTTTTAACCTTTCAAAGAAATCCACTACCGCAACTTCTATGTGTCCAAGCACTTTTCAGAAAACGATCAAACCGTAAATGGCCAAAGCGAACAGATTTACCCTCTTCAATATGTCGGGGTGGTTCAGAACCAAATCTCGCAGGGAAAACCATGGAATACAGTTGGTTTCATTCTTCTTCTTGATCTATTTTTGGGCCCCTGTGTCGGTCATGTCTGTCAACCTCATTAACTTTTTCTTGAAGGTCATCGGCTTGGGCTTTTTCACATATATTTTGTAGAATTGCACATTATCGATACGAAGAAAAGCAGCGTATTCTTCTATAGCCGGGGTCATGTCTTCTTGATTGAAGGTGAAACACTGTTAAGCTGGATCCCAGAATCTAACCATGGCTTGAATCAATCGTTCGTCAACGTTGATGGCAATCAGGTTGGCTATATCCCCGTATCTTTCAGTGAAGATACCCTTAGTGTCCGAGTCCCACTGGTTCCAGATTCGAACCAAGTCTTCCAGATTATTCTGACAGACATTCACATTTACGTGCACGGGTAGATTAGAAATACATCCTTCCATTAAACTATCCCCTTTTTCTTTCTGGGTTTTCAAAGACCAATCCCGGACCACAGCATTTTTCTTGGTTATTTGTATAATCAACTCTTCCATCAGAAACCCATTTTTTGGCAACCAATCTCTAATCAACACCTTTCTAATCAGGATGCCTATAATGCATGATGAAAAATGAAGATAAAGATAAACAAACTTGGTTAGTAACCACAACAAATGTAAACTGAAAAACAAATTAAGCTACCCGATTCAATTCTATTGCATAAACAATGTAAATGAAAGGCAAGAGGCGTTTTCCCCGTATACTTATTTTGGTGACTATTAACGGACAGAGGTTCAGTATGGCTCTAGTTAGGGGGCTCGTACGGTTCACTATATGCGATTTTAGTTCTAGATGGGTACTCGAACTGTTCGTACTATCGTCTACTAAGACTAGTACGAAGCCTCGGTCGTAGCCCATCATAGGCTCACGAGATCAATTCGAGGGGTTACATTTACTTATGCCTATGCGGAGAGACAAGTTACTCACGAAATCATAAGTCATATGTAACCCGAAAGTATTCACTAGCCTGTACGGAGGGACGAGTTAACTCACGAAGGCGTAGCATTTACTTTCACTTGAAAGGACGGAGCCTGGGTATAGAGCTCATGTTATGCAAAGATGCCTGTGCACGGTGTGTGGGGAGAAACTCACAAACCTTTACGTTTTATTTTAAAAACTAAACTAAAAACTAAAACCATAAAACTTAAAGCTGAAAAACAAAAGGAAAAAACGAGTTAAAAAAAACATTTACAACATAATGCGAATGCATGACTTTTTAAAAACAAAAAAATTAAGGATCACGACTAAATGTTAATTTGAACAAGAAACTTTGAAATTTTGATAACGCGAGTTTAATTCCAGACACGACTCTCAAAATGGGTCCCCAGTGGAGCTGCCAGCTGTAGCGACGTAAAATTTTGGTTTCGGTCGCTAATTGTGGCGATTTATTAAAAACTTGAAAATTGAAATTTGATTTTAAAATAAACCGGGAGTCGCCACCGATCTTTTTAGGGTGTGATCGGACACCCATTAGATTTCTTTATTTTTAAAACAAAAAAGAAGGCTAAGTTTAGGTCCACGTCAAAATCCAGAGACAAAGTAGGGCTCGGGAGTCGGTTACGCGCGAGGAAGGTATTAGCACCCTCGCGACGCCCAAAATTGGTATCTTTTAAACATGTGTTGTCTTGATTTTCAAAAATATGAGTTCAATTTAAATTCCAATCGTGTTCCGATTTAAAAGATGAGAACTTTCAATTTTTGGTTTTTGAGAAGGATATATCGTTTTAACACGAGCCGATAAATTCCATCCAACATAGCGATGAAATTTATGACTTAATGTTAAATCGATATGTTGCCTCGATTATTAATTAAAACATAAAAAATATTCATGAAGTAAGAATTTAAAATAAACCAAAGATGCAAACAACGACATTATTAATGAAAAAAATGTTAACGTAGAATACTAGAGCATTAGCACAACAATAATAATGATATTTAAAAGAGAAATAAAGACAAAACATGAACAAATACAAGATACATTTAGTAATAATAATATAAGACAATATGTACATAAGATAATATGCAAAAACATAATATATGACATATATACATGATGTATGAAAATATAATGCCTAATAGACAGATATGTGCAATAATACTAAATATATACATACTAGATACAAGTACACATAGTATAAATGAACATATGCAATATATATTAGGAATACTTTAAACATGGAAAATATATTTATATATTAATAATAATAATAATAAAGGATGTATGTACACCAAATAATAATATATAAGTGGCAAAAATGAAAATAATAAGCATAAAAATGAATAATATGACATACAGAACTAATACAAATAAATAAATATATATATATATATATATATATATATGTATAATAAAACATGGGTACTAATTATGTAATAAAATATAACAATATATATATAGTATGGAATTAAAATATAGATATAAAAATATAATACTAAAATATACATATAATATATAAGGGTATATAAGAATATATATACACATAAGATAATATGGAAATATATATGTGGAATAATATAAAAAATATAATTAATAATATTGAAAGTATATATATACATAATATATGACAATGAGCATATACCATACATATTAGAAATGCTAATAACAAAAAAAAAAATATTAATAACACTACACAAATATGTACATGGGACAATATAAAATATATACTTAGAAGTATATAAGTAATATATAGCTAGTAATATCAAAATATATACATGATAATATATGTAAAAGATTTATGTATATAATATAATATGAAAAAATATATATAATATAATATTAAAATATAATAATACAACATTAAAAATATATATGATACATATAAAGTATAGTATTAAGAACACATATATATAATATATGAAGAATATACGTAATACTAAAATATTTAGGTAATATATACACATAAAAAAATATTAATAATATTACCTAGGTATATACAAATATATTAAGTATGTATACGTATTATAAATGTACGAACATATAATAAAACATAAACTAATGCATGTTAATAATAATAATAATAATAATAATAATAATAATAATAATAATACAAAAAATAATAAGAGTATTTAATAAGGAAATAAAAATAAACAAAAAAGGACTAAAATCAAATAAAAATATTGTTTTGGGGCCAATTTAAATAAAAACAAAGAAAAGGGACTTAATTAAAACACGCGCATAACTTGGGGGGTCAAAAGCGCAATAAATCTGAGCCTTCAGAACGTACCGTATTGAACAGGACCAAATTGAAAACCATGCAAAAATTCTGGGCCAAATTAAAACCAATGCAAGACTTGATTATAAACGCCAGAAAAGCGGAGGGACTGCGTGCATAAATTACCCATTCAAACAAAAACACGCGGATCCTGAGGCGGTTTGGGTCGGACGGTTCGGGTTAGGCCAAAACGATGTCGTTTTGGAGGGCTATAAATAGGCCTAATTTCAGAAAAAAAAAACTCATTTGTGAGGGGAAAAGAGAAAAAAAAGGAGAGGGGGAGCACAGGGCGATTTCCAGTGGGGGAAGCCGGCCACCGGACGGTCATCGGAGCCTCGCAGGTAAAAAATCTAATTTTTCTTCTTTCTTTTTTTGCTTTTTGTTGTTTATATTTGTATTTATATGTTTATAAATATGAGAGAAATAAGTTAGAAAATAGGACGAAAATATAAAAAAAATTACCTTAAGGCTTTTATTTCGAGATTTTGGCTGCCAATCTGTATTATCCTTGTATTTTTTTTATATTTTTGATCTGTTTATGTATATGTTGAAATTTAACTCTTGTATTGATGAAAAATCCCAACCCTTTTTACAGCTTTTCTATCGGCTTTATATAGCCATTTTGGTTACATTATTTTCCTCTATCTTCTGCTGCTGTTGTGTGTCTCTTTGGTTTTGCAGGTATGGCCGGCGTTGGTGGTGGCAGAGGCCGGATGGGACGGGGTTAGGTGTGAGTGGAAGGGTGGTTGCGGCGCTGAGCAGGCTAGGGTTTCAGTTTCTGAAACCCTAGGTCAGGATTTGGGTCAAGGATTGGGCTTCTTAAGTTTGGGCTTGGGTAGGTTAGATGGTTTAGGCTTTAGTTGGGTTAGTGGGTCTGTTGGGTAGGTTTATTGGGCTCCCGGGTTTGGAAATGTAAGTGGGTTTGAGTTTTAGGTGTATTTGAATTAAATTTTAGGGTTTTGATGTAATGGGTTAAAGACTGTTGTTTAAAAGGGTAATTGGGTTGGGTTGTAAACAGGCCAAAATTGGCCTGTAACATTAGGTATTCTAATGATAGAATCATGCAACTGACATATATAATTATCCAAGTAACAAAGCTCAGAATGAAGACTCATCAATCTTTGTGGGACAGTAATAATCATAGAAAGTTGAGTACTCATTTTTCATTTGAACCAATCTGCTATATGCCATTTCTTAAAATCGAAAAAATGACAAACACTGTTAATTGAAGGGCTAAAAGAAAATAAAAAAAATTAAAGGGCAAAAAAGAATTTTTTTTCAAAGTTGGAGGAGTAAATTAGTCATTGCGTCTAAAAAATGTTAAAAAATGGCTAAAATTATAAATTAGTTTTTTTATTAAAATTAATAATTTAATTATTTACATTTAATTTTGAAGTGAAAATGTAAAATTATAAATGATGGTGAAGTTAAATTTAAAAATGTGATGATTTAACATATTTTAAAGTGATGTGAAAAAAATAAATAATTTGATGATCATCGTTATCGTTTTGAAATGATTGATATTTGGCTTTTCTCATTTTTTTCATGTCATTTTGAAACATGACATCGATATTTTTTAACATGTAAACAAGAGCTGAGGGAGGGGGCTGGTAGGCGCCCTGTCTTCTTAAAATATTGTACATAATTTTAAATTAATAAATAATAAAATTATATTTTAATTCTTTTAAAATAATAAAAATTTAATTTAATTTTTTAAAATTTATAAAGATATAAATTATTAAAATAATTATAAAAGTGATGAAAATTTTTTGGTCCAAGGTATATTTCAAGATAATGACTGATTTTGAAATAAATTTATGTCTAGTTTTCTGTGTGTTAACTTTTCTATTAAACATTTAGGTTTATAAGTTATAATTATATTAATATAGTGGAAAAGTTAAAAAAAATCAAGATTGGAATTAAATTGTATAATTTTATGAGAATTAAAATAAAAATTTAAAATTTTAAAAGATTAAATTATAATTTTATCAGTTTTAGAAGTACGATTTTAAAAGATTAAATGTTTAAATTCCTCTCCATTGATATACACTCAAAAATGTGTTTATAAGATAAATCCTATATCCATATCAATAGATTGCTTTAAAGCGATACAACGTGGGAGTGAAATAAAACTCAAATCTAACTTGATTGGGGTTGAATTTTCTATCAATTTGTGAGGCCAGATTTAGGGTTGGTTAACTTTTTTTTTTTTTTTTTTTTTTTTTGGGATCATGATATGGTAGTAGAGTATCGAGTTGTGATTAAAATAAGAAAAAAGGAAAATTTGACTCGCCTCATCTCATTGCCATTGATGGTCACTATGAACATAAAATTTTAAAAATTAATTAATATATTTTTAAAAATAATAATTATTGATAAAGATATATAAAAGAATATGAGAAAAAGTTGGGGAGTAGTTGGATTTAAAATGAGATTTTAATTTTTATTATTTTAAAAAATTAAGCTCCTAAAAAGATACTAAAAATTCAGTCATGCGCTATTATCCGTAAACGTATTGAGGAATATAATAAAGAAGTAAAGAAGTAATGGCAGGTGAATTTGTAGAATTTGAAGAGAGTACTATAGGCATTGCCCTAAATTTGGAATCAAATAATGTTGTTGTATTAATGGATGGCGATTTGATGATATAATAGGGAAGTTTTGTAAAAGCAACAGGAAAACTTGCTCAAATACCAGTGAGTGAGGCTTATTTGGGTTGTGTTATAAATGTTTTAGTTGAGCTTATTGATGGTTGGGGTGAAATTTAGCTTTTAAATCTCGATTAATTGAATTTTCTGCCCCAAGTATTATTTCGAGACATTTCGTTTTTTTTTTGTTTTTTTTTTTATGAAATTAAAAAACATTACAAAAAACTTGAAAGATACCAGAGTATAGATTTCATATAACTGTAATCCCTCACTCTTATGAAAAGCCAATTATTTTCTTTTTTGTTCACTATTAAAACTCAAACAGCGCAAATGTTAGGTTTCTAATATAATATAGATAAAATTATGTTCAATGTGCCTTTTTATGATCAATTAGGTTTCCAGTCAAGTAGTTCACTGCGTTTTTATGTACGGCTCGAAATATGATCAATGTGCTTTTTTTCCCCCTTGAAAGGCTCAATAGTAATCAGAAATATCTCCATAAAATATACATCACAATAAATTTTTAAAAATAAATAATAAATTTTGAGTATTTGTTTTTTTTATCTGAACTCCAAATTTGACCTGATTTTATTATAAACTGTTAATAATTTAAACTTAAATTAACCTAAATCTAAATTATCATCAACTTTAAAGAAATCAATTCTAAATGATCTGATTCGAAATCTTTGAATTTCAAACAAGAATGAGTCAAAATAACTCAAATTTAAAAATAATCTAAATCCTAAACTTTTTTAAAGCTCGATTTAACTTAAAATGAAATTTGATTATTTATTTATTTTAAATTTTTTTATATATATTTCAATTAATGTTTCCGGTGTGTATCTCAAATATTCACATTTGCTTATGGTATTTAATTTGGTTGTCTTATAGTGTTTTTCTTTTAAGGTATATTCTATTAATGTCGCCAATTTTTCCAGTGTGTTCGGTGTTTTGAGAGATATGGAGAGCATTGCAATGGCTCTATTTTCAGGTTCTATTGCAGCAAATGATGCTGATTCGGTAGAGGCAGGAGTGGTGTTTTTAGCATTGGAAGTATTTATATCTTTGGAATTGAAGATAAATGACTCATTATTTGTAGAAATTGGTTCTAAAGTGGTGTTCAACTAGTGTGCAAACAAGTCAATGAAACCATGGTCATTATAATCAACATTTATTGATATTGAGAAGAATATTGAGAAGGTAGATAATGTTGTATTTTTGATGGTATAGCAAGTATAAATTTTGGAGACATGTTTAAAGCTTGGGTGAGCATTAGATTTGATGTCAAGCGTCGGTTTTCAATTGTAAATAATGTTACATTATAAGACGCTGTAAATTTGAACTTTTGAATGTTGTTCTTGTATTTACAACAAGTTAGTTGGAATGAAGAAAAAAAAATTGTTTATCTCAAGTAGTGACTATAATTTGAAGTAAATTTACGTTTAATTTTCTAATAATTTTGTTTTAAGTTATAATAGTAATGTGAATACAATGAAATTGTTATTTCATTTAATTTATAATGAAAAAGGTAAAGTAATTTAATTTAACATAAAAATAATATATATATATTGCTAAGTAATTCTCAAAAAATTAATTTAACACAAAAATGATAATCAAATCGTAAAAGACTAAAATAAAATACATTAGGATTTTTATAAAATTTTATAAAGATTTTTATTTAAAACCATTATAATTTGTAAAAATATTTTATTTAAATTCCATTTGGTTTTTAATAATTCATAAAATTCTTTTAAATAAAATTCATTTGGTTTTAAATTTTATAAAAAATATTAACTTATAAAAAATTTATATAAATTAAATTTTAATTAAATTATAATTCTTTTATAAAATTTAATATTTTTAAATTTTTTTTTATAATTATAGAAGGAATCTCGACAAATATGTCTCCAGATCCAAATAAATTTGGACATCCGTTTGTCAAGGTTGATTGTATACTTATTTTAAAAATAACTTTAAAAAATTTTGTTTTTTTTTTTTTTTTTGATATGGTACAGTCAAGTTAGTATTTGTTGGCTGACGTGGCCTCTATTAACAATCATGTCAACATTGCCATTAATTCCTAACTGTTTAAGTTGGTTAAAGGCCTAGTTTATCAAAATTGTCAATTTAGGGGTTCAATTGGGCGCAAAAAGTTTATGTTGAAACCTCCTTAAAAGTGATTTAAAAAAAAAAAAAAAGGGAGTCGTCACCAATCTTTTAAAGTGTGATTGGATCACTTTATAAAACGTTTTGGTCTACGAGATTACGAGAAAATAGGTTCGGGAGTCGGTTAGGCACGAGGAAGGATTAATGCCCAAAATTGGTACCAAATTGAATAATTTTGTCTTAATGTTAAAAGTTTGAAAGAATTTAGAAATAAGATCTCTTTTAAAACCGTAATAATTTGAGTTAAAAAGAATCAAGATTCCATTGCTTCAAAAGAATATAAACATTACATCCAGCATGATTGGATACGATATTTTAAACTTTGGTAACTAAAATCATCTTGATATCTTCAAAACTTATTTAGAAGGATATTTTAAGTATTCAGACAAACGGAAAATCGCAACCCAGCATGTTAAGGCACTATTTCCCGAATTCCTAACTACCAAAAACATTGCCTTATTTTTAAAATTTTTTTGGATCGAATGAAATACTAAAGTTCTTTAAAGTAATGATGCATTTAACATATTACCAAGGATCAATATAAATTAACCTACATAATACTTACTTTAACATTCTATGCGTATATAATATAAAGGATAATGAACAATGGTATAAATTATACAATATACGTTATCATTTTATGCATGGTCATAGATAACATAAATATACATGCATTATCGTTACATGCAAAATATAACGTAGAGCATAATAAATTCAACAATATAAATTGCATAATACATATAAATAATAATATTTCATGCAAATGTATCTTAAATCAACATAAATAATTAATTTCCATGCAAATATGTAAAAACCATAACATAAAATAATAAATAAATCTATAAAAATTTAACTTATTAAAACAATACTAAAAAACAAAAATAGATAAGCAAATTATAACCATATAAAAATATAAATCAAATAAAATAAAAAAATAAAGATATTTAAAAATATTTAGGATAATATAAGAATAATAAAAGAGAACCCCTTTTTTTTAAAAATGATATACATATGTAAATCATATTATCGGATATAATAACCTAATATATTAAAATAATAATGATATTACATATTAATAATAAAAATTAAAAAACATATATAATTAATAAGTAATAAAATAATATATATTTTATACTAAAATAAATGTAATGTAGGAATAATGTATGGTAAAATATATACATATAATAAAATTTATAAACAAAATATATAATAACATAAACTGTATGATAGATGAAATATAAAATAATAAAAATAATATAATAAGCAATTTTACTTATAAAATATAGTAAACTAAATAATATATAAAGTAAGATGTATATATAATAAAAATTTATAAGAAACGTATATAATAATATAATATATAAATAAAAATAATATACGTTATTTTTATATATAACCAATGTTTATAAAAATAAATAATACATATAGTATTTTAAAATAAATTAAATATATATAAAAAATACTAAAATCGAGTTTTATTAAAAATTAGGGCTAATTACGAATAAATAAAAAAATTTTGGGCCTAATTGAAGTACACATTAAAATTCGAGGGACTCACTGGGCAATTAGCCCCAATCCCTAAAAACGACGTCGTTCTCCAGAATAGATTTTAATGGTCATCGGGACTAAATTGAATTAAATATAAGAGGTTAGGGCCAATTTAAAATAAAAATAAAATGAAATCATAAATTTTAAAAAACGGAAGGATCAATTGGGCAATTTGCCCATTTATCAAAAAACACGCGGATCCTCCTTGGGTCATCGGGTCAACGCGCGGATCCTCTATTGAAACGGTGCCGTTTTAGTGCTTATTGAACTAAGCCAAAACGACACCGTTTTTGTAATGCTATATATGTCAAAACTGAACCCAAAATTCATTTTGTTATCAGTTTTTTTTAAAAAAAAAACTTTGAAATCCTCTGAAAGAGGAGAAAGGGAAGCCTCCGCCCGCCCTCCGCCACTGGATCGCAGCGCCCACGCTGCTGTCGCGCGCCACCAGACACGGCGTTGGAAGGCTAAAAGCCTTTGTTCCTCTTGGCGAATCACAAGTAATCTCTTCTCCCTCTTAACCTGAACCGTTTTTTTTAAATGATTTATATGTGTTGAACAGAAAAGAAAAAAACATAACGAAATCACCTTTTTTAAGTAAACAACTGCTTCTTATTTCTTTCTTCTGTGTATATATGTATGTATCTTTTTTGTATCTGTAAAAATTGGTCCCTGTTACAGTGAAATGATTCGGCTTTTATAGCCTCTATTTACAAGTTTGGTTTATTCCCTATTCAATTTCTTGCCTTGTTTGTTGTGTTCTTCTTTCTCTTTTTGCAGGTGACGACGAGGAGACTAGCGATGATCGGGCACTGATAATGGCACACTGGCGTTGATTCGCGCACCGATCACGGCGCGATATGTGGCCTGGAATCACGGCACTGATGGAGGCGTTGATTGGAGAGTGATGGTTGGAGTGCTTGCGGCGCCTAGGGTTTCTGAAACCCTAGGCCTTCTATCTCCCGTTAACAGATTGGGGCACTTGGGCCCTGTGTATTTTGGGCAGCATTTGGTCTATAATACGGGCTTCGGTGTAATTGGGCACTGGGTAGTTTTAGGTATCTGGGCTAAGGGTTTTAGGCTAATCAGGTCTTGGGTGTAACCGGGTATAGGGCTTTTGGGCTAACCGAGTTTTGGACTGTAAATGGACTTTATAAATTTTTGTTTTTATTTTTATTTATTTACTTATTTATTTATTTCACGGGCCCGGGTAAATTTGGGCTATTACAGTTTAAAAGGACTTAATTGATTTTTTGAAATAGTTCGAAGGCTTAACAAGCTTATATTATTTTCAGTTAATTCTATCAATTGTTTCTAAACTATTTTCAATAGTCTTAAGGAACAATGTCAAATTTAGCCTCATCGTTTACATTTTTTTTGTTGATTTGCCTCTTATTCTTTTTAAAGCTAAATTTGGCACTTAATCTTTTAAAAAAGAGTCAAATAGCTTCTTCTTTTTTTAATGAAAACCTTGACTAAATTATTATTTTCTTAATGATGTTGACATGGCAACCCATGTGGCAGTCCATATGTACCTCATGCTGATATAACACTATTTATTACATGACATACCAACAAATAATTAATTTAAAAATATTAAAAATTCAAAAATTCAAAAAAATAAAATAAAAAATTCATAATTTATATGAACTACATATGGATTGCTATGTGAGCTATCATGTTTAAAAAGTTAAAGATTTCTTTTCATTAAAAAATAGCAATTTAACTCTTTTTGAAAGATTTATTCTCAAATATGACTTTTTAAAACTGTTGAGGACCAAATTTAACTAAAAGAATGAATGTCAAATTGACAAAAAAATGTAAATGTTGATTACTAAATTTGACATTATGCCTATTCCTAATTAATTTTTAAACTTCAAAATGTGTTAATTGATCTTTAAAATATCATAATTGTATCAAATAGGTTTTTTCATTAGCATAGTAGTTAATCTAAGTGTTAAATATGTCAATTAGGATATGATGTGGAACATACTTAAACACGCGGTGTAACACCCCTAAACCTAGCCTAGACGTTATGGCTGAATCCGAAGATGTCAAAAAGAAGGGTTTTGAAAATTGAGTCGTTACGATAAATCATTCCAGTTTATAACTAATATTTGTTTTTATCTATTATTAAAAGCATTATTTAGTTAATTTATTTGCCAAAACGTAATTTACAGAGGAAGTCATAGAAAACGTTATTTTTGGAAATCCTATTCGTATTTTTGGAAAACCTTTGTTTTAATAAAAACCATGTTTTCAAATATCCATCACAAATAAAGTGTTAAAACAAAAATCTAAATCCCAAAATTAAACCAACCAGTCCGGAGAGTCCACTTATTACAAAACTCCCAGAAATAATCCTTAAATTAAAATAAAAACCATAATCTTAAACAATTTACAAACTAGTGGTCACCGTAAGGCTCCATCACACCGATCCTCCTAAGACCATGGATTACCTGAACATAACAGACAAACAAATGTGAGTTTTCGTAAACTCAGTGTGTAACCCAATGGAAATAGACATGCAATACACAGAAATTTCATATACAATCAAATTCAGATTTGGACTTAAGTCCTTTACAGATACATATAACAGAATCAGATATACAAAACAGGTATACAGAATCCTACCCCCATCCTCTACACACCAACTCTGACCATCTCATCACACCATGTGGGGTTAAAAACACCCATGCATCCCTACACACCATATAGTGTCGATACGACACATAGCAGATAATATGCAATCAATCTACCAGAATATAGGTGAAGTGCCGCCGTACAAATCACTTCCTCCACATATACAAAACTCACCCCAGTCACAGATACAGAAATAACAAATACAGTAATATCTTGCATAACATGTTCATATACAGATGTCATATATATACTAAAACAAAATAGATATACACTTAGTATCCTATACAAGGCAGACTATCAGAATATTAGATCACATAGTTTAGGGTTTGGTTAGCCTTTATCGACCCTACAGTAGGCCCATAGTCGATCGAAACGACCCACACGACTATATGGAAAAATTCAAGGAAAAAGAAAAGGGTTTAAGACACTCCCCGTGTTATTTTTGTTACCGTCGTTCATGAATAGCTACAAAAATATCAACCAACTGCTGGCTGAATGTGTCTAGTCGAGCTTCAATGTGCTCCAAATGTTACTTGATGGTCATGGAAGGTTGGTGTGGGTTGGGTACCTCTTGTTGATTTTGCTGCCTCAAGAGTCGTTCAACTAGTGAAGCTCGGATACCTGAAGGGACAAAATGAAAAGATAAAGGTGTGCTAAAAAGCAATCCCATGGAGTCGAGAGAACGAGCATCCAATGGATCGACTTGGCAAGCAATATGTAAGTAAAAAATAAGAACAGTAGAGCCATGTAAAGTGAATAGCGGTTGTGTAATAAAAGAGCCAAAAATTAGAAGACGTTTGAAATTTATAATATGCTCAAATTGAAGTGCATGCCAATAGCCCAATTTACCAGACGATCGGTGTACATACACCATAATAGAAATAATTCTATCATTGAGACGATAGGTGAAGCATCTTTTTGGCCCAAAAAATTGTATGTCAAATAGCAGTGTATGTAACATAAGGCAAGGTTATGAAACCATAAATCCTTAGATGTTTTACGGCTATATGTGGTTTCGACATTATCTATTAATAACGCAAAGCCTTGATGGCCTTGAAATCGGCTGGAAAAGTACACAAACTATTCTCATAGTTGTTGGACAAAGCATAGTCTTCTGTCACAAATTGGAATGCAATAGTAAAATTAGTAAGGGACAAACTATATGTGGTCCCAAGTAACTAAAAGGATATAATCCCTAAGGTGTCCAAAGAAAATTGGCTATGCCACTGAAAATAGAAGGTGGCATAAAATTCCAAAATCAGTTCATAATAAGTACAACGAATGATATCCAAGTTACCAACCCAACCAATATTGCAAAAATAATTTGTAATAGTAGTGTTAATATGCAAAGCATGCAAAACAGATTGTGAGAAAAATTTGTAAGGCACTACTGGTTTGTATCATAAACGATTATACCTGTCTCGACCAGCGGCATTAGAAAAAGTTAATTTACCATTTAAACAAAATTTCGGTGGCAGTATGTTCACTTGGGACCGATAGGTCAGAACTCGGGTCGATAATGGTTGGTTGTCACTGGGGCTCTCGATTACGTCAAAACGTGTCGAACGGGCCTCAACATCATTGTCAAAGCTGGACTCCGGCATGGGTCGCATGGATTTGGTGGAGGATACATCGTCGGATGCAGTTACTGGTTGGGTCAAAGTACCTTGTGTCTATCGAAGAGTGGGGATAGAGGCCAAAAATGAAGGAATCAGTGATGGCAAGGGTGGTGGTGAATTAATTAGTGAAAGTGATGGTGGGGGTAAAGTAATAGGTAAGGGTGATAGAGATGGTGAAAGAGAGGGCGAAGGGGAAGACGGGAGTAGAGGAGAAGGTTCGCGTGGAAACAAAGATAGAGGGGAGGGTTCAACCTTATCAAGAACGACATGTTTGGATTCCGAGAACTTGTGTCGATGGCTATTAATGGTTAATGAGGGTTTAGCGCGACTCAACTCCTAATCCTAGCCATGATGGTTTAAAGCCTGACAGTGGGGTAGGGTGAAAGATGTTTCGATGGCTAAAGGAGTTTTAGATGAAAAGGGTGGTGAAAAGTTAGAATTAGGGATGGGTGAAAGTATGGGTTGAAGGGTGTTTGATTGTTAAGGGTGTTTGGGCACAGGTTTGGGTGAAGATTAAGCAAGGATGCGCTATTCCTACATGGATTAGTGTAGAATTTGGGGTTTTTCCATCCATTCCATATAGATTTTTCATGCCGTTTCCAACTTTAATTTTTTTCGGTTCTCCCAAACATAAGAACAGAAATAAAATTTATTTTAATGTAAAAACAAAATTAAAAATAATAAAAATAAAATTGGGTTACCTCTCATCAAATGTTTATTTAACGTCGTTAGCTTGACGTCCTAATTATTATTATGGCTATCCCAGCTAAATTTTTTCAATCGTGTGCACTTGAAATTTCTCATAAAATAGCTTAAACCATTGACCATTTACTGTAAACCGTTCTCTAAACTCTTCACTTTCTATTTCAACTACACCATATGTGAATAATTTATTTATAATTAAAGGTCATTGCCATCAAGATCGAAGCTTACTGAGAAATAATTTTAGCATTGATTATAAAGTAACACTTTTTGTCCTATTGAGAACTACTTCTGGGATATTTTATTGTCATGAAAGAATTTTGTTTTACTCTTATAGATACGAGCATTCTCATAGGCATTATTATGAATTTTCTCTAATTCTTAGATGTCTAATTTCCTTACTCTTCCCGTAGGTTCCAATTCCATATTACATTTTCATGCAACCCAGTAGGCCTTATGTTCCAATTATATTGGAAGGTGGCAAGCCTTGCCAAAAACAAGCTGATATGGGGTCATACCAATTGGCCCCTTATATGCTATCTAATAGGCCCAAAGTGTGTCATTTAGCTGAAGACTCCAATCTTTTCAATTGGGTCGAACTATTTTTTCCAAAATTGTTTTAATTTCTCAATTCGAGACCTCTACTTGGCTGTTCGTTTGGAGGTGATAGGCTATAGCTACCGCAAGAATTATATATACATTTTGAAATGAAAAAATAAACAGACTCATGAAATCAATGCCCTAAACATAAAAAAAATATCACATGCATGAAGTGGGGATAGAGTGATTTGATTTCTCTTAGTTATGTTGCCTATATGCTGGCATTTATTGCAAGATTTACAAAAATCATATACATTTTGAAAAGTTGTGGGCCAATATAGCCCACGCTCCAATACTTTATGAGCAGTCTGCTTAAGGCGAAGTGACCTCTACAAGCTTGAGAATGAGAAAAAGTGAGTACAAAAGTTACCTCGGTTTCTGGAACACATTGCTGTATTACTTGATCCAGCAATGTTTCCACAAGTATGGGTCATCTTAAATATAATATTGAGCTTCTCTTTTAAGTTTGTCCCTCATGTGACGAGATGACCTAGTGGGTAATGAACTTGTAACAAGAGACTTTACCATATTCACAAACCATGGGAAATACGCTTGAGCCGAAGATAAGGCCTAATCAGGAAACTCTTTCTTTATAAGAGTGTCGTCACAAGGTGTTTTTATCTTACTCCAGTGGTCACCCACCAAGTTTTCGTATCCCTTCTTATCTCAAATGTCAATGTTGAATTCTTGGAGTAGCAAAATCCACCTAATGAGTCTTGGTTTCACTTCCCTCTTTGTGATAAAATACCTAAGAGTTGCATGGTCAGGAAAAATAATCACTTTAAATCTCAATAGATAGGACTGAAATTTATCCAAAGCAAATAAAATAGCCAAAATTTCTTTTTCTATGGTAATGTAATTGCTTTGTGCAGCATCTATGGTTTTTGAGACATAACAAATAACATAGGGCTCTCTATCTATCTTTTACCCCAACATGGCCCTCACACTTCGGCCACTTGTATCACACATAATTTCAAATGGATAGTTCCAATTTGGCGCTTGTACTATAGGAGCGGAGACCGACTTCTATTTGAGTGTGTCAAAAGCCTCTTTGCATTTTAGGTTAAACACAAATTTCTTATCTTTTTGCAATAACTCGCATAGTGGTTCATCTACTTTTGAGAAATTCTTTATAAAGCACATGTAGAATATTGTATGGCCAAGGAAAGAACGAATTTCTCATACAGTTGAAAGATATGAAAAAGAATTTATAGTATCAGTTTTAGCCTTATCGACCTCAATCCCTTTAGCTGAAATTATATGTCCTAGAATTAAACTTTTGTTTACCATAAAATGACATTTCTCATAATTCAAGACGAGATTAAATTTTGTGCATCTACTTAAAATTTTTGTGAGGTTTTAAAGCCTTTCATCAAAAGAGTTCTCATGCACAGTAAAATCATCCATAAAAAAAATTCAATAATGTTTTCTACATATTTAGAAAGTGGCATCCTTTTATACATAAATATGATGAATCAGCATGTGAAAATGGTCTTTTCTTGGTCCCCTGGTGCGACTGGGATTTGGAAAAAACCTGAGTATCCATCAAGACAACAATAATGAGTTTTTCCAAGTAAATGTTCAAGCATTTGATTTATAAAAGGAAGAGGGAAATGATCTTTTCTAGTATAAGAATTCAACTTCCTATAATCAATGCAAACACATGACCATTCTGCACTGGAGTGGGTACTAGATCACCTTCAACATTTTTTGTTACTGTCATGCCTATTTCCTTGGGCATGACTTGCACCGGACATACCCAACTGTTGTCAGAAATGGGGTAAATTACGGTAGCATCCAGTAGCTTAATTATCTCCTTTTTTACCACATCCATCATATTTGGGTACAATCGTCTTTGCACCTCTTACTTTGGTTTCATATTTTCCTTCAAGAAAATCTTATGTGTGTATGACCAGGGGCTTATCCCTTTTAAGTTGGAAATGGTCTAGCTAATCCCCTCCTTATGGTCCTTTTGTATCAAAATTTCCTCTTCGAACTTGGAAATTTTATTCGAAATATAATCGGCAATGTCTCATCATTCTCTAAAAATACGTACTTAAGATGCTTGAAATTAGTTTTAATTCCAGACCTAGTCCCTGCATGACAGAAGGTAGAAGTTTAGTGTTCATAGGAGCCGATAATTCATTAACAAATTCTCAAATTAGTTTTGAATTGAAATTATCATCAAATAACATTTCAAGTTCACTTTCATGAAGTGACTCAAAAGTTTCTTCTACTAAGGAGTCAATTATGTCAACATAGTTTACGTTCAAAATTTCACTAGGGTGACTAGTAGCGTCGTAAATGTTAAACCTCATGATCTCCCCGTCAAACTCCATTGTTAGGGTTCCACTATGCACATCAATCTTAGTACTTGTGGTACTAAGGAAAGGTCACCCCAACAAAATGTCTAAAGACCTAAGAGCATTATCCTCTTCCATTTTCACCACATAAAAGTTTGCTAGAAAGATAAGTCCATTGGCTTTCACTAATACATCCTTAAGGACTCCTTCGGGATGCACAATAGATATGTCTTCCAATTGAATGATAACACCTGTTTTCTTCAAAAAAAACCCACGTTAAGTGATTCATAAATAGAAAAATGCATTACATTTATGAAGGCCCCTAAATCACACGTAACTTCTTTAATTCCTAAGTGGCCTATTTTGCATGGTATTGCAAACATGCCCCTATCTTTACATTTTACTAGCATCCTCATTTGTAACACCGTAGATTCATTTTCACTAACACTTACTCTTTCATATCTAGTTAATTTTTGCTTGTTGGTGCAAAACTTATTAAGGAACTTGGCATATCGTGAAATTTGTTTGATGGCATCCAATAATGGTATTTTGATCTTGACATTTCTATATGTTTTAAGGATCCCTTTTTCCTCTTTACCTGTCCGATATTGGTTCAACCATCCTAGAAATGAAGGTTGAATTGTGTGCAATGGAGGTTTTGTTCAGACTTGTTCATCGTTCTCCTACTTTTTTTGGGCAGAATCTTGATCAAGATTCCTACAATGAATTGATTTCAGTTCTTTTCCATTTCACAACGTCACTGCATTTACTTTTTTTCTTGGGTTAGGTTCTATTTGTGATGGCAGCTTTCCTTGTGGTTTTATTTTCTCAATTGACATGGTCAACTCTTTTATAAATACCTCAAATTTTTTTTGAAAATCAACAGCTTGCTGTTGCATTTGCTATTGAAAATCAAGCACATTAGCTGCTAATTTATTTATCATGGCTTCTAGGAGGTAGTTGAATCTTGTGGTTATTGTGGAAACCAGTTTTGGTATGGCTTGTTATACCACGGGTTTGCCTCATAACTCAAGTTAGGATGGTCTTTCCATCTTGGGTTATATGTATTAGCGTAGTGGTCATATCGCCTTTGGGGTGATCCAGGAAAGTTCCCCACAGCATCCAAATGGGTCATAGTATCGTCACAAAAACTAAGGCATACGTTAGTTGTACGTTAGAGTGCTACACAAATTCAGCATAGTCGGGTCGGTCTTGCTTTTACTACAAAAAAAGAATTCATGATATTAGTAAGTTTATCAACTTTATCTTTTAAAGTTGAATTACTTAGTTGGTGAACCCTTCCAGTGGGTTCAATATTGGCTCGAAATTGCTGAGTATTTGCAGTCATTATGGATATCAAGTCCCTTGCCTGTTGGGGGTTGTCGAAACCTCCTTTTTAGGTTGTTTTGAAAACGGGAGTCGCCACCAATCTTTTTAGGTGTGATTGGATCACCTTATAAAAATTTTGGTCTATGAAAAAATGAGAAAATAGGTTCGGGAATCGATTACGCGCGATGAAGGATTAGCACCCTCACAACGCCCAAAATTGGTACCAAATTGAATAGCTTTGTCTTAATGTCAAAAGTTTGAAAGAATTTAAAAATAAGATCTCATTTGAAAACCGTAATAATTCAAGTTAAAAAAAATCAAGATTCCTTCGCTTCAAAAGAGCATAAACATCACATCCAGCATGATTGGACATGATATTTTTAAACTTTCGTAACTGAAATCATCTCGTGATTTGTGAAATTCATTTAGAAGGATATTTTAGACATTTAGACAAACGGGAAATCACAACCCAGCATGTTAGGGCACTACTTCCCGAATTCCTAAATACCAGAAACACTATCTTATTTTTTAAAATTCATTTGGATTAAATGAAATATAAATTTTATGACAATGATGTTTTTAACATATTACAAGGTATTGATACCAATTAATACAAACTATATAATACATACTTTAACAATTCATGCAAATATAATATAGAAAATGGTAAATAATGACATAAATTTTGTAATAGCCCAAATTTGACCGGGCTGAAAACCAGATAAATAAATAAACTATTGTTTATTTAACAGTCCAAGTTCATGTTACAAAGCCCAAACGGTGGGCCCAAAATCAAATATTTCAGACCCATTAACCCGGTTATTACTCAGCAACCTTAAACTATCCCTAGCCCATTTACACCTTAGCCCAAATACACTCGAAGCCCAGACCTAAACTAGACCCAAATAACAGAGGCCCAAAAACCCAAAATTATCAGCTAGGGTTTTCAACCCTAGCTCTTTCCTCGCGCCAGTAACTTCCACGAAGCTTGGGGAGCATCGGTGCAACTCCCCAGATCGAGGCCATCAATGCACACTGATGCGCCATCAATGCGCCCGTCCCTTTCGTGACCATCCAGCACCGCAATCTCAGGCCTCCCCTCTGGCTTTGGTGACACCGTTAACGCCAAGATCATCGGGGTACCTGTAAAATGAAAAAGGAAACTCAGCAGATAATGGCCAAAGATACAGTAGACAAAATAGAAAGAAATCGGAGATTTCTTTCCTTATGTAACAAATCAGTGGTTATAAAAAGCCCTTTGTAACCCTTTAATGGGATAGACAGAAATAAAGAGAAAAACGAATACAAATAGTTTCAAAGGTGATTCTTGTTTTTATTTTTGCCTTCCATTTCTCTGTTGTCAGTATTGAAGCATATGAATGTTTATATGAATATGTACACAAAAATACTTTAAAAAAGAAAAGGAAGGAGGTTACCTGACGAACGACGAGCGAAAGGAAGGGTTTTTCAAACCTCAGCCACCGTGTACGGTGGTCCTTAGGGTGGCACGTACGCGCGTGACTGGAGCGTGGCTGACGGAGGCTAGAGCCGGGGTTCCCTTCTTCGCTCTCTCTTTCAGAGAGAAATCTTTAGTTTTTTTTTTTAAATCAGAGTTTCAAATGAATTTTAAGCTGAGAAGTTATAGCTTGAGCGAAACGACGACGTTCTGTGACCCCCAGGATCCGCGCGTTGACCCGATTACCCGGGGAGGATCCGCGCATTTTTTAAAATTGGGTTAATTTCCCAATTAGTCCTTCTACCCCTTTTGTATTCACAGTTAAATTTTATTTTATTTATGATTCGACCCTGTTATTTTATTTTAGTTTTAATTTGATCCTGACTGTTGTTAAATTATATTCTGAGAAACGCGGTCATTTTAGGAATAGGGCAATTTGCCCAGTGAGTCCCTCTAATTTTACTCGCGTTTTAAATAGGGCCTTAATCCAGTTTTGTTTCTTTGAAATTTGCCCTGACATTTTGCTGAACTTTAAATTTAGTCCTATATTTATTTTTATTATTCTATTTATATATTTTTTATATATATTGTTATTTGTTTTATTTTTATATCATATGTTATAAGATTATTTTATAAGCATTATTTTTAATATATATATTACTCTTATTTATTATACATTATTTTTTCAAAAATATTATTTCATATCATTTTTTATATTATTATTATATTTTCACAAATATTATATATATTTATTAATTATTTTATATATATTATTACTTTCATTATTTTATATTATATCTATCATATTTCTTATTTCCTATAAATTTAAAATATATTCTATTATATGATATCTAAATATTTTCGTTACTTTTTTACTCATATTATATATCAAACTATTAATTATTTATTATGTATTATTTTAAATGATATCTTTATATTCTTTTACACACTTCTATTTATATATTTTTTTAAAAAACCTAATATATTTTACATATAATTATTATTATAAAAATCTTGATATTATATTTATTTATTATATAGTAAATACTATTTTAAAATTATTTTGCTTTAGGGTCTTTACTTATGTTGCATGTATATTTTGTTAATAATAATTCATTTCATTTTATTTTGTATATATTATGTGTAAAATGTTGTTTTATCTATTATTTGATATTACATTTCATGAACATGTACATTAATATTATATTACATTGTATGTTTGCCTATTTATTCATTCTTTATACATGTTATATATATATATATATATATATATATATATATATATATATATATATATATATATATATATCTTTGTATGCATATTGTAAATATTTGCTTTATATGTATTATTTTATATGTATATATCTAATGCACGATCTTATATCATAGTATTCATTTTTTTTTAAATGCATGTATTATTTACCTATTTCAATAATATGTTCCTATGTATAATTTATAATGTAATATAATTCCTCACACATCATTTTTTTTAAAAAAGGGACTCAAAAGTTTTTTTTAAAAAAATAATAAAGGCAATGCCTGATGTTTGGAAATTTCGAGAAAGGAGTGCCCTAACTTATTGGGTTGCGACTTTTCTCGTTGAGTTTGAATAACCAGGTACCCTTCTACGTTTTTAAAGGTTTTCAAAATATAAGCAACTATCTTGGAATTTCAAAGCAACATGTCCTAACTTACTGGGTGTGGCGTTTTGTTGTTTCAAGATAGGGATTTCCAAAGGACTAACTCAATATTTTGATACGAGTAAGCTCCAATTTTCAAAATCAAAGATATTTTAAAAGATGATTGCATTTTAAAATTTCTAATTTCCGACCTTAAAGACATTTGATAATCAATTTGGTACCAATTTTTGGGCGTTACGAGTGTGCTAACCCTTCCTCGTGCGTAACCGACTCCCGAACTTGTTTTTTGATTTCGTAGACCAAAACCGATGATTTTAAAACAAAACGTTTTAAAGGTGACCCAATCACACCTAAAAAGATTGGTGGCGACTTCCGTTTTCGTTTTTAAAGTCAATTCCCGTTTTCCAAAACACGATTTAAAAATGGTCTCGACAGCTTGGCGACTCCGCTAGGGAATAATAAGAGAGTCAAGCTGTGTAATTGATTATCTCTTGTCTTAATGTCGAAAATTAAAAATTTTAAAATTTACTCCTCTTTGTATTACATGTGTTTGTATTATTGCATGTGTTGCTATATTCTAATACGCATTGCATTTGCATGACCGTTGTGGTCACACCCTTAAGTGGGAGTGAGAAGCTACGCCTTTGTGAGGTTTTCGCCTCCGTGTAGGATAGTGGATCACTTTCAGGATACATTCGTACCTATGGTTTCGTGAGATTTTCATCTCCGTGTAGCCATAGGGAAACGTGTCCCCCTGAACTGAACTCGATTCGAATGAGCCTATAATGGGTGAGGATCGAGGAATCTGCTGGTTTAGGTACCTAAAACTTTAGAACCAACCTCATATAGAAAACACTGTACGAGTCCAACTTAATTAGGTTTAAACTTTAGATGTTACCCTTATAAGTTATCGTTGAAATTTATTGATATCATGTGATACTGACTATTTCTTTTCTTTTGTTTGCATGTCATTTTGCATTTATAAAGATATCGATTCACGGTCAGTTTCTAAGTTAGGAAGTTTTATTATGGAGAACGGACTTCTTGATAGAGTGGAAGGTAACTCTAACGTCCATAGATGGTCCGAGCAAGCTCAACTAGAAAAGAGAGATAGTATAGCTGAGGGATATGTATCGGAGTTGTCAGATTACACTCGTATTAGCGTCACACAGAATAATCTCCAGGAGCTTAAGGAAATTTAGAATCAGTGGGGCAATGAGACCAAATAGCTATTCTACAGTAATTATGGAGACTTACCTTACTTGCTTGATATTCAGGTAGATGAGCACTTGTTCTGAGCCTTCGCTCAGTTTTGGAACCGAGCATACAGTTGTTTCACTTTTGGGGAAGTAGACTTGGTGCCTACCGTAGAGGAGTACACTGCCTTACTTCGTTGTCCTAGGTTTCAGATTGATAGGATCTATTCTCGAGCTGCTAGTGTCCCTACCTTTTTGAAGAAATTGATGACTATCACAGGTATGAGTGAGCAGTGGATCACGGCTAGAATTAAAGAGAAGGGTGAGTGCAAATGCATTTTATGGGACGTTTTGAAGGGTTTGATTTTGACACACCCTGATGAGGCAAAGAAGGTAGATGTTTTTGCTTTAAGCTTATATGGATTGATGGTGTTCCCCAGAGCTTTGGGATATGTGGATGAGGCAACCATGGATCTTTTCCACCGACTCGGTAAGAGGGTCACTTCTGTCCCTGCAATTTTAGCGAAGACATTTAGGTCCTTAGGCACATGTAGGAAAGCTGGTGCAGGCAAGTTTGTTGGTTGCGCTCAGTTACTTTTAGCTTGGTTCTACAGTCATTTTTGATTGATAGATAAGGTGTTTTGTCGAGTTTTCTCCGAAGATTATTCACCGCTGAAAGACATAGTTGCTTCAACTAGGAGAGTTGAGGTTCCAGAGAAGAATTGGATAGCGTTACTTTAGAATTTTCAGGAGAAAGATGTTGAGTAGAGAGCTCCGTGGATTATTCCAGGTGAGATTCTTTACCGGTGTGGCAGTTTCGATTGGGTCCCTCTATTGGGAATTTGGGGTGCCATTGGTTATGCTCCCTTGCTCGTGTTAAGGCAATTTGGTTCAAGGTAGTTCGTACCAGTAACTCATGGATTAGCTCAAAGTGAGTTCATGTATAGAGGAGCTGATTACAAGAAGAAAGTTGGGGAGATCTCTAATGCTTGGAACAAGACTTGTCAGTTGAAGGGAATAGCTATTAGCCCTGTTACGACCCCGGAATACATCGAGTGGAGAGGCAGAAGAGTTAATGATAACATCCCTAAGCCAAACGTGGAAGGAGCTCGACCTGTAGAGGAATATTTGCGAGTGATGCCTTCGGAGTTAGAAATCATGAGGCAAGAATTTGAGAGAAAGAACTTGGAGCTTGAGAAGAAGATAACAACGCTTGAAGAGGAAAAGAGGTACTTGAGTTTAGATGTTGATGTCCAAAAGAAGGAGGTCGAGAAAGAAAGAAAAAAAAGAAGAAGATCGAGATGATTTGAAAGAGCATTACAAAAAGGCGCAAGTATCCTTGAAGAGGGCGAGAGTAGGAGGATCTTCAGATCAGTTACAGAAAGAGGTCCAAGAAGGAAGAACTAGAGCCGAATATTGGGAGAGAAAGTTCCAGGAAATGCAGTCACAGAATTTGGCATTAGAGGAAAAGAATAAGGGGTTGAAGTCCAAAGTAACTGAGCTCGAAAGATCCCTTCGTTGGCATCATAGCCATGATTCTACGGTCGAGTTAAAAGAACTTAAAAGTAAAGTTGACGATTTGGAAATAGCATTGCATGATGGTGAACTCCAGGTTGAGCAACTCAAGGCGCAAGAAGATTATCTGAAGGGAGAGCTACATCAGGCTAGAGGACAGGTCGAAGAAAGGGATTATATTATTGGTGAGGCCATAGCCCAGATTCGAGAGGTTGCTAAGTATGTGCAAGACTTGGCAATACGAGCTGATGTATTAAGTCTGATGTATTCATCATCGTCTGATGTAAGACGAGAATTAGCCCTTCTATTAGATAGAGTTAAAGCTTTGGGTCTTAGGGCGAAAGCGTATTTGTAATCCTCTCATATGTAAAGATATTCTTTTTCTAAATGGAATTTTCTAAATGAAGTTAAACCAGAATCGATATTCTTTTTGCATTCATGCATTTGCATCTCATGGCTTTTCATTACATTATTTACATTTAAAGTTATAGAAAAACCCTGATTAGTTAAAGTTTACTCTCAAAAGGTTAAAAAGAAAATCTGGAAATCACACATCCTTACGGCACTCGTACTAAAACTAAGAGTATGGATCAAAGGTTCAAGCAATTACAAAAAGATATGCAAGATCAAATGTAAGAGTAATTGGCCAAAATGCAGAATGAAATGAGGGAGCAGATGCTAGAGGCTCAAAGAAGCATGATGGCTGAAATGGCTCAGCTGCTGAGGGCTACTGATAAAGGAAAAGCTCCCATGGCAATCACTGAAGGGGAAAATGAGGGTCCTCCTCCAGGTTTTACTCTACCTCATGTGCCACTGCAAATTGAGGCATCTTCTAGAAGGCCATCTGTCACCGTAAGGCCTCAACGTGGGTCGGTGGATGCTGGAATCCCCGTAAATTTCCCATCTGGGTTGGGAAATAATTTGGGTGATAGCTCGATCAACCCTATCACTCCTGATCTTGATTTAATGGAGAAGAAAAGATTGGCCGCTGAATCCGCGAAACAATTGGAAAATCGTTGCAGGTGGTTAGAGGAGAAGTTTAGGGTTTTGGAAGGCGCTGGCAACCATCATGGGATTGATGCCAAAGACTTAAGTTTGGTTCCAGATTTGATGCTTCCTCATAAATTTAAGATGTCAGAGTTTGAAAAGTATAACGGGACTACTTGTCCAGAGGCACACATAACAATGTTTTGTAGGAGAATGACTGGTTATGTGAACAACGATAAATTATTGATCCATTGTTTTTAGGACAGCCTAGTGGGAGCAGCGGCTAGGTGGTACAATCAGTTGAACCGTGCAAGAATTGGTTCATAGAGAGATCTTGCACAGGCTTTCATGCAACAGTATAACCATGTGGCTGATATGACCCCAGATAGGATCACACTTCAAAACATGGAGAAAAAGCCTAATGAAAGTTTTAGGCAATATGCATAACGATGGAGGGAGGTGGCAATGCAAGTACAACCACCATTGTTGGAAAAATAAACCACCATGTTATTTATTAACACTTTAAAGGCACCATTCATTACGCATATGATAGGAAATACCACGAAAAGCTTCTCAGATATAGTGATGGCGGGTGAGATGATTGAGAATGCTGTAAGGGGCGGTAAAATCGAGGGAGAAGTAGCTAAAAGATCAGCCCCAAGGAGAAAAAACAATGAGGTGAATAACATGAACAGTTTCAACTCCTGGGCAATCACAGTTGGACAACCTAAAACAACTACGGGTGAGCAGCAAAGTACTCAGAGGCAGGAATCGGGAACAAGACCGAATTCGGAGAGGATGCAATTCACTTCTATCCCTGTGACATATCGTGAGCTTTACCAAAGTTTATACGATGCACATGCCATTGTTCCATTCCACTTGAAATCGCTGCAGCCACTGTACCCTAAATGGTATGATACAAATGCTAAATGCGAATATCACGCGGGAATATCGGGGCATTCAATTGAAAACTGCACTGGGTTTAAGAAGGTCGTGGAGAGGCTCATCAAAATGGGGGTTGTGAAATTTGATAGTACACCTAATACTGAAAATCCATTACCAGATCATGGCAATCAAGGAGTGAATGCCATTGATGAAATAAAGAAAGGAAAAGTCAAGGAAGATATTGTTGAGGTAGAGACACCTTTGAAGGTAATATGGGAGGAAATGGTGAAGAGAGGTATGCTGACCTCTAGAAAAGGAGAAGAAGGGATGGAGAACTATTGTGAATTCCATAGAAAGGTGGGTCATGTGATCTAAAATTATAAAGAATTCAAGGCCATGATACAAGGCCTTGTGGATAACAAAGAGTTACAGGTTTCTGAGAGTAGCTCTTGTGAAGGACAAATATGTGTGCTGGAGAATGAACGACAAAGAACTAGCCAACCAAGAATTATTATTTCCTTGCCAGGGAGTAGTGAGGCAGGGTTGCAAACTGGGCCCAAAATAGTCATCCATAAACCCAATTCTTTCCCTTACAAGGATGATAGGAGGGTACCATAGAGCTATGACTGCAATATAACAATACCTAAAGGGGAGAATATAGTTAGCGCAGCCAGGGGCACACAAAATGAAGGTTCCCACACACGAAGTGGGAAACGTTATGACGGGGGGAATATCAGAGTGGAGCCCGCAAAGGCGAAAGATGTCAAGGCTAAAAGGGAGAAGGAGACTGAAGTACCCATCAATGAGCCGGTAAAGGAGGAAGAAGCTAAGGAGTTTTTAAAATTCCTAAAACATAGCGAGTATAGCGTGGTCGAGCAATTGCGCAAGCAGCCGGCACGTATATCAGTATTAGCCTTACTATTGAGTTCTGAATTGTATCGAGATGCGTTGTTAAAAGTGTTTAACAAAACATATATCACCCATGACATATCTGTTAACAAGCTAGACCGGTTAGTAAGCAACATCAGTGCTGACAATTTCATCTATTTTAATGATGATGAAATTCCACCTGGGGACATAGGGTCAACCAAGGCCCTACACATCACTACTCGGTGCAAAGGATACACACTTCCAAGTGTACTCGTGGATAATGGTTCTGCTTTGAATGTCCTGCTGCTATCCACCTTGAATAGATTGCCCATTGACAGTTCACACATGAAAACATGTCATAACGTGGTACGAGCCTTTGATGGAACTGAAAGGAAAGTAATAGGACGAATTGACATCCCTCTGGAGATTGGGCCGAATACGTATGAAGTTGATTTCCTGGTAATGGATGTCAAACCCTCCTATAATTGTTTATTGGGGAGATCATGGATACATTCGGCAGGAGCGGTGCCCTCCTCACTACACCAAAAATTAAAGTTAGTGACAGATAGTCGCTTAATAACCATCAATGCGGAAGAGGATATCATAGCGGCAGTTACCAGCAAGGCCCCTTATGTTGAGACAAATGAAGAGGCTATTGAATGTTCTTTTCGCTCTTTAGAAGTCATTAATGCCACCTTCATTTTGGAAGGAAGTGAAATGCCGGTACCCAAAATGTCTGGAGCCACGAGAATGGCCCTACAAATGATGATGGGGAAGGGAGCCTTGCCGGGAAAGGGTCTAGGAAGACCGTTGCAAGGAGGGGTTCAAATCCTAAAACTGATTGAGAAGAAGGACCGCTTTGGCTTAGGCTTCAAGCCAGACCACAAGCACAAGAGGCAGGAAATAGAGAGGCGCCAAGCGAAAAGAAAGGCGCGTTTGAATGGAAAAAAAATGGAGTGGGAACCAATGGCATTGCCACCTATATCCGAATCCTTTAAATCAGGAGGACTGCTGATAGAAGAAAGCCATCAAGTTAATGTTATATATAATGAGGGATCGGAGCAAAGAAACCTTGAGGGCATTCGCCCTTACAAACTGGGGAGTTCTCTGAATAATTGGACCGTGGAGGACCTTCCTGTAGTCTTTAGAAATTTTTCAGAGTAATTCTCGAAACATGTTTATTACTCTAGAGCCTAGGAGTAGTAAGATTACGTTTGTGAAAAGAGGCCTATGTTCATCTACAATTATTTAAATAAAACATAACTTTTTATCAATTTGAACGAGTATTGTTGCATTTTTACCGACCAATATTCCTTTAAATTTTGGCAATTCTTATTCTTTTATTCATAGTACATAAACAACCATTCTTAGATTCATTCATTCTTTCATACCTCTACAGGTCCCTAGATATCAATGATATGAGCATCGATACTGCAGCTCCTGATTTCTCTTATGAGCAAGACATGTGTTTAGAGGAACCTTAGGATCTTGAAGATGTTCAAGATTGTGACGTATCTCTTGATCTGTTAAGGATGATAAAGCAGGAGGAGAAACAAATCATGCCACATGAAAAAGAGGCAATAGTGAATATAGCCCTTGAGGAAGGGAAGGAGGTGAAGATTGGAACACTAATCACTAATGACACAAGGCATAGCTTGATTGAGTTGCTTCATGAATTCAGGGATATCTTTGCATGGTCTTATCAGGATATGCCCAGATTGAGTACTGACATTACAGTACATCATATTCCAATAAGATAAGAATGTAAACCGGTCCAACAGAAGTTACGAAGAATGCAGCCAGACATTGTCCTGAAAATAAAAGATGAGGTCAAGAAGCAGTTTGATGCAGGATTTTTGCAGGAAGTGAAATACTCTGAATGGGTAGCTAATATTGTACCTGTCCCTAAGAAAGACGGGAAGGTGCGAATGTGTGTTGATTACAGAGATCTAAACAAAGCAAGAACACAGCGGGATATTCGTTGTTCTCCTTCATGGACGGCTTCTCAGGATACAATCAGATAAAGATGCATCCAGAGGATATGGATAAAACTACTTTCATAACATTGTGGGGCACCTTTTGTTATAAAGTAATGCCGTTTTGGCTGAAGAACGCGGGGGCAACATACCAACGAGCCATGGTAAACTTGTTTCACGACATGATGCATAAGGATATTGAGGTATACGTTGATGATATGATTGCCAAGTCGCAAACAGAAAAAGAACACATTGAGGTCTTGAGAAGATTGTTCTTAAGGTTGAGGAAATTTCAGTTGAAGCTCAATCCAGCAAAGTGCACATTTGGAGCCAGATCGGGGAAGTTGTTAGGCTTCGTAGTCAGTGAAAAGAGAATTGAAGTTGACTCAGACAAAGTCAGAGCCATACGAGAGTTACCTCCGTCATGTGCTCAAAAAGAAGTTCGAGGATTCCTAGGAAGGTTGAATTACATTGCCCGGTTCATTTCACAATTGACCGAGAAATGTGATCCTATCTTTCGCCTTCTCAGAAAGCACAATCAAGGTACTTGGGATGAAGAATGCTAGAATGCTTTTGAGAAAGTCAAGCAGTATTTGTTGAATGCTCCAGTGTTATCTCCACCTATTCCGTATAAACCGTTAATACTATACTTGTCGTTGTTCAAAGAATTTATGGGATGCGTGCTTGGTCAGCATGACGAGTCAGGGAAAAAGGAAAAGGCAATTTATTATCTCAGTAAGAAATTCACTGACTGTGAAATGAGATATTCGCCAATCGAAAAGTTGTGCTGTGCGTTGATTTGGACCACACGGAGATTAAGACAGTACATGCTATACCATACTACTTGGCTCATCTCAAAACTGGATCCATTAAAATACATGATGGAATCAACGGTTCTAAATGGAAGAATGGCGAGGTGGAAAATTTTTCTTTCAGAATTTGATATAGTCTATGTAAGTCAGAAGGCTATCAAAGGAAGTACGGTGGCAGACTTCTTGGCCAGTAGAGCTTTGGAGGATTACGAGCAATTGAATTTTGATTTTCCAAATGAGGAGCTAATGTGTATAGCAGCAACTGAAGATTCTCTATGGAAGCTAAATTTTGATGGGGCTTCTAATGCAGTCGGAAATAGAATTAGGGCAGTCTTGGTATCCTCGAATGGCGACCATTACCCGTTCACGTGCAAGTTGGATTTTAACTGTACAAATAATATGGCTGAATACGAAGCATGCATCATAGGGCTCCAAGCAGCTATAGAAAGAGGTATAAAAACTCTAGAAGTATATGGAGATTCCGCGTTGGTAATCTATCAGCTAAGAGGTGAATGGGAGACAAGAGACCCTAAATTGATCAATTATCGAATGGTGGTTTTAGGGTTACTAAGAGAGTTCGATGACATCACCTTCAATTATCTCCCACGAGATGATAATCAGATGGCAGATGCTTTAGTAACCTTGGCTTCAATGATTAAGGCAAACAAAGAGGAAGAGATGAGACCGATCCAAATGAGTGTCTATGAGGCCCCAGCTCATTTTTGCAATATTAAGGAGGAGGAAAAAGATGATAATCCTTGGTATCAAGATATATTAAGATATGTAAGGGATCGTAAATATCCAGAGCAAGCAACTGAAAATGACAAACGAACTTTGAGAAGGTTAGCTTGTGACTACGTTTTGGATGGGGAGGTTCTATACAAAAGAAGGAAAGACCAAGTACTTTTGAGATGTGTCAATGCTGTGGAAGCCAAGCTAATCCTAGAAGAATTTCATGAAGGTGTATGTGGTACGCATGCAAATGGGTTCACGATGGCAAGACAAATTATGAGGTTTGGCTATTACTGGGCCACTATGGAAGGAGACTGCATCAACTATGCCAAAAAATGCCATAAGTGTCAGATTTATGAAGACAAAATTCATGTACCACCCTCACCTTTACATGTCATGACGTCTCCATGGCCATTTTCCATGTGGGGCATGGATGTCATCAGACCAATATCGCCGAAAGCTTCGAATGGACATCGGTTTATCTTCATAGTGATTGACTATTTTATAAAATGGGTAGAGGCTGCTTCTTACATAAATGTTACTAAGTCAGCTGTAAGTCGATTTTTGAAGAAGGAAATCATTTGCCGGTATGGGATGCCTGAGAGGATCATATCCGACAATGCATTGAATTTGAACAACAAGACGATAATGGAGGTTTGCGACCAGTTCAAAATCAAGCATCACAACTCTTCACCCTATCGCCCAAAGATGAATGGGGCAGTGGAGGCTGCCAATAAGAACATTAAGAAAATAGTAGGAAAGATGACCGAAACTTATAGGGATTGGCATGAAAAACTATCGTTTGCACTTTTGGCCTATCGAACATTTATCAGAACTTCTACTGGGGTAACTCTGTTCTCGTTAGTCTACGGGATGGAGGTAGTATTACCTATTGAAGTAGAAATACCTTCTCTCCGAATTTTAACAGAGACAAGGTTAGATGAAGCTAAATGGGTTCAGTCCCGATATGACCAGCTAAATTTGATTGAGGAAAAGACGCTGAAAGCTATCCAACATGGTCAGATGTACCAGAAGCGTATGATGCGAGCTTATGATAAAAAGGTTCACCCAAGGGAATTCCATGAGGGAGACCTTGTGTTAAAGAAAATCCTTCCCATCCAAAGGGGCTTTAGAGGAAAATGGATGCCAAATTAGGAGGGGCCATACGTCGTGAAAAAGGTTTTTTCTGGCGGTGCATTGATTTTGACAGAAATGGATGGAAAGAGCCTACCCAATCCAGTGAACTCAGACTCAGTCAAAAAGTACTTTGTCTAAAGGAGAAAAGAATCCAAGGTGAAAACCCGCAAAGGGCACCTTGAATTGTTCAAAAAAAAATAGAGAGGCCAAGGTGAAATCCCGCAAAAGGCGTCTTGTGACCAAAGGGGTTTTGAGTTGAAAACCCGAAAGGGCAGCTCAAATTTTGAAGGGCATACAGCAATTTGGCTATATCTAACTCAGTAGAGAGTAAAGCAGGATGTACATTGGGGCATCAACAAAGTACTTTGGATCTTTTAAACACATGTCAAACTCAAGAAAGGGTTCATGGAACTAATGTGTAGACGCTCAAGCGGTGATATTTAGAGCATCTAACTTTTATCCTGTTTGCTATCTTTAGATTCTATTTCTTCTTAAAGATATGCTATCAAACTTATTTCCTATGTATTGCTAACGATTCATTCAAATCCAATTATTCTTAAAGATTTATTCATCTTCCGATATTCTTAAAGTATGTTGCATTGAAATAATAATAGATGAACTAAAACATTTTCACCAATGAAGTTTTGCACATTACTTTGGAATTTCTAGATAATGCAAGAAACTAAAATAGGACGATTGTTCGAGAAATTCATGTAAGTAAGGGATGAAAGAACTCGAGGAATTCTTTTCTTCTAGTCCAAAAGGAAATAGACAAAGCCAATAATTCAGTCCTTACAGACATCCTTAGTGGATCATAGCATTGGAGAAAGGCTTACAGGCTGAGCAAGAATAATACTTAGAGAAAAGAAAAGACAAATGAAGGAATGAGTGATGACATCTAAGATAGGGGTCATGATCACAACATTTTACATCATAACATGTTTAACTAGGAGCATTCGACTCACTTCGAGCATAGCATCCTAAGTCATCAAGCATAATCATTTTACAGGTTATCAGAGACAGCGCGCTTTAAAACCCAAAATAGTAGGGTAATAAGCTGCAGCATAGCAGATCTGACCTTCATTGGGGCAGATCCAAGATGATAGATCTTATCTCTCTGTATTCGGCGGGGAGCAGATCGAAGATATAGCTGATTTGGCTTTCACGTGTTTACGATGAAGCAAATCTAAGATGATTTGTCGTCTCTGTATTGTCAGAGAACAAATCGAAGTCTGGCATTTCTACTTTGATGGAAGGTAGACACATAGTAGATCTCACCTTCAGATGTTTACGCTGAAGCAGATCCAAGATGACAGATCGAAGATATAGCTGATTTGGCTTTCACGTGTTTACGATGAAGCAAATCTAAGATGATTTGTCGTCTCTGTATTGTCAGAGAACAAATCAAAGTCTGGCATTTCCACTTTGATGGAAGGCAGACACATAGCAGATCTCACCTTCAGATGTTTACGCTGAAGCAGATCCAAGATGATGATCTTATCTCTCTCAGATTTGGCGGGAGCGGATCGAAGATATAGCTGATTTGGCTTTCACGTGTTTACGATGAAGCAAATCTAAGATGATTTGTCGTCTCTGTATTGTCAGAGAACAAGTCAAAGTTTGGCATCTCCATATTCAATAGAGAGCAGATACATGGCAAATCCGGTCTTCAGACGATTAGATTGAAGCAAGATCCAAGATGATTTGGCATCCTTGTGCTTATAAGGAGCAAATCGAAGACATAGCTGATTTGGCTTTCATGTGCTTACGATGAAGCAAATCTAAGATAATTTGGCATCTCTGTATTATCAGAGAGCAAATCGAAGAAGCAGATTTGGCGTCCTTATGTTCGGTGGAGAGCAGGTCGAAGATATTGACATGACAGTCAAGAAGATTGAAGACTTTGATTTGATAGGACTGGTCAAATTTGGTCTTTTTTATGAGTCTTTGCTCGATTCCTGTTACATAGCAATGAGAAAAGAGGGGCAGCTGTAATAGCCCAAATTTGACCGGGCTAAAAACTAGATAAATAAATAAATTATTGTTTATTTAACAGTCCAAGTTCATGTTACAAAGCCCAAACGGTGGGCCCAAAATCAAATATTTCAGACCCATTAACCCGGTTATTACTCAGCAACCTTAAACTATCCCTAGCCCGTTTACACCTTAGCCCAAATACACTCGAAGCCCAGACCTAAACTAGACCCAAATAACAGAGGCCCAAAAACCCAAAATTATCAGCTAGGGTTTTCAACCCTAGCTCTTTCCCCTCGCGCCGCAACAGCTTCTGGAAGTTTCGGGGAGCATCGGTGCAACTCCCCAGATCGAGGCCATCAATGCACACTGACGCGCCATCAATGCATCCGTCCCTTTCGTGACCGTCCAGCACCGCAATCTCAGGCCTCCCCTCTGGCTTTGGTGCCACCGTTAACGCCAAGATCATCGAGGTACCTATAAAATGAAAAAGGAAACTCAGTAGATAATGGCCAAAGATACAGTAGACAAAATAGAAAGAAATCGGAGATTTCTTTCCTTATGTAACAAATCAGTGGTTATAAAAATCCCTTTGTAACTCTTTAATGGGATAGACAGAAATAAAGAGAAAAAAGAATACAAATAGTTTCAAAGGTGATTCTTGTTTTTATTTTTGCCTTCCATTTCTCTGTTGTCAGTATTGAAGCATATGAATGTTTATATGAATATGTACACAAAAATACTTTAAAAAAGAAAAGGAAGGAGGTTACCTGACGAACGACGAGTGAAAGGAAGGGTTTTTCAAACCTCAGCCACCGTGTACGGTGGTCCTTAGGGTGGCACGTACGCGCATGACTGGAGCGTGGCTGACGGAGGCTAGAGCCGGGGTTCCTTCTTCGCTCTCTCTCTTTCGAGAGAAATCTTTAGTTTTTTTAAATCGAGTTTCAAATGAATTTTAAGTTTGAGAAGTTATAGCTTGAGCGAAGCGACGGCGCTCAGTGACCCCGTGATCCGCGCGTTGACCCGATTACCCAGGGAGGATCCGCGCATTTTTTAAAATTGGGTTAATTTCCCAATTAGTCCTTCTACCCCTTTTGTATTCACAGTTAAATTTTATTTTATTTATGATTTGGCCCTGTTATTTTATTTTAGTTTTAATTTGATCCTGACTGTTGTTAAATTATATTCTGGGAAACACGGCCATTTTAGGAATAGGGCAATTTGCCTAGTGAGTCCCTCTAATTTTACTCGCGTTTTAAATAGGGCCTTAATCCAATTTTGTTTCTTTGAAATTCGCCCTGAAATTTTGCTGAACTTTAAATTTAGTCCTATATTTATTTTTATTATTCTATTTATATATTTTTTATATATATTGTTATTTGTTTTATTTTTATATCATACGTTATAAGATTATTTTATAAGCATTATTTTTAATATATATATTACTCTTATTTATTATACATTATTTTTTCAAAAATATTATTTCATATCATTTTTTATATTATTATTATATTTTCACAAATATTATATATATTTATTAATTATTATATATATATATTATTACTTTCATTATTTTATATTATATCTATCATATTTCTTATTTCCTATAAATTTAAAATATATTCTATTATATGATATCTAAATATTTTCAAGCATTTTTTTACTCATTTTATATATCAAACTATTAATTATTTATTATGTATTATTTTAAATGATATCTTTATATTCTTTTACACACTTCTATTTATATATTTTTTAAAAAAACCTAATATATTTTACATATAATTATTATAAATATCTTGATATTATATTTATATATTATATAGTAAATACTATTTTAAAATTATTTTGCTTTAGGGTCTTTACTTATGTTGCATGTATATTTTGTTAATAATAATTCATTTCATTTTATTTTGTATATACTATGTGTAAAATGTTGTTTTATCTATTATTTGATATTACATTTCATGAACATATACATTAATATTATATTACTTTGTATGTTTGCCTGTTTATTCATTCTTCATACATGTTATATATATATATATCTTTGTACGCATATTGTTAATATTTGCTTTATATGTATTATTTTATATGTATATATCCAATGCACGATCTTATATCATAGTATTCATTTTTTTTAAATGCATGTATTATTTACCTATTTCAATAATATGTTACTATGTATAATTTATAATGTAATATAATTCCTCACACATCATTTTTTTTTTAAAAAAGGGGCTCAAAAGTTTTTTTAAAAAAAATAATAAAGGCAATGCCTGATGTTTGGAAATTTCGAGAAAGGAGTGCCCTAACTTATTGGGTTGCGACTTTTCTCGTTGAGTTTGAATAATCAGGTACCCTTCTACGTTTTTAAAGGTTTTCAAAATATAAGCAACTATCTTGGAATTTCAAAGCAACATGTCCTAACTTACTGGGTGTGGCGTTTTGTTGTTTCAAGATAGGGATTTCCAAAGGACTAACTCAATATTTTGATACGAGTAAGCTCCAATTTTCAAAATCAAAGATATTTTAAAAGATGATTGCATTTTAAAATTTCTAATTTCCGACCTTAAAGACATTTGATAATCAATTTGGTACCAATTTTTGGGCGTTACGAGGGTGCTAACCCTTCCTCGTGCGTAACCGACTCCCGAACTCGTTTTTTGGTTTCGTAGACCAAAACCAATGATTTTAAAACAAAACGTTTTAAAGGTGACCCAATCACACCTAAAAAGATTGGTGGCGACTCCCGTTTTCGTTTTTAAAATCGATTCGCATTTTCCAAAACACGATTTAAAAATGGTCTCGACAAATTTCATAATATACATTATCATTCCGTGCAAGTATAATCACAGAAAAACTATGAACATAACAATATAGATTACATAATACATACATAATAGTATTTCACGCGAAATATAGCATAAAGAATATAACAATATAAATTATATAACATATAACAATATTTCATGCAAATATAACTTGAAATAACATAAATAATAAATTTTTATGCAAATATGAGAAAAAACAAATAATATATAAATAACAAATAGTTGGTGAGATAACATTAGCATATTAAAACAATATTAAATAAATGCAAAAAAAAATACAAAATAAATAAACAAATCATGAACATATAAAAAAATAAATTAAAAAATAAAGAAGAAAACAAATACAAAATTAAAAGAATAGATGAAGTATTTTTTAAGAAAAATATATTTAAAACATACAAATAATAAAGGAGAGTTTTTAGGGACAAAATACACTACATAATATAATAACTCAAGGTACTTAAAAATAATCATATTGAATAAGAGCAAAATTTGTAGTAAATTTAAAATATTAGACATTAAATATTTAATAACGATATGTATTAATTATTAATAATTTACAATTTTTTATACGCAATTAATGAAGAATAAAATAATTTATAATTTATAATAGAATAAAAATAATGTAAGGAATAATATATATTGTAAAATGTATAACATATAATAAAATTTATAAAAATATATAATGATATAAATAATATAATAAATAATATATAAATAAATATAATATATATATACTATTTTACATATAACTAATGTTTATAAAAAATACATATAGTATTTAAAATAAATTAAATATATATAAGAAAGGATTAAAATTGAATTTAAATAAAAAATCTTGGGTTAATTGCAAATAAATAAAAATTTTGGGCCTAATTGAAATGTACATTAAAATCAGAGGGACTCACTGGGCAATTAGCCCTAATTCCTAAAACAACGTCATTCCTCAGAATAGGCCCTAATGGCCATTGGGACTAAATTGAAACAAATATAAAAGTTAAGGCCAATTTAAAATAAAAATAAAATGAAATTATAAATTTAAAAAAAACGGAAGGATCGATTGGGCAATTTTCCCTTTAAATGAAAACATGCGGATCCTATCCGGGTTACGAGTCAACGCGGATCTTGGACTTCAAAACGACGTCGTTTTGAAGCTTATTGTTTAAAGTAAAAACGACGTCATTTGCATAAGGCTATATAAGCTAAATTTTAACCCAAAATTTCATTTTCAAAGTTAGTTTAAAAAAAAACTTAAAATCCTCTGAAAAAGGAGAAGAGAAGGGCCCTTCGGGCTCCGGCAGGCCAAGCCCCAGTCATCGGGCACACGCGCTCACGTACCATAGTCTACCTCACTGGGCACGGCGACCGGAAGATGAAAAGCTTCCTTTTTCAACGCAAATCCGTCAGTAAGTTTTTTCGCTTTATTTCTTTTATGATATTTGTATTTGTTTGTAAAGAGAAAGGAAGAAAAAAAAATAAAGCTATTCACCTCTTGTTTCTTCGATCCACTGTGGGTCCTTTTTATTGCATATATGTGTATAAAACTGTCGTTCTTTTTATTGAATCTGTATGTATATAAAAAACTGTCTTTACATCGTTCTCGATTCGGGCTTTTATAGCCACTGAAAATAATATATTTACAATCTTTATTTTATTTCTTGCTATATTTGTTTCGTCTCTGTTGTTTCTTTCCCTTTTTGTAGGTAATATCGAGAATCTCACAACGAGGACTATGCTGGCGTTAATCCGTGCGTCGATTACGGCGCTATACGGGGCTGAAGTCACAGTGCCGATGAAAGTCCGCTAAACCGACGTGAGACGAAAAGGCGTGGCGATTGGGATGCTTGCGGCATGAAGCTTCTGGAAACCCTAGGGTTTCCTGATTCAACTTAAGGATTGGGCCTTACTGGGCTTCACTGAGTTGGGTCAAGGGTGTAACGGGCTAGTAGGTTTAGGTGTAACCGGGTGCAGGCTTATTGGGTTATAAATGTAACCGATTTTTTTTGGGGCTTTGTACATAAACTGTAAATGGACTTTATTATTTAATAAATTTTTGTTTTTGTTCTTTTATTTATTTATTTCACGGGCCCGGGTAAATTTGGGCTATTACAGGGGTGATGTTGACTAATGCCCCTTTATTGGCAGTATCTATCATATTCATTTCTACGTGCTTTAAGCACTCATTGAAGTATTAGAGAATAGATTATTTTGTTATCCCATGTTGTGGCCAATTTGGACACAACTTCTTAAATCGCTCCCAACAGTCGTAAAGAGACTCACATCCTTTTGCCTTATCTCAACAATCTCTCTCCTTAACTTAACTGCACGTGATGCTGGGGAAAATCTATTGAGAAACACACGAGAAAGGTCAGCTCAGGTTGTAATAGATCCAGGAGGTAGAAAAAATGGAAAGTATTTAATTTGATTTGATCATCAATTACGTCCTTAGGTTTCATACTAAGACAAATCATATGAAAGTCTTTTAGATGCTTGTGTGGATTTTCATTTTGCAATCTACGAAATGTCTGTAGCAACTGGATTAATCCTGACTTAAGTTTAAAATTAGTATCCATAGTACGATACACAATGCATAACGACTATTGATCTGCAGAAACTTCAGCCATTTGCCGAATCGTTTGAGCCATAGGTTGTTGTGCTAGATTCAGGTTTGCGTTAACCCTAGTGTTAGGCACTTCTTCTAGTGGGTCTAATCCTATTCTTTTGTTCTCCAATGTTTGAGTAAGGTTTTCATTAACCCTAGACTCAACTTTGTCGCCTGCTTCTATTTCCGGCGGTGGGTTACTCTTAGTTCCTACCACCTGTAACTTTTTTTTTCATAGCTTTGTTTCCTTGCAATTAGCTCTCATAGTCTTTTCAATTTCTAAATCAAATGTAAGATGTGGTCATAAGAAAAAGAAACAAGATTAGTACGTTACCAGTCCCCGGTAACGACGCCACAATTTGGTGTGTCGTTGAAAGTACCAAATATATCTTGTCCCTAAATAACGAAAAGAAATAGTATAAGGGGAGTAGGGTCAAATCCTCAGGGATTGGATCACGACAACTTCTTATTTCTTGAAATCCTAGGCACAGTCGTGCCCAAGAAAAACAGCTGACCTAGAAAAATAAAATAAAATAGAATTAAAAATATGGATGAGTTGAAATTAAATAGATCGAAATCGTACTTATGATAAGAAGAAAATTTCAGAAAAAAGGATTTTTCGATTGAGGGATTCCAGCCTCCACTTATCTCAATCCTCCTTTGGTTCAATCATAGGCTTTTAGGTGATCCTTCTCATGACTAAATAAGCCAGTTATAGTGCCAGAGGATGCCTATGACCACCAGCTCTACTTAGGTTATAGCATTATAATCTAGAGGAACCTGACTCTAGCCAACCGTCACTTTTGTGGGACCGCCTTACACTAGATCATCATTTCTCAATGGCGAATGCCATGCCATTTTGTCTCTTGGGCTCGATAGCCTTTGACGCAGTAAGTTAGCGAACTGACTGTGCAACCTTCCCAAAACATACAAAGCGGTTGTCTTTTCACAAGATGAAAATATTACTTTTGGAAGGACATGGACTAAAATGTCAGTCCCATAATGCGGAGAAATGATGAATACTCGTTGAAAAAGATTAAGTGAGGATTCTATGCCTCATGAAATCTTTCTGAGGAATCTTGATAACCTTTGGCTAGACAAGTTTAGTTACTCATGCTTTTTGGGAAAAAAACACATGTTTAATGAAATGTAACTTTATTAGAAAAGAAAAGAAACAAAAAGGCTAATCACCTTAGGGGGAAGGAGTTTTTTTTTTTACAAAAATGATGAGTGAATATTCATGTCACTCCACCCCCTCTTTATAGTACATGAAGGACCCATATTGGTTCCTATTCAAACTTTAGATGATAATGTTTAAGAAATTAAAATTAAATCTAAACAATATAATAATCCTAACAATAATCCAAATTTTAAAAAAATAGAATTCAAATCGGAAACAAAGTTTTATGTCTATAAATCTCTTCTTTGAAATTTTGCCCCAAGTCATCCATATTTTGTATTTTCGGCACCACTTCTTCCCTATTTTGCATGCTAACCCGTTTTGTCTTTAAATTCACGCCTTTTGCCCCCAAATTTCCTTTTGCCTTTAATTAACACATAAAATATATATGTAATTAACACATAAAAGTATGTCATTTTAGAGTATTATCAAAAACCCAACTTACAATTTACTTAATACTTTTACCAAACTCTTCCTTTTTATAATCCAACACATTTTGAGATCAACCCTCACTTAATACTGTGACATTTTCTATGCGTCTATTTTATTTACTAAAAAAAATAATTGGACAGATAAAATTGCGCCACACCTATTACGTACAGATTACACGCCAAAACTTAAGACTCATCAAAACTAGGGTGTTACAATTCCTAAATCCTCTTTTATCCTAACCTTTCTCCCTCATCGTACCTAAGGTTTGGATCCCTCACAAATTTCCCTCCCATGTTCACATTCAACCAGAAAACATTGTCACCCATCTAAAAAAATATTAATCAACAATCATAAATATTTCTAAGCACTCTCAATAAATTATAAACAAAATTGAAAACATACTAAAACTGTAGGACACCCCAACCACATAACATATCAACTTTATTCTAAAAGACTATAATTAAAACCATTAGATACTGTCACAATAATACATAACATTGAGGGACCATAAATTATTAAAATAATATAAAATGGTGTTTTCAAACCCAATCTAGTTGGTAATTAGCAAGGCAATTATTTATTTAATTTCAATTCCAATCTGGTTACTTTAGGAATGATTATAATAATAAATGTCCTCATATGAACTGATATAATGATTATAATAATAAATGTCCTCATATGAACTGATATGCATATACAATTTTGAATTACTGCAAATGTTCATTATAATTAATTAATCTCTTTAATTAGTCTCCAAACCTACCCACACACTGGAAAGTGTTAGCAATATTGATCTTCTCTCTTTTCTAGTCTTCTAACATGGTATCAGAGTTGGTTTTTTGAAAGTTCTTTTTTCCTGAAATTCGTGATGGCAGAAGTTCGAGAAATTGCTGGTAGCAGTTCCCCCAGTGTTTCCAAGCACTTCATTAACAAGAAGATCAATATTCAACTTGATAAAATCAATTATCCTCTGTGGAAACAACATGTATCTTTTGCTTTGGAGAGTTATGGTTTGGAGTCTTACAGTGATGGTACTCAGGCTATACCTCCTGAGTTTGTTTCTGATGAGTCTGGTCATCTAGCTAAAAATCCTGAGATTGTCAGTCATTGGTTACTTTCTGTTGTCAGTCCTGAGATTTTACCTGATTTAGTCATGTGTCAATCCGCTGCTGAAATTTGGGAAGTCATTGCTCAGTTGTATTCTGCTAAAACAACTACCAAGATTATCAATCTTCAGTATTTTTTGTACTCTCAAAAGAAAGGGGATAAAAACATATGTGATTATTTGAGACAACTTAAACTGATTAAGGATAATCTTGGTATATATGGAGAAAATATATCTGATGCAAAGCATATTGCAGCTATTCTTAATGGCTTACCTAGTGAATTTGATACGGTGGTCACCTTAATCACCACTAGTAGGCTAGCCTATGATGTACTTGCTTTGTATTCAATGCTGATTGACTTTGAAGCTAGGCAAAAGTTAGGTGCTATGGCTAGGCTCTTAAGTGTTAATCTTGTCACAAGTCAGTCTACATCTCATGGTACATAAGGTTATCAACAAACTACAGAAGGTATGTTTGATTTAGTTGGATATCGAGGCAAAGGAGGTTCATTTCATCGAAGTCGAGGTAGAGACCGATTTTCAAACAAACCTCAATACTAGTTGTGTGGAAAACTTGGGCACATTGTGCAAAAGTGCTATTATCGGTTTGATACCTCTTTTACTAGTTTTTTTGAACCTAATGTAGGTCATAGAGGTGCAAGTGCTAATCTTTTCTCAATGGGTGATGTTGATGATGACAACAAATAGAATGTAGCAGGTGCCTTTGTTGCTGCTAATGGTTCTTCAACGTCTATGAATGCTACTATTATTGGAGAACATGTTTGGTTTCCTGATTCAGGGGACACTTCTCATCTCACTCAGGATGCTTCCAGTGTGACAAATAGTTTCCCATATACTGGTGTAGGTAAGGTCACTATTGCTAATGGTCAGTCTTTGTTAATATCTAGCACTGGTTAGAATACCTTGCTTACAAATAATAGACCTCTCCATATGAAAAATTTTATGTATGTACCTGGCATAACAAAGAACTTGATGTCTGTGTCACAGTTCTCAAAAGATAATAAGGTGTATTTCGAATTTCATGCTACAAAATACTTTGTTAGGGATGCAAGCTCTCATTGGGTGTTGTTGCAATGAGTTGAGCAAGATGGGCTGTACAAACTAAAGGCTGCTAATACTTGTGAATTTGGTTCTGTAATGAATGTTGAAAAATCAAATGTTAGTGTATACAGTGTTGGTGTTTTTTATGACACATGGCATAGAAGACTTGGCCATTCTTTTTCAGATGTGATGGCTCAAATTTTTCATTTTTGTAAAATCAATGTTCCCAAGAATAAAGATGTTACTCTTTGTGTAGCTTGCTAGATGGGAAAAAGTCACAAACTTCCTTTCATGCATTAAAAAATAGTCTATCAATTGGTTTTTGATATTATGTCACATTTGTTTATGCCTACTCACATTATACTTAGATTTATTTTCTACAATACAAATCTAATGTTGTTGTTGACTTTTACAATGTAAAAAGTAGGCTGAGTTAGAATTTGATACCAAAATTAAGGAGGTTCAATTTGATTGGGGGAGAATTTCGCAGCTTGTCATCTCAACTCACATTTTTTGGAATTAAGCATTGAGTCTCCTGTCCACATGCTTCTCAACAAAATGGTATCATGGAACAGAAACATCGATAGGTGGGGGAACTTGGTCCTGCTTTGTTGGCACAGTCCTTTATGCCTATAAAGTATTGGTCTGATGCTTTCTCCAGTGCTGCATTTTAATCAATAGACTTCCAACCAAGGCTTTTCAAAGGTTTACTCCTTATGAGATGCTTTTCAAGACTTTGCCAGACTATTCATTCTTGAGGGTTTTTGGTTTTTTTTGTTATCCTCATCTTAGGCCGTTCAATAATAATAAAATGTAGTTTCGATCAACTCCTTGTGTTTTTTTGGGATACAGTAGCATGCACAAGGGTTACAAATGCCTTGATTCCAATAGCAAAGTGTTTATTGCACGCCATGTGGTTTTTGATGAATCTGTTTTTCCTTTTTCTAGGAAATCGACTGTTAGTATATTCTTACATTATGTCCCAAAGATGGTAATTACCAAGTTTCCTGATGTCTCTTCCACAACACCGGGTTTATTAGTTGATTCAGTTGGCTCGTCATCAACTACTTTAGCTAGTTTTTCAGTCACTCCATCACATGGTCATATTGATTCTAGATTCTTCAGCTTTGGATGTTACTTCTAGTTCTTCTGGAAAGCCTGGTCCACCATTAGTTGACTTCATTCATGAGTCCTCTACTAATAATCATCCTATGATTACTAGAAGTAAGGCAGGGATTTTCAAGCCAAAGGTTTACTCTTCAGAGCTTCAGTCCTCAGTTTTTCTTGAGCCTCGAACTGTCTATGAGGCATTGGCTAATCTTCAGTGGCGTGTTGCTGTTGAAAAAAATATATTACTCTTGTTCAACAAGACACTTGGAGTCTAACTTCACTACCTGACAATTGAACTGCAATAGGGTGTAAATGGATTTTCAAGAAAAAAAGGAATGTTGATGGTACCTAGGCTCGAAAGAAGTCTAGATTAGTGGCTTGGGGATTTTGTCAACAACTTGTACATAACTATAGGGAGACTTACGGCCTTTTAGTTAAGGATACAACTGTTCGAATTATTCTTACACTTGCTTTGTCTCACGAATGGAAGTTACGCCAAGTGGATTTTAATAACGCTTTTCTTAATGGAGATTTACAAGAAGATATCTATATAGTGCAATCAGCAGGGTTTGAATGCACCAGATCAAATGGGAAGCAATTGGTTTGTAAGCTACACAAGGCTTTATATGGCCTGAAGTAGGCTCCTAGAGCATGGCATGAAAAGCTGAAGTGGTTTTTGGAGCAGCTTGGCTTTCATTCCTCAGAAGCAGATGTGGCATTGTTTGTACATGTAGTGGATGTCAATAGGTTGTATCTTTTGGTTTATGTTGATGACATTGTTACCACAGGGGATAGTCAGTTAAATATTGATAGGTTAGTTCGACAGCTACATGAGTAGTTTGCCTTAAAGGACTTGGGAGATCTTAACTTCTATCTTGGAGCGGAGGCTACTTTAGTTAGTGAAAAGGTTCATTTGAATCAAAAGAAGTATGTGTAGGAGTTACTTTAGTTTGCTGGTATGATTGATTGTAAGTCACTTCCAACTCCTATGGTTTCCTACTCTAAGGCTCTACTTGCCAATGAAATGTTATTGCCTGATCCTTCTAGATACAGGAGCATTGTTGGTAAATTGCAGTATCTTTATGCTACTCGACCTTACATAACATTTAGTATTAATAGAGTCAGTCAAAATATGAGTCAGCCAACTGTAGGGCACTGGGGATTAGTTAAACGTATTCTCAGGTATTTAAAGGGAACCTGTGATCATGGTATATGTTTTGATTCTAATAACGAGTTCAATTTAACTGAGTTTTCTGATGCTGATTGGGGGAGTAGTGTTGAGGATCAAATTCAGGATATGTTTTTTTTCTTGGAAATAATCCTATCTCATGGAGTTTGAAAAAACAATTAGTTGTTGCTTTGTCAAAAATTGAGGCAAAATATAGGATTGTGGCTAGTACAGTGTCTGAATTCATGTGGATTCGAGCGTTATTAGAAGAGTTAGGTGTTCAATTGTCTCATGTACCAATTATTTGGTGTGACAATTCTAGTGCCATAGCCTTATCCAGCAACCCAGTTCTTCATTCTCGATCAAAACACATTGAGTTGCAACTTCATTTTGTTTGAGAGCATGTAGTAGCTAACAAGTTGGAAGTGAACTATGTTCCCTCTTTAGAACAAGTAGCTGATAAACTGACTAAACCACTAGTTGTTGGGTCATTCAATTACTTCAAACAGAAACTAAAAGTGTGTGCACCTGATGAGTTGCAGAAGAAGGTTGTTAAGTGATTTTTTTTTTTTTGTCACAAGGGAATGTTAGCAGTAAAATATAGTTGGCTCAGTCTGTTAGACTGTTAGGTAGTTAGCTAATGTTAGTTAGCTACAATTATTCATCTTTGTTATACTTTCTTGTTTCTCGTCCTGTATATATATTACTGCTTAACTATGTGTACATGTGTGATATGAAATACAATATTGCTTTCTATATTCTTCTTTCTTTTCTATTCTTCTAACAAAAAGCAAGTAGAATGTGGGAGGAATTTGTAATTCAACAATTAAAATTTTGACTAATAGTACTTTAATATTACTGGATTTGGTCAACTATTATAATAATGTTCAAACTTAAAACTAAGTGACAGAGGGAATGTATTTTTGGTATTCTAATGTTTTTTATTATTTGATACAATCATGCAATTCACATATATAATTATCCAAGTAACAAAACTCAGAATGAAGACTCATCAATCTTTTTGGGACAGTAATAATCATATATATACAGTATTTCCATTTTCATCTCAAATCAAAAACAAAAAAAAAAAAAAAAAAACCTATAATGAAAGGGAAATGTGCTATGGAAGGAAGACCGGGGTTCATCCTATATTTCAATTCGAAGTTGAAAGTGAATTCTTTTTTTTACGCTTTTATGATTTTTTATTAATTTTTTATTTAATGGCGGAGCATAATAGAAACTCAAGGGAGTATGTGTGGGATACCACATATTCTAATATTAATCATACTTGATGCCATATTAGGAATTTAATAATTGTTAACTTTTTTAAATCCATTTTGAGGAAAATGATAAATACGTTTATTTGAAGGGCTAAAAAAAATTAGAGGGCAAAAAAGAATTTTTCTTTTTTCAAAGTTGTGTTTAGAAAGAATTGTTAAAAAAATTGGCTAAAATAACCATTATGATCACAACCGGAGGCTACAATTTCCAATTGCATCTCTCCCCTACAATGCTGGAAGAAAATTTGTAGGGCTTATTATTGATGATAGTGAACTATAGCATTGCTTAGTGGGGTGCTTTGTTTTTTTTTTCGCTTAATCAAATCAACAGCATATAAAGCTGAAGAAAATAAAAACAACCAGTACAAAGTCTGAGAACAAAAACAAATACACAGACACAACACAGTAATCAAAACCCCCCACCACTCAACAAGACCAAACCAACAAAACAGACAACCAACAGATAAAAACCTGCTCAAATACACCCCTAACAATCACAAAACAAACTGCTAAAAACCCCTGCAAGACGCCTGCATCCGGACTGCACTTAGACGAGAACAAACACACTAATCATCACCATGCCTTAAACATGCCCTGCCTTTTCAGACCAGCAGCAGCCAACGCAGAAGCCATCACATTACCATGCTTATCCACTTTGGAAAATGAAACATTTTCAATGCTAGACACCCTTAAATCAATCTCCTTGAAGATAAAAAAATGACGACCACAATTTCGAACCTTTGTCCTTGACCCAGCAGAACACCTCTAAGGAGCGTTTTTAGGAATTAGCGCAATAAAAGGCGAATTAATACTCTTTTCCAGTTTACCGGTATTAAAAAATATTACCATTATCTCGAATAAATCCTCTAATACGACCCCCCAGCATTTTTAAAAAAGCATAAAATAAAGCCATCCGGGCCCGGTTCTTTGTTTTTGCCAGTATTTGAGCATTTCCAAGTAATAAAAAACACTTAGGCAAACCTTTGGCACTCTATTAAGGGTGTTACGATTACAAATCCGGGTGAAAAGCATTTTTTTATAGATTTTATTATCATTGATATTGAGAGTCATTGCTGAACAACCATGAACTTTGAATAATCATTTGTTATTAATACGCAAACTATTGGAGGGGTATGATGCAATGGAAGTTGCTCTATATTCCATAGATTTCTGGGTTCAAATTCTTGATACCCAACATATTAATGTCAGAAGTAATCGCAATTTTCTTTGGTTGATTTTAAATATATCACACATGGCTTGAGGGTATATATATATATATATATATGTAGGTTCATGTCAAATTAGATGTGAGAACTCTATTAAAGTGGAAGACGAATATTACCTTATAAAAAAATTTGAGTTATAATGCGACTCAATCCAACCCATAGACTAAAGTCTATTCAAGCATATTTTTTGTTTATAATAAGGCAATTCATTAGGATGAATGTTTCCTTTTTAAGGAGAAAATTAATTCTTTTATTATTAAAATTAGTAATTTAGTTATTTACATTTAATTTTGAAGTAAATATATAAAATTATAAATGACGGTGAAGTTAAATGTAAAAACGTGATGATTTAATATATTTTAAAGTGACGTGAAAAATAAATAAATTGATTTTCATATTGTTTTTGAAATGATTGATATTTTGTTTTTCTCTTTTAGGGGCTGGCAGACGCCCATCTTCTTCAAATATGAAATTAAAATTTTATCCCTTTAAATTTATATAATTTTAAATTAATAAATAATAAAATTACACTTTGACTCTACAAGTTAATTTTTTTAATTTAATCCTTTAAAAATTACAAAGATATAAGCTATTAAAATGGTGCAATTATATTTTAACCATCATAAAATTAATATACAATTTAATTTCAGCCTCCAAACAATTTCTAACTTCACCTCTACATTTAAGGATAATAATATTGAATATTTTTTTTAAAAATAATATTGTAATAATAATTTATTTAATACTTTAATTTTATAAAAAAATATTATTTTAATTTTTTCATTTAATTTTTTGTCTCTTTTAATCTTTGAACTTTTATTGTTTGTCAAATCACCCCATGGATGGAAAAAATATTTTTAAGCAAATATTTTTAATTTAAAAAAAATTAATTGATTGCTTATGTGGCATACACGTGGACTGCCACATAGATGCCATATTAGTTAACAAACATTATTTTTTTATCTATTTTAGGGTGATTTGACAATCAATACAAATTCAATGGCTAAAAAAAATGAAAAAATAAATACAAAATTAATTTTTTTTAAATGATTGCTATTTGGCTTTTTTCTTTCTTTTCATGTCATGTTGGAATGAGTTGACTTAGCATGTTTAAGGCTTGGTGGTTATTTTGGTTGAGATTTTTTGTTCTTAAAGGGCGTGGCTGCTGTTAATTTGTTGCAGGTTTTTTGTTTTTGTAATCTATGTGTAGCAGAAGTTATAGGAGAGTTCGGGTTTTGTGGTGTTTTTCGTGGTTTTTTTAGGTGGGCTGCATGTCAAGGGTATTATTTGCTTTGCCTGTTGTTATGGCATTTGCATTTTTGTAATTACCTTACCGAGCGAAAAAACATTGATATTTTCTAACAGTTAAGCAAGGGTGGCGGTTGGCATGCGCCCATCTTTTTGAAATATGAAAATAAATTTTTAGCAGTTTAAATTCTATATAATTTTAACTAATAAAATTGTAATTTGATCCCTTCAAAATGATAAAATTTTAATTTAATCTTTTAAAAATTGTAAATATATAAGCTATTAAAATAATGAAATTGTATTTTAACTCCCATAAAAATATACAATTAAATTTCAACCCCTTAGAAAAAGTTTCTAACTTCGCCTCTACGTTTAAGGTTAAATTAAAAGCAAAGAGACTAAATTGCTCACTTTTATAATTAAGGAATTAATTTGCTATTTAGTTTATAAGACAAGTATCCACATTATAACTTTTCCATTTCTTTTCAACACTCTATTCCAATCGAAATTCAGTCATGCACGTGGATAGCTATTTTCTCATTTTTAAAAGATTGAAGTACAATTTTATAATTTTTAAGAGTAAAATTTTAAGTTTCCAATATACACTCACTATTAGAGATGGAAAAAGAAAAACTTAAAATCAATGATATAAGACTCCATAAGATTAGGGTTTTGAAATCGAATTTGGGTTTAGGACTGTCTTGACCTAAGAGAATTATAAAACTTCCCACTCATTTTGCCATCTTTGTTGTATTGATAATAATTGTGTACATGTTATAGGTATTAATTAAATAATATTTTATCATTCTTTAAAATTTTGTTTTATGTTTAATACATAATTTGATGAGGTGACGTTTTTTAAAGTGACGTGAGAACGTAAGTAATTTATTTAATCTTCTAATTTTATAAAAAAAATTATTTAAGTTATTTATTTAATTTTTTATCTCTTTTAATATTTAAACCAAAATAATTAAAATATGACGTGAAATATACTTAAATACACATATTAAACTGTAAACTCATGTATGTCTACCACATAAAAGTTTGGATTTGATATATTAAAAAATAGTTTCAATAAAAATTTATCTATGCAGTGAATATATATCTTTACAATTTGATCTATATATGTTAAATCACTAATACTTTTTACCTATAAATACATGCAACAATTGCACTCTTATCCTTACGGATTCTGTGCCAAATTTCAAGAGCAAACCAAAAAAGGCAGCAAATTAAACGTAATAATTGATGTCGAAACCATGTTTTAAAGGGATGTTTGAAAAATGGGGATCGACTTTAAGAAAAACGAAAACGGGAGTCGCCACCAACCTTTTTAGGCGTGATTGGATCACCTTATAAAACGTTTTGGTCTACGAAAATTAAGAAAACAGGTTCGGGAGTCGGTTACGTACGAGGAAGGATTAGCACCCTCGCAACGCCCAAAATTGGTACCAAATTGAATAGATTTCTTCTTAATGTCAAAATTTTCAAAGGATTTAAAAATAAGATCCCTTTTTTAAAACCGAAATTATTTAAGTTAAAAAATCGAGATTCCTTAGCTTCGAAAGAATACAAACATCACATTCAACATGATATAACACGATATTCTTAAACTCTCGTAACTGAAATCATCTCGTGATTTACAAAATCTATTTAGAAGGATGCTTTAGGCATTTAGACAAACGGGAAATCGCAACCTAGTATGTTAGGGCACTATTTCTCGAATTCCTAAATACGAAAAACATTGCCTCATTTTAGAAAAACTTTTGGATAAAATATGACAATTAAATGAAATATATTTTTTAAAATAATGATTTGAGTAAAATTTAAAAAATAATTTACTAAGAGTAATACTAAAAAAAATTATTAAAAATGAAATAGTTTGATATGATACTAAAATTATTAAAAAAAATTAAAATATATAAAAAAAATTAGGGAAACATGGATTAAATCAAAATAAAAAGGGTTGAAAAACGATAATATAATATAATATATATACATGCATAGAAAATATATATTTGAAAATAAACTATATAAAAGGTTAAATATTATAATATATAAAATACATAATCAAATGTATAAAAGATAGGAACAAACATACATATTTGAAAAATGAAGAAATTAAAATAAAAAAAGGTTGAAAAACTAAGATAGACGAAGAATAAAATAAGAACAAACCACAGAGAGTAAGAACGCAAGAGGGAGAGAAATTTGAGTGAATGTTCTCAAGAATTGTTATTGTTTCCCAAAACTCAAGTGGTTTACAATGAAGGGAGAGGCCTCTATTTATAGTTGAGCCTCCCCAAATCTAACGGTACAGATCAATTACATTAACGGTTAAGATTAAAGGATATCTACAAATTAAATCTCCAAGATTACAAAATCATATCTTCTAAGATTGTATATCATATCTAAGATTGCAATCATATCTAAGATTGTATCACATCTAAGATTGCAATCATATCTAAGATTGTATCATATCTAAGATTGTTTCATATCTAAGATTGCATATCATGTAATACCCCCTACCCGTACTCATTGCCAGAATAGGGTACGAGGCATTACCGGAGTTTACGAATATTTTTTTTTTTTGAAAAATTCAATATAATCCCTTATACAGATATCTAACCTTCCCTGCAATATTAAATCGAAACCAATCCACATCAACCAAATCAATTCAACATATTTTCAAGATAAATTCATGCATATTTATAAGATAACGTCATCACATATCTAAAATCAGGTTTGTTAACCATACTAATGGCTAACTTTACATTCATTTCACGTTAACATTTACTTTGTTAGCTTATACATGCAATTGATTTCCAAAATAAAGTTTCTTTATATACCGAAATCCTGAGATTGATAGTGTGATGTGTCTCCGACCAAATCTGACCTCTGAGCTCTTAACACTACAAAACAGGGGAAAAGGAAACAGGGTAAGCACTTTGTGCTTAGTAAGCTCATGTAACAAGAATTATACTTACCTAATATTTTCGGTACAATACAATAAACATTACATATATCTATTCAATGCATCATTACCCTAACATGCACAAACTCAACATTCAAGTTAGTACAATAATTTCCATGTATCAATAATATATATCGTGATTGATAAGCTCATCATTACTATGATTTCCATTCCCTTATTATTTTTCCATATTTATCCAGTTGAATTACTCAGAATTTCGATGGATTTTTCAAAGGTACACTTTTAGTGTACAAATCCGGATTCGTCAATTCATTTCATGTGCGCACATTTCCATTTCAGAGAGCACACTCACGAACCTCAACCTTGCAAAGTGGGATTACCACCCGAGCTAAATCTCTCAGCGACGACAATTACTCTAATGAGCTTGGATCGAATTACCACCCAGCTAAATTGAGACCCTAATTCGGATTACCCGTCAAGGCTAAATCCATTTTCCACATATTCTTCTGGGATGGCTATATCAGATAGGATCACCCGTCCGGGCTAGATCCTTTTACCGTCAATTCCTTTTCGAGATCCATCGAATTTTCCTTTCATTCAACCGGATTTCTTCCTTTATATCAAATATATCAATGTTTCATCAATTTTCATACAATGAACATTCAAATCATATTCACATCAATAACATACATTTCAAATATTTAAGAATATAATTCAAGTTACATGAACTTACCTTGATATTTGTTTGTAAACAATAAAAATCTACTAATCCCGAACTTTTTCCTTTCCTCGATCTAGCTTCGTATTTGAATCTTCCGGATTTGGTGCAAAAATTATGGAATACCAGCTTAGAGAACCCTCCTATGGCGTTTTTAGCTGCTGGAATTGAAGAGAAATGAAGAGAAATCTAGATATTTCCTATTTAGTCCTAGCTTTATTTAGTTAATTTTGCAATATTCCAATTTTGCCCTTAATTCATCAATTTTTCTGCTGTTTTCATGCCCTTTCCGTCCAACCCAAATAAATTTTGGGTCTAATTTTCTTTTAAATCCTTTCTCATTAGACACTTAAGCTATTTAATCATCCTACTCACTTTTACACCTTTTACAATTTAGTCCTTTTCATTTAATTAACTATCCAAACATTAAAATTTCCTAACGAAATTCTAATACCACATTACTAACATTTCATAAATATTTATAAAATTATTTTTGACTCGGTTTTACGAGATAGATGTCTCGATAACTTATTTTTACCTAATTTCTTCAATAATTTCTTTTTCTAACTAACCACTAAATCGATAAAATTTTTCTATCAATATTTTCATACGATTTTTCTATCATATAAATATTCATGCAAAAATATTGAAATAAATTTTTCTTTAGATCGGATTTGTGGTTACGAAACCACTATTCCGATAACCTTGAATTTAGGCCATTACATATCACATCTAAGATTGCATATCATTGAAGATTATATTTTCATGTGAGTCAAGCTTGTAGATGGACCTTAAATCTTTTTAAGTAATGGGTCATTCTGATCGGGCCAAATTATATTTGTAATTCTGGACTAAACTTTAGACTTCTTTTTTTTTGGCGGTTTATTAATTTTGTTTTTGGACTTATTTCTGGGCCCGGGCAAAATTAAGTGTCTACAATTGAGATATGATGTGAAACATACTTAAATACACTGTAAATTCATGTATATCTACCACATGAAAGTTTAGATTTTATGTATTAAAAAATAGTGTCCACAAAATTTTATCTATGCAGTACAATTTGATGTATGTATGTTAAATCAATAATTTTTACCTATAAATACATGCAACAATTGCACTCTTATCCTCACGGATTCTGTGCCAAATTTCAAGAGCAAACCAAAAAAGAGCTTTTAAATATTTCCTTTTGATAAATCGAAATGGCTTCACAAGTTTCTCAAAAGCTTTCTTCATCACCCTTTTCTTCCAATAAGGATGAAATGCGTCCCAACTCCAATATTCCGCCGCCTAGTATTTGGGGAGATGTCTTCCTCAATTGTCCCGACAAGGTATACATACATATGACCATACTGACATATAATCTTAACATATTATTTGTTTAATTATTTAGTGATTCAATATGAATAAAATTTTCTTTATTTTGAGTAGAATATTGATGCTGAAACTGAAAAACACCACCAACAATTGAAAGAAGAAGTGAGGAAGATGATTGTAGCACCAATGGCTAATTTAACCCAAAAGTTACGCTTCATTGATTCAGTCCAAAGATTGGGTGTGAGTTACCATTTCACGAAGGAGATCGAAGATGAACTAGAGAACATCTACCACAACGACAATGATGCCGAGAACGACCTCTACACTACATCTCTTCGATTCTGACTACTCCGAGAGCATGCATTCAATGTTTCATGCGGCACTTATTGGAACAACAACATAGTGTTTTTAAGTTTCTTGAGTATATAATTTCATGGAATGTTTGATAACGATATATCATTTTGGGTAATTTGATCTCAGAGGTCTTCAACAAGTTTAAAGACGAGCAAGGGAATTTCAAGTCATCCGTGACAAGCGATGTTCGAGGATTGTTGGAACTTTACGAAGCCTCCTATATGAGGGTTCATGGGGAAGATATATTGGATGAAGCAATTTCTTTCACCACCAACCATTTAAGCCTTGTTGTAGCATCTTTGGACTACCCTTTGTCCGAACAGGTTTCTCATGCTTTGAAACAATCAATTCGAAGAGGCTTACCAAGGGTTGAGGCAAGGCACTATCTTTCAGTATACCAAGATATTGAGTCCCACAATAAGTCTTTGTTGGAGTTTGCGAAGATCGATTTCAACATGTTACAACTTTTGCATAGGAAAGAGATAAGTGAGATTTGTAGGTGTGTTTTTTAATCTTTTTCACCCTTTTTTTTTCTTTTTCATCTTATTTATTTTTTTGGTGGACAGGGGCTGAATTTATAGGAGGCACCATCCTTAGTATAGGAGAGGAGTTGCAAATACTAATATTTGAATCTTAAACGTATTAAATAGCACTAGTTAAAAGTGACAACATGGACCTTGAATTCATCCTCTTCACCTATTTCATTTTAGTTATATATATTTTAAAATTTGAGGTTGCCAATTAAATAAAAAATCACAATTTACTCATCGACAACATGAATGTGAAACTAATTAAACCTTTGAAGACTCATTGTGCTAATGGGGTTTATCATGATATGATTTTTTAGGTGGTGGAAGGATTTAGACTTTAAAAGAAAGCTGCCATATGCAAGAGATAGAGTGGTTGAATGCTATTTTTGGATCTTGGGAGTGTACTTTGAGCCCCAGTATTCACTTGGTAGAAAGATGACGACAAAAGTGCTACAAATGACATCTCTTTTAGATGATACATATGACTCATATGCAACTTATGATGAGCTCATTATTTATAGAAGTGCTATTGAGAGGTATATCTTTAATTTCTGTAGTAGGTTAGATTTCTTTAATTGGAGATTAACATTCAAATAAATAAATATATATATATATATATAATGACAAATGATGGAATATAACAATGAAGTTCAATTCAGGTGGGAAATCAAATGCATAGATCAACTTCCAGAATATATGAAATTGAGCTACAAAGCACTATTAGATGTTTATGAAGAAATGGAACAACTGGTGGCTGAGCACAGGAGACAATATTATGTCGAATATGCGAAAAATGCAGTATGTATATTAACAAACATGATTTGATACAAAAGAGATACGATATTAGCTAAATTCTAAATCTGAAAAAACAGTTAACTTGAATAACAATATATAGTAATTTAAATAATATTATAGAATTTGATTTGATATTAGTGATAATTATTGGGATTTTGTTGTCTCAGATGATACAACTTCTTCAATTCTACTTTATGGAGGCCGAATGGGCTCTTCAAAACTACAAACCATCGTTGAAAGAATTTAAGGCTAATGCATTGTCGTCTAGTGGTTATGCCATGCTTGCTATCACATCTTTCGTCGGTATGGGAGATATGATAACACCAGAGACCTTTAAATGGGCAGTTAGTAACCCTAAAATCATTGAAGCTTCCACAATTATTTGTCGGTTTACGAATGATGTTACTGAGCACAAGGTATCATAATATATTTATATAATCACAAGAAACCAAACTCTTCACTCAATAATTAGATGTCTTTGTAATGAAATCAAATGATGGTTCTGAAACAAATAAAATTTAATGTTTATACATCAAATGTTTAGTCTTAGAAGAATAAGAAAAAAAAAAGTTTCATTTTAGGGTTACTAGTGAGGAAGTATTGTCAATGAAGGTAGTTTATTATCACAAAACAAATAAAGTTTAATATACTGACAAATTTTAGGGTATATAATGATAGAAATAGTTTTGATTTTATTACGAAAATTGCAGTTCAAGCATAGGAGAGAAGATGAATGGTCAACAATTGACTATTACATGAAAGAATATGGCGTAACAGCACAAGAGGCATACGATGTATTCAACAAGCATATCGAGAGTGCTTGGAAAGATACGAATCAAGAGTTTCTGAAACCAAGAGAAATGCCAACAGAGGTTTTGAATCGTAGCCTAAACCTTTCAAGGGTAATGGATGTGTTAGACAAGGAAGGAGATGGTTATACACATGTTAATAAGCCGATTAAAGATGCAATCACTTCATTGCTGATTGAGCCCATCACACTTTGAAATTATATTAAGCTTGTTGTTTAAGGGATAGTTATTAAGTTCCATCTAATAATGTGGAAAGTGCAAATCCATTGTCTTTCTACTTATGTCCTTATTAATTCAATAAAGTTCTTTTCAAGCTTTTCGTTGTGAAAAATTTGCTATTTGCTATTTTATTTGTCTTTTCAATATAAAAATAGAATGAGTTATAAATACTAGAATTAAGATAAAAAAAAACCCACTAATCATTACCACTTAAGGTCTATTGAGTTTATTAAAATAATTTTATAAAAAAATATATTTTGTAATCAAATTATGTAGGTCATATTATAATTTATGTTGTTAACATATAAAAAATTCTGTAATGACTTGCTTCAGCCGCGCAAGTGGATGACCTTTTTCACCAACCAAAATATATCATTTAAAATTAAAAAAATGTAAATGTTAAGTTTCTAATATATAATATTATATATGTATGAGTCAAACTATATGTATAATGTTTTATGAGTCAAGTACGGGCGGCTACCAAAACAAAATGTTTTAAATAAAAAAAAAAATCCTAGTAAACTGTTGGGAAAGGATTGTATGAAACAGTGACGCCACGTCATCAGTATCCCTTTCCAATAGTTTTATGGCAAATCAGTATTCTTATCCTGAATTTCAGGATTTTATCCTGAAAAAAATCACATCCAAATTAAAATATTGAAATTCAGGATAAAATCCTGAAATTCAGGATAAGAATACTGATGTGGCATAAAAATATTAGAAAGAGATACAGATGACGTGGCGTCACTGTTTCATACAATCCTTTCTCGTAAACTGTTACTAAATTATGAATAAATTTTCATTTTTTTAAATTATTTTTTTATTTAATATTAAATTTTATTATTTTTTAATTCGTATAATAATAATTTTAATGTTAATTATATATAAATGATAACAAATGAAATTTTTAAAAAAATTAGAAAATTTTAAATTTTAAATTTAAATAAATGTTGATACAACTTTCAAAAATAGTTAAAGTGAGAAAATGAGGGAAAATTTTTTAAACCTCCAAATTTTCTTTTTATATTATTTATATAGGAATATTTAATATTCATTCTTTAAAAAATTTAATTATTGATTTTTTTTATTTTTTTTTCCTATTTTGTTTCTTGACATATGTTTTTGACATATGTTTTTGTTGAAAAGAAAATTTTAGAATAAAATTTGCTTTTACAAATTGAATTTTGAAAAATAATTTAAATGAATTGAAATTTGAATAGAGTCTGAAAGAGAAAACTTTGTGGAATATTTTTGTAACACCCCAAAATTTCAATTTTTTAATTGTTAGAATTTGTGAAGTGAATTAATATGTTTAGTTGTTAAGTGTTATGCTTATATGTGAGAGATTTTGGGTTCGAATTATTTTCCTTGATTTGTTTTTCTAATTTTGTTCCAACCCCTATCTTTAAACATATAAGTTAAATTTTACTTTCGCTCAATTGTTAATAAAAATGAGTTTGTTGATTCAATGGTAAGCCTATATTTTATCTAAAGGTCCTGTGTTCGAATCCTATGTGTTTGTAAAGTGGAAATATTTTTTTTCCTCTTATTGTGTCGCCCATGTGGAAATATTTTTTTCCCTTCGGCGATCTAGGCACTGTTATAAGCCGTTGTCTTTTCAAGGGTAAGTGAATGATGTGTTTTTTAGGCCGAATCTCAGTGTTAGGATTGAATAGTTAGTGTTTGCAATCGAGTTAGGGACTCGAAAATTTAGATTATTGTCATTAAATTATTATGTTCTAAATTTTCTTGATCTCGAACTTCTTTGAGCTCGAATCTATTATAGGCTTGGAACTGTTTTACCAACTTTATCTATCAATTTAGGTAAGAAAAAATAAAGAGAGTTAAATATCCTTTATTTTCCCTTGAACTACTTAATTTTTAGCCCAATTCAAAATAAAAGTTAGGGAAAGAAAAGTTAAATATCCAGATTGTTGTTGAAGGTTGGATTATGAAGATAAGCTATGCTTTTTTCACTAACAAAACTGGATTAAAGAAGAATTCCAAGGATTTGTATGGAGGGTGGGATCTTATTTGGGTTTCATGGGTTTGGGCCAATAAAGTTGTTGGATTGAACTTAAAACTTAATAAAACCCGCAAAATCATCATTTTTTTCCCGAAAAATATGCAATAACTACGTTTGTAATGTTGGTGCAAATAGCAACAGTCCTCTGTGCCAGGCATATGCAGAATCCTTAAAACATCTGTTTGTTCAATTGAGTATGGTTTGGATCTCCCCTCTCTCTTTTGCGTGTTGATAGTTTTAATCTTTCCTCGTTCTATTCTTGGATTTTGAAATGGTTTCAAAATTAGCAAGGATGGACACGGTTTGAACCTATGTTGTACATGTGTCTAACACGGTCCCGACATATCAAGACGTATCCGAATACTTAAAAATAAATAAATCAGACACAGTCAAGACACAAGTGTCTAAAAACGAACATGTTCCCAACATAGCGACAATGTATAGAGGCACCGGATTAAAAAACCCCAGTTGAGAATGAAAGAAGTAGAATTTTAGATTTTTTTTCCCTTTTCTTTTTTCGTAAAATGAATGAAAGACTAAAAGTAAGGTTGAAAGTTTTAGGGTTTTCTTGAAAAAGATGAAAGGTTTTTACAGACAAAATTGAAACAGTCCAAGGCCTGTCTTGGCTATTTGTAATCAATTTAAAATATTGGGTTGGATTGCCTTTTGGGTTTATTATTTTGGATAGCCCAAGATTTGTCTTGGGCTATTTGTAAATTGATTTAAAATATTAGGTTAGATTTAAAGTTTTAGATTTTTTCCAAAAAAAATATGAATATAAATATTTTTAATATTATTTTTATTGCTGTATTCATGTCCTATTTTTTAAAAATTACCATGTCGTTATATTCGTATCGTGTCGTATCCGTATTACTTATCCGTGTACATACTTCATAGCTTCAAAATAATGAAATCAATTCTTCAGCCTCGAGATACTTTTATACGGCCTGCATTCGCACGTCGTGGTCAATATTGAAAGCAAGAAATGAACTCTCCTGTAAGAGTATCACTCATAGTCCATTTGGAGGCAACTCTCAATTATGGACTCTTTCAATTTCACTCCTTTGAATATCAACAGTCTTCGGCAAGTTCTTCTATCTATTGAAGAAGGTGGTACACACACTTCATGGACACTTCATCTTGACATCTGCAGCAATCGGAGAGAACCATCATACACAATGACAATGGCAATCAAATTGTCTGCAGTCAAAAGCCACATCGCACCTTCCAAGCTTAAAGCACTGATCCTCACTCTATGATATTCGTTTATTCTTCTAAAATCTCACAATATTACCTTCTGTAAGTTCCTGTTAAAAGATCGTAAATTCATCAACATCATCCTTAATAAAACAAGCGCAGGATGGCAACTCAAACTGGCATCCCAAGACCTACAAGAGCTCCTCAAAGATAGCAAATTCATCCAAGATAAAAATGAAAACTCGCTTATAAGGAAAGATATCACTAGCTGAGCGAAATGTGCTTTAAAGAAATTTACTTCTTTCACCTGGCCTTAATAATTTATTCTTTTACTTTGTACGATAAAAAAATAAATTGTCTAAAAGTATAATTTAATGATTAAACCCAAAAATCAACTTTGGATGTGATTTTTTTTAATCGTCATTGGCCATCCCTTTCCACCATGCACTTATTCTGCTTTAGACTTTTAAGTAATACATGCATGACGCACTTGTATTGACACAAGTTGTAACGGCTGATAATATTATAAAAAGGTCAAATTATGTTTTGTGTCCCTCTCTTATACTCAATTTTAAGATTTAATTTTATATTTAAATTTTTTTAAAATGTTTATGTGATTTTTTTTCAATTAAAAAAACTCATGTTTATGTGATGGCTTAGAATAGGTGTTTTGAAGGGAAAAAATTCACATTAATATTTAACCGCAAATAGTTAATTGTCATTAATTTGAGACATATTTATGGGTTAGATTACTCATCTAAACTCGAAGGCTCACCCCAAATTTAGAAGGGTTTAGGAAAAGTATTAAGCTAAAAAATAGGCTAGGTAAAAAATTGGCCCATTTAAAATATGGGCCAAGATCAAGCTCAAACATTTAAGACCCGAGCTTAGCCCGACCTATTTTCTAAGTTTTAATATATTGTATTATGTTATTTTTATATTTTATGTAATTTATAACACATAAAAAAAAAATCTATTGCCAAATACAACACTATGATGTAAACATAAAATATTGTTAAGATGCTTATACATAAAATTTTAATAAATGAAAAAAATATAAAAACTTATTAATTATTAAATTAAAAATAATATGAATAGATTTAAAACTATTTTTAAATATTGACAAGTTTAAATATAATTTTATGTCCATATTTCGAGTTGGTGTTATCTTTATTAAAGTACATGACCTAATTGTAAAAAATATATATAAACTAAATTTCAATTTTGAGCTTATAAAAAAATTATAATGCAACTAGGGGTGGAGTAGATTTAAAATGGAAAATTTTATCTTTAATCCTTTTATAATTTAAAATATTTTAAATTAATTAATTTAAGTGTACAATAATCCATGTTGGTTGTCGTTATAAAAGTACAACACCAAGCTCGTTAAAAACGATTAAGTGCTAATTGATTGAGTTAATCGTGATGTTCATGCCATTATTGGGGTAGTTGCTGAGTCATTAACTATTTTTTTTTTTAGCCCATGGATTATTTTATTTTACTCCAATTACTTTGGATATTATTATTGTTCACTCCTTTTATCTTGGTGGATCTAGTTATGGACATGGTGGAAACAAAGAATTTGGGAATAGTAAAACGTGTGGGAGAAAATGGGTTATGTATTTAAGTGTTGGATTATTTTAATAAATCATCAACTTAAAAAATGATAGAAATTTAATTTAATTCTTTGAAAATTGTAAAGATATAAACTAATAAAATGGTGAAATTTCATTTTATCTCTCATAAAAGTATACAACTTAATTCCGGTCCTGAGAAAAATTTTCTAACTTCACCCTACATTAAAGGTTAAATTAAATGCAAAGGACTAAATTGCTGACTTTTATAATTAAGGAATTAATTTTCTATTACATTATAAAATTTGCATTCTTTTCAGCACGCTATTCCAGTCCAAATTCAGTCATGCACGTGGATGACTATTTCGTCTTTTAGGCATTATTAAAACTGAAACAACGTAAATGTGAGATTTCTAATATAATATAATATTCTCATTTGGTAGCATATATACTTATTGGCTTCTTGAGACTTTTAATAATATTTTTTTTATAGTCGCCATAATTTCCTTTTCTTTAATATGTCCATTTTAAGAAAGAAATTATGTGGAATATTTAATTTTATATAGTGTATTAAATTAATTGATTTGGTATTAATAAAAATTTAGTATTTAATTATTTAATATTAGGTAAATTTATTATCAATTAATAAAAGATTAATTGTAATAAATTAAAGTATTTTTTCTTTCTAAAATATGAAAAAATTGAGCTCTATCAAGTAATCACATGCCTAATGATAATATTTAATTTTTGGATATCATTGCCATTAGTAAAATTATGAATGCACAATAAAATATTAGAAAAGAATATTTTAATTATGATTTACAACTTTCAATTATTTTTCCTTTTGTTTTAATTCAATATAAAAATATTTTAAATGATGGGTCTAAAATATAAATTTCTAAACTACAACTCTGGAGTTTACAAATCAAATTGAAAAAAAAAAGTTAAATTAATTGTGAAAATAAAAATCATTATTCAAAGAGTCAAGCGGTCATGTTTGAATAATTGTTTTTAGAAATAAAAGTATCGGATTTAAATTTTAAATTTTTGAAAAGTATAAATATTTATGTTATATTTTAATCTAATTTTATTAGAGATAAATATATATATATATATATATATATATATATATATATATTTATTTGCTTTTCAACGAATTTCGTGTTATATATAGAGTGAGAATTTCGTCACTAAATTTAATTAATTTGTATTTTTTATGATTCAAATGACCCTTCAACATTCTTAAGTAAATTGTATATATCATAAGTAGAGGTGTTTATGGACCGGGTCAGGTCAGGTCGGGTTAGATATAAGTATGATATTAACATATTTTATGTTTGTCCAAGCTCTGTTCGGCTTGAAATATGAGCTTAAAATTTTACCCAAACCCACTCATATTTGCAAAAGACTAACCCAAGCCCATTTTAAACCCACCCATATTATTTTTTAAAAAAATATTTATATTATATTATTTTAATATTTAATAATTTTATACATTTTTTATTGAAATTTTTTATATAGTCATCTTAACATTATTTTAATATTTACATTAGAATAGTATTATACATTTAGTACAGATTTATTTTTGTAAAGTGTTCTAAATTACATAATTTATAAAAATAACATAATATAAAGTATCATAAATTTAAAAATAGGTCAGGCCTAATTTTTTTGCTCATGCCTATTTTTTGAGCCTGATAGTTTTTATCCAAACCTTCCCAAATTTCGGGCGAGAGCCTTTGATCTAGGTCGATAGCCTGACCCATGAACTGGTCTAACCATTGGGTCTCATATATCAATTTTTTCTTTTTTTCCCTTAAAATGTTAAATTGTAATAAGAAGTATGTCCATATAATATATAATATAATAAATTTTAAACAATAAAAATAAATTATAGTTTATTATTTTTAAGTTATCTTGGTGGATCTAGTCATGAGTTGGATAGTTGCATTCATGTTTTTTTAATTGTCTTCACACATAGGCAACTACTTTTTCACCTTACATCAACATACATCCAAGACTAGTGTAGGATGCATCTCTATATAGCACATACTCGTTTCCCAACTCAAGCTGGATTAAGACGAGAGCTTGAGTCAACACTGATTTTAGCCTTTTAAAACTAGCTTGTCGGAGCATTAGTTAATCCGAAAGGCATTACAAGGAATTCATAGTGACCATATTGAGTCTTATATGCGATTTTAGGCATATCTGCCTCCTTCACCTTTAACTGGTAGTACCCAAACCTTAAATCCATTTTGGAAAACACCGTTGCACCACAGAACTGATCGAACAAATCGTCGATCCTAGGAAAAGGATATTTATTCTTAACAGTCAATTTATTCAACTATCGATTATCAATGCACAACCTTAGGAAGCCATCTTTCTTTTTGACAAATAAAACCAGAGGTCCACACGAAGAAACATCGGGTCTAATAAACTCACGATCCAAAATCTCCTGAAGTTGGATTTTCAATTCTTGAAGCTCTTTAGGTGCCATGCGGTAGGGAGCAATGGACACCAGAGCAGTTCCTATAAACAACTAAATTCCAAATTCTACCTCATATTTTGGAGGTAACCCTAGTAGCTCCTCAGGAAATACATCTGGGAATTCCCTAACATTTTAAATACTCTCTATAGTAGAGCTATTTGCATTCCCAACCATTACATAGGCTAAATAAGTCTCACACCTTTTTCGAACTATTTTTTTAGCGACAATAGCGAAAATCACATTAGCTAAATAGTTTACGCTCCCCAACCATAATGATCTCATTACCCTTAGCCATTTTCAAGCTTACTCTCTTGGAGGCACAATCTAGCTAACTTGATGTTCTACTAACCAATCCATACCTAGAATTAAATCAAACTCTCCAAAAGGTAATTCTATAATATCTGCTGGAGACACTACCCCTTGAACCTCCAATGGGCATCTTTTATAGATTTTATCTACAACAACCAATTGTCCTAAATGGCTTACTATAGTAACTTCAGTAGTGGTTTCCTCTTCCCCAATACCCAGTTTTTTAGACATATTACAAGTAACATATGAATGGGTGGATCATATGTCGATCAAGGCAAAAGATGAGACATAATGAATGGAAAATATACCTGTGATAACATCGGACACATCTCTATCCTTAAGACCTCTAATGACATAAATAAGGGCAAATTGTTTTGCCTTATTATAACCTCGGCCCTTTGGAGGTAATTGACCCACTTTTTGATTTTAGGTCGGAGCTTGCGCTTGCCTATTTCGTTGAGGGCAATCTTTTACCGTATGCTTCATTGATCCATACTTCAGACAAGCACTTAATTTCTTCCGACACCCGCCTGGGTGGCACTTACCATAATACGTACATTTGTAAATCATATTATCAAAATTAGCTACAATAACCTTTTATTGCGGTCTACCCTCTCTATCTCATTTTATAGGACAAGAATTTGAACTAGTAGAACCAAGATCTCTCTTAATCGAGACCTTACTCTTCTCCTATTTTTCGCATTCCACCTGTTTGATCTCCTCCACAATTTTGGTTTTCTCCTCAAAGGTACCAAACACCTAGTCTCGGTGTGGAGCAACCTGAATTTTATGTCAAAATGCAACCTATTTTCAAACCTCACACGTTTTTTTTGCTTTGTGGTGACCATACCTTGACCATAAAGGCTAAGTCTTAGAAATTCAACCTCATATTCTACCACAACCTTATCCCCTTGCTTCAACTTGATGAACTTGAGTCTTTGGGCCTCTATATATCTAGTGCCCACATACTTCTTTTGAAAACCTTCTTAGAAATGTTCCCAAGTCAAACATTCAACCTGTATACCCCTTACAACTGCTGCCACCAACGATACGCTTCATCTTTTAATAATGACACAACACCCTTCAATTTTTATTCTGGAGTAGAATCAAGATCCTCCAAAATCCTTTCTGTCAACTCAATCTAGTACTCAGCCACGATTGGGTTGTTCCAGCAATACCCCTAAATATTTTTGCTCCATTAGATAGAAGCCTCTCCGTAACAAATCCATGGCTCCACGGTCCTGTGCGGGCTCCAAAAACCTTTTGTAAAACCCTCAACATCACTGGCAACACTGCATCGTCTTTATTTTCATAGCCTCCACCACTATTGGTGGTAGAATTCTCTACGAACTCCTCCTCAACGATTGGGTTTTCTCCCTAAAAAATGGACAGTTTAATGGGTGCAGCCTTACGCGGCCTACCCCTACCACATCTACTTTGAGTGTTTATAATGCTTTCACAAAAATTTTAAAATCTAAAGTACATCTATAGTTTCCAAAATAATCCAAGCATTAGCTATTTCCTGAGTATTTATAGTCTATGGATCACAGTTTATCTAAAGTTTCAAGAGTAACAGTAACTAAAGTAGGACCTACATCGGAGTCTCGGACTTAATTTCTTGCAGAAAATTATTTTTTTTCAAAAACTAATAGCATGATTTTTCCCCAAAATACCCATTTTAGATGCATGCATGCAGACCCATTTAAATTTTCACAGTCTGAGTTTTGTAAATCTAGCTTTGATTCCATCAAACGTAACCTCCCAAATTCGACGTAGATGCTAAAACCAAATTTGAAAGATTACATCGGACACCGAAATAGCCTAGTACGATCATAGTTTATAAAATAGTTGTTTAAAACATTTGTTTATTATTAAGGAAATACTTAGCGTGTTATCTTCAATTTATTAAAATACAAAATTTTCCCTAAGATGATGGAATTTAAAATTTACTTAGGCTCCATTTGTTTCTTTGTAAAAGCTTTTATAGAAAAGTTTTTACAAACAATTAAGCATTTTTTGATGTTTGGTTAGCAGAAAAAATTTTCCACCGTAAAATAATTCACAAGACACGGGAAAATGAGGTGTTTTTGGGGGAAAATGTCTTACCGTTTTTATTTTTGTAAGACATTTTCCAAAGTTCTTCCTCTTAACATCCAACTTGCTAAATGCTTTCTCCTTCTCCTTCTCCTTCCTCTTCCCTTCATTGCATCCCCGACCCAGGATTCCTCTCTGAATCAAAAACAACTAGCAGTAGCTTTGTTGATGAAAAGAAAAAAGCCCTATCAATTGTCTTTTGAGAAATGAAACTCTCGTCTAAAAAGCCCCTGCCCTGATGTATTTTCAATTCTTCCTGAAAGCCGGGCATTCTAAAACAGCGGAGTCAATAGCAATTGGTATCCTTACAAAGAAAGATGCTTACCAAAGAACAACAGCAACCTAGCCCTTTTCTTGCGAAGAGGGAATTATGCTTGGCGAATCGACATCATATCACACACAGAGGTAAGGAATATGGGAAGGTGCATAGCCCTGCTAAAGGAATGCATCAGGGCATAGCAAAAAAGGTAGGACTAGTTCTTCTTCAATTACGAAAACTACTGATCCGAGAACAAGAATAGTTTCTTTCTTGGCACAGCTACCAACCAAAGCAAAACAATTTGGTGATTTTTTCTCTTCAATTTTTTCATCTATTTCCCTTCAGTGATTTGCTTTTATGGGATTAGCTGGGATCCTGATGAGGTTCAATTTATGATAGAGTTAATGATTTTACGTTTGAGTTGGACCTTTTTATGCATTTAATTTTATGGGTATTTGATTTTGAAGCACTTCTCTTTATTAGATTGTCTGTTTTATACTACAATGCTAGAATGGAATGGATGTTAGCAAAGATGGTGATTTGTGGTTACCCTTAATTTTGTAAAATGAATGAAATGGCTAATTCTTTGTTTGATAGTATTACTTATTTTTATCCTCTGCTTTGCGTTTCTTGATTCATAATTAATAGTGTTGTGTGCATTGCCTGATTGTATTTTGTTAATCTCCCATGTATGAGAAATAGACATGGAGAAGTTAATTCTTTATGTGCTCCTCCATGCACAAAAAATAAGGAAGGGGAAACACTTATGAAATGCTTTTAAATCTATCGGGACAAATGAAAATTCAAGTAGGTTAAAAGGTTAAGATCATGGTTTGATTTTATAAGACAGATACTGATTTCACTTGGAGTTTGATGTCTCCGGCTTTATCAGGTTCCAACTCCAATATTTGGTCTTCAGTCAGCAGAATCAGGAAATGGTTAAAACGTTAGTCTTGTTGTTTGCTTTTAGAATGATCGAGTGTATGGAAAGAATGACATGAATGGGATTTTTGGTCTCTTTTGCTATTGCATAGGTATGGAGTGTATTGATGTGAAAAGAATATCATGATGCAGTGTGTAGATGGATTGAAGCATTTATTTGCTTCAGTGCTGCAATGATGTGATAATGATTTGTACAAGCAATCAAGAGTTCTTGTTGATCCTGAACTTCTTGCAAGAGAGACCGTTTATATGTTAATCATTTTTTCTTTTCTTTTTAAGTATTCTTCTATATTGCTTATGTGATAAATTGAATGCTTTTACTTGATTTAACATTTGTTCAGTCTTTGCCTATGTTATTTTAGTTCTTGAGTCATTCTACTGAAATTTATTTTTTGCTCATCTTCATGCAGCTAGTGTACGTGAAATAGAAGCACTTTATGAGCTTTTTAAGAAGATAAGCAATGCGTTTTATAAATGATGGGCTGATTAACAAGGTCTTTGTTTTTTCATAGTTCCCATTTTCTTATATAATTGATATCTTTTTTTATGTTTGTCAAGTTTTTTTTGGCTTGATGGTCACTCCTTGTCTTGAGTTGGTTCTTTCCCTCTCATATTTGTAGCATTTAAGTTTTATTTATATTACTATTTGACAGGAGGAGTTCCAATTGGCGATATTCGAAACAAACAAAAAAGAGAGTTTATTTGTTGATTGGTTATTTTTATCTAATGTTAATTAATAATGTCTCCATACTTGAAAGAATAATTCTTATTAGTATAGTATTGCTTGAGTTATTGTCAATATATTTCTGATTTCACTACAGATATTTGACTTGTTTGATACAAAGCATAATGGAATTCTAGGCTTCGAAGAGTTTGCTCGTACTTTTTCTATCTTCCATCATAGAGTAACAGAGCAAATGTATGAATATGGAAAGAATCTTGGCCTATCATTCCAAGTTGTTGATTCCCCATCTCCCTCTTATCTTTGATTTATTTATTGGTGTCATTTTTTTAGCCAACAGAATAACAAATTACAAGTTAAAGAGTTTCACTTTAACATTCTCTTTGCCAAATTTATTATTGTTGAACTGGGGTCTTTTAGGATGTACATTAGAGCCCTGAGATAGCATTATTATGTGATTGTGTGATGGTTTCCATGTGATGTGATTATAGACATGAGTCATATATCCTCCAAGCTTAGTGTCTAGTGATTTTGTATCAGATTTTCTAGCATGCCAGTGGTCCCAAGAGACATTCACAGCTTGTAATAGTTGTGGTATAGAACATCAAATATGAGGCAGGTTCTTGTTTCTAGAAAACCAGTTTTTAGCCTTTTGTTTAACTTAGATGTCATACTTTTGTCTTGATAGGAAAGGCCTTCAATTTTCTAAATCATTCCACTTCCAATTTTATTAATCTTCTATTTCATGCTTTGATTTTAATTTCTGTCTACCTTTATTCAATTTAATATTAGCTTATTGGAGAGGAAGAATCAACCAAAACAAGTTAGGTCAGCTTCCACAACTAAGCTTTCCATAAGTATGAAAACTTGAAGGTGGTCTGTCAATGGGTTAGGCCTTTACACAAATATGAAAACTGCAGAGCAGACATTCTATGTAAGCCTTATTTTAGCAATATTTCAATTTCTGCTAATTTATAACTACTTACCTTGCTATAATTTTACAATTTTTAGTTTGGATTGAGATCAAATACAGCACAGCCAGGTCAGACATCAACTACAAGCTCTTCAGTGAAGTTGAACTCACTAAATAAGAAATGCCAAATTGGTGGAGATCCTATAATCACACAAGAATCAGTTGCAAATTAGAAGCAAGCGAAGAGCTTTGGTATTTTGTTAGTTTGATATTGGATATTGGATTTGGTTGGTATTAGTACAGAGTTTGTGCTGGTATAGCCACTGTTTTGTTTTTGGTAAAGGCAATATTTTGGTGTTGGTTGATATTGCTATAGGCACTTTGTTATTGTTGGGTTCTTTTTGCTTGTGCAAATGTTGGATGGGTTGATAAAGGCCTACAATATTTCCACTCAATAAAGGACATACAAGGATTAATCCATACTGCTGATCATTGTACTTGTATAATTGACTTATTAGCTCGATGTGGAAATATATGAATTAACCCATAATACTGATCATTACTATTGTATAATTGATATATTAGCTTGATTTTATTACTTTGGCTGTTTTCAATTTATGAAAGTTAATATTTTAGCTTAATAATTGAGTAATATTATTTATTTAATTTGATTTATATATTTATAAATAAATCATTTTAATATATGTAAAAATAATTTAAAATATAAATTTATTAATACATATAATAAACTCAATTAAACAATGAAAAGATAATAAATTCTTAAATATATATATTTAATTTAAAACAGCTTTTCCGGAAAATATTTTCAGGAAATCTGCCAAACAGCAGAAAATATTATACACATATTCATCCAAATACCAGAAAAGAAAATCATTTTCCAAAAATCATTTTCCAGAAATCATTTTCCGAAAATCGTTTTCCGGAAAATATTTTATTGATAAACAAACGGAGCCTTAGTAAAAGTTGATTTCCAATTTTTGCATATTTTTGAAACCTCATTTTCATACCAATGCAGCGGGAAAAGTGATCTTTAACATGAGTTTAATGGAAACCACATTTATATGTATGGATAATTAATAAACCATATTTCAATAACGCAAGGAAAATAGAATGTCATGCATACCTAACAAACATAAAACCTAAGTCCCATGCCACAGTTCAAATAAAATAGTACAATCTTTGAATAGTAGAAATTGCAATTAATGAATTTAAAATACTTTTACATATATAAAAAATAATTTGTGCTAAGTCCTTCGAATGCCGAGACTGCATCCTAACCTGGTGGGTTATCTGTACAGATGGAAATAAAAGGGAGAGAGAGCTTATGAAGCTTAGTATGAGTCCAATCGCAAGAAAATCAGTGTACACGATAGACAAAGCATGTAAAATAACATTCCTTTTAAAACAATCACAATCGTATAGCAAGTCACAATAACAATGTCATAGATCAACATATCACAATAGCATCTCTACATTCACAGTTTTGTATGCACATGGCAATTCATGGCAATGCTATTTCAACATATCCAAAGAAAGATCCTACCCAACTCCACTACACACCTTACCAGGAGTTCCCCTGAACATAAACATTCTTATACACTGGATTTTGGTTTAACCACCTCTGGTTTGTAGACAAGCTGTCACTAGGATGTGGATGTGCAACAAATTCGCAGATAAAAACTACCACTAGGCTGTGGATGCATAATGAATTCACAGATAAAAACTTCTAGTAGGTTGTGGATGCACAACAAATTTGCAGATAAACTGTCATTGGGTTGTGGGTGCACAACAAATTTGCAGATAAACTGTCACTCTTCCTCCGTACATATCGTCCCATCCCATGCAATGCAATATGACATGCTTATAACAGATCAGTACAATAATAATAAACATCCTTGTAACAGATCAATATGATAGCAATAGAAATGCTTATAACAAATCAATGTTGTAGCAAAAGTCATGCTTATCATGAATTTAATTTAACAGTATCAAATGGCATGTTGAACATGTAATTAGTAATACAAAGGCAACAAACATTTATTGTTCACATATTATACATATAATGGTAGTAATTCAGTCACCCAGATCATAGATTCCAAAATATGCATATCATTAGGGATTCAATTAAGAGAAATAAACTCTAAAAACAATCCCGGGATTATACAGTTACTAAATTATACAATTCACAAAATTTTAGGCAAAATTGTAAAATTTGTAAAACAAAGGTCATAAGATCGTATGGCTAGGCCGTCTGAGAGGGTTAAAACCATGTAAAGGGGTTACACCAAGCATGTGGTTAAGCCGTGCAGTAGGCTACGATCGTATGAAAACATTAATTTACCCTACAAGAAAGACACGATCGTGTGGCAAGCCGTGTGGAAGGGTTATGCCATTGTGAGAAACAAACTACCCTACGATTACAGAGGCACATAGTCGTGTTATCTACACGCTTGTGTGACAGGCCGTGTGGTCCTGCACTATACACGGTTTGACATAGATTTAATTAGAAAAGATGTAACGCCTCAAAATTTTTATTTCAGCTTTTGTGAAAATGTGACACAATTGTGTATCTGCTTCAGTAGTTAAGTGTTCTGGGTATGTGTGGGAGGTCCCAAGTTCAAGCCTTAGCTTTGGTTAATTTTGGTATTTTTCTGATATAAGCCCTATTTCTGTTTACTGGGCTTATATTTAATTATTTATAAAACCATATCAGAATGGACTTGTTGGTCTGGTGGTTAAGATGTGTGTTGGTGTACTGAGGGTCTAGAGTTCAAATCCCTGCGCAAGCGTAGTTGTTTATTTTTGCTCGTTTGATCGAGAGAGTTTCGGTCAAACAGGAATTATGGGTTTCTGAGTAGTGGTTAAGTGGGGAGTTATCAAAAATAATTTTATTTTGATTTTCTTTCCTTTTTCGTTTCTCTCTTTTGCCAAATTTCTGTGCATTCTTTTTGATGTTTCCTCTTCCAAACTCTCAAACCTTTCTTTTCAACCTTTTGTCGCCCGTACTTTTTCTCTCTGTTGGGGTTCTTTTAGTTCTTGCATTTTGATCAAGGTGGGGAGAGAGTAATCAATTGGTTCTTAGGTATGTTGTCAGTAGTTTTATTTTTGATTCTTTTTGTTGGAATTTAATTCACCGTTTTGACAACAGCAAATCAGGAGATAAGGGGCTTTCCGTGTACGGAAACGTGATTGCAATCATTTGGGTTAGTTGGGGTAAGTGTTGAATGCCTTTTTGGGTTATCGTCGATGTTAGGTTTTTGGTTTAATCGAGAATTGTGACTAATTTTAGGAGTATTGTATGTGGATTATAGGTTCGGGAAGGCTCGGAGTTGTTTTGCATTGAAACAGTACCAGGTGTGTACCAGAAATGCAAAAAATAAGGTTTCAACGAAAGCCAAAAACCCCACTGTCGACGCCACACGAGTGTGTGGTCGCTCGTGTGGTAGGTCGTGTGATAGGACATGGGTGTGTGATCGACGAGGCCAGGTCGTGCGCAAAAGACACGACCGTGTGATGACTAGGTAGGCTGTGTGCGACACACGAGCTAGACTGATTTAGGCCGTGTGGGCCACACGGAGTGTGAAATCTGGGCCAGGCCGTGTGATCCACACGGGCCAAGGACAATCTGGGCGTGTGGGCCACACGGGCATGTGAGCCTATTTTTGCTGAAATGTTGTTAAGGATGCACGGGTCGCCCAAGTCAACTGTGAACCTTCTGTAGGGTCGATAAGCACTACTTAGACCCTTATCTGTATGATATTGATTAAGTGAATTATGTACTGAGCATGTTATATATATATATATATATATATATAAGCATGTATACTGAACTGTATATGTATCTGATAGATCTGTGATAGCATGACATTCCATAAATATTGCATTACATTGGGGTGGGTTGATATTATTTGGAGGAAGTGTACTGAAAGGCTTTAAGCCTAATATCTAGCAGCTCAACTACAAATTATTGTTTATGTGCCATATTCGGTACTACCTAGAGTGTAGGGATGGGTGGGTTGATTTAATCCACATATGGAGTGTAGGGTTAGACGGAGATGGTGTGCAGAGGCTGGTTGGGTAGGCCTTTGTTACTGATTACTATATGCATGATTGTTACTGTGATGGGCTACGAACCTAGTGCATAAATCGATCATCGAATATCGAAATCGAGTTGGGCTCTGCCCAAATCACTCTTCGGGATCAGTAATGGGCTTAGGCCCAAATTGCATTTGACTGTTTATTGCTAATTGACTGTATGCATGTTTTCTGTGGGGATTACACACTGAGTTTACGTAAACTCACTCTTTTGTTTAATGTGCACAGGTAATCCCCAGACTTGACGGTTTGGTGCGGCGGAAGACTCGACGGTGGCCACACGTACTTAAATTGCTTTACTCTTGTTTATGGTTTTATTGACTATGGAGTATTTTTATGTAGTTGGACTCTATAGACTGTTTTGCTTTAACTTTGGAAATTTTAACTACTTTTACGGACTTAGAACTTTAAACTTAACAAAATACGAATTTTTCTAATAACCAAGGTTTCCATGAAATGAACTATTTTTCTTAAAATAAATGGTTTCTAAAACTTCCGCAACGAATTATGTTTTTAAAACAATCAACTAGATGAGTAAGCAATTTTCGAAACCAATAAGAGTAATAAACGAATGTAGTCTTATCGTAATAAATTAGTTTTCAACATTCCATTCCATGTAACATTGTCAGATTCGGCTATAATGTCTAGGCCGGGTTTGGGGTGTTACAAAAGAGCACACACCTTTTACCAAGGGTCTGATCGATGTTTCTCCCTCTCGATTCTAGTTGACACACCTAAATTTGGTCCTTCAAATGACATATATATATATATATATATATATATATACACACAATTAACGATTGACGTCAAGTTTGTCAAGATTTTCAAAATATTTATCAAGATTTCAAATAGATCAATGAATCGAATTAAATATTAAAGTTTGGAGATTTGTACGGTGTAGTTACTAAATTGAATAATAGGAACGAGGTGTACTTACCGCTTCTTGGCAAGAATGGGGATACTATTTATGACAATTACTAAATCGCTAGAAGAATAATTGAACTTCATAAATTTTAGGAGATCAAAGTGTAAGTTTACTATTTACTAATTTTAAACTTCATAAATTTAAAAGATCAAATTTTAAATTTCCAATTTTAAGGACTCAGCCCCTACCAGCACCCCTTGTTGCCGCTCCTATATTAACAATTCTAATAATTACTTATTATAAGCACTAAAATAAATAATTAAAATATTATGTTATTATATATAATTTGAAAGCGGATTTTTAAATTAAAATATGGAAGTGTTAAATTCTTAAAAGTAAAAGTAGATGAATTAACTTTCTAATGTACAAATTATATAAAAACTTAGAGTATATTTTAATCTTCAAATTTATACTCTATAATTTGAAACAAATAAAAAATCAACTTAACATAGTGTGTGAACCATAATAGTGTTTTTTTTTTTTTTTTTTTAAGATAGTGTATGGTACAATCATTAGCATAAAATATAAGAATGCATGTATTGTTTAACTTTTCATATAATCACTAGTATGGTCTACTTATGCTTTGCATTGGGTTGATTATTTGTTTGTGTCAAGTTATGGAGTATATATTTGACGATTAAAATATATTCTAAGCAAGACTTTTAGAATCGGACCGTTGGTTGAACTGGTAAGGCATTGGTTCATACAATTTGATTAAATAAATCATAAAAAATAAATTTATTTAAAAATAAAAAATTGGTTTAATTGATTTTTTTAGTCTGGTTCAACCGGTATGTACCAATTCACAGGTCCATCAGTCTGATGCCTCTCTTTGGATCGATACACTAAGCTAGCTTGTCCAGTCCAGTTCAAACAATTTTGACTCTAAATCTTTATACTTTGTACATTTGAAATTTAATCCTTCTACTTCTACTTCAAAATTTTAATTTTTAAAGGTTTTTTCAAAAATAACTCAAATAAATTAATTATTTACAAAAATGATCCACTTGCAAAATTATGTACAAAACTAACTCATTTTTAATTGTTAACTTTGGTGCCATTGTTGTCATTGCGGCATCACCCTTCATAATGGGCCAATCATTGGCTGGTTTTAAAAAAAAAACAAAATTGGGTGTCGTTGTTGCCATTGGTGGCACCAGATTAAAGTGTGATTATATAAAATGTTCAGGGACCTAATGAAGCAATTACACTTTTAGATTGGATGAAAAAAGGGGTGCCACCATGATTGCTAGCGGCTCCAATTAAATGCTTTTGCATGTTAGGTCTATTCCCTTTTGAAATTAAATTTAAATAGCCCTTAAAAAATATAAGAATAACAAAATAAACCCTTTTCATTTTATTTATTTATTTATTTATTTTAAAAATAAATTTAAAAAACTATATAAAATCCTTATTTAAATTACCCAAATATATCCCTAAAAATTTTTCCTCAAGTTTTAAATAATAATTTTTTATTTGAGGAAAATTCTTGAGGGATATATTTGGGTAATTTAAATAAGAATTTTATATAATTTTTTAATTTTATTAATTTTAAAAAAATTTTAAAAAAATGAAAAGAGTTTACTTTTATTATTCTTATATTTTTTAAAAGCTATTTAAATTTAATTTTAAAAGGGGATAGACTTAACATGCAAATAGACCAAAATTTTAAAAGTATTTAATTGGGAGCCGCCAACAATCATGGCGGCACCTTTTTTGCATCTAATCTAGAAAGGGTAATTGCTTCATCAGGTCCCTGAATATTTTATATAATCACACTTCAGTCCAGTGCCGCCAATGGCAATAACGACACCCGGAATTTCTTTTTTTTTTTTTTCTAAAACCAACCAATAATTGGCCCATTATGAAGGGTGATGCCGCCAATGAGAACAACGGCACCGAAGTCACCGTTCAAAACATATCATTTTCATATATAATTTCACAAATAAATTATTTTTATAAATAATTAATTTATTTAAATTATTTCTGAAAAAAAAACCAATTTTTAAACTTTCAAATTATATATACCCAATATAATATTCTCTTGCACCATGAATTGTTGACTAACTTTGTTTTTATATACTTATTTGATTGTTGAGACAGTTAAGATGATTTTTTATAGTCGCCATTTCCTCATTTTCAACATGTCAATTTTAAGGATAAAAAATTGAATATTTACTTTTATATAGTGTGCCAAATTAGTACTTAATTATTCAGTATTAGGTACGTTTATTATTAATTAATAAAACATTATTTTTAATAAATTATTTTTTTCATTTTTTAAATATGAAAAATTTTAAACCTACTTTGGATATCAATGTCATTTTAATAAAATATTTTTTAGATACAATGCTTAGAATTACTCATAGTCCCTCTCTAATTTATAAATAGAAGGACTCTTCAACGCATTTAAACCTACGTTCTCCTATATTGACAACGATGTTCATACTAATTGAACTAATGCTCAATTTGCATTTCAATAAAATTTTTAGATAAGAAAGAAGATACTAATTTTATTGATAACTTTCAATTATAAATAGACACCTTTGATTAAATTTGCTTATTTTTCCTTTGAATCTTGTGTCTTAATTCCAATGTAAAATCTATATATATTTTTAAATTGAAAAATATGTTAAATAAATTGTGAAAAATATCATTATTCCAAGAGTCAAGCGTCCATGTTTGAATGGTTATATTTTAGCTTAAAGTATTATATGAGTTTTCGTGCCTTTCTAAAATTTAGAACTAAATTTTTGTAATTTTATTTTTAGGAATTTAATTTCATTATTTTTTATATTTTAAAATTTAAGTCTAATTATTAATATTGTTATTTTTTTGATTAAATTTATTGGTGTGATATTTTGAAAAGAAAAATCACTTGATATCCATAGAATTAAAAAGTAACATTGTAATTAATTTAAATTTAACTAATAAAACTTTTTTAACCCTATTAATAATTGAAATTCAATTTTAAATCCTTAAAAATGAAAATACAAAGATTAAATTCTAAAATTTTTAAAAGCATATCTACTTAGCATATTTTAACCTAACATTTATTAGATAATTTTCGTTGTTTTTTCTTTTCCGAAGAATTTGGTAGTCATATAGTGGGGATTTCGTCACTGAATTTGACTAATTTGTATTTTTTTTATGATTCAAATGACTTTTCAACACTCTCTAAGTGTATCAAATATATCATATGTTCGTATATACCAATTTTCAAATCAAGAAGTTTACTATCTTTTTATGGATGGCTGAAAATGTAATCAATTTGTCTTTTTCTTCTCCTCGAAACTTTCAATTGTAATAAATATAATATATAGTAGAATAAATTTTAAAAAAAAAACTGAGTAGCTAATTTTCTTAATATACTTTTGACATAATAGAGTTATCAATTTTGATCTGAGTTAAAATGTTTCGAATCATTGGAAATTTCTAAAACCCGAACTAATTTATCCTAATGACCTGACCGCTTAATTAATAGATCTAGTTATAGGTATTAAGGGGAGTTTGATTAATTACTCTTAGGTTAAGGAAAAATATCGATACTAAAAAATTGTTATTGTGAATTGTTCTATGTGTTCTGTTTCTGTATATTTAAGCATTTGCACAGATTTTGTTTGTGATGGGGTTTACAGTGAGCTTCATAGCTCATCCCCTTTTGATTTTTATCTTTTAGATAACCCACCAAATTAGGACGTGGACACGATATCCGGAGAGTCTCGACTCGATCTTATTTATTAAAATTTTTTTGAGTTATTGTTTGATATTTTAATATTATTCAAAAACTATATTATTTTATTTTGAACTGTGGCATGAGACTTAGGTTTTGGTTTTAATATCATGCATGTCTTTTAAATTGTTTCTTTTTAAAACGACGAAATATGGATTATAATCAAATATACATGGAATACAGATTTTATTAAAACTATGAGAAAATCACTTTTCTCTTGCTAAGTTTATAAATAAATTTTGGAAGAATAAATAAATTAGCGTAGGTTTCAAAAATAGCCACCGTTACAAGAAAAAAAAAGTTAAAATTAATTGGGTTTCGTTAACTCATGTGGTTTCTGAAAATAGGTTTTCTATTAACATTAACAAATGTTTTAAATTAACTGTTTTAAAAAACCCCCCAAACGTTACTAGACCATTTCAGTAGCCGATTTAATATCCCGAATTCGGGTCTGATGTCTAGGTCAAACTAAAGAGGTTACAAAATATGTCAATTGAGTCTTTAAAATATCAACATTGTATCAAATAGGTTTTCCATTAGCATAGTAGTTAATCTAAGTGTTAAATGTCAATTAGGTTGTGGATTAAACTGTAAACTAATGTATATCTACCATATGAAAATTTTGGACTTGACATATTAAAAAATAGTATAAACAAAAATTTCAATATGCAGTAGATATATATTTTTATAATTTGATCTACATATTTTAAATACACTTCATCTCAAATTTGAGTTGGCATCTAACGCCTAATATAATTGTTTAACTAATGAAATGACTTAATTGATATAATACCAATACTTTAAAGATTAAATTAAGATATTTTAAAAATTGAAGATGAATTTTAAATATGTGTACTTTGAGAACATTATGCCATAAGTAGTCACTCGTAAAGTATAATAATAGTAAACAAGTTACGTTGCTTAGTCCTTGTTCAAACTTGACATGCTCTATTATAGAAATCAATGAAAAAATCAGTCTTCTGGTCTGAAGGAAATGCATGCACCGATTTAACTTCATTCAATTTTAAATTCTTTTATACATTTGGTTAAGACTTAAAAGGTACTTAAATATTGTTTATTATTTCAAAAAGGTTTCTTGCATTTAATATATTATTAAATAATTTTTTGTTGACTTAAAAAAAAATATTATTTTTATTAATTTTAAAAATACTTTATTTATTATATTTATATATGAAAAAAGTTTGATACTTAGAATTTTAAGAATATAACCTTTCTTTTGTAAATTTCATTTACCTTAAAATAAATTTTTGTTTCTAAGTTTCTAAATTCATCCATTTGAAAACAATTCTAAAATCCTAGGGTCAAATAAGTGACAAATTTTTTTATTTTAAAATGCTAATGAGTAAACAAATACATTTGATTGCTAAGGATTAAAAGCAACATGACAAACATTTTTTTAAAGTAAATTTTACATCAAAATAAGTCAGTATTTTAAGTACTTGAGAGTCGTATTATTCTTACTTTCCACTGATATTTCCTAAGAAATTAATATAAGATTACGGGTGCATGGATTGAGGTCATAAATTCTGTGAAGAGTATGTCAAAAGCAGAGAAAAGAATAAATATGGTTCATGCCCTCAAACATTTTGATCGAACTGCAAAAGTTTAAAATCAATTGAGGATATTTTTAACAGACATCAACTTTGAATAAAAAGAATCAAACAAAAGACAAATCCACATTGCTTTTAATCTATTTGTAATTCTCATGCACTTTGTTTTCTTGAATTTAAGTTCTCCTTTTTTGACTTAAAATATCACCACTATTTTTCTTACCTATAAATACATGCAACAATTGCACTCTTATCCTCACACCAAATCTGTGCCAAATTTCAAGAGCAAACCAAAAAAGGCTGCAAATTAAGCTTTTGATCAATCGAAATGGCTTCACAAGTTTCTCAGATGCCTTCTCCATCACCCCTTTCTTCCAGTAAGGATGAAATGCGTCCCAAAGCCGATTTTCAGCCTAGCATTTGGGGAGATTTCTTCCTCAATTGTCCCAACAAGGTATACATACATATGACAATATTGATATAATCTTAACATATTATTTGTTTAATTATTTAGTGATTCAATATGAAGAAATTTTTCATTATTTTGAGCAGAATATTGATGCTGGAACTGAAAAACGCCACCAACAATTGAAAGAAGAAGTGAGGAAGATGATTGTGGCACCAATGGCTAATTCAACCCAAAAGTTAGCCTTCATTGATTCAGTCCAAAGACTGGGTGTGAGTTACCATTTCACCAAGGAGATCGAAGATGAACTAGAGAATATCTACCATAACAACAATGATGCCGAGAACGACCTCTACACTACATCTCTTCGATTCCGACTACTCCGAGAGCATGGATACAATGTTTCATGCGGTAATTATTCGAACAACAACATAGTGTTTTTAAGTTTCTTGAGTATATAATAGCATGGGATGTTTGATAACGATATTTCATTTTGGGTAACATCTCAGACGTATTCAACAAGTTTAAAGATGAGCAAGGGAATTTCAAGTCATCCGTGACAAGCGATGTTCGAGGATTGTTGGAACTTTACCAAGCTTCCTATTTGAGGGTTCATGGGGAAGATATATTGGATGAAGCAATTTCTTTCACCACCAACCATTTAAGCCTTGCAGTAGCATCTTTGGACCATCCTTTATCCGAAGAGGTTTCTCATGCTTTGAAACAATCAATTCGAAGAGGCTTGCCAAGGGTTGAGGCAAGGCACTATCTTTCAGTATACCAAGATATTGAGTCCCATAATAAGGCTTTGTTGGAGTTTGCTAAGATCGACTTCAACATGTTACAATTTTTGCATAGGAAAGAGCTAAGTGAGATTTGTAGGTATGTTTTTGAATCTCTTTCAACCATTTTTTTACTTTTTCATCTTATTTATTTATTTATTTTTCAGTGGAAGGAGGGTTGAATTTATAGATGGCATCATTCTTAGTATAGGAGACGAGTTGCAAATGCTAACATTTGAATCTTATTAAATAGCAGAAGTTAAAAGTGACGGCATGAACCTTGGATTCATCTTTTTCACCTATATCATTTTACTTATATATATTTTAAAATTTGAGGTTGACAATTGACTTAAATCTAGCATGAATGTGAAACTAATTAAAACTTTGATTATTCATTGTGCTAATCGGGTTTTTTATAATATGATTCTTTTAGGTGGTGGAAGGATTTAGACTTTCAAAGAAAGTTGCCATATGCAAGAGATAGAGTGGTTGAAGGCTATTTTTGGATCTCGGGAGTGTACTTTGAGCCCCAATATTCACTTGGTAGAAAGATGTTGACAAAAGTGATAGCAATGGCATCTATTATAGATGATACATATGACTCATATGCAACATATGAAGAGCTCATTCCCTATACAAATGCAATTGAGAGGTTAGATTTCTTTAGTTGAAGTTAACATTCAATAATATATCTCATGGAATGATAAAATATAACATTGAAATTGGATTCAGGTGGGATATCAAATGCATACATGAACTTCCAGAATACATGAAACCAAGCTACAAGGCACTATTAGATGTTTATGAAGAAATGAAACAACTGGTAGCTGAGCATGGGAGACAATATCGTGTCGAATATGCGAAAAATGCGGTATGTACATCATTAAACATTTATTTTGTAAACAAGAGATAAGATATTAGCTAAATTATAGATTTGAATAAACAACTAACTTGAATAACAATATAGAATCATTTAAAAATTATTTTTGAATTTGAATTGATATTCGTAATAATTATTGGGATTTTGTTGCCTCAGATGATACGACTTGCTCAATCTTACCTTGTGGAAGCCAGATGGACTCTTCAAAACTACAAACCATCATTCGAGGAGTTTAAGGCAAATGCATTGCCAACTTGTGGTTATGCCATGCTTGCTATTACATCTTTCGTTGGCATGGGAGATATCGTAACACCAGAGACCTTTAAATGGGCAGCCAGTGATCCTAAGATCATTCAAGCTTCCACAATTATTTGTAGGTTTATGGATGATGTTGCTGAACACAAGGTATAATAATATATTTATATAATTACAAGAAACCGAACTCTTAACTAAATAATTGAGTGTCTTTGTAATGAAATCAAACGATGGTTTTTATCATGATCTGAAACAATTAAAGTTTAATGTTTATATATATATATATATAATATTTAGTCTTAAGTAGAAGAATAAGAAGGAAAAAAACTAGTTTCATTTAACGTTACTAGAGAGGAAGTATCGTCAAAAAAGGTATATAGTGATTGAATAATTTTGATTTTATTATGGTTGCAGTTCAAGCATAGGAGAGAAGACGATTGCTCAGCAATCGAGTGTTACATGGAAGAATATGGCGTAACAGCACAAGAGGCATATGATGTATTCAACAAGCATGTTGAGAGTGCTTGGAAGGATGTAAATCAAGAGTTTTTGAAACCAACAGAAATGCCAACAGAGGTTTTGAATCGTAGCCTAAACCTTGCAAGGGTGATGGATGTGCTTTACAGAGAAGGCGATGGCTATACATATGTTGGAAAAGCGGCTAAGGGTGGAATCACTTCATTGCTCATTGAACCAATTGCACTTTGAAATTATGTTAATTTTTCCTCTCCAAGCTTGTTTCTTAAGAAATAGTTATTAAGTTCTAATTAATAATGTTTTATAATATTCATATATTATAAAAGAAAAGTCCAAATCGATTGTCTTTGTACTTATTGCCTTATATTAATTCAATAAAGTTCTTTCCAAACTTTTCATTGTGAAAAATCTTCTATTTTATATATTATTTGATTATATATATATATATATGTGGTATAAAAGAATATGTAATATAAAAATAAGATGAGTTATACCGGAATTAAGATTAAAAAAAAAAATCTACTAAGCATTACCACCTAAAGTAAGTTTATTCAGATAAGTTTTGAATTCTTTATTTATTTAATTTGGTATATCATTAAGTTTGAAAAATAAAATATTTGAGAAATTATTTTATAAATCCTTCCTACTACATCATTTATGGTTTATTTCCAATTATTTAATGACATTTCAATAATTTTTTCTATATCATTGACAAAATTTTGGTAATTTTTTAACCTTGAACCATGACCCTAAATTCCAAATCTTAAAATCCTAAACCCTAAATATCAAATTATGAACCCAAACTCGAACATTAAACCCCAAACCTAAATCTTGAACCCTAAACCTCGAATTCTAAATTCTAAACCTTGAACAATTTCTGATTTGAGGTTCAAGGTTTGGATTCTGAGTTCGAAATAAAATAATTACCAAAATTATGGGTCAATGACATAAAAAAATTACTGAAATACCATTAAATAACTGAAAATGGACCATATATAATATGATTGAAAGGATCCATAAAAGAATTTCTCCAAAATATCGACTATTAATTTCCACTTAAAAGTCAACAAATTTATAACCAATCCCAAAAGATCAGTAGTGAATTTCAAACTTGTGTTACACAATATGTTGCATCACATGTAATAAATTTTGTAAAAGGATAAATGTATTTTTTAACGAAATTATCAAATTTAACCATTAGTAGATGATAAAAGTTTGTAATCAAATAAACTATATTATAATTTATGTTATACAACGTAGTATAATATATAAAAATATTGTAATGCTGTAATATATTTTGTAATGACTATTTTCACCAACCAATATATATTATTAAATTTGAAATAACGTAAATGTTGAGTTTCTAATATATAATATTATATAGGTACGTATGCATGAGTCAAGTACTGACGGCTACCAAAACAAAATGTTTTAAATCAAAGAAAAAAAATTGAATAAACTATATCATTAGTCACTAAATTATGAGCAAATTTTTATTTTGGTCACTTAATTAAAAAAAGTTATAAATTAATTACAATTGTTTTCTATATTTCCTTTTCTGGTCACTTGACCATTAAGTGACATTTTTTAGTTAGGATAATTGTAATTTTAGTCCTTGATTTTTATACTTTATGTCAATTTGACCCTGATGATGTAGTCGTAAACCAACTAAAAATCTGATTAAAGCAAGTGTACCTATAAATTAATAGTATAGTTACAGTGAGCAAAGATATCGTTCACACTATGACTAAAAGTACTGTAAATTAATGTCTTTCTATTATTTAACTGATTAATTCGAATGATTGATTGAAAAATAAAATTAATTAAACTAATTGCTAACGAACACGACAAAGAACAATTAAGGAAAATAAATGATTAACAACCAAGAAGCGACACAATACTCAGGAAAGAATTTACCTAGATTTCATTTGTCATTATCAATCTAAATTATACAATTTCTTCACTTAGTATCTTGATCCGTAGAAATCCCTAAATTATGCTAATATCTCTCTTCAAGACTAAGAGCAACTGACTCTAGGTTGATTAATTGAAATTTCTTTCTAATTAAAACCTGTATTATTGCATTAACTCAATCTATGGATCCCCCTATAAGATTTGACTCTAATCTAATAGATTTATGTCGCCATATTTCTAGGATTGCATGCAACACCACTCAATTATGCTAGATCTACTCTTAAATAAGGTCTATTCCTCCTCTGATTTAAGCTCATCAAACATGGATTAATAATCTAGAAATATCAAACCAAGAATTAAGCACACATAATTGAGAACAATATCTGTATAAACCCCCATGTTATAAAAACGGGAATATTTGAAAAGACGGGATATTTGGAAAAACGGGAGTCGCCACCAACCTTATTGGGTGTGATTGGATCATCTTATAAAATATTTTGGTCTACGAAACTATGATAAAACGGGTTCGGGAGTTGGTTACGTGCGAGGAAGGATTAGCACCCTCGCAACGCCCAAAATTAGTACCAAATTGAATAATTTTTCCTTAATGTCAAAAAGTTTGAAAGAATTTAGAAATAAGATCTCTTTTTAAATCGAAATAATTTGAGTTAAAAAGAATCAAGATTCTTTCGCTTCAAAAGAATATAAACATCACATCCAACATGATTGGACACGATATTCTTAAACTTTCGTAACCAAAATCATCTTCTGATTTTCAAAACTTATTTAGAAGGATATTTTAGGCATTTAGACAAACGGGAAATCGCAACCCAGCATGTTAGGGCACTACTTCCCGAATCCCTAACTACCAAATAATATTGCCTTATTTTTAAAATTCTTTTCGAATCGAATGAAATATAAAAGTTCTTTAAAGTGATGATGCATTTAACATATTACCAAGGATCAATATTAAATAAATTAACCTACATGATACCTATTTTAACATATCATGCAAATATATATAAAAAAATGATAAATAATGGCATAAATTACCTAATATATGTTAACATTTCATACAAATATAATTATAGCAAACAATGTATATAACAATATGAATTATATGATAAATATAACAATATTTCATATAACATAAATAATCAATTTTTGCAAATACGATGAACAATAAAAAATATAACAAATATTTGGGCAATAACATTAGTACACTAAAACAATATAAAAAGATACAAACAATGAATAAAAAGATAAGAAAACAAATACAAATTAAAAAATAGATGGAGTATAAAATATTTAACAACGTATAAACGATAAAGGAGAAATTTTTAGACATGATTAATAAAATACACTTCATAATACAATAATTTAATATACTTATTTTTTAAAGAAATATGTTAAATAGGTGCAAAATTTTGTGAAAGTTTAAATGTTCGATGTTAAATATTTGGTAACAATAATTTACAGACTTTTAATTACTATATATTAATAATAAATAATAAAATATTATGTAATGGAGTAAAATAATATAAGGGTTAATATATATAAAAAATTTATAAATAGAATATATAATAATAATATGATAAATAATATAAAAAATACTTTTATATATAACTAAAAAAATAAATAAATTATATATAAAAAGGATTAAAATTGAATTCAATTAAAAAAATCCGGGATTAATTATAAATAAATAGAAAAAGTTGGGCTTAATTGAAACACGTGCTAAAAAATGAGGGACTCACTGGGTAATTAACCCTAATCCTAGAAAAACGACGTCGTTCCCAGAGTAGGCTTTAATAGCCTTTAGGACTAGATTGAATTAATTGTAAAATAGTGGGGTCAATTTTAAATAAAAATAAAATGTAATTGTAAATTTAAAAAATATGAAAGGATCGATTGAATAATTTGCCCTTTTAATAAAAACACGCGGATCTCATCCGGGTTTCGGGTCAACACGTTGATCTCGGACCTATACTGATGCCGCTTTTTGGTACTTATCAGATTAAGTAAAACGACACCGTTTTGATTACACTATTTAAGCCAGTTTTATAGCCTGAAATTCATTTTAGAAGCTTTTTTTTTTTTTTTAAATTTGAAATTCTCTGAAATGAGAGAGAAGAGGGTAGTCCGAGCTCCGGTCTCCGACTACTGAGCAGCACTTGCACACGCGCCAAACGTGCCGCCGTACGCGGTGGTCTGAGGGTTAAAAACCTTCGTCCTTTTAAGTGAAACACAGGTAACCTCTCCTTCTTTTTAAACATCAACAGTTTTTTTGCAAAAATGATTCGTATACGCTACGACGAAAAATAAAGAACAAAGTGTAAAATTAAATCACCTTTAAGAAACTGCTTGTATCTCTCTGAATATATCCGTATATCTATTTTTTATTTCTTTTTCAAAAATCCCGGTCCTTATTACAGTGAAATCATTTGGCTTTTATAGCATCTGTTTACAAGTGTGTATATTCTCTGCTCGATTCTTGCCATGTTTGCTGTGCCTTTCTTTCTCTTTTTGCAGGTGATGGCGAGAAAATAGGCGACGATCGTGCTGATGACGCAGACCTACCGGTGGCGAGATTAGCACGCCAATTACGGAGTAAGACAAGGCTGGAGTCACGGCGTGACAGTTGGGGTGCTTGCGGTGTGGAGTTTTTGGAAACCCTAGGGTTTCCAGATTCAGCTTAAGGATTGGGCCCTACTGGGCTTTGCTGATTTGGGTCAAGGGTGTAACGGGCTAGTGGGTAGTTTAGGCTAATTGGGTTCTGGGTTATCAGTTGGGTTACAAACGTAAATGTGTATAGGGTTAATGGATTTGGGCTAACCGAGTTTTGGACTGTAAATGGACTTTATTAATAAATTTTGTTTATTTATTTATTTATTTCACGGGCCAGGGTAAATTTGGGCTATTACAACTGCCCCTCTTTGCTTATTACTGTGTAACAGGAATAGAGCAAAGATTATAAAAGGACCAAATTTGCCCGGCCTGGCCAAGTCTCGAAATCTTGATCCTCATTTTCCTCGAAGGTATTCTGATAGCTTCAGGAATGTCAAATTGGCTATCTTTAACCTGCTTCCTGCAAACTCAGGAACGCCAAGCCGAAATCTTTGATCCACTCCTTGCCTAATACAGAGAGGCCAAAGCTGTCTTCTTCGATCTACTCTCTGTCAATACAGAGATGCCAGATGTGCTTTCTTCGATCTGCTCTCCAACAATACGGAGACGCCAAATCTGTTATCTTCGATCTATTCTCTGACAAATACAGAGACGCCAAATATGCTATATTCGATCTGCCCTCTAACAATACAGAGATGCCAAAACTGCTATCTTTGATCTGCTCTCTGACAATACAGAGATGCCAAATATGCTATCTTCGATCTGCCCTCTGACAATACAGAGATGCCAAATCTGCTATCTTTGATCTGCTCTCTGACAATACAGAGATGCCAAATTTGCTATCTTCGATCTGTTCTCTGACAATACAGAGATGCCAAATCTGCTATCTTTGATCTGCTATCTGACAATACAGAGATGCCAAATCTGCTATCTTCGATCTGCTCTCTGACAATACAGAGACGCTAAATTTGCTATCTTCGATCTGCTCTTTGACAATACAGAGACGCCAAATCTGCTATCTTTGATCTGCCCTCTGACAATACAGAGATGCCAAATCTGCTATCTTTGATCTGCTCTCTGACAATACAGAGATGTCAAATCTGCTATCTTCGATCTGCTCTCTAACAATACAGAGATGTCAAATATGCTATCTTTGATCTGCTCTCTGGCCATACAGAGACGTCAAATCCATTATCCTCAATCTACATTATCCCCAAGGGATATAACCTATAGAATGCGTATGTACTTATGCCTAATAATTTGGGTGCCATGATCGAAATGAGTCAAATGTCCTTAAATAGACATATTATGATGTAAGATGTTATGAAAATGATTCCTATTTCGGATGTCTTTACTCATTCGTCCATCAAAATTCCACCTCAAAATATCAATCAAACTCTGCTCCTATGTTTTGAATTAGATTGGTCCTATTGTACCATTTTCCCGGAAACGATCCTATCCTAAGATCGAATCATTTAAATTGTCCAAACATTCTTTGGATTGAAGAAATTTCCCCGAATACCTCCGACCCTTACTCATGGGAATTCTCTAAACAATTGTTCTGTTTTAGTTTCTTGTATTTTCTAGTAATTCCCAGAGTAATATGCAAAACTTCATTTGTAAAAATATTTAGTTCATCAATCATTATTTCAATACAACACACTCTATAAGACAAATAATCTGATCTTGAGAATAGTTAAAAAAATCATCAGAACACAATAAGAAATTAATCTGAAAACATATCTTTGAGAAGAAAAAGAATCTAAAGATAGAAATCAGAACAAAAATTTGACGTCCAACATATCACAGCTTGGGCTTCTGTATACAAATCCCATGAAAACTATTTTTAGTTTTAACATGTGTTTAGAAGATCAAAAGTACTTTGTTGATATCCCAGTATGTAACACACTCTGCTTCTTGTTAAATCTAGTATAGCAAGGTCATTGCATGCCTCTCAAAATTTGAGCAGCCCTCTCTGGTTTTCAACTCAAAACCCCTTTAGTTCCAAAGTGCCCTTTGAGGGTTTTCACCTTGGCCTCTCCATTTTTTTTCTTTTTTATTTTCTTCTTTTGTCTTTTTGTAGAAGTCTCAAAGCACCCTTTGCGGGTTTTCACTTTGGATTCCTCTCCTTTTTAGAAAAAGTATTTCTTGACTGAGTCTGAATTAACTGGATTGGGTAAACTCTTCCCATCCATTTCTGTCAAAATCAGTGCACCACCAGAGAAAGCCTTCTTCACAACATATGGTCCTTCCCAATTCGGCATCCATTTTCCTCTGAAGTCTTTTTGTATAGGAAGAATATTTTTCAATACAAGATCCCCTTCGTGGAATTCTCTTGGACGAACTTTCTTGTCATAGGCTCGCATCATTCGCTTCTGATACATTTGACCATGATGAATAGCTTTTAACCTCTTTTCTTCGATCAAGTTCAATTGGTCATACCGCGATTGAACCCGTTCTGCTTCATCAAGCTTTATTTCTGACAAAATTCGAAGAGAAGGTATTTCTACTTCAATAGGTAATACTGCCTCCATCCCATAAACCAATGAGAAAGAGGTTGCCCCAGTAGAAGTTCTGATGGACGTTCGATAAGCTAAGAGTGCAAATGGTAACTTCTCATGCCAATCTCTGTAGGTTTTAGTCATTTTCCCCACTATTTTCTTGATGTTTTTGTTAGCAGCTTCCACTGCCCCATTCATCTTTGGGCGATATGGAGATGAATTATGATGCTTAATCTTGAATTGGCTGTAGATTTTCACAATCGTGCTGTTGTTCAAGTTCAATGCATTGTCTGATATGATCCTCTCAGGCATTCTATACCGACAAATGATCACTTTTCTCAAGAATTGACCAACTGCTGACTTGGTGACACTAGCATAAGAAGTTGCCTCTACCCATTTCGTGAAGTAGTCAATAACCACAAAAATGAAACGGTGCCCATTCGAAGCTTTTGGCGATATTGGCCTAATAACATCCATGCCCTACATGGAAAAGGGCCATGGGGAAGTCATAACATGTAAAGGTGAAAGTGGTACATGAATCTTGTCCTTGTATATCTGGCATTTATGACATTTTTTAGCATAGCTGATGCAATCTCCTTCCATAGTAGACCAATAGTATCCAAACCTCATGATTTGTCTTGCCATCGTAAAGCCATTAGCATGTGTACCGTAAACTCCTTCATGTACTTCTTCCAGGATTGGTCTAGCTTCTATAGCGTCAACGCATCTCAAAAGTACCTGATCTTTCCTTCTTTTATAAAGGACATCCCCATCTAGCACATATTCGCAGGCTAACCTTCTTAAAGTTCTTTTATCATTTTCAGTTGCCTTCTCAGGATATTCACGATTTCTCACATACCGTAATATATTTTGATACCAAGGATAATCATCCTTTTCCTCTTCTTCGATGTTACAGCAATGAGCTGGAACCTCAGATATGCTCATCTGAATTGGTTTCATATCCTCCTGTTTATTTGCTTTAATCATGGAAGCCAATGTCGCCAAAGCATCCGCCATTTGATTTTCATCCCGTGGGAGATAACTGAAAGTGACGCTATCAAACTCCTCAAGTAACTCTAAAACTACCTTTCGATAATTGATCAATTTGGGGTCCTTTGTCTTCCATTCACCCCTAAGCTGGTAAATTACCAATGCAGAGTCTCCATATACTTCCAAGGTTCTAATTTTCTGCTCTTTGGCCACCTGAATCCTCATGATGCATGCTTCATATTCGACCATATTGTTCGTACAATCAAAATCCAATTTACATGTAAATGGATAATGATCACCATTCGGGGATACCAAAATTGCCCCAATTTCATTTCCTACCGCGTTAGATACGTCGTCGAAATTCAGCTTCCAAGGATATTCTTCAACGACTGCCACATACATCAACTCCTCATTAGGGAAATCAAAGCTCAACCGCTCATAATCTTCTAGAGCTCTGCTAGCTAGAAATTCTGTTATCGCACTTCCTTTTATAGCCTTTTGACTCACATAGACTATATCAAATTCTGAGAGCAATACTTGCCACCTTGCCATTCTTTCATTTAGGGCTGTTGACTCCATCATGTACTTTAACGGATCAAGTTTTGAAATTAGCCAAGTCGTATGATATAGCATAAATTGCCTCAACCTTTGAGTTGTCCAAATCAAAGCACAACACAAATTTTCAATTGGCGAATACCTCATTTCACACTCAGTGAATTTCTTACTGAGGTAATATATCGCTTTCTCTTTTCTTCCTGACTCATCATGTTGACCAAGCACACATCCCATGGAATTACTAAACACCGACAAGTACAGAATTAATGGTCTATCCGGACTAGGTGGAGATAATACTGGAGCGTTTAACAAGTATTGCTTGACTTTGTCAAAGGCATTCTGGCATTCCTTATCCCAAGTACCTTGGTTGTGTTTTCTAAGGAGGCGAAATATAATATCACATTTCTCAGTTAATTGTGAAACAAACCGAGCAATATAATTCAACCTTCCAAGAAAACCCTGAACCTCCTTCTGAGTACGGGGTAGAGGCAAATCTCGTATGGCTCTAACTTTGTCTGAGTCACCTTTTATTCCCTTTTCGCTGACCACAAAGCCTAGTAATTTCCCCGACCTAGCTCTGAAAGTGCACTTTACCGAATTTAGTTTTAACTGAAACTTCCTTAATCTCAAGAACAGCTTTCTCAAAACTTCAATATGTTCCTTCTCAGTTCGAGATTTGGCGATCATATCATCGACATACACCTCCATTTCTTTGTGCATCATATCGTGGAATAAGGTCACCATAGCCCTTTGGTATGTTGCCCCTGCATTTTTCAACCCAAAGGGCATTACCTTGTAACAGAAGGTGCCCCACAATGTTGTAAAGGTGGTTTTATCCATGTCTTCAGGATGCATCTTTATCTGATTGTACCCCGAGAAACCATCCATAAAGGAGAACAACGAATATCCCGCTGTATTATCTACCAAAGTGTCAATGTGCGGTAAAGGAAAGTTGTCCTTTGGGCTAGCTTTGTTCAAATTTTTGTAATCTATGCATATTCGTACCTTCCCATCCTTCTTAGGAATAGGCACAATGTTAGCCACCCATTCTGAATACTTAACCTCTTGTAGGAATCTAGCATCAAACTGCTTTTTGACTTCCTCTTTTATCTTCAACACAATATCAGGCCTTATCTTTCGCAACTTTTGTTGAACTGGTTTGCAATCTTGTCTTATAGGAAGATGATGTACCACGATATCAGTATTCAATCCCGGCATATCCTGATATGACCATGAAAATATATCTTTGAATTCACGTAGCGGCTCAACAAGACCTTGTCTCGTTTCCTTAGCAATATGTGTGCCAATTTTCACCTCCTCCCCTTCCTCCAAGGCTACATTCTCTATATCCTCTTTCTCACGGGGTAGGGTTTGTTTCTCCTCTTATTTCATCATTCTCAACAGATCTAAAGACATATCATAATCCCTATCATCTTTAAAATCCTGAAGTTCTTCTAAACACATGTCTTGCTCAAAAAAGAATCTAGGATTTGTAGTATCAGTACTAATGTCATTGATATCTAGGGACCTGCGGGGTACGAAAGAACGTACAAAGAATAAATGAATTTTCAGAACGTTTTTTATATGTTATGAATGAAATGAAAGAATGTAAAGGTCAAAAGAATATTGAACAGTATAAAAGAATATTCACTTGAATTGATAACAAAAGTTACATTTTATTGAAATGTAAATATCTAAACATGAGCCTATTTTGCAAATGAAATCTTACTACTCCTAGGCTTTAGAGCAATAAGAGTGTTCTGAAAATTACTCTGAAGAATATTTAAAAACTACAAGAAGTTCCTCTGCAACCCAATTGTTCAAAGAGCTTCCCAGTTCGTAAGGGCGAATGTCCTCAAGGTTTCCTTGTCCAAATTCTTTATTATGCACAGCATTAATGTAAAAGCTTCATTTTTCAAGCAACCCTCTTCTAGGGTGAATTATCCCTCCTGATACAAAGGTTTGGGATATATGGGGGAATGTCATTGATTCCCACTCTACTTCTCTTCCACTTAAATGCGCCCTTCTCCTCTCTTGGCGCTTCTCTATTTCTCTCCTCCTTTGCTTTTGATCTGGCTTGTAACCCAAACCAAAACGGTCTCTCTTTTCCTTTAACCCTGGAATTCGAATCTCTCCTTGAAGATATCTTCCCAATCCTTTTCCTGGCAAGCCTCCTCTCTCCATTGTCATTTGCAAACCCATCCTTGTAGCTCTGGATATATTGGGTACAAGTACCTTATTCCTCTCTGAGATGAACGTTACGTTGACAAATTCTAATGAGCGGAAGAAGCATTCAATTCCTCCCCATTTGCTTCTGCATAGGGTGCACTACTGGTAACTGTCGCTATAATGTCCTCCTCCGCATTTGTAGTGACCAACCGCCCATCAACTACTAACTTTAATTTTTGGTGCAAAGATGAGGGCACTGCTCCTGCCGAGTGTATCCAAGGTCTTCCCAACAGGCAATTGTAAGAGGGCTTGATGTCCATCACTAAAAAGTCTACCTCATAGGTATTTGGCCCAATTATCAAAGGAATATCGATTCTTCCCATGACCTTACTTTCTATGCCATCAAATGCTCTCACTACATTATGGCATGTTTTCATATGAGAACTATCTATAGGCAATCTGTTCAATGTCGATAATGGCAAGACATTTAAAGCTGATCCATTATCAATAAGCACACTTGGCAGTGTATACCCCTTACAATGAGTGGTGATGTGTAAAGCTTTAGCTGATCCCATGCCACCAGGTGGGATTTCATCATCATTGAAATAGATGAAATTGTCAGCACTTATGTTACTAACCAATCGATCCAACTTGTTGACGGGTATATCATTAGTAACATAAGTCTCATTAAGCACATTCATTAATGCTTCCCGATGTGCCTCTGAACTTAGACGCAAAGCCAACAATGATATACGAGCTGGTTGTTTGCGCAATTATTCAACCATGCTGTACTCACTGTGCTTTAAGAATTTTAAAAATTCTCTGGCTTCTTCTTCCTTCACTGGCTCATTAACCAGTATCTCAGTCCCTTTTCCTTTGTCAAAAGCCTTTACTTTTGCAGGCTCAACTCTGACGCCTTCTGCATCGTAGTGTTTCCCACTACGTGTGTAAGAACCCTCACCTTGAGCTTCTTTAGAAGCACTAGCTATATCCTCCTTCTCCGGCATTGACACATGGCAGTTATAATTCCAGGGTACCCTCTTGTTATCCTTATAAAGAAAGGAAACAGGTTTATGAATGATGACTTTCGGTACCGTTGGTATTTCAACTTCATTATTTCTTTTCGGTACCGTTGGTATTTCAACTTCATTATTTCTTGGAAAAGAAATAATGATCTTTGGCCGGTTTTGATTCTTCGGTGCACCTTCTAATGTGCATATATGTCCCCCATTTGAGCTAGCTTCATAAAATTCTAACTCCTTATTATCCATAAAGCCTTGTACCAAGACTTTAAACTCTTCACATTCTTGGATCTTGTGTCTTTCTACAGCGTGGAACTCGCAATAGTCCCTCACTCCTCTATTCCCTTCGTTAAATATTATCATCCCTTTTTTCTCCATTTCTTCCCAAATCACTTTTATCGGCGTTCTCACCTCGGCCATGCCCTCTTTAATCCTTCTTGCACTAGTATTCCTAACTGCGTTTACCCTTTGATCACTATGATTTGACAATGGGTTCTCATTACTCGGGGTGTCATCAAACTTCACAACCCCCATCTTGATAAGTCTTTCCACTGCTTTTTTAAAGCCAATGGAATTTTCGATCGAATGCCCCGATATCCCTGTATGGTATTCACATTTGGCGTTTGCATCGTACCATTTAGGGTATGGAGGTTGCAGTGGCTTCAAATAAAAAGGAGCTATTGCATGCGCATTGAATAAACTTTGATAAAGCTCCCGATACGTTACTGGGATAGGCGTAAATGAAAATTTCTCAAAATTTTGTCTCGAACCAGATCCCTTCTTCTGAGAATCCTGTTGCCCGACTGTAGTTACTCTGGGCTGACTAACCGTAACCGCTTTACAATTACTCGTATTGTTCACCTCGTTATCTTTCCTTCTTAGGGCTGATCTTTTGGCAGTTTCTCCTTCTATCTTACCACCCCTTATAGCATTCTCAATCATTTCTCCTGCCATAACTATATTAGCAAAACTCTTGGTGGTACTTCCAATCATGTGAGTAATGAATGGGGCTTTCAAAGTGTTAATGAACAGCATAGTAGTTTCTTTCTCCAAGAGCGGTGGTTGAACGTGCATGGCAATCTCCCTACACCTCTGGGCATATTGCCTAAAACTTTCATTAGACTTCTTTTCCATGTTTTGCAAGGTAATTCTATCAGGATTCATGTCAGTCACATGATTATATCGCTGCATAAAGGCTTGCGCTAAGTCTCTCCAAGAACTGATCCTTGCACAACTTAATTGATTATACCACCTAGCCGCTGCTCCAACCAAACTGTCTTGAAAACAATGGATCAATAATTGATCATTGTTTACATAGCCAGTCATCCGTCTACAAAACATAGTGATATGGGTCTCAGGGCAAGTAGTCCCATTGTACTTCTTAAACTCTGGCATCTTGAACTTATGGGGAAGCACCAAATCTGGGACCAAACTCAAGTCTTTGGCATCGATTCCCTGATGATTATTAGCATTTTCTAATGCTTTAAACTTCTCTTCTAACCATTTACAATGTTCCTCTAATTGTCTTGATGATTCGAGCCTTATCTCTTCCCTCTCAGCTACATCTAAATCAGGGATGACTGGATTGGTAGGGTTATCTCCTATGTTAAACCCCAAGCCAGTTTGAAAGTTCATGGGTATCCTGACATTCGCTTGCCCCTGTTGAGGCCTTATCGTGATGGACGGCCTTTGAAGATATGCTTCAGATTGAGTTTGCACATGGGGTGGAGTAAAACCAGGAGGATGATCCTCATTATCTCCTTCAGTGATGGTCATAGATGCCTTTCCTTTATCCGTCGCCCCCTTCAGCAGTTGAGCCATCTCAGTCATCATATTCCTTTGAGCCTCCAACATTTGATCCTTCATCTCTTGTTAGATTTTTGCCAATTGCTCCTGCAACTGTTCTTGCATTTCTTTCTGAATCTACTCAAGTCTTTGATCCATATTATTTGACTTAGCGCGTGTACCGTAAGGATGTGTTGCTTCCAGATTTTCTTTCTCTTACTCTCTCTCTTCCTAATAATTTTAACTAATTAGGGTCTTTCTATAAACTTGAATGCATATGATGTGATGAGTTACAAATACATGAATGTTAAAAGATATCGATTCCGATTCAGTTCTTTTTAGAAAACATTATTTAAGAGACAAAAATCTTTACACAAAACGGATTACAAATACGCCTTCGCCCTCAGGTCCAGAGTTTTAATCCTATCTAACAATGAAGCTAACTCTAAACCTCTATCTGTCACTAACTCATACTTTGTACTTAATACATTAGCTTGTGCTGCTAGGTCTTGTAAATGATCAGCAACCTCTCGAATCTAGACTATGGCTTCTCCCATGAGATAATCTCTATCTCCAACTTGATTCTAAAGATGGTGAAGTTTTTCCTTCTAGTGTCCTTCTCTTGCCTCGAGCTGCTCTATCCATAGTTCACAGTTCTACAATGGTGCTTCCAACCTTCCAATATTGTGCTTCATTTCTTCGATCTTGTTCAGACTTGCTTTCAACTCAACCGCAAAATTATGACTTCGATGATGATAAAGAGATCGTCCAAGCTCTATCACCTTAGCTTTTAGTCTTTGGTTCTCCTTCTCTAAAGCCTGATTCTACGCTTGTATCTCCTAGAACTTCTTCTCCCAATACTCAACTTTGGCTCTTTTTTCTTGAACCTCTTGTTGCCATTGCTCTGAATATTTCTCTAATCCAGCTCTCTTCAATGATAGCTGTGTCTTCTTATACTGTGTCTTCAGGTCATCTCGGTCTTCCTCAATCTTCCTCTTTTCTTTCCTTACTTTTTCAACCTCGATTTTCTGAACGTTGATGTCCAAGCTTAAGTACATTTTTTCCTCCTCGAGCCTTTCTATCTTTCTTCCAAGCTCTAGATTTTTCCTTTCAAACTCTTACTTTATGACCTCTAACTGTGATGGAATCACTCGTAAATTCTCCTCCATCGATCGAGCAGCCTTCAAACTCGGTCTAGGGATGTTATCATTAACCTTTTTACTAAACCACCCTTTGTATTCAAAAGTTATCGTCGGTCCTTTAGTCAGAATCTTCACACAACAAACCTTCTTCCAAACCTCAGAAATTTCTCGCATCTTCTTCTTATAATGATCCCCTTTATATGAAAAGTCACTCTGAGCTAGCCCTTGTATTGCCAGTATAAACTGCTCCGCCTTGTATTGCCTTAGGACAAGTAATAGTGTATAACTGACAACTCTCTAAATTCTGGGAAGAGGTACCCAATCAAAGCTTCTGCACCGATAAAGAATTTCGCTAGGGGTCATCTAAGGGGCTCTCCACATAACATCTTCTTCTCGGAGGTTCTGAAGTATTTCTATCCACCTTTCCTCTGTAATGTCATCCCTCCTCGACGTAGCTGCTGCTTCTTTTAGCGGAGAGTAGTCTTTGAAGAGCACTCAGCAAGGAACCTTATCAACCTTCCAAAAATGACTGTGGAACCAAACTAACAACAACTGTGCACATCCAATGAACCTTCCTTCCCCAACTCTTTGACATGCATTCAAGGATCTAAATGTCTCAGCTAGGATTGCAGGCACAGGTGTATTTTGCTTACCTAGTTGATCGAATAAATCTGTGACTGCCTCATCTATATGTCCTATAGCTTTTGGGAAAATCACCAAACCACAGATACTTAAGGCCAAGACATCGACCCTCCTCTTCGCATCTGGGTGTGCCAATATTAGATCCCTCAAACTTGCCCAAGGAATGCATTTACCATCACCCTTTTGTTGGATTCGAGCTGCGGCACTGTTCACTCATCCCTGTGATCATCATCAATTTCTTTATGAAAGTCAGAAGATTAATAGCCCTGACATAAGCTTTGTTACCTTGAATTTTCGGACAACGAAGCAAAGTTGTATACTCCTCCAAAGTAGGCACTAAGTCTACCTCTCCAAATGTAAAACAACTATAAGCAGGGTTCCAAAACTGTACCATAGCTCGAAATAGGTGCTTATCCACCTTGATGTCTAGCAAATAGGGAATATCTCCATAATTCTGATAAAAAAGCTACTTAGCCTCGTCATCCCATTGGGCCCAAATATTTCTCAACTCCTGAAACTCATTCTGTGTTGAATTGATACGAATGAAGTCCTATAACTCTGATGTATACCCTTCGGTGACACTATCTCCTTTCTCTAACTGGGTTTTCTCTAACCAGGTACAGACAGAGGCATTGTCTTGCACTTTATCAAGATATTCGTTCCTCATTACAAAACTTTCTAATTTAGAAATCGAACCGTGAATCGACACCTTTAAATGCTGAATGACATGCAATGATAACAAGATAAAATCAGTTAGTATCATATATAAATATATAGTAAACAAGTACCTATAAGGGTAATTTACTAGAGGTTATCACTATACTCCCTAGGGTAAGTACTTAAAGTTCACTACAAGCGTGCGTTTTAGTTCTAAAGTAAGGGTACCTGAACCAGTAGATTCATCGGTCCTCACCCATTATAGGCTCATATAGACCAAGTTCAATTCAGAGGGACACATTTCCCTATGGCCATGTGGAGACGAAAATCTCACGAAAACATAGGTACAGTATCCCGGAAGCAATCCACTAGCTCATACGGAGGTGAAAACCTCACGAAAGCGTAGCTTCTCACTCCCACTTAGGGGTACGACCACAACGGTCATGCAAATGCAATGTACGGCAACAGGATAACAAACATATGCAGCAAACACATGTAAAAAGGATCAATTTTTAAAATTTTCAAATCTTCCGACATTAAGACAGAAAATAATCAATTTCTTGGCTTGACTCTCTTATTGTCCCCAGCGGAGTCGCCAAGCTGTATAAACCCCCATGTTATAAAAACGGGAATATTTGAAAAGACGGGATATTTGAAAAACCAAGAGTCGCCACCAACCTTTTTTGGTGTGATTGGATCACCTTATAAAATATTTTGGTCTACGAAACTATGATAAAACGGGTTCGGGAGTCGAGTATGTGCGAGGAAGGATTAGCACCCTCGCAACGCCCAAAATTGGTACCAAATTGAATAATTTTGCCTTAATGTCAAAAAGTTTGAAAGAATTTAGAAATAAGATCTCTTTTTAAACCTTAATAATTTGAGTTAAAAAGAATCAAGATTCCTTCGCTTCAAAAGAATATAAACATCACATCCAACATGATTGGACACGATATTCTTAAACTTTCGTAACCAAAATCATCTTGTGATTTTCAAAACTTATTTAGAAGGATATTTTAGGCATTTAGACAAACGGGAAATCGCAACCCAGCATGTTAGGGCACTACTTCCCGAATCCCTAACTACCAAATAATATTGCCTTATTTTTAAAATTCTTTTCGAATCGAATGAAATATAAAAGTTCTTTAAAGTGATGATGCATTTAACATATTACCAAGGATCAATATTAAATAAATTAACCTACATGATACCTATTTTAACATATCATGCAAATATATATAAAAAAATGATAAATAATGGCATAAATTACCTAATATATGTTAACATTTCATACAAATATAATCATAGAAAACAATGTATATAACAATATGAATTATATGATAAATATAACAATATTTCATATAACATAAATAATCAATTTTTGCAAATATGATGAACAATAAAAAATATAACAAATATTTGGGCAATAACATTAGTACACTAAAACAATATAAAAAGATACAAACAATGAATAAAAAGATAAGAAAACAAATACAAATTAAAAAATAGATGGAGTATAAAATATTTAACAACGTATAAACGATAAAGGAGAAATTTTTAGACATGATTAATAAAATACACTTCATAATACAATAATTTAATATACTTATTTTTTCAAGAACTATGTTAAATAGGTGCAAAATTTTGTGAAAGTTTAAATGTTCGATGTTAAATATTTGGTAACAATAATTTACAGACTTTTAATTACTATATATTAATAATAAATAATAAAATATTATGTAATGGAGTAAAATAATATAAGGGTTAATATATATAAAAAATTTATAATAAAATTTATAAATAGAATATATAATAATAATATGATAAATAATATAAAAAAATACTTTTATATATAACTAAAAAAATAAATAAATTATATATAAAAAGGATTAAAATTGAATTCAATTAAAAAAATCCGGGATTAATTATAAATAAATAGAAGAAGTTGGGCTTAATTGAAACACGTGCTAAAAACTGAGGGACTCACTGGGTAATTAACCCTAGTCCTAGAAAAACGACGTCGTTCCCAGAATAGGCTTTAATAGCCTTTAGGACTAGATTGAATTAATTGTAAAACAGTGGGGTCAATTTTAAATAAAAATAAAATGTAATTGTAAATTTAAAAAATATGAAAGGATCGATTGAATAATTTTCCCTTTTAATAAAAACACGCAGATCTCATCCGGGTTTCGAGTCAACACGCGGATCCTGGACCTATACGGTGCCGTTTTGGTACTTATCAGATTAAGTAAAACGAAACCGTTTTGATTACACTATTTAAGCCAGTTTTATAGCCTGAAAATCATTTTAGAAGCTTTTTTTTATTTTAAATTTGAAATTCTCTGAAATGAGAGAGAAGAGGGTAGTCCGAGCTCCGGTCTCCGACTACTGAGCAGCACTTGCACACGCGCCACACGCGCCGCCGTACGCGGTGATCTGAGGGTTAAAAACCTTCGTCCTTTTAAGCGAAACACAGGTAACCTCTCCTTCTTTTTAAACATCAACAGTTTTTTTGCAAAAATGATTCGTATACGCGACGAAAAATAAAGAACAAAGTATAAAATTAAATCACCTTTAAGAAACTGCTTGTATCTCTCTGAATATATCCGTATATCTATTTTTTATTTCTTTTTCAAAAATCCCGGTCCTTATTACAGTGAAATCATTTGGCTTTTATAGCATCTGTTTACAAGTTTGTATATTCTCTGCTCGATTCTTGCCATGTTTGCTGTGCCTTTCTTTCTCTTTTTGCAGGTGATGGCGAGAAAATAGGCGACGATCATGCTGATGATGTAGATCTACCGGTGGCGAGATTAGCACGCCAATTACGGAGTAAGACAAGGCTGGAGTCACGGCGTGACGATTGGGGTGCTTGCGGTGTGGAGTTTCTGGAAACCCTAGGGTTTCCAGATTCAGCTTAAGGATTGGGCCTTACTGGGCTTTGCTGATTTGGGTCAAGGGTGTAACGGGCTAGTGGGTAGTTTAGGCTAATTGGGTTCTGGGTTATCAGTTGGGTTACAAACGTAAATGGGTATAGGGTTAATGGATTTGGGCTAACCGAGTTTTGGACTGTAAATGGACTTTATTAATAAATTTTGTTTATTTATTTATTTATTTCACGGGCCAGGGTAAATTTGGGCTATTACAAGATCCAAGTATTTATTGTGTAAAAATAGAAATCAAATAACATAATCTATCCTAGGGTTTATCTCCCTAGGTATTTGGAAAATTAGTTCATGATAACAAATAAAAACATCCCAAAGATAATATAACTACAAGAAATAAAGAAACTATTAATAAACTTCAAAGAAATCAAAATAAGGTCTTCAATCTAATTTTCCTTCCTATTTTACTAAAGCATTTACCTCTAAAATGAATATGGACAAATAATTTTTAAATTCATTTGAACCAGATACATTCTTGAGATAAACTTCGAATATCATAAAGTTATTAAAAATAAAAAATTATTAAGATTGTAAAAATATTTAAAAATATAAATAATTAAATAATTACTAAAAAAATCTAAAATTATATATATATTTTTAAAAGACATAGAATTTATAGGCTCAGAATGAACCTGGACAAATTATTATTCAGATACATTTGAACCTGGATAATTTTTTTTTTTTCTCTAGAGTCATTTTGGATGTAAATTTCGAATGTTGTAAAAATTGTTTAAAAAATAATTAAAAATGATAAGTAATTATGAATAATTATTAAAAATATAATATATATTACTTTTTATTTTTTAAATGATATGTGATAATATAATATCGTGAACATGATACTAAGAAAAAGATGGAAGTATGATATTACATTAATACGTGACAAAATATTCTAAATATTTAATTATCTTCATATGTATGTTCTTGTTAATGTATAAAACATTACACAAGTATCAATTTTTTTTATAATCTTCTATACTGTTAATAAATATTTATATTTTTTACCATTTAAAAAAATAGTTTTCTAAATATTTGTTTTGAAAATATTTATATTTACATTGGGAATGAACCTGGACACAATTTTGTCTAGATTCACTTTTAACGTGTAAAATAATAATTTCTTTATAATTTTTAGGATTTTTATATTTTTAAAACTTAGATTATTTTTATAATTATCTTTAATTATTTATATTTTTATCATTTTAATAATATTTATAATTTTTTAATAATTTTTACTATATTTCAAATTTATGCCTGAATGAACTTGGACAAATTTTGTCCAGGTTTAAATTTATCTAGACAACTATTTATTTAGGTTTATTCTGGATGTATTGAGAATTTTAATAATTAAAATTAAGACTAAAATTTTTATAAATTCAAATAATAAAAATCAAAATATTTATTTAATAATTAAATAAATAAGAAACAATTTGTGGTTGGTGTTCTAAATTGGAAAGAAGAAGAAGAAGAGAAAGGAAATACATATGCTATCAAAAGATTACATCAACATTTGTCCACTAGATAGACTATTGTGGCCATTAAATGACGTACCATAAAAAATAAAAAGAAGAGAACAAACAACTCAAAAACCGATATATATATATATATATATATATATATTATTTAAAGGTTGTATTCTTTTGACTTAAAGCTTAATTGAAGCTAAAACTAAAAATATTGCAATGATTTTAATAATGTTATTGATAAATATAATATTTTTAGGAAATATAGAATATTTTACTTTTAAATTTCATAAAGATAATATATATAACTCTTCAAGGATAATTTAGTTATCAATTACAGAGAAGTTTTTGCAATCAATAAATTGTTTTCACTAAATTTAAGAGAATAGAAGTATATTGAAAATTTTCATTCTATTAGAAATATTATTATTTACTAGGAGGAGACCTTTTATTTTTTTATATTTATGATTTTATTTTTTAAAAATAAAATTACAATTTGCAATTATAAGTAATATATCAGAAATTCTCTCACGTATATGTATTTGGAAACCACAAATTTAAAACATAAATGTGCATCTAAAATAGCGTATAATAGATAATGAAACTTATGGTTTGAAACTAACTAATAATAACACATGAAATATGAACATTATTAGAATAAGAAAATTAGATTAAATTGTTTATAATGTTGTTGTCATCAATCTTGAGTCCTTGTCAAGTTAACTTTTGATAGAAATCCATCTACACTATTATTTAAATTCTTGACTAAGTTGGTGTCCGACAACTTGGTTAGGAAATTATGAGAATGCCCTTTTTTAATTAAAATAAGTAATATTATTCGAGAGTATTTTAATCTTTTAACTTTAAAAAACAATATGGTAGGATTCGAAACCACATCAATTGCATTAATAAAACTTTTAATTTACCATTCAACTAAAACTTTATTTTAATATTATTATACACTTTAATTTTATTATGCACACTCTATTACCTTCATAAGTTGTATATCTATACTTACTATTATCTAAACTCCATACTGAGTTGGTGTCATTCTCAATTGGGTCACCAACTTGGTTAAAAATTACAAGAATGTCCTTCTATAATTAAAATAAGTAATATTATTTGAGGGTATTTTAGTTTTGTCACTTAAAAAAACCAATAAAATATGCATATGGTGGGATTTGAACATAGGCCAATTGCATTAGTAAAACATTTAATTTACCACTCAACTAAAACTTTATTTTAATATTTCTTATACATTTTAATTTACTACTAATTTAGAACACACGTGTGTTTAAAAATAACATACAGTAAACAATGAAAAGGTATGGTTTAAAACTAATCAATCATAATAACACATGAAATATGTTTGATGAGGAAATAAGAAAGATTTAGGTTAGATTATGAGTAAAATAGAATTTGACCACATAAATACATTAGGTAAATAATACTCAATGCACTACAATTATTTATCATGGTTTTTCATCAATGGTGAGTTTGTGTCAAGTTGACTTGTGACACCAACTTAATTAACAACATTATTAATATATATATATACAACTAATAGAGACAATAAATTGTGCGAATTAAAATAAAAATGTATAAAATATATTGAAATGACGCTTTGATTAAGTAGTAAATTTAAGGTTTTATTAACTCAATTGGTGCGAGTTTAAATCCCTCTACATGTATATTTTTATTGGTTCTTAATTAAAATGAAAAAATTAAAATGCCCTGAAATAGTATAGATGGGATATGTGAAAGTCTAAAAGAATAGCAACAATATGAAATCTTCTTTCCATATCAAAATTCCCTTTCATTATTGAATCCCATCGATTGATATTTGCTTGAAGCCATCGGTTCAGTTCCTTGTGGGTTTGGAACAAAGGTTAGATTTTTATCCAAAGTTGTGATGGGATTTTTTGTTCAAGTGTTGATAATACTCTAGAACAACATATTTTATGTGCTAATTGCATTATTATTTTGAGTATGATCCTACTAATTTGGATTACTTTGTGGTCTTTTATCTTTTAGGGTCTAAATTGGAGGCAAGAGGAAATTTAAAGGCAAAAAGTGTGAATTTGAAGATATAATGGGCCAACATGCAAAGAAAGGAAGAAGTAGTGCCAAAAATGCAAACATGGAAGACCCAAGGACTGAAATGCAAAAGAAGAGATTTTATAGTATAAGACTCTATTTTAATTTCAATTATATTAGGATAATTATTAAGGATTTTTATTTAGATTTAGTTTTAGGATTTATTTTCATTTATCTTTAATTTTCTTTATTTATTTGTATTTATCTTTTAGAATTTCATTAGGAATGGACTAGGTTTTCTAGTACTATAAATAGCGGAAGGAGTGACACATATTTGATATCTCTTTTTCCTATAAACACTCCCTCTCCCAAAAACTCTATCTTTTATTCTCTCCATATTTTCTTCAATAAAAATTCCATTCCTATTTTATTCATTTCTTTCCCAAAAATCATGAGCCACTAAACCAATCTAGCCGAAGGTTGTCACAATTCCCCAAAAAGGTTCATGAGGCTTAGAACCCGCGCTTAACCTTCTCAATAGGGTATTCATCGCTTCTCCGCATTAAGAGGCTGACGCTTCCGTCCATGTCCCTTAATAGGTGATCTTTTCAACTTGTGCAAGGAACGACCGCTTTATACGTTTTGGGAAGGTTACACAGTCGGTTCGTTGGCTTTCTACGTTAGAGGTTGATGAATCCAAGAGACAGAATGGTGTGGTATTCGCCGTTGGGAAGTGGTGATCTAGCAGAAGATAGTCCTACAGAAGCGATTACTAGCTAGAGTCAGGTTCCGCCAAATCTTAAGTCTAAATCCTTGGAGCTGGTGGTCGTAGGCGTCCTCTTCCACTATAACTGGCTTATCCTGCTCGATAAGGGTTACTTAAAAACCAAGGACTGAACTCAAGGCGGAACGAGACAACCGGAGGCTAGAATCTCGTCACATAAGAAACTTTCTCTTCCCCAAACTCTGTTTATTTTTATATTCCTTATTTTAATTTTTGCAATTTATTTAATTTCATAATTTCAATTCACTTTAAATTATGTTTTTATTTTTCCAGATCGAAATTCTTAATTCTGAATGCAGGTTTTTTTGGCCAAGAAACTGTCTAGGACTTCAAGAAACGAGCAATCATATAATCCGATCCCTAAGGATTCGACTCTACTTCCCCTTTACTGTTATTTTTATTATTTTACAGGGAATAGGATATTTTTGGTGCTCTCAACGACGCATCAAATTTTGGTGCCGTTGTCGGGAACCAGTAATGTACTAATCTTGTTTTTCGTTTCTTATGACCAGATCTGCTCCAGGAACTCTTGCGTTTGATTTGGAGATTGAAAAGACTACGAGAGCTAATCGTAAGGAAACAAAGCTAAGAAAGAAGCAGTCAATAGTGGTTGGGACTCAAAATAATCCACCACCAGAAATAAGAATCGACGACGAAGCAGAGTCTAGGGTTAACGAAAACTCTACTCAAAATTTTGAAGGCAAAAAAGTAGAAGTCGATTCCCCAGAAGAAGTGCTTAACGCTAGGGTTGACGGAAACCCTAATTTAGCACCTCAACCTATGGCTCAGATAATTCGGCAATTGGCCGAAGTGCCGGCAAAACAACCGCTACTATGCATTGCGTATCCTACTATGGATACTGATTTTGAATTAAAGTCAGGCTTGATCCAGCTACTACCAACTTTTCGGGGGTTACAGAACGAAAATCTCCACAAGCATTTGAAAGAATTCCATATGGTTTGCCTTAGTATGAAACCTCAGAGGGTAACTGATGATCAAATTAAACTGCGTACTTTCCCTTTTTCCTTAGCAGATTCTGCTAGGGAATGGTTATTTTATTTACCTCCGGATCTGTGACGACTTGGGCTGATCTGTCTCGTTTATTTCTCAACATGTTTTTTTCAGCGTCGCGTGCAGCCGAGTTAAGAAGAGAAATCGTGGAAATAAGGCAAAAAGACGTAGAGTCTCTGTATGACTATTGGGAGTGATTTAAAAAATTGTGTGCAAGTTGTCCATAACACGATATAACGGAACAGTCTTTGCTCTAGTACTTTTATGAAGGCCTGAAACCCATGGAAATGAATATGGTAAACAGTGCTACTGGAGGAGCATTGGTCAACATGACTCCACAACAAACAAGAGACTTAATCTCCACAATGGCTGCAAATTCTCAGCAATTTTGAGCCAATCCTGAACCCCCTAGAAGGGTTAATCAGCTAAGTAATTCAACCCTAGAGGATAAAGTTGACAGACTTACTAATATGATGAATTCTCTTATTGTAGAAAAAGAAAAAATAGCCCAATTATGCGAAATATGTACTACCCCTGAACATACAACTGATGCATGTCCCAGTTTGAATGATGATACTATGGCTCATTTAGATGCTGTGGGAATTTCCCTGGGCCACCACAAAGGCGATACGACCCTTACGCTAACACCTACAACCCAGGATGGAGGGATCACCCTAACTTAAGTTATGAGGCCAACCCGCGATATAACCAGCCATACTAGAATCGAGTTCCACAACAGCCACGAGATTCAGGTAATTCTCTAGAAACTTTGGTCAATAAATTAGCGGCTAACATGCTTGATTTCCAACAGAACACCGAAGCGTCTATAAGAGAATTGACCACATCAATTGAGAAGATGAGTTCTCAAGGGAAGCTGCTGTCACAAACAGAACCAAACCTGAGGCGAAACACAAATGCAGTAACGCTACAAAGTAGAAAGGTACTGGAACCAATTCCTACCAGGAATCTTGGCCAAGAAATCGCCCAGGAAAAACTCGAAAATGACGAATAGGACCAAGCGAAACCCCCACTGCCGAAAATCCAACCTCTATTCCCAGGACGATTAAATCAGTGTCAAAAAATTAAGGAAGACAAGGAGATCCTCGAAACATTCAGAAATGGTGATCTAGTAGAAGATAGTCCCACAGAAGCGATTATTGGCTAGAGTCAGGTTCTGCCAAATCTTAAGTCTAAATCCTTGGAGCTGGTGGTCATAGGCGTCCTCTTCCACTATAATTGGCTTATCCTACTCGAGAAGGGTTACTTAAAAGCCAAGGACTGAACCCAAGGTGGAAAGAGACAACCGGAGGCTGGAATCTCGTCACATAAGAAACTTTCTCTTCCCCAAACTCTATTTATTTTTATATTCTTTATTTTAATTTCTGCAATTTATTTAATTTCGCAATTTCAATCCACTTTAAATTATGTTTTTATTTTTCCAGGTCAAAATTCTTAATTCTGTTTTTTTATTTTTTAGGAACGCAGGTTTTCTTGGCCAAGAAATTGTCCAGGACTTCAAGAAATGAGCATTCGTACAATTCGGTCCCTGAGAATTCGACCCTACTTCCCCTTTACTGTTATTTTTACTATTATACAAGGAATAGGATATTTTTAGAGCTCTCAACGATGCATCAAGTGTTTTCTGTTTTCATTTTGAGTTTGATTTGAGAAGAAAATGTAAATATTGTATTTTTATGTTTTTCAAACCTAAAAATTAGTGCTTCGAAAAGCTTAGGGTTTCGAAACCAATAAAATTGTGTCTTTAAAACTAATAAAACTGTGTTGAGTTTGATATGAATATTGGGGTAGAGGACTAAAATGAATAAAATGGAAAAGATATGAATTACTTGAGTTATGATATGTGATATGGAGGTAGGATACAAATGTATTGGATGACATGAAATATATGTGGATTGATGATGAATTCGATTATAATTATGGTTGTGAATGAGAAATGATATGTGCATTGATTGTAAAATGAAATTGAACATTGATAGTATGCACTTCGTACGTCAGGAATGTGCTTTGTGTGCCAGTATGCACTATATTTGTCAGTTTTCCTTACTTTAGTTTATCTGATGATGCACTTCTATGCCAGTTTGTAACACCCCCGACTTGGCCTAGGAGTTTCAAGTAAGTTGAAGGCTTTTCCGATGAAGATGGTCGTTCACATGTCATTTTTTACGATGATTTTTACTACAATAACTCACTATCCTAGTTGTCCAATTTTGATAGCTTTTTACTACGATAAGCTATTATCCCGGTTGACCCGGTTTAGGATTAGTTTTCGTGTTGTTAGCAATATTAGTGCCAACATTGGTTTGCAACATGTGGAGAATTTGGTTTAGTTGGTTTTGCATTTGACGCACTATTGTGTGCAACAAATATATCCTTTCATCAAGTTTACTAACACTAATGGTCATAGGGGGTTATTGTTAAAGGTAGGCTTCCTCTTAAGGTCTTCGGGTCTATAGGGTTGTAGAGGTTGGTAAGGAGAGGCTAGTCTACGGTGGTTGAAGTTTCCCACACATTGGTTTCCTCCCCACCTAAGGTTAGGATGATCACACCACCCTAAGTTATAAGTATTTGAGTTCGAGTTACCACCCCTAATTCCCATATAGTTCCCCTCAACCTATTTTGATGATTTCCTTAAGTAACTTTTCATTTTTGCCCTCTACATGAGCTTCTATAAGATGGTATTTTTTAGGAATGAGGCATATTAGAGCTAATTTCGAGGTTGTTAAACCTCTTGAAGGTTTGTAGAAATTTGTCCTTGCCATTGACTGCATTCACATTCGGTGATTTAGCTATACATGTGAACCGCTCAATTGACCACATGTAGAAGTTCACTACCAAATGTTCAATGGGTTAGCAATCTTCAATGTAGGTTTTAGATATGAATGCCCTCACAGATGCTCCTTCTAAACTTGACCTCAAATTTCCGTCCAAACCATTATAGAAAGTCTGTAATTGCAACCAATGTTGTAGACCATGGTAATGTCACTTATCTAGTGTTACTTTGAACTGCTCGCTTGCCTCATACAACGATTCTACCTCCAATTTCCAGAAGTTCGCAATAATCATTCGCAACTTCTTCTTTTTGCTTAATGGGAAATATTTGGCAAGGAATTGGTTAGCTAGCTCATCCCACATCGCGATAGAATTTATAAGCTAAGAATCCAGCCACATAAAAGTGTCATCATACAAAGAGAAAGGGAATAACCAAAAATGTATAGCATAATTGGATACCTTGTTATACTTAAAAGTATCACAAAGGGGTAGAAAATACTGCAGGTGTTGTTGGGGTCCTCATTCATTGAGCCCCAGAATTGGAGGGTGCTTTGTATCATCTAAAGTTTGGCCGACTTGATCTCAAAATTGTTGGAATTAACGGTGGGTCAGTTGATACATCTAGCACAACATCCAAGTTTGGCATGATATAATCTTTCGATGTACGGTTCGCCATTTGTCTCGATCGGATAGGGGTTTCGTGTTTCTCTATGTTTATAAGGCCCAATGGTGGATATTCAAATAAAATATTGTCAATCAATGGATCAGTAATCAGTGGTTCTAATGATGGGTGACCCTCTCTCGAGGGTTGCCCTCATCTTGTGTTGGTTATTATCCTTTCTGAATCAAGATCAAATGAGATTAACTCGTTTTTGCTCTGAGTTATACATTGAGAAATACAACCACAAGAAACACAGGTAAGTCAAGAAATTAACTAAACAAAAACAGAAAGAAATACATATAGAAGTAAAGTGCCGTATTTATAAACCTAGATTTCAGCAATTATCTTCCAAGTAAAACATGAAAAAATCACAACAAATCAACCCATCACAAACACATCTCCTATGCAATGATGCCAACAACTTGATTGCGCCACAGCGTATGAATTCCTAGCAAAGAATTAGCACAAAATATAACAAATTAAAAGTAGCTTAACTGCAAGTGTGATAGGTCAATTGTAATATTTGTAAGTGTTACAATAGAACACCCAAGAGAGATCAAATTTAATTATGCTAAACTACCCTAAAGAGGACTAAATTGAATAATAATCAAAAGTATACAAATATCAATTCAGTGAGATAAAGTGGTCGATTGGTATCCATATTTTTAATTAATTCTTGGATTAGGGATCTAAATTGCTCAAACCCTTAATTGGTCCAATTTTACCTCTCGATTACCATTTTACCTAATTATACGATTTAGTTTGGTTTATCTCTTGACCTCACTAAGCTAAATCGGGACAATCAATTTGGTTCACAATAGGATCTCCTTTCAGTCTCACCTATCTAAATGTTCACCTAGAGGCGTCAGTTCTAAGTTTTTAAATCTATTCAATTTAATTTAATTTTTTTGATTTAGTATCTGACCCAAAAATTAACCATGCAATATTTCAATCAACCAACTACCATAAAACTTAATTCCTACTCATCATCACAAGACAAATACCAACCAATTTCATGCTAAAATGATTCGTCAAATAACCACAAAAAGACAAGTTTTTGAAATACTTAGTGACTCTTGAAGGATCCTTTAATGAAGATGATGATAACAAGAAAGATGATAAATCCACAACAAAAAAGGATATATATTTTTTGAAAACTTACAAGAATAAAATCTATTGAATGCTTTAAATAAAAGTTCAAAATGACAAGGTTGAATATTGTATCTACTTGGAGAAAAAATAAAACTACAGTAAAAGTAAATGACAAGTTGAATATTGTGTCATAGTTTAATGCATGAGGTAAATAATGTTCCTTGATAAAAGAAATCCGTGAAAAAATCAATTGAAAAAAAAGTCAAATCGGTTTAACTTTATATGCTTAAATTGACTTCATTTGATTTTAAATTTATCTTCATATATATATATAAATAGTTCAATCCTATTACTCCGTTGTACCCAAATAAATTCTTTATATATATATATATATATATATATATATATATATATATATAAGGTTAAAGATTTAAGATTTAAATTCTTATCTGGTTGAGTCTTAACTCAATTGATATGGGTATTATTGTCAATGCAAGAGGATATAAGTCTGAGTGTATTAAAACGCATTATTTTCCTATTTATAGGTTGGGGAGAAACTATAGGTTGTTTTAAGTATTATCTTAAAAAGAACAAATATGATCAAAACTTATAATAATATTATTCAAAAAATGAGAATTAAAATTCTTAAAGATTTTTTATTTATTATTTCGAAGAATTTCGTATTTAATTCACTACTAATACTTTTTATCTGTTTAGCAAAAAATATTTTGTTTATTAATTTTTTGAAAAATATTTTTATTATATTTATATATAAGAATATTTGGTACATCACTAAGGATGAAACATGCCATTTTGTAATTTTTATATACCTAAAATTAATATTAATTTTCATAGTTTTTAAATTGATCCCTTAAAAATTTTCTAAAATCCTAAACAGAGCAAAATTCCATTAAAAAAACCCAAAAGAGAGCGGGTCAAATAAGTAACAAATTTATTTATTTTAAAATGCTAATGAGTAAACAAAAAGAATTGATTATTGAGTACGATTAAAAGCAGCATGACAAACATTTTTTTATTAAGTAAAATTTTATATCTAAATAAGTTAGTCTTTTTAAATAATATAGAGTCATAGCAGTCTTACTTTACACTGTTATTTCCTAAGAAAATAATTTCGGTGATAAAAAAATTGGTCATAGAGACTGCTGGGGGATTGAGGACTTAAAATTCTGTCAAGAGTATGTCAAAAGCAAGGAAAAGATTTAATAGCACTCATGCCCTCAAACATTAGGCATCAATCATTTTCATCCTTACATTTCAATCAATGAAGAATAAACCAGAAGTATAAACTCAATTTTAACCTCTTCTATATACTGTACATAAGATAACATTAAATCAAGTACATTTTTTATTAACTACTGTAATTATTTCTTTTTAAACACATTTCATATCAAAGTAATAGTTAAGATTTAATTGATACATTACATAAGATATTATACATTTCTAAACATTTATCTACTAATATTTTACAGACATCAACTTTGAATGAAAAGAATCAAACAATAAACAAATCAACATTTCTTTTAATCTATTTCCAATTCTCATGCTATGGGTCCTACATTCACTTTGTTTTCCATATTTGTTTTCTTGCATTTAAGTTCTCCTTTTTTGACTTAAAAATCACCACTATTTCTTTTTACCTATAAATACATGCAACAATTGCACTCTTATCCTCACACAAGTTCTGTGCCAAATTTCAAGAGCAAACCAAAAAAAGGCTGCAAATTCAGCTTTTCAATATTTGCTTTTGATCAATCGAAATGGCTTCACAAGTTTCTCAAATGCCGCCTTCATCACCCCTTTCTTCCAATAAGGATGAAATGCGTCCCAAAGCCGATTTTCAGCCTAGCATTTGGGGAGATTTCTTCCTCAATTGTCCCGACAAGGTATACATACATATCACCATATTGGTATATAATCTTAACATATTATTTGTTTAATTATTTAGTGATTCAATATGAAGAAAACTTTCATTATTTTGAGCAGAATATTGATGCTGAAACTGAAAAAAGCCACCAACAATTGAAAGAAGAAGTGAGGAAGATGATTGTGGCACCAATGGCTAATTCAACCCAAAAGTTAGCCTTCATTGATTCAGTCCAAAGACTGGGTGTGAGTTACCATTTCACCAAGGAGATCGAAGATGAACTAGAGAACATTTACCATAACAACAATGATGCCGAGAACGATCTCTATACCACATCCCTTCGATTCCGACTACTCCGAGAGCATGGATTCAATATTTCATGCGGTAATTACTGGAACAACATGGTATTTTTAAGTTTCTTGAGTATATAATAGCATGGAATGTTTGATAACAATATTTCATTTTGGGTAATTTCATCTCAGAGGTATTCAACAAGTTTAAAGACGAGCAAGGGAATTTCAAGTCATCCGTGACAAGCGATGTTCGAGGATTGTTGGAACTTTACCAAGCTTCCTATTTGAGGGTTCATGGGGAAGATATATTGGATGAAGCAATTTCTTTCACCACCAACCATTTAAGCCTTGCAGTAGCATCTTTGGACCATCCTTTGTCCGAAGAGGTTTCTCATGCTTTGAAACAATCAATTCGAAGAGGCTTGCCAAGGGTTGAGGCAAGGCACTATCTTTCAGTATACCAAGATATTGAGTCCCATAATAAGGCTTTGTTGGAGTTTGCTAAGATCGATTTCAACATGTTACAATTTTTGCATAGGAAAGAGCTAAGTGAGATTTGTAGGTATGTTTTTAATCTCTTTCACCCATTTTTTTTCTTTTTCATATATTTTTTTAATTTTTTGGTGGAAGGGGGGTTGAATTTATAGGAGGCATCATTCGGAGACGAGTTGCAAATACTAATATTTGAATCTTATTAAATAGCAGAAGTTAAAAGTGATAGCATCAACCTTAGATTCATCTTTTTCACCTATTTCATTTTACTTACATATTTTTTAAAATTTGAGGTTAGCAATTGACTTAAGAATCTAACAATTTACTCATTGACAACATGAATGTGAAACTAATTAAAACTTTGAATAGTCATTGCGTTAATGGGGTTTTTTATAATATGATTTTTTAGGTGGTGGAAGGATTTAGACTTTCAAAGAAAGTTGCCATATGCAAGAGATAGAGTGGTTGAAGGTTACTTTTGGATCTCGGGAGTGTACTTTGAGCCCCAATATTCACTTGGTAGAAAGATGTTGACAAAAGTGATAGCAATGGCATCCATTGTAGATGATACATATGACTCATATGCAACATATGAAGAGCTCATTCCCTATACAAGTGCAATTGAGAGGTTAGATTTCTTTAATTTTTTTGGTAATAGGTTAGGTTTCTTTAGTTCAAGTGAACATTCAAGTATATATTACAAGGAATGATCAAATATAACGTTGAGGTTGGATTCAGGTGGGATATCAAATGCATAGATGAACTTCCTGAATACATGAAACCAAGCTACAAGGCACTATTAGATGTTTATGAAGAAATGGTACAATTGGTGGCTGAGCATGGGAGACAATATCGTGTCGAGTATGCGAAGAATGCGGTATATACATCTGCAAACATTTATTTTATATAAAAGAGATATGATCTTAGCTAAATTCTAGATTTGAATAAACAACTAACTTGAATAACAATATATAATCATTTAAATATTATTATTGAATTTTAATTGATATTAGTGATAATTGTTGGGATTTTGTTGCCTCAGATGATACGACTTGCTCAATCTTACCTTGTGGAGGCCAAATGGACTCTTCAAAACTACAAACCATCATTCGAGGAGTTTAAGGCTAATGCATTGCCAACTTGTGGTTATGCCATGCTTGCTATTACATCTTTCGTCGGCATGGGAGATATCGTAACACCAGAGACCTTTAAATGGGCAGCTAGTGACCCTAAGATCATTCAAGCTTCCACAATTATTTGTAGGTTTATGGATGATGTTGCTGAGCACAAGGTATAATAATATGTTTATATAATCACAAGAAACCGAACTCTTAACTCAACAATTGAATGTCTTTGTAACAAAATTAAATGATGGTTTTTATCATGATCTGAAACAATTAAAGTATAATGTTTACATATCAAATGTTTAGTATTAAATCGAAAAATAAGAAAATAAATCTAGTTTCATTTTAAACAAATATAGTTTAATAATATGATAGATTTTAGGGTATATAGTGATAGAATAATTTTGATTTTATTATGGTTCCAGTTCAAGCATAGGAGAGAAGACGATTGCTCAGCAATCGAGTGTTACATGGAAGAATATGGTGTAACAGCACAAGAGGCATATGATGTATTCAACAAGCATGTTGAGAGCGCGTGGAAGGATGTAAATCAAGAGTTTTTGAAACCAACTGAAATGCCAACAGAGGTTTTGAATCGTAGCCTAAACCTTGCAAGGGTGATGGATGTGCTTTACAGAGAAGGAGATGGCTATACATATGTTGGAAAAGCGGCTAAGGGTGGAATTACTTCATTGCTGATTGAACCAATCGCAGTTTGAAACTATATTAAAATTTCATCTTCAAGCTTTTTCCTTAAGGAATAAATATTAAATTTTAAGTAATAATGTTTTTATAATATTCTTACATATCATATAAAGAAAAAGTCCAAATTGATTGTATTTGTACTCGCTACCTTGTATTCATCCAATGAAGTTTTTTCTACCTTTTTTCTATCAAAGTCCTGCTCTATTTTCAAGGAAAACTTTCTTCTGTTTCATATTTTCTTTTCTTTTAATTGTTTATTTATTTAATGGCGTTCATGAATATATATAGTATGAGAATAGGAAGAGTAACAAATATCATAAATGGGATCAAAATAGGAAAAAGAATCCAGTAAAATTACCACTTAAGAGATAGGTTTTCATTTATTCAAATTTATAATTTACTAATATCAAATATGAAATGCCCACATTAATTAACACTCATCTAATTTGTAGCCTGTTGAAATCATTTTTGAAATCGACTTTTTTTTTTATTTTTTAAAGAATTAAAATGGAGTCGCCACCAATCACTTTTAGGAGATGTAATTAGATCACCTCGTAATTGGATCATTTTAATAAGAGGTTTGATTTACTAAAACAATATTTTTCGGTCTACAAAATCCAGAAAATGGGTTCGGGAGTTACGCACAAGGAAGGATTAGCACCCTCGTTACACCCAAAATTGGTACCTAATTGATTACTTGATGTCTTAGTATCGAGAATTGAAAATCTGAAGAGAATTTAAAATACAATCCCTTTTTGTATTAAGACATTACTTAATTAAACTAATTTTCGCGAAAAGGGCTTATTTTAGGTTAATCAAGAAAAAAGGATCATGTCTCGTAAGTTAAGACACAATGCCTTAAATCCTCGGAGACAAGAATAAATGCCATTTGTTTGTTACTCAAAGCTCGTCTTTTATTTTTGAAATAGATATTCAACTATTTTGGTTTTAGAAAGAAGCCATATTCCGTAAATTAGGAGCATGACTCTTCTAATTCCAAAAATAATGAACATTGCCTCAATTTAAAAATTATCTTTTTTTTATGCATCATGCAAAAATGAACGTAACATTTAAAGTGATGTGCACTTGACTTATTCGGGCATGATATAAAAATGGATAAATGTTTAAATATAATGTATGATATAGTTATAATGAAATAATATAAAATGGCTATGTGGGTAGAATGATAAATAATAAGTAAATAAATGAATACTATAATAATATTAATATTAATAATCATATTATAGTAATAATAAATAAGTCAAGTAACTTAAGATAAATAAAAAATTGGAAGATGCATGATTAAAAAGATAAATGGACATGACATGCAAGTGCCAAAAATAATAAAAAAAATAAAATAACAAGAACACACCAAAAAAAATAAAAATAAAATAATAATGACAATAATAAATAAAAAATGCACTAATAAAGAAGTAATGAATAAATAAATAAATAGATAATAATAATAATAATAACGGCATAAAAGATAAAAAGAAAATAAATAAATGCTCAATAAAAAGAAAATAAAAAACCAATTTTAAATATTAAAAAAAAGTGAAGGAATAATAAATAAGTAAATAAGTAAAATAAATAAATAACAGAATTCAAATAAATAAAGGACTTAATCGTAACTTAAATGAAATTAAAAGGATAAATTGAAATAAATAATAAATAATAAATGACTAAAATGTGACGTATGAAAAGGAGCAACGCCCAAATGGGTAATTAATCCAAGCCCTGGGACACGTGTCGTCCCCTAATGTCCATAGTGGTCTAGGGACTAAATTGCACAAAGAACAAAACAAAAGGGGTGAAAATAAAAGAAATTATAACTAGTAGGACGAAATTGAAAAATAGCAAAAAAGTGGAAGGGCCAAAGCAGCAATTAGACCCCTCATTTAAAAAATGTGCAGATCCTAAGGAGGTCAGGTCGAGTCGACAGATCTTGTCCAAAACGACGCCATTTTAGGGTTTATGGAACCAGGCCAAAACGACGCCGTTTTAATGGCCTATTTAAGTGAAAAGTAAAAAAAAAAAATCATTTGTAGCTATTTTAAATAAAAAAACATTCTTCTTCCCTTCTTTTTTTCTCTCAAAGCCCCCCTGAGTCCGGCCACTAGGCCGCCGTGGCGGACCAGCTATCGGCAACTGCGACCGCCGTCTCCGGTGGCCGAAAAATTTCAAAAAACCACCTTTTTTGCCCTTTTTTTTAAAAAAAAAAAACCTTAGATTCAGATCCAAAGACAAACGCCTAAAACAAATAATAAAACAAAAAAAAAAAAACAGCTTTCGTCCTTTTGTACCACACCCTTTTGTGTCTTCGAAACCCAAATGACACCTTAATGGGTTTAGCAGCTTTCATGATCGGAGAAGAGCTCCGATACCAAGAGATAGGTAAATTTTTTATTTTATTTATTCACTTCGAAAAGAAAAAAAATAAAAAAATGAAAAAAAGGATAAATCACCTTTGAAAATTTTGTATTCTGTTTTTGTTGATTTTTTTTGTATTCAATTTCTCCGTAAAAAAATACATGCTGTTGTGGGGGCTTTTATAGCCGATTATACACTGTTATTTTCATTACTTTTCTACTGTTTTCATTTCTTATTTCTACGCCATTTCTGTCCTTAGGTATGTCCTTTTTCTCTCTTTGTTTGTAGGTGTCATTGGCCGATGGTGGTGAGAGGCACTCCCAAGGTGTTAGACCTCGGGCGACGTTCGTGTTGACATGGTGAAGGCATAGGAGCTGCAGTGGCTGGATGCTTAGGAATTAGGGTTTCTGTTTACTTTTTTTTGGAAACTTAATGTTATGGGCTTAGGGTTTTTTTTTATTTGGGCCATTTGGGCTTGTAATATTTCGGGCGCTATTTGTAAATGGACTTTTATTATTTGGTCTTGTATTCTGTTTGTTTATTTTTGGGTCTTAGGCCGAACAAAATTGGGCTTTCACGTAGCTAATTGTAAAGAATAAATAGTCTATTTCAATATAGTAGTTGTTTGAATGATATGATTGGAGAAGAATGTGAAATCAAATACTCAATTGAAAAAATCGTTTCATTTAATTTCCCACAAATAAATTAATTAACATAATGAAGAAAATAATTAATTTCCCGTTCAAACATTATATCCCCGACATTGACAAAACAATAAAAAGTAACCATAAATAATAAAAAGAAAAAAAGATAATAATTGTGAAAAATATTAACCCCCAAAAGGAAATAACTATATAGCAATAGAAAATATAATCTACTCTAATTTGTCGCTATAACTTTGGAGTGTGATCTTGTCGTGCTCTTCCTCTTTGCTGGCCTATCTACCACCATTGTTTCCACTTTCAGCGATGTTTTCTTCTTTAACATGACTTTATCTTTCGAGATTGCATACACTAAAGGTTTACCTTTCAAATAGACTTTCAGGTCTTGCCTCAACGAGCTCACCTAGCCAAGCATACCTTTGTCTATTCAAGCCTTTCCATTACTAGCCCACCCTTTAGAATTGACTCTTAAGCTCACCTTTTTAATCTTGTTAAGATCATGAAAAAGTTACACCAACAAAATACCTATCCGTCCAACATCTCCTGTTTAGGCATGCCAAAGACAACACATCACATCTTTATCGAAAAGAGAGCACTTCGCCAAAAAACATGTTCTCTGGAAAAGCCACTTTATAACCTCTTCCTCGACTTTCAAAGGAAAATTATTACACTTAAACACCTCACTGAGTCAACCAATTTTATCTAGAAGGGCTCGCCCATGAAAAGGCTTGCCAAATTCAAGATTGCAATTATCTCCTTACATATGCGACTGTCAAATCAAGTCCTAGTGCCGAGTCTCATTAGCGCCTACTCAAAGGTCCTTTCTACCACATCCTAGTAAGACCCTCAATAACTTTAGTTCAAACTCCATACACTACCACATGCCATTGCCTGACAGGGTTTTTTTGGCCTTACGACTGAGCCTGTGAGGTAGACCACCATCACAATAAGGTGTACACAAACCTCTATATACAGTTACCTCTTTCTCTAAAAAGAGGTAGATTTTTTTTCCATAATGGCCTCGTCTAATTTCATTCATAACTCTACATATCTCCAAACCTACTTACTTCCTCTAGTGGTTCTTAGTACATTGGTGTGAATTACACTTACTGTAAGCCCAATCTCTTTTAATGGCTCTCATCACTTTAGTATTAACATCCCTCGTTGCTTCCAGTTTTTAGTCATAAAAGACATTGTCTTCTTCCGCATTTGAGCTATTGTTATTTCCACCACCTCTTTCATCAAAGACACTTCAGAAGTTTAAATGCAAAATAAAGAAAAATGATCTTTTCTCTAGCTATACTTTTTCTAGAAATTAACAAATGATAATTTTCAATTAATACAACTCATATAAATAGTGTAACACCCCTAACCCAAATCTGTTGCTAGATCAGGGTTACGAAGCATTACCAGAGTTTACAAATTAATTATCAGACATTTTATTTCATCTACCATTCATATTAGAAACCAATCAAAATCATACATATTGTCCCTTAAACGAGCCCTCGAGCCCTAAATTACGCATTAGAAAAAAATAGGGACTAAGTCGAAGACTCAGAAAATTTTTCAGAAATATTTAAAATTTTCAACACTACAGGGGTCACATGGCCGTGTCACCTGACCATGTGTCACACATGGTTGAGACGTACACTCATGTTTCTGCCTGTGTGAATGAAAATAGGCCATTTGACAAGCTATATTTCTCACCCAATTCTATGTCATTCTACAATCAACATTACACATATCAACAAGCCATAATTAGACATCCAAAACAAGCCAAAATAAGTGGCTAACCCAACAAATTAGGTATAGGCCATCATTAAACAAAATACCTATACATGCCATTATAACCAAAATCAAAACATTCGAAAGTACCGATAAAATTGATGGATAGTGTGATACAACTCCGACAAGCTTCCAACCCAATCGAGCTTCTAATAATCTGAAAAGTAAAGGAAAACAAATACATAAACAACGAATGCTTAATAAGCTCGTATAAACTTTAATCATAATACTTCTTTTCAATTATGAAATTTAAACATATCAAGAATAATCCAATATTGATACCACAATACTCATGAAGTTATATTTAGCATCTCGTTAAGTGAATAAATATATAGTGTCACTTATACATATTATTCTAGCATAGTAGGATTTTAAACAACTTTAACTCTTCTAAATTTCTTTATTTTCATTTGCGTTTCTTTACTTTCCACATTCATTCCGTATACATAACACACCAGTCATAAGCATATCATCTTTTATTATTTCTTCATATATATATATATATATATCATCCAAGACAACTCCCGATAACTTACCATTCGAAGAAAGACATATGGATATGAGTACAATCATTTTCAGAAGCCCGGTGGCTAAACTGAAGCACATAAGTGCTAAATAAAAACCCGTAAGGGTTGAACGAAAGCTCATAAGAGCTGAACGGAAACTCATAAGGGTTAAATAGAAGCTCAAAAGAGCAACGAAAACCCATTAGGGTTGAACGGAAGCTCGTAAGAGCTGAACGAAACCCATAAGGGTTAAACAGAAGCTCAAAAGAGCTTAATGGAAACCCAATACGGTTAAACGGAAACTCATATGAGTTAATAGAAGCTTGTGAGAGCTAAACGAAAAGTAAACACAAAAGTTCAAAACAAATGCTGAACCTCAGTTTACTTGAGTAATTTACCGTCAATTCATCCTTTGCCACAGAACGATTGTACTCAATCTTGCGTTCCACTCGTTTTGAACATTCAATTCAATTTCATAATTTAACAATAATTTTATTTTCAAAAATAGATATGAATAAATAAATAATACCATTCATCAATTTAATAAATAAACATTAAAGTTTAACCATAAGAACTTACTTGAATTGCATTGAAATATTTACAGGAGTTCAAGGACTATTCCGCTATCTTTCCTTTTTCACGAGTATCTTTAGAATCTTGTTCTAAAATATAAAACTTCTTATTCATTAGCATATATTTCAGTTCCAATTCATTTCACAATTTATACCCTTCAATTTTTCAAATTTACACAATTACCCCAGCTTTTATAACTTTTACAATTTAGTCCCTCAGCTAGTTAATCTATCAAATCAATTAATTTTTTTCTCGATTAATAATTTATCCAAATATTCTAGGCTATCATACAGCCCTTGATAAAACTAAATCCTAATATTTTAACTATTTCCACAATTTGATACTAACATCAATATTTAACAAAATCACTTTAAATTATCATCGTACAACAAAATTAATGCCCTAAACCCACTTGATATTCATAATTTGTTTCAAGACATTAATTTAGACAATAAAAAAATTCATTTCATGCAATTTTGGGCATTTTTGACATTTTTACAACATTGCCCCTAAAATTTTACTTTTATTCAATTTAGTCCCTAAGTCTAAAACATGCAAATTAGCCATTTTTAATATAAACTCATGCTAGCTGAATATTCATATATATTTTTCTCCTCCTCTCCGTTCCACATCCTTAATGTATATAACATGCTTATAGGTAACATTATCTATAATTCCACTATTTACTTATATGTTCATTCAAAGCTGTCCGGTTGGGTCATAGTCACTAAATTATTTATATCTTGAGCTACAGAATTCTAAAGTAAGAACCACTTGATTTTTTTGAAACTAGGCTCAAATATATTTTTACTATAAAAATTTTAGAATTTATAATTTAGCCAATAACTACAGTAAAATCTTCAAATTTATCCCTGTTTTGCTGTTTGACAACTTCAACCTTTATTTACTGAAAATTAATTATCTCTTAGTATGAGGTTTGGATGATGTTTCTGTTTATTTTTCTTGAAAATAGACTTATTAATAATTTAAACATATAAATTTAAACCCCTAAGTATTTTTTTACAATTTTTGATGATTTTCCAAAGTCAAAACAAGGAACCCGAAATCATTCTGACATTGTCTTACAAAATTTATTATATCTCATAATTTACAATTCCATTGCTTACATCGCTTCTTCTATGAAAAGCTAGACTCAATAAAATTTAATTTTTTATTTTATTCGACCTCTAACCCGATTTACACAATGTTTGGTGATTTTTCAAAGTTGAACCATTGCTGCTGTCTAGAAACTATTTTAATGTTAATTTTACTCTTTCATAGTTCTTTGTATTAACATTCATTTAGACATACAAAATCATTATAACTTCTCTTATTTCAATTATAAATTTCACAAGTTTATAGTTTAATTCCTAATATCTTGAAAATTCATTATTTACTATAATTTCACTTTAACATCACTTTGTAACTAATTCACTAACACTTAACATTCCATTTAAACTTCCTAACACAATACTTTATTTCACACAAACTTTTTTACACTTTACAATTTAGTCCTTTTTTATAAAAAAATTTAATGTAACTTGAAATTTTCCCACACATTCACTTTTTATATCATCACACTTTCTTTGAATTCTCTTTTAAACATTCAATTTCAATTAACCTATTTTGTTTACTTTACAATTTATTCTCTTTTTCTACTACTTCAATATACCATTTTAATTTTCATACATAATATTAGCACATTCAAAATTAATTCAACTAATTTAGCATACTCTATATTTGATTAAAATTAAATAAAGTAAATTTCTTAAAGTACTTACCTTGTCTCTTTAATTTCCTCACTTTTTCTACCATTTTCTCCACTTTCACTTCCAATTTCTCTATTCCAAGATGATATTTTAACTCTCTAGTGTCTCTACTTCACTTCTTCTTTTGGGTGATTATGAAATTTTCAAAGAATTTGAGAAAAAAAAGTGGGATTTCATAGTAAATGACCAAATTGTAAAGAAAAGAAATTTTCTTTTCTTTCTCTTCTTCTCACGTTGTAGCATGGAAAGACGAAGAGAATTCTTCATCTTTCTTTGCTTATATACTAAATATGATAATAATAATAATATAATAATATAATTAAAAATTAGGTCAAAATATTAATAAACTATTATTTATTTATTTGATTTTAATCTAAAATATCACCAACATCATCATTACTCTTCAAAATTATCATCTTGCTAAATGACCATTTTGCCCTTTATGATCTTTTAAAATTCCATCCTTGAGACATCACTTAATTTGGTAAAATTGTGATTTAGTCTCTCATAATTTTTCACCTATTCAATTTGGTCCTAATTCATCCATTTTCCTTAGTTTTTAGATCATTCCACCCTTAAAATATTTGCACTATTGGTCCTTCAAATTTTTCATATTTACACTTTAACTCCTAAATTTTGAGTATTTACACTTGGCCACAAAATTTTTCTCACTTTTACGATTTAGTCCTTTCTTGGAATTAATATATCATAATATACTTTCCATTGTTGACATAACTCAAAATTTCCCTTTTTTTCACTTTATTTCCTTATTTTACCATATCAAAGATAATATCTTACTTTCTTACTATAGTAATTTTCAAGGTATTACAAATAGTAAGCTCACTAGCCATTTGTAACCATCCCATATGTTGCCCAATCATAGGATTTCTATATACCCTTTCTTTCTATAGAAAACTCAAAATTTTATCACATGTCTTATTGAAGTAACTTAAAACCTCTGAAGCACACTGACCATGATTTCCCTTTTATAGGTTCCAAAATGAGTTTAAGGAGTCATGCCCAAACCACATGATCAAGTCCTCTAGACCTAATGGTTCACGCCATAGCCAAGTGATCCTTGTGCACTATGAGGAGTTTGAGGGATTCGAAAAATTTAGAATGTCTACTAGTCATGTTGTAATCCTAAGATTTGGCTTTCCCAGCTTCAAGGCCCTCTACACCTAACCTTGAGATTTGATTTTATAAGCCTTCCTTATTATTAAGGCTTCTTTCCACCTAGAAAAATATAGTTAATGAGTTTAGGTCTATTCATTCCAAAGGAGTTTGCAACCACCCTTAAGGTCCCTACATAGCCCTTTCGGTGCCTATTATACTAGTCCCTTAAGGATTCCACGGTCCCTTCTCTAACTAACATTACTGTTTCCAATTCCATAGGACCAAATGGAGTTTGAGGAGTCTATGCCACATGTCTTCACTCATCTCTACTACACTTTCTAGGCTCACCTTCATTTGATACATCGGGAGTTAAAAGTTCTACCTACTGAGGAGTCTTAAGAGTCCAAAGAGTCAGAGGAGTCCACAAGCCCTTTAAAGGTCCCACTCTTAGAACCTTGGTGTCAAAATGTCAATCCCTTAAGGCCTCTATAGATTCTTCCTTAATTTACACCAGAGTTTTATCCCTTGAAGGTTTAGAGGAGTATGAGGTGTTTGCAAGCCACCCATACGATCTCATTGTTATAACCTAAAGGCCCTTAACTCATGACTGTGCCTCAACATGCATTCACCAAGGCTATGAAAATCAATAATCTAGCGATGTACTGCAAGTGTGATAAGTCGAGTTGTAATATTTGCAGTGTTACAATGGAACACTCGAGTATTCTAAGGATCAAACCCAAGAGAGTTAAAGGACTATGTTACTCCTAAGAAACAAGCATGCAACCAAGAAGTCTATCTAACTGCTCGCTAAGTCCTATATTACGACAATGCATAATCGATGTTAATTACACTAACTAATTACCCAACACTAAAAATGACCAAATTGTAAAACAATAAAAATTAAGCAATTAACAATGCACGTGGATGACTATTTTCACCAACCAACATATATTATTTATGTTGAGGAAAAATAAGTTATTGTGTCGGATTAGGTGCCCTAAGTATAGTATATTCTTTTGTATATTTGTATGTTTTTGAACAGATTGATTTAATAAAATTATTCATCAATTACATTAATACCCTTTGTATAATGTTCTCAATGGTTTTTGCATGCAAAATAAAATGAAAGCAAATATTGATTCATTAGTTATCTAGCGTTTAACTAATATTAAGCAGTATTACGTAATCAAATCGTAATATGGAAAAATAATTTGTATTAGTAAATGAACATAAACATGTACTTAGTCTAATCAGAAATAGGCAAACCAATTGAAAGACTAATATGTAGTCTATCAAGTCTACTTGGGGAGATGTTTTATCTTGAGCATTGGAGTGAATGACTCCTAGAAGATAAAGATATAGATGTGACTGAATGGACTGACAGTATGTCAGACAAAACTCAAATAGAATAGATCCTGAATCTGTTTATAGATTTATTCACTTGTGATAATCATAGTGTGACATACATTAATCATGAGTGGATTATGGGCTATGTACGTGTGACTCGTATACTTTGATGTAAGTAAAATCTTGTGTTAAAAAAGATAAAGAACCGAAAGCTAGTACGTTAGGTATGCGGCTTCTGCAATATGTAGCATCATTCACAATAGTGGAATTCATAGCCCAAGGAATGGGCAAACGATATCCTCCCATTGGCATTATATGATAGATGCAAAGTAAATGTGGTCACGAGTCATTTGTCTTTGTGATAATTGACTTAATTACTATTTAATAGTAATTGACGTTTCAAGAAGGAATATGTAATGGTTACCATGAGATAGAAATAGAATCATATTGGGAGAACAGATTTATCCCAAAGAGATTAAGAATATCCTATGAGGGTAACATACTTATGACAAGGTCATTGGACGAGCACTGATCAAGTAGCTTTCTTAATGGTATATAATTGGGGAAAGCTCAGTTGTGATACTATAGTGGAATGACTTCATGACTAATTGAGTTTATAATCAATAGGTAAAAAGTTGGAACTTAATTATAAATCATTTAAGCTCAATCCCTCTGCTAGCTCATTGAAATCAGTAACAAATTGCATATAAAATTAAATGAACAACAATGGATAGAAATGATAAAGGTAGAGAAAATGGTTAAATTTAGAAATGAATGTGGTTTCTCACTAAGTATGGAAATGATCTGAGAATTAATTTAAAATTTTCAAATTATTATTTAATCAAGTAATTGAAGTTTGAAAATGATTTTAAATTAATTTGTCATTGTGAAGCCATTGAATATCGAAATTAAATATATTTTGTCATAGATTTTTTACGGTAAAGTTGCTATAAATTATTTAATTAAAAAATTAATTAATTTAAATTAATTTATAAATAATATTTATTTGAGAAATAGAAAAACATGTACTGGGTTGGATTAAATTATAAAGTGTTGGGTTAAAAGTTCAGGAAGCACATATAATTGGTCTCAATTTAGGAGAGGCCTAAAACCCCTCATAATACATGTGAGGGGTAGAAACCTAGTATATTTAACTAGGATGTGTCGACCCTATCTCCTAATTGAACTAGGGGGCTAGTTTTTCTATTAGATAAGTATTATTTATACTCTACTAATTCAACCAGCATTATTTTATCTCTCCTATAAACAGATGGTACTAGTAGGGCGAAAAATACAAAAGTTATATACACAACTTTGAGATATTGTTATTTTTTCAAAAAATAGTGAGAATTATTTTCAAAGTATAAATTCTATTTTCTAGGAATAACAATTCTACCGGTTTCTATTGAGAAAATTACTTTCCTACTGAAAGCAACAATTCTGTGTTTGATTTGTGATTGTTTAAGCCCATACTCAAAGCAATTCGTTGTACGAGAATAGTAGAGAAAGTTGTTCGGTTCAAAGCCAGAAACATCAAGAATTAGTCTCGCACAATGCATAGGTACTTTTCAGGAAAAGTTTATTACTATAAATATCACAAACCGATTTGATTTTCGAATTTTTAATTTTATGTTGTGACGAAAACTTGATTTTAAACTGGATTTTTTTCAACAAATTGTTGTTGAGAGGCACTTGACAGTGCCAACTGCAGACTACCACTAAAGTGGTTAAATACTCTCACTATCAAGCAATTCAAGATGTAGATATTGACAATCAAATTCGAGACTTTGAGAATGCAAGAGTCAAAAACTATTGATGAGTTCTATGCTAAGTTGTATGACTTATCTTATCAGACATTTGTGCGGATTACTTAAACCCTAAATTAATAAAAAAACGTCTTGAGGTCTACCAAAATAAGATGTGTTAAATCAAAGGAAAATAATCAAGCGAATTTATAATTTTAACGAAGATATTGTTGGTTGAAATTTTTTAATATTTTGTATTTATATTTAAAGTTATCATATTTAGATCTTTAGTTTTATAATGTGTCGTTGTTAAGTGTATATTTTAGTCCAATGATTCGATTCTAGTTTTAATTATTTTAATTTTTAATATATTTTATATTAATTTAATTCTATTTTATAATTATTCCAACATGCATTTATAATGAATTTATAATTTCATATCTTTTTTTTAATATTAGTTTTATATCCTAACACATCATGAATTTGTCACTTAAATTTGTATTATACTTATTTTATTATTGAGACTTTGAAGATGATTGTTTTATAGGTGTGATTTCCTCTTTTTAACATGTCAGTTTTAGAGAAAAATATATATTGAATATTTAAATTTATATAATAGATGAGAATGTGGATTTGAGTGCGATAAAGCATATTATTCTCTAATTTAAGGGTTAGGAAATGATTATAAGTAGTTTTAGGTATTGTATAAAAAAAATAGTTGATTTGAAATTAATAAAAATGCAATACTTAATTATTCATAAGTTTATTATCAATTAATAAAAAATTAATTCTAATAAATTTTTTTTCATTTTTTTAGTAAGTTCATTTTAAAAATATAAAGACTTTGAAGTCAATCAATAGAGCACATGCTTGTTGGAAATACTTTAATTCTGGGATATCAATGCCATTAGTAAAACTACGCATGCACAATAAAATATTAAAAAGAAATAAGATATTAATTTTATTGATAACATTCAATTATAAATATAAGACGCCATTGTTGAAATTTGCTTACTCTGAATATTTTTCTTCTCAATTCTAATGTATCAGAAAATTTTAAATGATGGGTTTTGAATATAAATTTCTAGTATTCACTGAATCATACAACTATGGAGTTTACAATTCAAATTGATAATATTGTGAAAAATAACTTATTCAAATAGTCAAGTCTTCTTATTGTTAAGTTTTTACTATTATTATGGTACTACATTTACAAATATAAAGACATGTTTAAGTTTTATAATTCCATTCATGGAATGAACGGCGATAGACTTAAAATAACAGAGGTCCAAACTGATTCGTGAAATTATTTATTATTCTAAAATATTCTCCAAACAAAAACAGATCAAGTGCCAATGAAAAGTCACCCACTTTCTTAGAGAAACTATTGGTGGCCAGGGGAATTTCAGCGACGATAGGCATTATCATCTGTCCTTCACAACATATGAAGACAATAAAGATACCCACAAAATAGATCTATCAATTGAAAAGAGAGAAAGCACATGGAATAGATAAGGAGAAAAAAGAAAGAGAGTTGGTGGGAGGGAGCAATAGGTGGGCAGTAGCCAGCCCGGAGATTGCCACCGTTTCTACACAAAACAAAAAAGAATAAACAAACTGCTTGGAGAAAAAAGAGAAAAGACCTAAAGGACTAAATTGCTCACTTTTGTACTTAAGGAGTTAATTTGTTCTTTAGTTTATAATGCAAGGATCCACATTATAAATTTTCCATTACAAATAGACGCCTTTGATGAAATTTGCTTTTTTTTTCCTTTGAATCTTTTGTGTTAATTCCAATGTAAAAAATGGAATATTCTAAACGATAGGTTTTAAATATAAATTTCTAGTATTGACTGAATTGCAAGTACAGAGTTTACAATTCAAAATGGAAAAATATATTAAATTAATTGTGAAAAAAAAATCATTACTCAAAGAGTCAAGCGGTCTTGTTTGAATGGTTAATTTTTGTTAAATATTTTTCGTTGTTTTCACAAATTTGTGTGGAATTTCGTAGTTATATGTATTGAGAATTTCGTCATTAAATTTGCCTACTTTGTCTTTTACGATGATTCAAATGACTTTTCAATGTTCTCAGTGTATCAAATATATCATATGATTGTATGTATTATTTCTCAAGTCAATTATTTTACTGCTATTTTATGGATGGCTCATGGCTGAAAATATGATCAACGTTCCTCTCTTTTTTTTTTCCTCCATGAATGATGACATTATGTTAGTGAACAGTTTACTATCTCTATATAATATATATTAATAATTTTTTTTGGTGAATTGCAAGTGGAGGGCAAAGTTTTAATAGCAATGCGACTAGTACGACTCGAACTTAGGTCATATTTGGGGTAATGAATAGCATGACCATCAGGCTAACACATAGATTTATATATTAACAATTTTTAAGTACCTAATTTTCCTTAATATAGGTAAACTTCGCAATTTTGATTTCTAACTCAAAATTTAACTGGATAAATTTAAAATAAAGCTTATTTTATTTTTATTTAATCATAAAAAATTAAAATTTCAAATTTAAATTGATCAAATTCAGAATATAGGGGCTGGCTCTGCACCCTAAAATGGTAAGCTTATGTTTTAGTGTTTTATTTTATAAATTATAAAAATTAGTACATGGTAAAAATTACACTTTGGCTTTCAACAATAATAAATTTTGATTTAATCCTTAATTAATTATAAAGACATAAGCTATTAAAATGGTGAAATTGCATTTTACCTCTCGTAAAAACTTTACAACTTAAATAAGAGTAAATAGATCCAAAAACCTCAGGCAACAAAAAATTATTTGAATCCAAAGCTCATTTAAATATAAAAATTATGTAAAAAAAATTGTTTTATGTTTGTACATTGTCGAAATCATTTTTTTGAAAACGGGAAATCGACTTTTGAAAACGAAAAGTTGAGAGTCGCCACCAATCGTTTTTAATAGGGTGTGATTGGATCACCTCAAAACACGGTCATTTTTAATAAATAAATAAAATTTTCAAAACGACAATTTTGGTCTGCGAAAATAGAAAATCGGTTCGAGTCGATTACGTCATTTATGGAAGGATTAGCACCTCGACACGCCCAAAATTGGTACTTGATTGATTATTTAATGTCTTAATGTCGAAAATTAAAGATTTGGACAGAGTTCAAAACGCGATCCTCCTTTTATTGGCTTTTAAAACATTTAGGTAAGTCAAATGTGTAATAAATACCATCTCACCTTGAGGAAAACATTACATCCAGTACGTTAGGACATAATATTTTTGACCATCAAATGTGATCTTGCCTTTAAAACGTGCGTTTTTAGCTTTAAGAGGGTACTCGAATATTCAAAGTAAACAAAGAAAGCGAAACCCAGTACTTTAGGGCACGATCTTTTGAATTCTTTAAATACCGAACATTGCCTTGTCTAAAATTTCAAATGAAATGTAATAAATACATTAAATGTATTTTTAAGAAAACTTGGTAACATAAGGAATAAAACACGTGGCAATAATATCTCGTGAATAATCTAAAATAAATAGGGAAATGCGAAGGAACAACTTAGAATACATGCAATAACAGCACATGATATACTATAAAAGTACCCCCATTTATATCCAAGGGTCTATGAACAAGAAACCAATTTTAAAAGAAGTTTCAAATAAATCATTCAAATAAAATATAACAAGTTTTTTAAAATAAAATAAAATAAGTAATAGGAAAAAGAAAACTTGGAAATATAACTATATAAACTATAAGAAAATTTTAAATAGGTAATAGATGTAAGAATTAAAAAAATAGGGAAAAAAAAAGGACAAAAGAAATAATATATCATATAGTAATATACAAATGAATTTTAAAATAAATATTACAAAATACATAATTTGAATGAAAGCTTGAATTGTAGCAAAACAAAAAGAAGGGGAAAATATATATATATATATATATATATATATATATATATGCATAAAAGATTAAAAATAAATAATATATAAAGAAAAATATGAAGGTATTTAAAAAAATAAAATATACAATCAAAATAGGATCCCAAAGAAACCAATTGTACATGAATCAACTTAAAAAGGGGAAAAAATATACGTATAATAAATTTAAGAGAAAAAAAAAACATATAATAAATATAAAGAGAACATTTATATAGAATAATATGAAAGCAATAATCTACTCGGCACAGAGCTAATTTTATCATAAATTATATATGTATAATAACACATAAGAGCTATTTAAATGTAAAATCATACAAAATTTTAAAATAGTATTATATAAAGGAAATTCTTAAAAAAACTTATAATTAAGAAAAACAAAAAAACCACAGCGTAATTGATCCAAGTAATTTAAAATGTATGTATCTATAAAAAAAAAGAAAAAAGAAATGAATGCCAAATGAATTTAAAGAAATAATGAATTATATAATCAAAATGAAGGAAAAAAAAACTCAATTGAAATAGAAGCTAATTAAGAGAGACAAACGACAAACAAAAACATTGAAATTGAAAAAGACTAAAACGCAAAGCGCGCAAAGACATAAAGGCTAAAAAAGAAAATATTCCCAGCCCCAAGAGCAACACTCATGCGCGGACTAAACTGGAATGACATGCAAATTCTAGGGATAAATTTAAAAAAATCCAAGAAAGCATAAGCAAGGCCCAATTGATCACTAGCGCAAAGGGGGAGATTTAATGTGCAAATTTCCCATTTTGGGTCAAACATGTGGGTCCAGCACCAAATGGTGCTACTTTAAACGTGTGTAAAAGCTAAAAAGAAAGAAAGAAAGAAAGAACCCCCACCCAAAACAACAGCCTTGCAGATTATCTTCAAGAAAATTCAAAACCCCTTTTTAGACTCAACCTCTGCTAGGGATTCGCCTCTGCTTTGAGATGCCGCGCACGAGGATCATCGGCGCTTTTGCGCCTCCACCTCTGACGCTGAACAACGGGGTAAAACCCAGTAAGCCTCTTCTTCCCCGATTTTGATGTAAAAACAGTTTGCAAAGAAAAGAAAGCAAGAAAAACAAAAAAAAAAAGAAGAAAATCGGAATGGAGAAGAATAAAGAACAACCTTCTAGGCCTTCAATCTGGTTTCTTATTGATATCTATTACTCTTGTACATTCTGCTATTGTGTATATCCAAAAATCGAAAAAAGAAAAGCCCCCTTTTACACTTGATATAATTTGGCTTTTATAGCCAATTCTTCAACCTCTTTTGCTTGTTTGCAGGTACGTGCCAGGTGTGGACTCTGACGTGGAGGTAGAGTGCTACACGATGCAGAGAGTCGAGTGACGTACGGTGCGTGGGGACTGCCTCGGTTGCACCTGATGGCTCCTAGAGTTTTTTTACAATCTGTTTGTGTTTTTGGGCTATTCGGGCCAAATGGGTACTTAGGTTTAGGTCTGCTTAGCTTCTAGTGGTTTGGGCCGGGCAAATTTTGGGCCTTATAGCTACCCCTCTTTGCTCATTGTCGTATAACGATAACGGAGCAAAGACTTCAAAAGGGAACAAAATTGCCTGGACCTGTCGAGTCTTGGTGCCCCTTTTCTTCAAGTAGCAACTTTCAGAAGATAATGTTTATAACTTCGACCTCTCCATTGCAACTTTAAGGTTGGTGGCTAAAATCTGCTCCATAGCCGATACATGGAGATAAGATCCACTAAAATTTGATCTGCTCTGCTCCTGCTCAGCGAAGATAAGACCTGGTATTTAGCCTGCTCCACTCCTGCTCAGTGAAGATAAGGCTGATGATTGGAATCTGCTCCATCGCCGGTACGTGGAGATAAGATTCACCAAAACTTGATCTTCTCCGCTCCTGCTCAGCGAAGATAAGACCTGGTATTTAGCCTGCTCCACTCTTGCTTAGTGAAGATAAGGCTGATGATTGGAATCTGCTCCATCGCCGGTACGTGGAGATAAGATTCACCAAAATTTGATCTGCTCCGTTCCTGCTCAGCGAAGATAAGATCTGGTATTTAGCCTGCTCCACTCCTGCTCAGTCAAGATAAGGCTGGTGATTGGAATCTGCTCCATCGCCGGTACGTGGAGATAAGATTCATCAAAATTTGATCTGCTTCACTCGTGCTTAGTGAAGATAAGATCTGGTATTTAGCCTGCTCCACTCCTGCTCAGTGAAGATAAGGCTGGTGATTGGAATCTGCTCCATCGCCGGTACGTGGAGATAAGATTCATCAAAATTTGATCTGCTTCACTCCTGCTCAGTGAAGATAAGATCTGGTATTTAGCCTACTCCACTCCTGCTCAGTGAAGATAAGGCTGATGATATCTGTAATCGTACTACATTATCCACTGTGGAATCTATCTGTAGAAGAGTGATATGCTTATGCTAGATGATTAGGATGCCATGATTAATATGAATCAAATGCTCCTAACTACATGTATTATGGATGTTAAATGCACAAAATGCAATATGTCATGAGAATGATCCATTTTACTTTTTGGGTTGTTATCGCTTGTTGTTTACTAAGGTAACATCCCTGACATATGCCTTATTGTTCAACTCGGTAGAAGAGGACTTGGAGATGCAGTTAATTCCTTATTTCTCACACATTTCTAGCCCTTTTAAGCTCGGCAAGTTCTAAATAATTATCCTGTTTCAAGTTCTTGTATTGTTTAGAAACCTTTCAGAGTAATATGTAAAACCTTCTTTTGAGAGCATTATTAGTCCATTAATCATTATTTCAATAAAAATACTCGAAAAAGATTATAATGATAGGTAGAACTGAAATTTATTTGAGTCAGAATTTGCGAAAGATGTATCAACAAAGAAAGCAGCCATTGTTTAAGATATAAAAACAGATGAAAAAGGAACAGGATAGGTGCCCCAGATTTCGCAGTTTAAGCTTCTCTGCACGAACTCCTCGAGGACCTTTTAAAACTTGGCACGGGCTCAAAGGATTTACAGCATTTTGTTGATGCCCCAAGATGTAACTTATCTCCTCTTTGTTGATTCAAGTGTAGTGAGACTGCCACTTGCCCCAGTTTGGATCGAAATTTGAATTACCCTTTGCGGGTTTTCAACTCAAAACTCCTTTGGTCTCAAGGCGCCCTTTTACGGGTTTTCACCTTGGCCTTTCCTTTTTTTTTGGCGCCTTTTACGGGTTTTCACCTCAACTGCTTCAAGCAAAATATCTTTTGACAGAATCTGAATTTATCGGGTTGGGCAAGCTCTTGCCATCCATCTCTGCTAGTATCAATGCCCCTCCAGAGAAAGCCTTTTTTACCACATAGGGTCCTTCCCAATTTGGCATCCATTTCCCCCTGAAATCTTTTTGCATAGGGAGAATCTTTTTCAATACTAAGTCTCCCTCATGGAACACTCTAGGGCGAACTTTTTTGTTGTAGGCTCGCATCATTCTCCTCTAGTATATTTGGCCATGACAAATAGCCTTTAGCCTCTTCTCTTCAATCAAGTTTAGTTGATCGTAACGAGATTGAATCTATTCTGCTTCATCTAACTTCAGCTCTGATAAAACTTGGAGAGAAGGGATTTCGACCTCAATAGGTAAAACTGCCTCCATCCCATAAACCAATGAGAAAGGTGTTGCCCCAGTAGAAGTTCTGACAGATGTCCGATAGGTATAAAGGGCAAATGGGAGCTTTTCATGCCAATCTTTGTAAGTCTCCACCATTTTCCCCACAATCTTCTTGACATTCTTATTAGCTGCCTCAACCGCCCCATTCATTTTCGAGCGGTATGGTGATAGTTGTGATGTTTAATGTTGAACCGACTGCAGACTTCTTCTATTGCGCTATTGTTCAGATTCAACGCGTTGTCAGATATGATTCTTTCTGGCATACCATAATGACATACGATCTCCTTCTTCAAGAACTTGCTGACCGCCGACTTTGTGACATTAGAGTACGAAGCAGCGTCTACCCATTTGGTAAAGTAGTCAATGACCATAAAAATGAATCGATGTCCGTTGGAAGCTTTTGGCGAAATTGGCCCAATGACGTCCATGCCCCACATTGAGAATGGCCATGGGGAAGTCATAACATGGAGGGGTGAAGGAGGCACATGGATCTTGTCTCCATAAATTTGACACTTATGGCACTTCTTGGCATAATTGATGCAATCTTCTTCCATTGTAGACCAGTAATATCTGAATCTCATGATTTGTCGAGCCATCGTGAAACCATTGGCATGTGTTCCACAGACACCATCATGGACTTCCTCTAGAATTTTCTTTACCTCCACAGCGTCAACACATCTTAACAACACCTGATCCTTTCTCTTCTTATATAGGACCTCACTGTCTAGGACAAAGTCACTGGCTAACCTCCTCAATGTTCTTTTATCATTTTCGGTTGCTCGATGCAGAGTGCATACGGCTTTTCACATATTGTAAGATATCATGATACCAAGGATGATCATCTCTCTCTTCCTCTTCATCGACATTACAACAATGAGCTGGAGCCTCACAAATACTCATCTGAATTGGCTTCATATCCCCCTATTCATTTACTTTGATCATGGAAGCTAGTGTAGCCAAGGCGTCAGCCATCTGATTCTCGTCTCGTGGGAGGTAATGAAAGGTAATATCATCAAACTCTTCAATTAACTCCAGGATTAACTTTCGGTAACCGATCAATTTGGGATCTCTCGTTTCCCACTCGCCTTTAAGCTGATAAATTACCAATACAGAATCTCCATACACTTCTAATACTTTGATTTCGTGGTCTATAGCTGCCCGAATTCCTATGATACATGCCTTGTATTCTGCCATGTTATTTGTGCAGTTAAAATCCAGCTTGCAAGTGAACGGATAATGATCTCTAGTCGGGGATATCAGTACCGCCCCAACTCCATTTCCAACGGCATTTGATGCTCCGTCAAAATTTAATTTCCAAGAATGATTTTCAGGCATGTCTCCTTCAGCGATTGCTACATACATTAGATCTTCATTGGGGAAATTGAAATTCAAAAGCTCATAGTCCTCCAAAGCTCTACTGGCTAGGAAATCTGCTATTGCACTCCCCTTCACAGCTTTTTGGTTTATATAGACTATGTCAAATTCGGATAGCAGAATCTGCCATCGGGCAATCCTTCTATTTAAAGCGGTTGACTTCATCATGTACTTGAGAGGGTCTAGCTTTGAGATTAGCCAAGTTGTATGGTACAACATGTGTTGCCTCAACCTTCGTGTTGTCTAACCAAAGCACAACATAGCTTCTCAATTGGTGGATACCTCATTTCACACTCAGTGAATTTTTTACTGAGGTAATATATCGCTCTTTCTTTTCTCCCAGTCTCATCGTGTTGGCCGAGCACGCACCCCATAGAATTATCAAATACTGTTAAGTACAGTATCAATGGTCTACCAGGGCTTGGTGGTGTTAGCACTGGGGGACTGGATAAATATTGTTTAACCTTTTCAAAGGTTTTTTGGCATTCATCATCCCATAACCCAGGATTGTGCTTTTTAAGTAGACAGAATATGGGGTCACACTTCTCCGTCAGTCGCGAAATAAACCGTGCGATGTAGTTTAGTCTCCCTAGGAAACCTCGGACTTCTTTCTGAGTTCGTGGCGGAGGCAACTCCTGTATAGCCTTGACTTTATCAGGGTCGACTTCTATTCCCTTCTCACTGACTACGAAGCCGAGTAACTTTCCGGACCTAGCTCCGAAGGTGCATTTTGACAGATTGAGCTTTAATTGGAATTTTCTTAACCTCAGGAACAATTTTCTCAACACTCGCACATGCTCCTCTTCAGTTCGAGATTTTGCAATCATGTCGTCAACGTAGACCTCAATTTCCTTGTGCATCATGTCATGGAACAAGGTTACCATGGCTCTTTGGTATGTGGCTCTTACATTTTTCAACCCGAAAGGCATCACCTTATAGCAAAACGTTCCCCATAAAGTTATGAATGTAGTTTTTTCCATGTCCTCAAGATGCATCTTGATCTGATTGTACCCGGAGAACCCATCCATGAAGGAGAACAGTGAATAGCCTGCCGTATTATCCACTAAAGTGTCTATGTGAGGCAATGGGAAGTTATCATTTGGGCTGGCCTTGTTTAAATCTCTGTAATCTACACACATCCGCACTTTCCCATCTTTTTTAGGGACAGGGATGACGTTGGCCACCCATTCTGAATAATTGACCACCTGTAGGAATCCGACATTAAACTGCTTCTTGACTTCTTCCTTTATTTTCATTGCTACATCGGGTCTCATCCCTCGGAGCTTCTGCTGAACTGGCTTGTACTCCTTTTTTGTAAGGAGACGGTGCACTGCAATATCGGTACTTAAACCAGGCATATCCTGGTATGACCATGCAAAGACGTCCTTGAATTCTTGCAACAGCTCAATGAGGTTCTGTCTTGTTTTCTCGTTAACGCAAGTGCCAATTTTAACTTCCTTCCCCTCTTCCAGGGCCACAATCTCAGTAGTCTCTTTGTGTGGTAGGATCTGTTCCTCTTCTCGCTCCACCATCCTTAACAAATCGGGAGATAAACCACAATTCTCGTCCTCTTCAAAATCCTAAAATCCCTCAAAGCGCATGTCTCGCCCAAAAGGAGATTCTGGGCTCGTATCAGTATTACTCATGACGTTGACATCCGGGGGCCTATTATGAGTATAAGAGAACACCCAAAGAAAACGAAATGAATAATTCTTTTGTATGGTATGATTGTGTATGAAATGAAAAGGAAAAAAGAATAATTGCTCGAACTGATATATGAAAATACATTTTTTATTGAAGATAATAATGTTTGAACATGAGCCTATTTCATAAAAGATCCTTATTGTCCTTGGGCTAGAAGACAACAGGTGGGTTTTGAATATTACTCTGTGTTGGCTATAAAGATTACAAGAATTTCTTCCTCAGTCCAGTTATCCAAAACACTCCCAGGCTCATACGGGCAAATGCCTGATAAATTCCTTTCCATTGCTTCCTCTCCAAATATGGCGTTGATGCTCCAAATTCCCATCGCATCTTCAGCCATTCATTCTTTCAATTTATGCTGTATGAAATGAATAAACCCTCCAGATACAAATGTTTGGGAAATGTGGGGGAGTTCATTGGTTCCCACCTGACTTCTGTCCCACTCAATCTCGCTCTCCGCTGTTCTTGTTTCCTTTCAAACTCCTTCTTCACTTGGCTTGCATCTGGCCTGAATCCCAAACCGAAGCGATCTCACTTGCCAACCAAGACTGGCACTCTAACTTGTCCATGGAGGTGCTTCCTGAGTCCTCTACCGGATAACGCCCCTTTCCCAACTGTCAGCTGCAGGCTCATTTTCGTAGCTTCTGATATCTTAGGTATCGAAATCTTGCTTCCTTCAGCTATAAACATTGCGTTTACAAATTCTAACGATCGAAATGAACATTCAACTGCTTCGTTGTCACTCTCTACGTAAGGTGCATCACTGGTAACCGACGCAATAATGTCCTCCTCCGTATTTATTGTTATTAACCGTCCCTCAGTAACCATCTTTAGCTTCTGGTGTAGCAAGGATGACACTGCCCTGGCTGAGTGAATCCAAGGTCTTCCTAATAGACAGTTATAAGAAGGCTTAATATCTATCACGAGGAAATCTACCTCGTACGTGTTTGGGCCAATCTGAAGAGGTACCTCTATCCTTCCCATTACTTTCCTTTCTGTGCCATCAAATGCTCTTACTATGTTCTGACACGTCTTCATATGGGAACTGTCTATAGGTAAATGGTTTAATGTAGCCCACGGCAACACGTTCAATGCGGACCCATTATCAACTAGTACTCCAGGTAGCGTATACCTCTTGCAATGTGTAGTGACATGTAGAGCCTTAGTAGACACCCTACCCTCTGGTGGTATCTCATCATCGCTAAAGGAAATGAAATTGTCAGCGCTTATGTTACCGACAAGATGGTCCAATTTGTTAACCGAAATGTCATCCGTAACATAGGTTTCGTTCAACACTTTTATCAAAGCGTTGCGGTGGACTTCCGAATTTAACAGCAGAGCCAATACCGATATGCGATCCGGTTGTTGGTGTAGTTGCTCTACAACACTATACTCACTGTGTCTTAGGAACTTCAAAAACTCATTGGCTTCATTTTCCATTACTGGCTCATTAACCAGTGGTTCTGATCCCTCTGCTCCTTGCTTAAACATGACAAGTTTCCTTTTTGTTGGTTCGGCTTCTATGTTTGGCGTGTTAATCGAACCCTCCTTCTCTGAAACTGTTATACTACAGTTATAATTCCAAGGCACCCTATGGCTATCTTTATAAGTGGAAACTGTTGGCCTCTGGATTATAACTCTTGGTGTAACTCTTGCGTCTACTTCACTAACCCTGGGCTTCGAAATAATTATCACTGGACGGCTGGCTCTGCAGCCTTCTTCACTCGACTCTCCTCTTAGAGAGCATACATCCTCCTCTTCGACAGACTCAAAGAACTCCAATTCCTTATTATCCATTAGACCTTGTACTAGGGCTCTGAACTCAATACAATTCTGGATCTCGTGATCTTTCTCATGATGGAACTCACAGTAGTTCCGTGTATCTTGGATTTTATCTCCCAACCCTTGCGGAACTAAACCTCTCTTCTGCATTTCATTCCAAACTAGCTTCAATGGGGTTCTCACCTCCGCGATATTCAGCTTAACTTTCCTCCCCACATTCTTAATTATCACGTTTACCCCTTTATCAGTATGACTGGGCAACGGATTTCCTGTACCAGGTGTATCATCAAATTTTAGAACATCTGCTTTGATAAGCCTTTCCACGCACCTTTTGAATGAGGTACAGTTTTCTATTGAGTGCCCCGTAATCCCTGCGTGGTATTCGCACTGAGCATTTGCATCGTACCACTTAGGGTATGGGGGCTGCAACGGCCCTAAGTGGAAAGGAGCCACTACATGTGCATCAAATAGGCTTTTGTACAACTCCCTATATGTCACTGGTATGGGAGTAAATTGAAACTTCTCTGTATTCTGTCTCATGTTAGACTCCCGCCTTGGTGAGGCCTGCTGGCCTGTGACGATCGCCCTTAACTGATTAAAAGTGGCTGATTTTGCGTAGCCTGAGCTCACATTACCTACTTCATTCTCTCCTTTCTTTGGGGCTGACCTTCTCGTGTTCTCCCCAACTTCTATATTACCTGATCTTATGGCATTTTCTATCATTTCGCCAGACATTACTATGTCCGGAAAGCTCTTGGTTGCGTTACCTAACATGTGAGCAATGAAAGGCGCCTTCAATGTATTGATGAAGAGCATGGTTGTTTCTTTTTCTAGCAACGGTGGTTGGACCTGTGTAGCGACCTCTCTCCATCTCTAAGCATACTGCCGGAAGCTTTCGCTTGGCTTCTTCTCCATATTCTGGAGTGTGATCCGGTCAGGTGCTATATCTGTTATATGGCCGTACTGCTTCATGAAGGCCTGAGCTAGGTCATTCCATGACTTAACTTGGGTACGACTCAACTGATTGTACCATTTGGCGCGCACCCACTAAAACGTCACCGAAACGATGAATCAACAACTGATCATTATTGACATGACCCGTCATTCTCTAACAAAACATCGTGATGTGAGCCTCAGGACAACTAGTTCCGTTGTATCTTTCAAATTCTGGCATTTTGAACTTGGGAGGTAATACCAAATCTGGGACTAGACTCAACTCTCTGGCATCCATTCCGCAGTAATTATCAACACTTTCCAACGCCTTGAATTTCTCCACCAACCATTTATATTGGTCCTCCATTTGTTTGGGCAGTTTTGTTTTTGCTTTTTCCACCTCTACTACATCGTCGAAGTCAGGGACCTAGGGGTTTGCCAGATTATCCCCAGGGTTGGTGCTCGATCCCGCTGGGAAGTTTACTGGTGCCAAGGTACCAGTTTGATAAAGAGGTTGGACATTAACAGACACCCTTGGTGGTTGTGTTTGCATGTTTACTGGCACAAAACTTGTAGGACAAGCGGAATCCTCATTGTCATTTCTCGTGTCAACCATAGGGCCTTTTCCTTTGTCAGACCCTCCTTTAAACAACTGTGTCAGCTGGCTTATCATGTTGTTTTGTGATTCCAACATGCTTCTCTGGGACTTCAGCATTTGGTCTCTCATTTCTTGCTGGATCTTAGCCAGCTGCTCTTGTATCTGAGCCTGCAGTTGCTTTTGCATCTCTTTTTGCATTTGCTCAAACCTCTGATCCATATCCTTTGTCTTCCTTCGTGTGTAGTACCGGTGTTCTAGGGTAACTAGATAAATGGCCACTAATTAATAGGGTTCTTTTGTGTATATGATGTTATGCGATGCAATGTAATGTATATGCATGACATGAATGCAAAAAGGAGATGTCGATTCGAATTCAATTTCATTTAGAAAAATTCACTAAAAAACAAAATCTTTTACATAAAATGAATTACATATACGGTCTTGCCCTAACACCCAAAGCTTTTACTTTCCTAAGAAGGCAGGCTAACTCTCGCCCTCGATCTGACTCTAACTCATATTTAACTCCTAGCACATCTGCTTGGACCGCGAACGTCTGTAAATGATCAGTCACCTCTTGTACCTGAGCTATACCTTCGCCCATTAAGTAATCCCTATCTCGGACCTGATCATGAGATCGGTGAAGTTGCTCCTCTAGTTGCTCATTATTCGCTTCCAATAATTCAATTTGATATTCACAGTTCTGAAGTGTAGTCTCTAGTTCTTCTACTTTCTCCTTCAAATTCTCGATCTTACTTAGGCTAGCCCTTAATTCAATCATTGAGTTACGACTCTGATGTTGCTGTAATGTCGTTTCTAACTCTACTACCCGAGCTCTTAACATCTGTTTTTCATTCTGGCTCTCGTCCAAACTCTTTTTACAAGCGACTTCTCGAGCTTGAGCATCGTGGAACTTTCTTTCCCACCAATCAGCCCTAGCCTTTTCCTCTTGGATTTCTTGCCTCCACTGTTCAGACGTTTTACCCAAGCCAGCATTTCTCATTGACTTATACAGACTACTTGTAATCGGTCTTGGTATCGCCCGTGTCCTCCTCAACCTCTCTCTTTCTCTTTCTCAAATTATCAGCCTCGGATTTTTGAACATCAACATCCAGCTTTAAGTATACTTTTTCCTCCTCCAACTGCTCTATTTTCCTTTCTAACTCTGAGGTTTTCTTTTCGAAGTGTTGCTTTATGATTTCCAATTCAGAGGGAACCACTCGCAGATATTCCTCTATCGGTCGAGCTTCTTCTAAATTTGGCCTCGGGATATTATCGTTAAACCTTCTACTCCACCATTCATTATATTCAGGAGTTACCATTGGATTCACAGCAACTCCCTTTATCCGGCAAGTTTGGTTCCATGCATTATAAATCTCGCGACTCTTTTTCTTAGAGTCTTTCTCCCCATACGAGAACCCACTCTGAGCTAGCCCATGCGTCATCGGTATAAATTGTCTTGATCTATATTGCCTCAATACAAGTAGAGGGGCGTATCCAGCGGCTCTTCAAATCCCCAACAAAGGGACCCAATCATAACTCCCACATCGGTAAAGAATCTCATCGGAAACCATCCAATGGGCCTTTCATTCGATATCCTCTTCTTGGAGATTTTGAAGTATCGCCATCCATTTTTCCTCTGTTATGTCATCTCTTCTCGATATGGTCACTATCTCCTTCAAAGGTGAGTAATCTTCGAAAAAAGGTCAGTAAGAGGCCTTTTCTACCCTCCAAAAGTGGCTATGAAACCATACTAACAAGAGTTGTGCACACCCAATAAATCTGCCTTCACCTGCCCTCCGACATACACTCAAGAATCTGAAAGTCTCAGCCAAGATTGCAGGAACTGGAGTGACTCCTTTACCAAGCTGGTCAAATAGATCGGTGAGTGCTTCATCTATATGCCTTAAAGCCTTAGGGAAAATAACCAAACCATAAGCGCTCAAGGTGAAGACCTCGACTCTTTTCTTCATATCAGGGTGTGTCAGGATTAGATCTCTCAAATTTTCCCAATGGATGCACTTTCCACTGCCTTTCTACTGGACCCGAGCCTCAACCCACTGCTCACTCATCCCAGTGATGTTCATCAACCTCTTTACAAAGGTTGGGGTATTGACAACTCTAGAATAAATCTTATCAACTTGAAACCTCGGACAACGAAGCAAGGCTGTATATTCCTCGATAGTAGGTGCTAGATCCACCTTTCCGAAAGTAAAACAACTGTAGGCAGAATTCCAAAATTGAGCCATGACGCGGAACAAATACGTATCTACCTTAACATCGAGGAGATAAGGAATATCACCATAACTACAGTAGAGTAGCTACTTCATCTCATCATCCCAATGACTCCATAATTCTTTCAACTCCTGAAGATCGTTCTAAACCACACTAATACGAGTAAAGTCCCATAACTCTGTCATGTACTCCTTCGTCAAACTGTCCCCTTTCTCTAACTGTGCATTCTCCGACCATCTTTGGACAAACGCGTTGTCTTTCATTTTATCAAGGAATTCGTTCTTCATGGCAAAACTTTCTATTAGTAACCGAACCGTGTATTGACACCTCCTTTTATGATGAAAATGTTATGCAATCACTATTAAAGAAAGAAGGAAAAACACAAGTCAGAATCATGCATAAGAATAGAAATCAAAGCAATCAAGAAATTATCAAACACCTATTCGGGAAACCACTAAGGCTAGGTGTAATTCTACCTAAAGCGGGTTCCTACAGCTCACTATATGTGGTTTAGTTCTAGAGTAAAGCTACCTGAACCAACGGATTCCTCAACCCTCGCCCATTATAGGTTCATATGGATCAAGTTCGGTTCAGGGGAATACATTTCCTTATGCCCGTGCGGAGGTGAAAACCTCACGAAGACATAAGTACGGATGTATTCCGAAAGCGATCCCCTAGCCCATGTGGAGGTGAAAACCTCACGAAAGCATAGTTTCTCACTTCCACTTAAAAGGTGCGACCACAACGGTCATGCAATATGATGTAAGAATATATCGAAAAACTCGACAAATAAAGTAAAACCCACAGGATAAAAACCAACAAAGACACAGAAAATGCAATGAGAGGATCGTAGATTTAAAAACCATATTTCTAATTTTTGACAAGAAGACAGAAAACAATCAATTTACAGCTCGGCTCTCTGTGGTCCCCAGTGGAGTCGCCAAGCTGTTGAAACCATTTTTTTGAAAACGGGAAATTGACTTTTGAAAACGAAAAGTTGAGAGTCGCCGCCAATCATTTTTAATAGGGTATGATTGGATCACCTCAAAACACGGTCGTTTTTAATAAATAAATAAATTTTTCAAAATAACGATTTTGGTCTGCGAAAATAGAAAATCGGTTCGGGAGTCAGTTACGTACGAGGAAGGATTAGCACCCTCGACACGCCCAAAATTGGTACTTGATTGATTATTTAATGTCTTAATGTCGAAAATTAAAGATTTGGACAGAGTTCAAAACGTGATCCTCCTTTTATTGGCTTTTAAAACATTTAGGTAAGTCAAATGTGTATTAAATTCCATCTCACCTTGAGGTAAAACATTACATCCACTACGTTAGGACGTAATATTTTTGACCCTCAAATGTGATCTTGCCTTTAAAACGTGCGTTTTTAGCTTTAAGAGGGTACTCGAATATTCAAAGCAAACAAAGAAAGCGAAACCCAGTACGTTAGGGCACGATCCTTTGAATTCTTTAAATACCGAACATTGCCTTGTCTAAAATTTCAAATGAAATGTAATAAATACATTAAATGCATTTTTAAAAAAACTTGGTAACATAAGGAATAAAACACGCGGCAATAATATCTCGTGAATAATCTAAAATAAATAGGGAAATGCGAAGGAACAACTTAGAATACATGCAATAACAGCACATGATATACTATAAAAGTACCCCCATTTATATCCAAGGGTCTATGAACAAGAAACCAATTTTAAAAGAAGTTTCAAATAAATCATTCAAATAAAATATAACAAGTTTTTAAAATAAAATAAAATAAGTAATAGGAAAAAGAAAACTTGGAAATATAACTATATAAACTATAAGAAAATTTTAAATAGGTAATAGATGTAAGAATTAAAAAAATAGGGAAAAAAAAAGGACAAAAGAAATAATATATCATATAGTAATATACAAATGAATTTTAAAATAAATATTACAAAATACATAATTTGAATGAAAGCTTGAATTGTAGCAAAACAAAAATAAGGGGAAAATATATATATATATATATATATATATGCATAAAAGATTAAAAATAAATAATATATAAAGAAAAATATGAAGGTATTTAAAAAAATAAAATATACAATCAAAATAGGATCCCAAAGAAACCAATTGTACATGAATCAACTTAAAAAGGGGAAAAAATATACGTATAATAAATTTAAGAGAAAAAAAAACATATAATAAATATAAAGAGAATATTTATATAGAATAATATGAAAGCAATAATCTACTCGGAACAGAGCTAATTTTATCATAAATTATATATGTATAATAACACATAAGAGCTATTTAAATGTAAAATCATACAAAATTTTAAAATAGTATTATATAAAGGAAATTCTTAAAAAACTTATAATTAAGAAAAACAAAAAAACCACAGCGTAATTGATCCAAGTAATTTAAAATGTATGTATATATAAAAAAAAAGAAAAAAGAAATGAATGCCAAATGAATTTAAAGAAATAATGAATTATATAATCAAAATGAAGGAAAAAAAACTTAATTGAAATAGAAGCTAATTAAGAGAGACAAACGACAAACAAAAACATTGAAATTGAAAAGGACTAAAACGCAAAGCACGCAAAGACATAAAGGCTAAAAAAGAAAATATTCCCAGCCCCAAGAGCAACACTCATGCGCGGACTAAACTGGAATGCCATGCAAATTCTAGGGATAAATTTAAAAAAAATTCCAAGAAAGCATAAGCAAGGCCCAATTGATCACTAGCGCAAAGGGGGAGATTTAATGTGCAAATTTCCCATTTTGGGTCAAACATGTGGGTCCAGCACCAAATGGTGCTGCTTTAAACGTGTGTAAAAGCTAAAAAGAAAGAAAGAAAGAAAGAACCCCACCCAAAACAACAGCCTTGCAGATTATCTTCAAGAAAATTCAAAACTCCCTTTTAGACTCAACCTCTGCTAGGGATTCGCCTTTGCTTTGAGATGCCGCGCACGAGGATCATCGGCGCTTCTGCGCCTCCACCTCTGACGCCGAACAACGGGGTAAAGCCCAGTAAGCCTCTTCTTCCCCGATTTTGATGTAAAAATAGTTTGCAAGGATAAGAAAGCAAGAAAAACAAAAAAAAAAAAGGGAAGAAAATCGGAATGGAGAAGAATAAAGAACAACCTTCTAGGCCTTCAATCTGGTTTCTTATTGATATCAATTACTCTTGTACATTCTGCTATTGTGTATATCCAAAAATCGAAAAAAGAAAAGCTCCCTTTTACACTTGATATAATTTGGCTTTTATAGCCAATTCTTCAACCTCTTTTGCTTGTTTGCAGGTACGTGCCAGGTGTGGACTCTGACGTGGAGGTAGAGTGCTGCACGATGCGGAGAGTCGAGTGACGTACGGTGCGTGGGGACTTCCTCGGTTGCACCTGATGGCTCTTAGAGTTTTTTTGCAATCTGTTTGTGTTTTTGGGCTATTCGGGCCAAATGGGTACTTAGGTTTAGGTCTGCTTAGCTTCTAGTGGTTTGGGCCGGGCAAATTTTGGGCCTTACATACATTTTTTTTAACAATTTCATTATAAGTTTTGATCATATATGCTTTTTTTTGACATAATGCCTAGAATTACCCATAACCTCTCCCCAACCCATAAATAGGAGGATAATGCGCTTAAGTGCACTCGAAACTAAATCTTCTTACATTGACAATAATACACATACCAATCAATATTACATATTTTTTATTAAGCTAAAAATGATTAGTTAATTGTATATATTTTTTAATGTGATCCAACATCATATGAATGAAACAAATGAACGCATCAGTTTAAATTGACTGATGAAAGACGTAAGAAATATTAAAATCTATATAATAAAACAATTAAAAAAAAGATTGCAGATAGCTTGCACATCAAGCCTACTGTGTTTGATTTTTAATTTAAATTTCTTATCATTCATTTTCAACATTTGATTATGATATTTAATTTCGTTGTCTTGTAGTATTTTTTTTCCCAAGGTATATTCAATTAATGTTTGCCAATTTATATCTCAAGATAACGACTATGTTTTGAAATAAAATTATATAGATGCATGCGAATTTCCCTTGTTTTCTATTAATAATTTAGTTTTGGCATAATAATTTTTTGGCCCTCCAACTTCACAAAACAAGTCATTTTAGCCCTCCATTAAAATTTTTGCTTCTTTTAACACTTAAATTTGCATTTTTTGTCAAGCCACTCCAAAGTGGATGGAGAAATTAATATTTATTAATTTTCCTAACGTGTTATACATGTGGATTGCTGAGTAGATGACATGTTAGCATTTAATTCATCTCTAAACTATTAAGAAATATTGTTTTTTTTATTTTTTAATAATTTTTAATATTTTAATAATTTTTCATTTTTAAAAATGATTTTATAATATTCTAAATTTTTTAAATTTTAAAAAATTAATTAAATGTTGGCATGTCATCCCCATAACAGCCCACATTTATACAACGTCAACAAAGTTAAAAATGTTAACATTTCCATTCATTTTGGGGTGATTTAACAAAAATACAAATTTAAGGACTCAAAAGATAAAAAATTAAATGGAAAACTAAAATAACTTTTTTTTTTATAAAATTAAAAGGATAAAAAAACGATTATGCCTTTTAACTTCTTTTAATTTATAATTACTAGAATGAGCACCCCCTTTCACTGGGGCTGCTATAAGTTTTATTATAATTTAGTCAATTGATAGTGAAAAACAATTTTAAGATGAAATAATTTTTTTTTAAAAAAATTATTTTTAAAATTTAATAATATAACTATTGATATTTATATTTTTAATCATAAAAATTAAATTTAACATAATTGTTTAAGATTTAATTCTGATTTTAGACTGACATATAAGTTAACCTATGGATAAATTATTTTGGATACATCATTTAATGCTAAAAAAAAAAAAAGAAAAAATTGAATTATAAGAGGAGGGCAAAGTCCTAATAGCAACGTGACTCGAACCCAAGTCACATTTAGAGTGATAAATACCCTAACCATCATATTACGATCTCTTCTCAACAATTCAATCAAAGATGAAATAACTTATAGTTTCCAAATTAAGAATACATAATGGATCCAAGCTTGGCAGTGGAGAATGGAAACGTAGTAATAGTCTTGGTATACAATATTCCAACATCTATGCATTGGAAAGGCTTGTGGGCATTATTTGGATACTATGGAAATGTAGTTGATGCATTCATCCCAACAAAAAGGAGTAGAAATGGTAAAAGGTTTGGGTTTGTGAGATTCACTAATGAAAGGGATGCGCAAAGGGTGATAATGAGGTTAAATGGATTTTTTTTAATAGGAAAGAGAATCGGGGTGAAAATGGCTAGATATAATGGAAAAAGAAAGTTTTAGAGGAAAGCTTCGGTTCAAAAGGGACAGGAACAAAGTGAAGAAATAGCTCAAGAAGAAAAAAGTGAAGAAAGGCTCAAAAATGATACAAGAAGAGAAGTGAAAACAGAGAAAATAATAGTGCAAGGTCATGTTGAAGACTAACTATTATGGAATCTACAGAAATGCTTGGAGTGCAAATCGATTTCGGTTTGTGATTCAAAAAGTCTTAATGATCGAATAGCAAAAATTGGTCTTGGGGAAATAATAGTAAGAAGGATTCAAGGAAGACATTTTTTAGTCGAAATACCGGATGAAAAACTAATGGATCTGTTAAGGCAAACTAAATGGTCCTACTTGAAAGATTTCTTCATTAAAATGGAGCCATGGTCGGAGAAATTGAAGATAAATGAGAGGGTGGCATGGATTGAAGTATCAGGAGTTCCATTGCATTGTTGGAACTATGAAACATTTAAATGAGTTGTTGGGTTATAGGGGAATTTGGTGTCAGTAGGTGAAAATCTAACAAAAGTTCACAATTTTGAAAAAAAAATAGAGCTTCTAGTCTCTATAACTCAATCAAAAATGGTTAGCATGGAAGTTGGAGATAACCTTTTCCCGATAAGAGTAAGGGAACGGGGGCTGATGGAGATGAAAGATGACAGTTTAAACATTAAGCCTAGGTGGAAGAAAAATGAAGAAGACAACATTTCGGAGTCAGGATCGGTGGCGAGAACAAGGCCGAAGATCCAATCGGAGGGAAGAGAAATCGTCAAGTCAGGAGTATTAATGGATATCAATCTTGAAAATGGGAATAATATTAATGATTGTCAGAGAATGCTAGAGATGGTAAATAAAGAGGCAGCGTCAGAGTTTGTTTCCAAAGAGATTAAAATAAGAGAAGCAGATAAAGTGGATAAATGTAAGGGATGGGCTTTGAAGGAAGCACATGATATAGGCTTGGCTATTGTAGAGGATCCAATAGAAGATCCAAAAGAAGGGGGAGATGATAATGGATCGAGCATGGATATGGGCTATAAGAATGTAGGAAAAACTAACTCAGAAGGAAAAACAAGTCTAGTGGAAGGCAACAAAAGCATTCAGGAAAATGAAACAGAAAGAGGGGACTTTTGGGAATCCAATATGGAATTAGAAGAAGAATTAAATCAGGTGCTTCTTCGCAGGAAAAGAAAAAGAAAGGTTTGAACAAGAAGATACGGTCGATGTATGAAATTTAAAGCAACATTTTAATGAAAAAGGAGAGAAAAAGAAAGACAGAGCCCTGCATAAGGAAAAAGGAAAGGAAGTTCATAAGAAAGATGAGAGGATTGTAAATTTATCCCTATCAGATTCGGATATTAGCAACAGAATGAGGGTGATTCTAAGGGAAGCAAATAATACTTGGGCAATCAAAAAGAAATTGGGGTTCAGTGTTCGTGGTGATGAGGAAGATGTAATCGAAGAAATTATGAGAGCAGAGATTTAGTAACAAAGATTCGAAGTCATTGTGGGAGAGGAGATCAGGAAACTATCACGGAAAGAATTTGAACAGAAAAATTATAGAAGAAGAAAAGAAGAGATCGAGAGAAAAGAGAGAAGAACAAAGAGAGAATACTGGAAATTTGTGTTAAACCTTTCATAACCGTTTTGTGTTCCTTCTGTCGAGTATAAAAAGGAATTCAAATAACAACTCACACTAACAGTACAATAGACTAAAACCCATCATTTAACTAATAGGAAAAATGCACCATATCACTAGAACAGAAACGAGATAAAATGCAACGTACAACACAAGAGAATTAACAGAATTAACGAAAATAGAAAAACCATTTCATAACAAATACTCCCTTCCTAAAAAGGAACCTTGTCCTCAAGGATCAAACTTGGAAAACGACTCTGAAGAGCTTGCAGATTTTCCTAAGTAGAATCCTCAGGGTAGGTGTCCGCCCATTTAACGAGAACCTCCACAGCAGCATGGTGCCCCTGTTTAACCATTCGTCTGTCCAGTATTCAGATTGGAGTCTTGAGAAGAGCACCATCAGACCCCACAGGTGGCAAGGTAGAAGCACACACTGCCGAACCAATATGCTTCTTTAACTGAGAGACATGGAACGTAGAGTGGATACGAGCATCAGGTGGTAACGATAATTTGTAGGCAACCTGTCCCACACGAGCTTCCGCAGGAAAATGTCTAAAATACCGAGGTGATAACTTCTGGTTCTTGAACTTGCGTAGAGAACGTTGGCGATATGGTTGGAGCTTCAAATACACCAAGTCGCCCATCTGGAATTCCCGCTCCGAACGATGCTTGTCTGCCATTTGTTTTATTCGGTCCTGAGCTCTAGTAAGATGAAACTTTAACACTTGGCGCATAGCCTCCCGATGTTGCAATGTGCGATCAACAGTAGCCACTGAAGAAGCTCCAGCCAAGTAAGGCAAGTGAAGAGGTGGGTCTTGTCCATAGAGTGCCGCGTAGGGAGTTGTTTGAATGGCTGAATGATAGGTGGTATTGTACCACCACTCCGCCAAAGGTAGCCAAGACGCCCAAGATGAAGATTTTTCCCCGGTCATACACCTCAAATAACTCTCTAAGCATTTGTTGAGAATTTCTATCTAGCCATCAGTTTAAGGGTGGTAGGCAATAGGCAGTTTTAATTTGGCCCCCAAATGACGAAACAATTTCTGCCAGAAATTGCTTAAGAAAATTTGATCGCGATCAGATACAATCGACTCAGGTATGCCATGCAACTTGTAAATGTGATGAGGATATACTTGAGCGACAATGAAAGCAATGAAAGGGTGAACCAAGGTAACGAAATGACCATACTTGGTCAAATGGTCAATCACTACAAAAATGGCAAAATTACCCTAGGATAAGGGTAGACCTTCAATGAAATCCATACTAATGACCGACCAAGCACTATCCGGTATAGGCAACAGTTGCAAAAGCCCAGGATAAGCAGAATTGTCAGCTTTGTAGCGTTGATAGACAGCACATTCACGAACCTACTGCTTAACATCTTGAGAAAGACCCTTCCAATAAAGTAAGGCTGAAATCTGGTGGTGAGTAGCATGGACGCCAGAATGATCCCCTAAGGCACTATCGTGGAAAATACCAAAAATGTGTCGTCAAAGCTGAGAATCATTGCCCACCACAACTTTACCCTGCCTACGTAGAAAGGTGCCAGTCCAAGAATACTTAGGATGCAACTGAGGCTGCTGTTGAACATCCTTACACAGCTGGAAAAGTTTCTTGTCAATATCATAGGAAGCCATAATGCTACTCCATACATCAGACCAAGAAGAGTCCAAAGAACCTTCACATTGGAGTAGTTGAGGAATGTGATTATGTGGCCGTTTGGATAATGCATCAGCCACAGCATTCTGTGCACCTTGGCGATAAGAAATTGAATAATTATACCCGAGCATTTTCGCAACCCACTTCTGCTAGTAAGGGGTGATTGTCTAGTATTCAGATAAGAACTTTAAGCTTTGGTGGTCTGTTTTGATAAAAAAAAATGCCTACCAATTAAATAGGATTGCCATTTTTTAACTGCTAGTAACACTGCAAGCATTTATTTATCATAAATGGACAATGCTTGATGCTTGACCCCCAGGGCCTTACTAAAATATGCCACCGATTTTCCACCTTGTTGCAACACAGCTCCCACACCTTGACCGCTGGCATCCATCTCCACACAAAAGGGTTCTTGAAAATTGGGTAGAATAAGAACTGGCGCTTGACAAACAGTAGCTTTAATTTGGTCAAAAGCATTCTGCTCTAACAATGTCCACTGCCAAGGAACGTCTTTTTTTAACAAAGCCGTGAGAGGCTTAGCTAGTAAACCATAACCTTGAATAAATCACCGGTAATATCCAGACAACCCAAGAAACCCTTGCAATTCCTTGATTGACGTGGGAGGAGACCAGTCTAAGACACTCGCCACCTTAGTTCGATCCATACTAACAACCCCTTGAGATATTATATGTCCCAAATATTCAACTTGAGTAGCCCCAAAAATACATTTGGACTTTTTAGCATAAAGTTGATTGGACCTTAAGACTTGGAACACTTCTTGTAGATGCTGTCATCAAAGAAAACAAGAACCGATCTCCTCAAAAAGGGTCGAAATACTGAATTCATCGGGGACTGAAAGCTGGATGGCACATTGGTCAAGCCAAATGACATGACCAAGAATTCATAATGGCCAGCATAAGTTTTAAAAGTTTTTTTAAAACATCCGGTTCCCACATTCGAATCTGATGGTAGCCCGAACGCAAATATAATTTGGAAAAGAAATTGGCTTGCCCCAATTCATCTAATAATTCTTCAATAACTGGGATCGAAAATCGATCTTTAATGGTCAGCTGGTTAAGTTGCCTATAGTCAACACAAAGCCTCCAACTACTATCCTTCTTTTTTACCATCACCACAGGAGAGGCAAATGGACTATTACTATCCCTAATAATTCATGCTTGCAGCATTTCTTGTATCAGCTTTTCTATTTGTGTTTTTTGAACTGCAGGATATCGATAAGGCCATACTTTAACAAATTTAGACTCATCTAATAGGGGAATCCTGTGATCTTGCAATCTAGGAGGAGGTAGACTCGTTGGAACCTGAAATATATCAGTGAATTCATCTAACAAACCTTGTAATTCAGGTGACAGTTGAGCTGGCTGTATTATAAGGGCAGTCTGATCAGAAGAAGCTAATAGCATAGGACTTGGTCCATTACCCACCAAACTCAAACACTTTGAAAGTTGACTGCTGGAAACAAGTTGAAGTGAACCTGGTAATGTACCCTATAGATTAGAGTCCAGTCCCATGTAAGTGAACTTCATGGTCAAATTGGAAAATTTTCATATAATCGGTCCAAGAGATAGCAGCCAATGAATTCTAAGAACCTAGTCGAATCCCTTTACTGATAAAATCAAGAAATCAGTAGTGAATTTGTTCCATTGTGCTTCCCATGAAACTGCTTGACATATACCCTGAGTAGATAACCGAACCCCATTTACTACCATCACTCGCAATGTACTTCCTGATTCTACGACCAAGTTTAACCTTTTAGCCACCTTAAGATCGATAAAATTGTGTGTACTACCCGAGTCAACCAATGCAACCACTTTAGTATTACCAATAACTGCTGGAAACCTCATAGTGTTATGGCCTTGCAAGCCTTGAAGAGCATGTAAAGACAACACAGGGCTCTCTAGAACAGGATCAACTAAGTCCAATTGATCGGAAAAAGCTAGAAATTCTTCAAAGGATGAACTCTTTATATCAGAACCTTGTTCCCACACTGGCTCAATAATAAGTTGGTACAATTAGGACTTAGAACATTTATGACCAGGTGAATACTTCGAGCCACACCAAAAAAAAAGGCCCTTCTTCCTTCTGTCCTCCAACTCCGCTTATGACAAGGACTTAAATAGAATTCTTTGTCCTGAACTGCTATTCACTGTTCCCCCTACTGTAATAACGTTGCTCGTTCCTTGTTGCCCTCTTGAAATAGAGAAAAGAGGCCGCGATGAAATACTCGCACTACCAACAGTAAACCCCTTCTTCATTGGTCGCAGCACAATATTCTCGACCCGTCGAGCTAAATTATACCCCTCCACCAATGTTTGCGACTTAAAGAGTCTAAGATACTGCCTTATTTCAGTCTTCAAATTGCTGATAAATATGCTTAAAGCATATGATTCAGGTAAGTTCAATTGATTTAACAAACTTAAAAATCCATCATGGAACTGGTCAACAGATCCATGTTATTTAAGAGTTACGAGCTCGGTCATAGGATCAAGGAAGGAATCAGTTCCAACAAGTTCCCTAATTCCTCTAGCATATATCTCCCATGTTAACAGATGCAACCCTCCATGTCTATGCACAAAGAAATGATGCCAGTCTAACATCTTTCCTTCCAAATGCAACATGACTACTCTAACTCTAGCATGTTCACCTATCCCCTCCGCCTCGAAATATTGCTCCAGCTTAGACCACCAACCTCGAAAATTACTACCGTCAAAACGTGGGCAATCCACTCAAAAAGAAGTATTTCTAACTTCCACGCCTCCTCCTCGCGAGGTCATACTTGAATGGCCGAGATCTTGTATCGGCGACACCACAAGGTGTTCCTTTGCTGGAAAACCAGGAGGAGAACCTAAAATTTCTTTTCCCTTACCAATCATCATACCAGTAGCCATAGCAGGAGGATTTTGTCCAAAGTACTGTTCAAATAAAGAATGAAGTTCAGATCGAAGTTCAGATCTTACCTCTGAACGCACCACCAACTTAATTCCTTATTGAAAATCCTTCAAACGCGTGTCAATCCATGCATCTAGCTGAGAAAATTCAACCTGCAACTGAGTAAGTTCTCTTTGCATCATACCAAACTCCTTCTACATTCTTGTAGTCACTCCCTCCACAGCCATGAGAATCGACAAAGCTCTGATACCTTTGTCACGGGAAGAATTTGAACAGAAAAATTATAAAAGAAGAAAAGAAGAGATCGAGAGAAAAGAGAGAAGAACAAAGAGAGAATACTGGAAATTTGTGTTAAACTTTTCATAACCGTTTTGTGTTCCTTCTGTCGAGTATAAAAGGAATTCAAATAACAACTCACACTAACAGTACAATAGACTAAAACACATCGTTTAACTAATAAAAAACACACCGTATCACTAGAACAGAAACGAGATAGAACGCAGTGTACAACATAAGAGAATTAACAGAATTAACGAAAATAGAAAAACCATTCCATAGCAGAAATAGAGGAAAATATTGGGAGAAGAAGAAACCTCGACCAAAATTTGGTGAGTAATTTTTAAATTTTCAAATTTAACTATTTAACAGATTGTAAAGGTGGGTTGGGGAATATGAGAGTAGTTTCTTGGAAAATTAGGGGTCTAGGGGCAGAGGTTAAGGTAGTTTGGGTGAGAAGATTTATAAGGAAAATGAGGACAAACTTTTGTTTTATACAAGAAAGGAAATTGAAGGTTGCTTTTGAAGGTACTAATCAGGAGGTTTTGGAATGATGACTATTTTGAATTTAGCTTCATGACAGCTTGAGGTTGATCAGGTGGGCTAATATATATATGGGATAAGGATTGCTTTGAGGCAATTGGAATTCATTGTGAAGACATAATGTTAGTAGTGGAGGGTAAGTGGAAGGATAATGGTATGAAAGCGACAATGATATATGTGTATGCATCGAATACTTATTCTGAACAAAGAGTATTTTGGGGCGAGTTGAAGGAGTGATGTAATAGTTGTAGTATCCTTGGATAATGGGTGAAGATTTTAATGCTGTAAAAATTGAAGCCGATAGTGAAGGAAGGTGATTCAGGAGAAGTTTGGGACCTTGGTGCAACAGTGGAGATTAAAGACAACAAACGTAAAAGAAATGTCGATAGTTTGGAGAGATATTATAGGAAATGCAATGGATGATAGAATAGCTATATGGGCAGGTTCGGAGCCGTCAAGATGGGAGTTAGGGAACGACATGACAGCACTGTTTTGGGAAGATTCATGGTGTGGCAATTGTCATCTAGAAGACGGATTTCTAAGGATTTATCGATTGGCAAAACTCAAAAAAAGAAGTGTGAGATTGTGTACTAGAAAAGGGGGTTTTAGTGAAGTAAAGTGGAAGGCATTTGTTATTAGAAAACTGATTGATATGATAAAGTAATGTTTGCTGGAGTATTTTTGGTGGATATTTCTGAATAGGTGTAGGATTGATTCAATTAATCCAAACCAGATGCATTATTTTGGTGGCCTCCTCCTCATAGATGTTTAAAGTTCAATGTGTGTGGGATTGCAAACGAGGATTAAGTAGGATGTGGAGGAGTCTTGAGTGATAAGGAACGTGTTGCAAGAGAATTATTTTCTGGTTTTGCAGCAGCAAATGATTCCATTGTGGTAGAGATTGGCACGGTGAAGGTATAAATTGGGAGAAAATGTTTAAAGCTTGGTGGTGAGTTTTTGCTTTGTTGTAATCGTAGGTCTATTAAGTGATCGAATGTGTTTTATTTTAGAATGTTGTATTGTTAAACTTTTGTTGTTTCTCTATTCGTATTTTACAACATAACATATCGAATGAAGCAAAAAAAAAAAAAAAAAGAATACCCTAACCATCAGGCCAATACACAAGTTCATATATTAACAATTTTTGGGTAGCTAATTTTTCTTAATATAGGAAAACCTAGCAATCTTGATTTCTAACTCAAAATTTGACTTGATAAATTTAACTTGATGAATTTAAAATAAAGCTTCTTTTATTTTTATTTAATCATATAAAAATTCAAACTTAAATTGATTCAAATTCGAAATATAGGGGTTGGCTCTGCACCCTAAAATGGTAAGTTTATGTTTTAGCGTTTAGTATATGGTAAAAATTATATTTTGACTTTCAAAAATAATAAAATTTTGATTTAATCCTTAAATAATTATAAAGACGTAAGCTATTAAAATGGTGAAATGGCATTTTACCTCTCATAAAAACTTTACAACTTAAATGAGAGTAAATAGATCCGAAAACCTCAAGCAACACAAAATTATTTTAATCTAAAGCTCATATAAATCTGAAAAAGATGAAAACAAATTTGTTTATGTTTTTAATTTTTTTTAATAATCTGATTATAAGTTTTGATGATATCTACTCTTTTTAACATAATGCCTAGAACTACCTATAACCCCTCCCCAACCAATAAATAGAAGGATAATGCGTTTAAGCACACTCGAAACTAGATCCTCTTACATTGACAATAATATCTATACCAATCAAACTAAGATTTAATCCACTTATTACATTATTTTTTATTAAGCTAAAAATAATTAATTAATTGTATATATTTTTGAATGTGATCCAGCACCATATGAATGAAACAAATGAATGCATCAGTTCAATTTGCCTAATGAAAGACGTAAGAAATATTAAAATCTATATAATAAAAAATGTTTGCAGATAGCATGCACACCAAGCCTAATATGTTTTATTTTCAATTTAAATTTATTATCACGTTTTCAACATTTGATTATGGTATTTAAATTTATATTTCAAGATAACGACTATGATTTGAAATAAAATTATATAGATGCATGCAAATTTCCCCTTTTCTACTATTAATCATTTAGTTTTGGCATAATGATTTTTTTAGTTCTTTAACTTCAAAAAATAAATAATTTTAGTCCTTCATTTAAATTTTCGTTTATTCTAGCCCTTAAATTTACATTTTTTGTCAAACCACTCCAAATTTGATGAAAAAGTTAATATTTAATAACTTTCCTGACGTGTTATACATGTGGATTGCTGAGTAGATAACATGTCAGCAGCTAATTCATTTCTAAACTATTAAAAATATTCTTTTTATAATTTCTAATTTTTAAAAATAATTTTATAATATTTTAAATTTTTTAAATTTTAAAAAATTAATTAAATATTGACATGTCATCCTCATAGCAGTCCACATGTATGCAACGTCAACAAAATTAAAAATGTTAACTTTTCCATTTATTTTGGAGTGATTTGATAAAAATATAAATTTAAAGACTTAAAAAATAAAAAATTAAATAAAAAGTTAAATAACTTTTTTTTATAAAATTAATTGGTAAAAAATCTTTAAACCTTTAACTTTTTCAGTTTATAATTACTAGAATGAGCAATCCCTTTCACGGGGCTGCGATTATCAATTATTTTGGATACATCATTTAATGCTATAATAAAAATAAGAAAACTGAATTGACTTGAGAGTGATTTTATGAATTGACTCGTATAAATATGATAATTAGGTTCAGATTTTAAAAAGTTGTCATATAGATCTTTTTAAACAAATTATTTAAATTTAAATTTAAAAGAAATTATTCCAATGCTTTTGTTAACTCATAAATAATATGTAAAAATATATATAAATTAAACAGTTAATTCATAAAAAAGTAAAATTTAAATAAATCGACACTAAAATTCCGAACTTAACCCCAAATTTTTTTAAAATTCAGAAATAATTGATTAATTATTATTTAAAATGCTTATTGTGTATCTCGATTAATGTTGCCAATGTGTATCTACACATTTGGTTATGGTGTTTAATTTCGTTGTCTTATAGTCTATCTTTTCTTTCAAGTAGGGGAGAAGCCGGATAAAATTTTAACTTTTTATAGTTTATATCTTTATAATTTGTAAATGATTAATGTCGAAATCATTTTTTTGAAAACGGGAAATCGACTTTTGAAAACGAAAAGTTGGGAGTCACCACCAATCGTTTTTAATAGAGTGTGATTGGATCACCTCAAAACATGGTCGTTTTTAATAAATAAATAAAATTTTCAAAACGACGATTTTGGTTTGCGAAAATAGAAAATCGGTTCGGGAGTCAGTTACGTACGAGGAAGGATTAGCACCCTCGACACGCCCAAAATTGGTACTTGATTGATTATTTAGTGTCTTAATGTCGAAAATTAAATATTTGGACAGAGTTCAAAATGCGATCCTCCTTTTATTGGCTTTTAAAACATTTAGGTAAGTCAAATGTGTATTAAAGACCATCTCACCTCAAGGTAAAACATTACATCCAGTACGTTAGGACACAACATTTTGACCCTCAATTGTGAGCTTGCCTTTAAAGCGTGCGTTTTTAGCCTTAAGAGGATATTCGAATATTCAAAACAAACAAAGAAAGCGAAACCCAATGACGTTAGGGCACGATTCTTGAATTCTTTAAATCTTCGAACATTACCTTTATTTTGAAAAATTTTGAGAGAAGATCAATAGATAAATGAATTAAGGACATAGATTTTTTTAAAAAAAGATGATAATAGACAACATGAAAATAATAATATGAGAATAATGCTAACCATATATAAATAAATAAATAAAAATAGTAATTAATAGAAATAATTAATAAAACAACAGTAATAATAAATACAATAATGTAATAAACATTGTGCTAATAGTATTAACAATAATATTAAAAACATGATGATAATAACAAAAAAATATGTTGACGATAACATTAAATATGGGGGATAATAGTAAAAAAAAAATTTGGAATAACAATGTTAAATTAGTAATAGTGAGAAATAGTAAATAATAATAATTTGATATAAAAATGGTAACCGATAATAAACAATGGTATAAAAAATATAATAAGTCTATGTATAATAGAAATTTATATTTAAAATAATTAACTTCGCTTAAAAATATATATATTTACATAATAAATATATAATAATATAATAATATGAAACATAACTCAAATTAATTAAATTAATAGAAAATAATAAAAAAATATAACTCAAATTAATTAAATTAATAGAAAATAATAAAAAAAATATAAAAATAATGAGAATAAAGCTTAAATTAATTAATTTAACAGTAAAATAACAAAAATAAAAAAAGGGGTTAAATTGAATTAAAAATGAAAACTTTGAGGCCAAATCAGAAAGAAAATAAAATCAGAGGTAAACTCCCTCTCTTTTACTTCCTTTCGTTTGTGTAAAGAAAAAATGTGAACGCCAAAGTAAACAAAATTGAATAATATAAAAAGCTACCTTAAAAATCTGATTTGTATTCTCTTTGATTTCGTATGTGTATTCCCTCCAAAAAAATTTTTTTCTTTTACAATAGTTTTTCCATGGCTTTTATAGCCAAATTTTACAACTTATAACAAGTAGGGTGATGGAGTTAGTTGGGGTGATGGAGGTAGTGGATGGTTTAGTAGGGTGTGGGGGTGATGGATGGTAGTGGATGGTTTAGTAAGGTGATGGAGGTGATGAAAGTAGTGGATGGTTTAGTAGGATGATGGAGTTAGTGGTCGGTTTAGTGGGGTGTTTAATTTGGGCTAGTTTGATTGGGCCCGGGCAGAAATTTGGTCCTACAATTAAATCGAATTTTTATAATTTTAGGAGAAGCCAAAGTGATGTTTTACCTTTACAAATTTAAAATTTCTAAAAAGAATTTAAAGATCTAAAATATAATTTTACATTTTAAGGGGGCCGGCCCTGGCTACCCCCGCTTCCAAGGTATATCTAATTAATGTTGCGAATGTAAATCTCAAGATAGTGACTATGATTTGAAGTAAAATTAGGTAGATGCATCTAGTTTTCTGTTTGTTTCTCTATTCGTTTTTCATTATTTATTTTAAAACAAATATATTGATAATTTGAAATAATTAATCATTACAAGCAAGAGTGAAGGTACGTTAGAAGCAATTTTTTCATTTACATATAACTAGGAAAACTTTGAATTAAATTCAATAACTATATCAACTATGATTTGAAAATTTTTAAAAGAGAATTTACAAATTTTAAAAGAGAATTTACACATTTACATCTACATCAGACGATATTCGAATTAGAAATCTCAAAATTTTTAAGAATTCAATCAAGACTAAATTATAGTACTTCCACCTTGTGGGTGAAAAAAAAAATTATTAAAAAATATATTTACTAAATAAAACTTTGATTAAAATGGTAATATTCAACGTTTAAAATCATAATATTTTAGATTCAATTCTTCGTCACATATGAAATTTATTGATTCTGTACTGCTAGATGAATTTTGAACAACAAATGGAGTGCTACCAATTTTGCAAATTAGAAATCAATTAAAATTCATTAAAACAATTTGTGGTTTGGGAAATTAAAAGTTTATTAGAAAGTAGTATTATGCATGAAAAAGATATTTCCTTTTATTCATGTTTATTTAAAGTGAGATTTCACCGTATGCAAACAAGAGAGTTACAATACAAGGTATATACTATACCAGCAGATGCTCTCTCTATTCTCTTCTTCTTCTTCTTCTTCTTCCTCCTCCTCCTCCTCTCTTGTAAGCTTCTTTTCTTATTCATTGAAATGCTTCACTGTTCTCTTCACCGCTCACTTTTTTCTTCTCTTCCTTTGCAAAATGAGGCCACCCTTAAATGTTAATAACATTGACAAACAACATAAAAGCCAACATTAAAAATTTATAGTCAAAACCCAAGTTAAGGTCAAAAATTAAAATCGAGCTATGAAAGTGTAGCAAGATTCAACTTGGATTTTTCAAAATTAAACTTAACACTAGAAATCTGATTACCTGCGTTAGTGAGTTTAAAATCGAGCTTAGCCCAAATAAAAATAACTTACAATAGTATAAATAATAATTTTTTTAATTACTATTCAATTGAATTGATGTTTGATTAATTTATAATATCAATTCAATAAAATAGAAAATATTAATATAAATATATCTTATTTGATGATTCATGAATCTCTTAAATGCGTATTTAATTTAGATGTTCTAAGTTAATCGTCGTCTTGTATTTGATAATTTTAGTAATTAAAATTAGGGATAAATCTCAAAATTATACATGAACATTAATTTGATGGAATCATACACGTGAAGCGCTAAATCTGGTTCAAATATATACTTGAAACTTTAATTTTCATTTAATCATACATATTTAAGGAAATAAATACATCAATTTATTTTTATATTGGATAAATATAATTATTTATGCATGCAATATATAAACATAAAATGATATAATATCTATAATTGTGTTAATAATTTACAAGAATTGGATCAAATCAAAATTTCATGTATAAAATTACACAAAATCAAAGTTCATGTATACAATTGCATATTAAACCATAGTTCATGTATAGTTTTGGGATTTATCCCTTAAAATTAAATTTTCGATAATTCTAACATAAAAAAAAATTTAAGGTAAATTATACAATTATTCATTCAATTTTTATAAATTTTTATTTTGGGAATTGAAAAAAAAAAATTTGCAACATCAGCATACTTTTATCATTTTAGTCACTGGCGGCAGTGACAAAAATGATAAAAGTATGTAACAACAGTGCCCATATTGCAATCTTTTTTTACTTGGTGTTCTTCAGTAGACCGAATACGATAACAGATTATATCGATTCTTCCAACCGTACGTCTATCAACACCAAATCAACGAACTCTTTTTTACTTGGTGTTACTATAACTTTATGAGACGACAATGTCTATCCCCTAAACCAGAGAAATAATAAATCCCAGAATAAATATTTTTAAGTACGATTTTGAATCTCATGGTTTTCTCCCGAATTGACTATAACCTTAATGCTAAATGGGAAATTTAGCTATTAAGAAATTGTAACACCCCAAAATATATAAGGTTAATTAATTAAGAAATGTCCTTGGTTTGATGGTTAAAAAGTTAGCACTTTCCTTAAAGGTCTTAGGTTCTATCCAAACCTCACCTATTTTTTTTTCTTTTCATTTTCAGCAAACTAGAATGAAAGTCACTATAGAATATATATTAAATGGAGTAAAAAATAATCGAGTGTGGATAGTAGCTTAATGATTAAGCATCATTCCTTTCTCCTATGAATCTTAAGTTTAAGTTATGCCACTCACCCTATTTTTTTTTTTCAGCAAGAAGAGTTAATTTGTAACTCCCTGAATAACTTATTTTCGCTTCTATGAATATCTGACACAAATGTGTATTTACTCTAGTGGTTGAGTGTTTAGGGTGTGTGTGAGAGGTCTTGGGTTCAAGTTTCACCTTTCCTAAATTTTGGTATTTTTTGGATATTATATTTTTGCTCGGTTGACTGATAGTGTTTCGTTTGAACTAAGAGTCTGAGGAGGTTGAGAGATAATGGGAGAAAAATAAGGGATTGTGGATATTTTTAATTTTTATCCATCTCTTTTTCAAAATTTTCTCTACTCAGGACAGGAACTGATGTCATTTCACTTTGTCTTCTTCAACTCTGCCCTTTTTTTTCTTTTGATCCCCCCATTCGATTCTGTTTTCTTTGTTGTTTATCGTCATACCCTTATTCTCGTTATTTCTATTTTCGTCACACGTTTCTGGTAAGTGAGGCTTTGTTATTCTGTAACTCGTGTTTTTCCAAAATGTTGATTGGAGTTATAATGTTGTTTTGGTAGTAGCGAATCGGGAAGATCGTGATTCCTCTCTTGTGGAATCGTAGTCAATCGTTGGGAGTGTTGGGGTCAGCGATAAGCGTTTGATTTGAGCTATGGTTGGTTTTGAGTTTTCAGTTAAATTGTGTTTTAAAACTGATTTTGAGCATTGGTATATCGATTCTTAGGTTTTGGAGGGCTCGTGGTTGTTGTAGCGTCTGAAACGAACCAAGTGTGTACCCAAAACGCAAAAAATGAGTTTCAACAAAAGCTGAGAAACTACACTGTCGACGCCACACGGATGCGTTGTCGCCCATGTAGGTGGCCATATGGGAGACACGGTCGTGTGAACGACGTAGGCATGGCTGTACGCAAGACAAGGCCATGTGGTGGCTCGAGTGTGGCTATGTGGGCCACACGGGCTAGGCCAAGTTGGGCATGTGGGGCCCACATTGGCTTTCCACACGAGCGTGTGAGTTTCTGGGCCAAGTCGTGTGGGCCACAGAGGCAAGGCCTAATATGAGCGTGTGCATGTGGGTCCATAATTCTAAATTTTTTTCTAAGGCCGCACGAGTCATCTCGATAGACTGTGGGCCTACTGTAGGGTCGGTAAGGGCTAATTAAACCTTAATTTGTATGCTATGATATTCTGATAGATTGATCTGAGTATGATACTAAATGTATGCCTGACTGTACTACTATATGTATGTCTGATATCTGTATATATGCACGTTGAGCATGTTAAATCTATCATATCTGTATCTATTTTCTGCATCTGTTTTGGGGTGGGATTTGTATATGAGGAGAAAGTATTCTGTATGATATTAATCGCATTTATTTTGGCAGCTTGGCTGCATGTTATCTGATATGTGTTTTAAGGGCACAATGTGGTGTGTAGGGATGGGTGGGTGTTTTAAACCCCACATGGGGTGATGGGATGGTCGGAGATGGTGTATAGAGGATGTGGGTAGAAATTATGCATATCTGCTTCTGTAATCTGAATCTAGATCTGATTCTGAAACTGAATTATATCTGTTTCTGATTGTGTATTTAATTCTGTTTGTTTGCATGCTTAATTCTGTTGGGTTACACACTGAGTTTTTGTAAACTCAAATATGTTGTCTATTTTGTCAGGTAATCCACAAACTTAGGCGGATCGGTGCGGCAGGGACTCAGTGGTGACCACTAGACCGCAAATTATTTTAAGTTTTAAGTTCTTGTTTTTATTTACGATTTTGGTTTTATTCTGAGAGTTGTAATTTCTGGGAGTCTCTGGACTGCATGGTTTTGGATAATTTGTTAAAATGCACTCTATGATAAAAGGTATTATGATAACGACAATTTTACACAAATAAAGTTTTTCTAAAAAAATGCAAATCGGGTTTTCAAAAGTTATCGATTTTGTTAAACTTCCGCTGTAAATAAATTTTGGCAAAAGAAACAATTAATTAATGTTTTCGGTTATATTTATAATAGACCGAGAAGATTTAACGTAACAACTCTGTTTTCAAAACCCATTCCTTGTGACATCTCCAGATTCAGCCATCGCATCTAGGCCGAGTCTGGGGTGTTACATAATTTTCCACCCAAATAGTCTCTAAAAATTTGAAAATCCTAGCTATTTAAACCATTTTCCTAATTTGGCTACGATTTTGTTTCCTTTTCCAATTCTCCTAGAACTTTACTTCCATCTTTTCTATTTATTCCCTCTTTCTTTTTTTTCATCAAAATTTTGTTCCATTGTTGAAAATCATTATTGATTACCCCAAATCAAAACCTATTTTCAATTTAACTCGCTTTTCAACCAGATTCGTGATCGCAATTCGAAACATTCTTCGATCGTTGCTAAAAATCAGTAACATTCCAATCCCGAAGTTTAGATCATAAATTCCTGTAGAATTTTTATTCACGTTAATTTTAAGATTGATCAAATGATCTTTTACGAATCTTGCCAATATTTCCCTGTAATATTGATAAATCTTGAAAATTGTAATTAATTCTTGCTTAAATATCGTTTGAAGGACTCGGCCTAGGTACCTCGGATCAGATCAAGCACAAAGAACATGGTTCGAGATCCCAAAGTCAGGTGTGTGTTCTTTTACAAGTGAATCGAGGTAAAATTGTGCATAGGATAGTGCCACACGGGAATATGGGCCACCCGTGTGGACCACATGGCCCTCTCACACGACCATGTCCCTTTGAAACCTAGGTTATTTTAATCCTCACATGGCTTAGGCCCCTCCACATGATTGTCTCTCTGCTGTAGGTCGATTTTCCAAATACCACAATGCCACAGTCTGTCACAAGACCTAGCCACATTGTCGTGTACCTCCTCCACACAGTCTAGGCCTTTCCACACGGCCGTGTGTCCTTTATACCTTAGGTTTTACAATATCAACCAATAATTTTATGTTTTATTCAGTTTAGTCCCTGAATAATTTCTGAACCATTTATAGTGCTTTAGATTATTCAATTAAGCCCTCATGATATGAATTATGTTAGAATCCATGATTTGATGAATTGATTTAGTATGATATTTATATATATACGCATGAATTGTGAACATTATATATATGTCTATTGTTTCGAGGTTTGTGAACATATGTATGGTATGCCTTATATCACTATCAAACTAAGCACACAGAAAAGCATAATTTTTACTACTAAATTGATCTGTCACAAGCATGTTAATTGCTGCTGAACCAAACCATTATAAGAATACTGATTGCTATTGTATTGTTTGTTAAAAGCATAATTTAATGCTATTTTATTAATCTGACGAAAATGTCATATTGCTTTGCATGGGGTGGGATGTTATGAATGGGGGAAGTATTTGCAGTATATCTGCATTTATTTTGTTGTGAACCCACAGCCATAGACAAATTCCATCTGTGACGGTCTTGTTGTGTACCCACAACCATAGGCAGATTCTATCTGTGACGTTTTTGTTGTGTATACATAACCCTTTGATAGTTATCATCTGTAAGCATGTTTTGCATCCATGGCCATTGGCAGATTTTACCTGCACTATTTTGTTGTGTACCCACAGCCATATGCAGATTCCGTATGTAGAGTTTTGTTTTGTGTCCACAGCAATTGGTAGTAAAACTGCAATCTATTGGTAATTAATACATAATTTGGTGTGTTAGCGGTTGGAGTTTTGGAGAACTCCCATCGTGGTGTGCAACAGTGGGGTAGGATCTTTTTTTGTTAAAACTGGTGTTGTATGGCATCTATGAAAGCATATGCATGCAAACCTGGAATTTCCGGTAAGATATATTTATATTTACACATATGAATGAGTGATCTATGAAATCAATATTCTGATATTGCTATTGTGAATTCTTGATGCTAACGACGGCTAAATTGAAAACGGATATTTTGAACTGCTACTTAATTGCGATTATTTTATGCATTATTATTTAATATGCTTTACCGATTGTTGCACTAATTTTATTGTGATTGAACTCACAATAAGCGTCATCAGTCACTTCCCCTTTAATTTTCATCCTTATAGATAACTCACTAGGTTAGGACGCGAACGCGGCATCCGGAGGGTCTCGGCTTGGTTTTGTTAAAATATTTTTAGATATATTATACGATATTTCATTATTCAGAGATTGTATTATTATTTTATTTCGGATTGTGGCATAGGGTTTGGGACATCATGTTACGATTATTAACTAGTATGCATGAACCCTAGTTTTTATTAAAAACGAATAGACATTAATTTTCCGTTGCAAAATCATAATTAAAATTTTAAGGAATAATAAATTAGTTTGTATCTAAATTTCCTACCAAAATAAACAAATGTTCTAAAATGACCGTTTTCAAAAACTCCGATAGCTTATTGAGCCACTTCAGTAGATATTATAATCTTTCAAATTCGGATTTAACGTCTAGGCCGGGTTAAAGAGGTTACATAAACATATTCATATAAAGGTTTTCAACAAAGATAAAAAGAATAATAAAAGAAAGCAATAAATATTAAAACCCACCCAACCAACCGGAACACCACTCTGATCACACTGCACACCACAATTAGGTTATGGTAGGCTCATCCACCCTACACACCACAAAGGGCCACTGTCGGCCCATCCACCCTACATACCATGATAGTGGGTCTAAGCCACTCAAAAGGAAATATGCAACTGAGCTGACATATATATAATAATGCGGTAAAATCGCTGTACAGAATATTACAGATAAACTGCTCAAATCAGACTTCCTTATCTTCATAACCAAAACCCCAAATTTTTATGCAAATGTAAAAATGCACACAACATGAAAACGAACATACAGAAACAGGTGTACACATATATAGTTAAACAAATTCAGATTCAATTAAACTTGATTTCAAATAGTGAGCAATGATAACAACATTATACTCAAACCTATTCATCACATCACATTATCACCTAATGAACGATTAAAAAAAAGCATCTAAGTGCACAAACATACATGGATCCAAGCTTAACTGAGTCCCAATCACATTTACAGGGGCTTAAATGAGTGTTGGATTACACAAGAACTAAAACGAGTCAATTACAAACAAAAATTAAAATATGCAAAAACAGGACCACATGGTCATGTGCCCAAGCCATGTGGAAAGGTCCAGTTCGTGTGAGGGGTCTACACGGTCATGTGTAAGAACGACACGCCTGTGTGACAAAGGCACATGGTCATGTGGCTAAGACAATGCCCATGTGACAGAGTTACATGGCCATGTGGCCAGACCGTGTAACTCATTGTGCCGTGTGACAAAAATCATCATATTTAAGAAGCAAAGTAGACACGCCCATGTGGTTGAGAAACATGGCAGTGTGACTCAGGCACACGCTCATATGAAAAACAATAAATTTCCTTACAGAGGTCACACGGCCATGTAGCCAGCCCGTGTGACCACTCTAGGCTGTGTGACCCACTCCAGGCCATGTGACTAACGAATTACCCTAACTTCTTTAGTGAGGACCGCCCGTGTGGCCCCGAAACCACACTAGAATTTGTAAAATTTCATGAATTTCAATAGTAAAACAATTCCTAACCACTACTAGTTCAAAAACACACCTGAAATCCGTTATTCCCAGCACCAAAAATGAACCAATTCATCACCACTTCACCAAACTGAAATCTCAAATTAACAAACATACTAACCTATAAGTATTCAACCAAACCAGTACTAAAGAATCAACCGACAATTAGTCTAAAACTCAGAAAGAAGAAATAAAAAAAAAAAACTATACTAACACTTACTCGATTCCCCACTTGACTGAACGAAGAATAGCCTAAGGAGTGCTAATTAGCAAGTACACAGCAACCAAAAATGAAGAAAAAAGAAAACCAAAATCTGAACTTTGGAGAAGAAACTCACGTTTGAGTAAAGAGAGAAATAAAGAACAAATAAAAATAAATGGAGAACGTGATAGAGAATCAGAGAATAGGATAATTTTTTGGAAAATTATTATTATTTTAAAACAAAATAAATAAAATTAAATAAAAAAATATTATTTAACAAAAGGCCAATCAATTTTATTTATAAAAGTTGTTTTTGCTCACATCAGACTTCGAACACAAAACTAAAGATAAACTAAATACTTAACCACTCAAACACAAAAGTAAGCATAAATGCTTGACTAAGACCGCTCGACTCACCTAACATACTAAAACTTCTAACCCCAAATTTTGAAATAAACAATCGATAATTTTAGTTGGTGTCCCAAAATTTTAATATATATATATATATATATATATATATATATATATATATGCTAATGTGGCCACTAAATAGACTATGTTGGACACTAAATGACGTACCAAAAGAAGAAATGGAAAATAAACAATTCAAAAAAGGAAATCCCCTCCATTGATATTTTTATTCTAAGGTTGTATTCTTTTGACTTAAAAGATGATTATGATTTTATCGTGTTATTGATAAATATAATATTTTAGGAAACTATTGAATATTTTACTTTTGAATTTAAAATGACTAATAAATGTGCAAATATACATGAACTCTTGAAGGATAATTTAATTATTATTTAATAAGAATATGTCATATTCACTAATGAAAAGTATAAATAATATAAATATGTAGTTAATAATTTTTTTAAAAATAATAATTATTGATATGGTAATAAAAGTTGTATATAATTTTTTTACAAAAGAAAGGTACATGAGAAAAGAATAGGAAAATAGTAATATTTTTAAGGATTAGTATACGATGCATAGATTATAGGTTTCATGCGTCGTCAAGTGATGGAAAGATGACACATCTATCACTTACATAAAATAAAAAATATTAAAAGATTTAAAAGTAAATAATATTTATTTTATTTAAACATAATTAAATATGAATTATAATATTTTGTTTCTCTAGTTTTGAACTTCTGGTCTCTAAGTTTTTGGTTTCAGGTTTTAAATTTTGGTTTTTGAATTTCGGATTTAATGTTTTTGTATTTATTTATATTGAGTAATTTTAATTAATATTTATTTATAAATGAAAATATTTATATTTATTTTTAAATCCTTCAATATATTTTGTTTTACACCAATGATGATATATCATCTTATTATTATTCAATGGCGCATGTGATCTATGCACCGCAACAATGGATCAAGTAATCTCCTTATATATAGATAATTAAGTTGGCATTATGAGTCAATCCAACACCAATTTAGTAAGAAAAATTACATAAAAACTATTTTTAATAAAGTAACAAATATTAATATAATATTTTTTGACTTTTACTATATATTTTTATATGAAATGTTTAAATAAAACAACTAAAATTAAAATATCTAAGAATTAAAGTCAAGACTAGCATGAGAAAAAAAGAAAAAAGGAGAATAGTAACACTTTTAATGATTAATATATGATGCACAGTGTATAGGTCTCATGCACCATCAACTAATAATAAGATGACACATCATCATTGGTGTGAAATAAAAAAATATTAAAGGATTTAAAAGTAAATACATATGAATTTTTAAATATAATTAAATATAAATTAAAATCTTTTGTTTCTCTTTTAGATTTTGAATTTTGGGTTTCGGGTTTTAGATTTTATGTTTTGGATTTTGGGTTTGTGTTTTTATTAATTTATTTATGTTTATAATTAATATTTATTTTTAAATAAATTTATTTTAAATCTTTTAATATGTTTTTTTTACACCAATGATGATTTGTTATCAAATATATGTGTGTGATATAATTGATTGAGTTGATGTCATGAATTAACTCAACACCAATTTAATAAGAAAAATTACATGAAAATTATTTTAATAAATTAACAAATATCAATATAATATTTTTTATATTTAACTATTTTATATGAAATGTTTAAATAAAAAAATTAAAAATAAAATATCTAACACTGATGCTCTTTTTGACATAAAACTTAAAACTACTCATAGCCCATCTTCAACCCATAAATAAGAAGATAATGCACTTTAACGCACTTAAACTCACGCCCTCCTGTTTTAGAAACAATGCCCATATTAATCGAGCTAAGATGAATCAACTGAGAATTTTAATAATTAAAATTAACTTTTTCTATAAGTTCAAAAAATTAAAAAAATTATTGATAATTAAATAAAAGAGTAACCATATTTTATCGAGGTTAAAAATTATTGAAATGCAAGCTCATTTAATGCTGAAATGCAGTTTTCAAACTTGATAAAAATTTTGTTCTTATATAAAAAAAAAAACAATAAAAATCCGTGTTTAGAAATATTTCTAATTTTAAATTCGTCTTCACCTAATTAATAATTGTATTTATTATTTTCATTAATAGATGATGATTGAATACTGAATTTGAACTTGTAATTTTCGAATTTAAAATCAACACATAATTAATAAGATAGTAATTTTTGGGCATTGTAAAGGTGCTAATACCTTCTTCACATGTAATTGATTCTCAAACTCAAATTTTCTTTAATTTTCAAATAATAAATCAACTAATTATCTTTTTAAAAGGTTGTTTTATAAGTACCTAATCACACCTAGTTAAAAGATTTGTGACGACTGTTATGTTCTAGATAAAAACTCAAGTTTTAAAATTTTAAAATTTTCATATTTTTCTCAAAATTCGTTAAGCTAACTTTGTTAAAAAAAAATGGTATCGACAGTAGTCATCCAACTTTTAGTAATTTTTTTGTCACCCAATTGCGGAAATTTATAAAAAAAATGGCCATCCAACTATTCAGCCTTTTCTTTTTTGTCACTCAACTATATGAATTTTTTCTTTTTTGGTCTCCAGCCATTAGTTTACTAACGGAAAGATAACTTGACAACTTTAAAAATTAGCATAATAACAACTTTAACCCTCAACATTTATGCATTGTGTTAATTTAGTCTTGATTTAAAAAAAATAACTCTCGACATTTACACATTATGTAATTGGTCTCTCTCTCTCTCTCTCTCTCTCTCTCTCTCTCTTTTTTTTTTTTTTTTGCAGCTCTACTTTTATTTGTGACATTAAGGGTTAATTTTAAAAGAATGAGATAAGATGAATATTATTATCTTGGATTTTTTGGTGTCTCTATTTTTTGTATATAATTTTTTTATCAAATTTAGTTGATATATTGTTTTTTTTTTTAGCTTTTTAGGTGAAAGGGTCACAAAGAAAAGTAAAATTGAAAAAAAAATATTACACAATGTACAAATATTGAGGGTTAAATTTGTTAGAATCAAAACTAAATTAACCCAATATATAAATGTTGAGGATTAAAAGTTGTTGTTTAACCAATTTTAAAAGTTGCCACATCATCTTCCCATCAACCCTTTAATAGTCAGTGACTAAAAAAATTCAAATAATTGAGTGATAATTTTGTAACTTCTTATAGTTGGGTGATTATAAGTGTAATTTACCTTTAAATAAACAAATTTATTATTCGTGTCCCAAATTTTTTAAAAAAAGAAACTATATATGATATCGTAAAGGCTATATGCACTAGATAGACCTCGAGGGCATTAAATGACGTACAATAAAAAATAAAAGGATAAATTTCATCATTAGTCCCTAAACTATAAGTAAGTTTTCATTTTGGTCACTCAACTAAAAAAGTTATAATTTAATCACTAAACTATTCAAAAGTTTTCATTTAAGTCACTGAGCTGTTAAAATCAATGTTATATGGCTTTCTCTGTTTGCACTGCTTGCACCAATCGAAAGTTCTCTTTCCATTTCTTTTCTACATTTTATATTTTTTCATGAAATAGCTTTAAACGTAATAAATTTGCAAATCAAAATTCAAAAAGTTTTTTTTCTCTAATCTTCAACATTGGCCATCAAATCAACTTGGATCTAAAATATGTTCTTCTATTTGTCAATGGTTACTGATCCAGCGTACTGATCGTCAAATCATTGCTTTGATCTTTCTTGCGAAACTTCTAAAAAAAATAATAACCTGATAACTTAGATAAAAACTTTTGAATAGTTCATTGACTTAAATAAAATTTTTTGAATAATCATGACTTTGAATAGTTGATTGGCTTGCAATGATTTTAAGCTGTCTTTTTAAGTAACCGATTATGACTTTTATAATTAAATATCCTTAGCAGTCATTTTAAGCTGTTATTATTATATAATTATTTTACACGTGCGTTGAAACTAAATAAAATACGAATATTATACATAATTTTTTTTGACTGATCCAAGATGAAATTTTATAAAATCTATTTGTTGTATATTTATTATCGATAAACATTGGTCTTAGTACGTCTCCTTTAGAATATTTACACTTAATTTGAAGTAAATATAGAATATGAATATAATTATTTAAATTCTTTTGTTTGGAAAGGAATAAATATATAATTTCTTAAGCTTGGCGGCAATATCTAATACGAAATCCTTGAAAACAATCTTGTTTGATTGCTAGGTTTGTCTTAACTTTGAATATGGAAATTAAGTAATTTTGAAAAAATGTTCTTCCTTAAAAGTAATTTTGAAAGGGTATAATGATTTTACGTGGGGCTAGTGAATCAAATGATGATATATTATTAAAAATTTTAATATTATATTATTATTTGATTTACTGATAGTATATATAATTATACATTTTCAATGCATCAGATATAGATCCAATTTTCTAAATTGGAATCCATGCTTTATACATTTATATTAGCTATTGTTATTGGTTTATTGGTACAATAAACTTTCAAATTATTTTTAAAAGATTGATTAAGTCCCTTCGAACCTTTTACATCCACTTGAGTCTTTGAACTGACAATTTTGACTAACGAGATTTTTTTTACTAACGTTGATCATTAGAAACCAAAGTTAACATTGACTTGGTCATTAATGGATACCACATCAACCAACAAATGTTGATGAGGTGATCCACGTCAAAAAAAAATAAAAATATTTTAACATTATTGTGAAAAAATGTACACAGTAAACTTAAACAAATTGTTCCCCAAAATCATTTGAACAAAAAAAAATTATAAAGAATAATTAAAATTATAAATAATTATAAAATTATTATAAATTAATTAAAAGTCATAAAATTTTATACAATAAATTAAAACAAAGCTTTTCATTATAAATTTTTATAAAATCCTTTGGTTGAATAAAAGCTTTTAATTAAAATCCATTTGGATTTTTTTTAAAAGTTTCCAAATATTTTATTTAAAAACATTAAAATTATTATATTTTATAAAAATAATTTTATTTAAATTCCATTTGGTTTTAGTAATACATAAACAATTACAAAAAAAATTATATAAATATAATTTGGTTTTTAATTTTATACGTTTTAATAATTTTTAAAATTTTAATAATTTATAAAAAAAAAACTTTATAAAAAATCATTTTAATTATTTTATAATATTTTTATAAAATTTAATAATTTGAATTTTATTTAATAATTTTTTATGTTTTCTTTTTATAATTTCGAAATGAGCCTTGAGAAATGTGTTTTCATATTCAAAGGAACCTGGATAAAAGGGTGTCCATATTCAAATGAACTTGGATAACCATTTGTCCAGCATCATTATACATTTTTTTTAAAGAATTTCAAAATATTTTTTTATTTTTTATTTTTACTTATGTGGAATTGTCAAGTTAGCATTTGTTAGCTAATATGGCATCTGTTAACAATCATATTAGCGTTGTTGTTAGTTTCTAACTATCAATATTAGCAAAATGGCATTGTTAGTCCAAATTTTTTTCCGTTAAATTTGACCATTAATCTTTTAAAAAAGAGTCAAATCGTTTTTTTATAGAAAATCCTAACTAAAACATTGAATTTTTTTTAACGAAGATAGCATGGCAGCCCGTGTGGCAATCCACATGCACTTTATTTTGACATAACACTATTTATTATATGCCACACCAAAAAATAATTTAAAATTATAAAAAAATAAAAAATAAAAAATAAAAAGTTTATAAAAATTCAAAAAATAAAAGAGTGTGAAATATATGTGGATTGGTATGTGAGCTACTATGTTTAAAAATTTAACGGTTAATTTTCATTAAAAAATAGCAAGTCAACTATTTTTGAAAGGTTGAGGACTAAATTTAGCTTTAAAAAAAGGGCCAAATTAACAAAAAAATGTAAATGTTAAGGACTAAATTTGTGTTATGCCCATTCTTAATTAGTTTAAAACTTCAAAATATGTTAATTGAATCTTTAAAATGCCAACATTGTATCAAATAGGTTTCCTATCAATATAGTTGTTAATCTAATTGTTAAATGTCAATCAAGATATGATATGCCGCATACTTGAAAGCAAACGGATTAAATTGTAAGCTAATGTGTATCTACCACATGAAAATTTTAGTTTTGACGTATTAAAAAATTGATGTCAATAAAATGTTATCTATGCTGTAGATATATATGTCTTTACAATCTGATCTACATATTTCAAATACACTTCAACTCAAACTTGAGTTGGCATTTAATGCCTCAATTAATTGTTAACATAATAGAAAGACTTAATTGATATGATACTAATATTTTGAGGACTGAATTAAACATTTTTAAAATTTCAAATTGAATTTAAAATCTGCATAATTTGAGAACATAACGTCATAGTTTAATGTGTTTATGGTAAATTAGTCAATAGTATAATAGTAAACAAGTAACGTTGCCTAGTCCTTGATCAAACCTGACAGGCTCTATTATAATAGTAAACATTAACTTCTCTGTACTCAGTTTAATTGTGGGATTGTAATTATCATTTATGTCGGCCTTAAATCGTAGGATTAGAACTATTTAATTTTCTTTAAAGCATGACTTGATTAATTTTCATAATTACATACTATTTCGGTTTAAAAAATTATTATAAATATTTTTCGCTGTTTTTTTAAATAATTTCATAATTTTTTTTCCGAAAACCTTAGCCATTTTTAAAACCTTACAGTAATAAGAATGAAATTAAATATTTAAATAAAGCCGGCTTAAAAATAATAAATGATTTCCTAAGATCAAAAGGAACAAGTTCCCTACGAAATAGACTAATGATTTCAAGAATCATTTCGAAAATCGAAAATATAACGTCTTCGACGTAATCGAAATTTGCAGACAACATTACGTCATAGTTTACAGGATAATAGTAAACAAGTGAGGTTGCTTAGTCCTTGATCAAACTTGACATGCTCTATTATAAAAATCAATGAAAAAGATCAATGGGAAGAACTGAGAAACGAAAGTCTTTGGGTCTGAAAGAAATGCATGCACCGATTTAACTTTCAGATGCCTTAAAGATTAACAATGGTTAAGACTCAAAATCGTTATTGTTTATTATTTGAAAATAGGGTTCTTGCATTTAATATAATATTAATAAAATTTTATCGATTTTAAATATATATAATTTTTTATTAATTTCAAAAAATACTTATATTTATATAAAAAATAGTATTGAGTTAATTGATTAAATTAAAAATTGATAATCTGTCTAATTTTGTACATACCCAAGATACGACACATCTTTATTAGCTAATTACTACTTTTTAAACATTTAACATGAAAATCACATTTAACATCTAATTATGTTTTAATTAAATAATTTAGTTCAGTTGGTCCAACTGATTTAATTTATATTTTAGTTGAGGCTGACCGGCGGCGGGAAGGACTGAAATGATATATTCCTATAAGTCTAAAGTTCAACAGAGGATAAATATTTACTTTGTAACACATTTCTACACATTTCATCTACTAATATTTTACAGTCATCAACTTTGAATAAGAGAATCAAGCAAAAAGACAAATCAACCTATTTCTTTTAAGCTATTTGCAATTCTCATGCAATGGGCCCTACACCAATCTTATTGTATAATTGTTTTCTTGCATTCAGGTTGTCTTTTTTTACTTAAACTCACCAGGATATTTTACCTATAAATACATGCAACAATTGCACTCTTATCCTCACAGATTCTGTGCCAAATTTCAAGAGCAAACCAAAAAAGGCAGCAAATTAAGCTTTTCAATATTTGCTTTTGATCAATCGAAATGGCTTCACAAGTTTCTCAAATGCATTCTTCATCACCCCTTTCTTCCAATAAGGATGAAATGCGTCCCAAAGCCGATTTTCAGCCTAGCATTTGGGGAGATCTCTTCCTCAATTGTCCCGACAAGGTATACATACATATGACCATATTGGTATATAATCTTAACAGGCTATTTGTTTAATTATTTAGTGATTCAATGTGAAAAAAATTTTCATTATTTTGAGCAGAATATTGATGCTGAAACTGAAAAGCGCCACCAACAATTGAAAGAAGAAGTGAGGAATATGATTGTGGCACCAATGGCTAATTCAACCCAAAAGTTAGCCTTCATTGATTCAATCCAAAGACTGGGTGTGAGTTACCATTTCACCAAGGAGATCGAATATGAACTAGAGAATATCTACCATAACAACAATGATGCCGAGAACGACCTCTACACTACATCTCTTCGATTCCGACTACTCCGAGAGCATGGATACAATGTTTCATGCGGTAATTATTGGAACAACAACATAGTGTTTTTAAGTTTCTTGAGTATATAATAGCATGGAATGTTTGATAACGATATTTCATTTTGGGTAATTTCATCTCAGACGTATTCAACAAGTTTAAAGACGAGCAAGGGAATTTCAAGTCATCCGTGACAAGCGATGTTCGAGGATTGTTGGAACTTTACCAAGCTTCCTATTTGAGGGTTCATGGGGAAGATATATTGGATGAAGCAATTTCTTTCACCACCAACCATTTAAGCCTTGCAGTAGCATCTTTGGACCATCCTTTATCCGAAGAGGTTTCTCATGCTTTGAAACAATCAATTCGAAGAGGCTTGCCAAGGGTTGAGGCAAGGCACTATCTTTCAGTATACCAAGATATTGAGTCCCATAATAAGGTTTTGTTGGAGTTTGCTAAGATCGATTTCAACATGGTACAACTTTTGCATAGGAAAGAGCTAAGTGAGATTTCTAGGTATGTTTTTTAATCTCTTTCACTTACTTTTCTCTTTTTCATCTTTTTTTTTTTTAATTTTTGCATAGGTATGCATAGGAAAGAGCTAATGGGGTTTTCAATAATATGATTTTTTAGGTGGTGGAAGGATTTAGACTTTCAAAGAAAGTTGCCATACGCAAGAGATAGAGTGGTTGAAGGCTATTTTTGGATCTCAGGAGTGTACTTTGAGCCTCAATATTCTCTTGGTAGAAAGATGTTGACAAAAGTGATAGCAATGGCATCTATTGTAGATGATACATATGACTCATATGCAACATATGAAGAGCTCATTCCCTATACAAAAGCAATTGAGAGGTTAGATTTCTAAAATTTTTTTGGTAATAGGTTAGGTTTCTTTAATTGAAGTTAACATTGAAGTTGAATTCAGGTGGGATATCAAATGCATAGATGAACTTCCTGAATACATGAAGCCGAGCTACAAGGCGTTATTAGATGTTTATGAAGAAATGGAACAATTGGTGGCTGAGCATGGGAGACAATATCGTGTCCAATATGCGAAAAATGCTGTATGTACATCGGCAAACATTTATTTTGTACAAAAGAGATAAGATCTTACCTAAATTCTAGATTTGAATAAACAACTAACTTGAATAACAATATATAATCATTTAAAATTATTATTGAATTTGAATTGATATTAGTGATAATTGTTGGGATTTTGTTACCTCAGATGATACGACTTGCTCAATCTTACCTTGTGGAGGCCAGATGGACTCTTCAAAACTACAAACCATCATTTGAGGAGTTTAAGGCTAATGCATTGCCAACCTGTGGTTATGCCATGCTTGCTATTACATCTTTCGTCGGCATGGGAGATATTGTAACACCAGAAACCTTTAAATGGGCAGCGAATGACCCTAAGATCATTCAAGCTTCCACAATTATTTGTAGGTTTATGGATGATGTTGCTGAACACAAGGTATAATAATATATTTACAAAATCACAAGAAACCAAACTCTTAACTCAATAACAATGGTTTTTATCATGATTTGAAGCAATTAAAGTTTAATGTTTATATATCAAATGTTTAGCCTTAAATCGAAGAAAAAGAAAAGATATCTAGTTTCATTTTAAACAAATATTGTTTAATAAACGGATAGATTTTAGGTTATATAGTGATAGAATAATTTTGATTTTATTATGGTTGCAGTTCAAACATAGGAGAGAAGACGATTGCTCAGCAATTGAGTGTTACATGGAAGAATATGGTGTAACAGCACAAGAGGCGTATGATGTATTCAACAAGCATGTTGAAAGTGCTTGGAAGGATGTGAATCAAGAGCTTCTGAAACCAACAGAAATGCCAACAGAAGTTTTGAATCGTAGCCTAAACCTTGCAAGGGTTATGGATGTACTTTACAGAGAAGGTGATGGCTACACATATGTTGGAAAAGCGGCTAAGGGTGGAATCACTTCATTACTCATTGAACCAGTTGCACTTTGAAATCATATTAAATTTTCCTCTTCTGTTCCTTAAAGAATAGTTATTAAGTTATAATTAATAATGTTTTATAATATTCATATATATATATATATGCTAAATCAACTGTCTTTTTATTCATTTCCTTGTATTGATCCAATAAAGTTCTTTTCAAGCTTTCATTTGTGAAAAATATGCTCTTTTATATTTTATATTTTAATTTTCCTTCTTTCGTCGCTATAGCTTTGAACATGAATTTTAGAGTACGATCCTGTCATGCTCTTCCTCTTTACTGCCATTGTTGTCACTTTCAACGATTTTTCTCTTCTTCGCCATAGCATTATCATCCAAGATTGCATACGATTAAGTTTTGCCTTTTAGATAGCCTTTTCAAGCCTCGCCACCACAAGCTCGCTTAACTAGGGATACTTCTTAATAAAATCTATTTGTTGTCCTTGTTTCTAGGCATATAGTTGCTGCACATCATGTAACACCCCAAACCCGGCCTAGACGTTACGGCCGAATCCGACGATGTCACACGAGAGTGTTTCTAAACAAATCGTATCAAGTCATAAAATCGTTCCAATTGTTATCTTTTACTTAGTCAGAAAATCGTGAAATAATCGAGTTGCTTTGAAAATTTTTCTTTATCGGGGAAGCTTTTGAAACCCATTTACTTCTATTATTTAAGAAACCGTTTGTATTTGCGAAAACTCTTAGTTAAGTTTAAAAAACATGCTTTGGCGTTGCAGTTCATATTCCAAAATCACAATTCAAAAACCCAGATTTAAAACCAAAGTCCAAGTCCAAAATTACATCAAAATTCCCGAAACCAATAAATAAGTAATAGTAGAAGTTCATAAACCGAAACATATGTGGTCGTGGTCACCGTCGAGTCCTTCACTGCACTGATCCACCTATTGCTGGGGATTTCCTGAACAACTAAACAAATAAAGGGTAAGTTTTCGCAAACTCTGTGTGTACATCCCCACAGTTCAGCATGCATAATCAAATAGCAGGATACAATCATAATTCAGGCCTGAGCCCTTTACAGAATCGGTGGGGCTCTTGACTCGCTCAGAAACAGAATCAGATACAATTTTAGGGCTTCAGCCCATCTCAAATATAACATGCATATCAGATCAGAATATCAGAAACATGCCCACCAACCCTGCACACCAACTCCGTCCAACCCAACACACCATGTGGGGATAAAGTCGACCCATCCATCCCTACACACCAAATATGGGGATAAAATCAACCCATCCAACCCTACACACCATAGAGTATCGTATTACGGCACATGTCATAAATACGCAGCTTAGTTGCCAGATAACGGGCTTATGAAGCCCTTCAGTACTTCCTTCACTTCGTCAAACCCACCCCGATGCAATGCATCATACAAGAATGACATGCTATAATACAGCTTAACAGACATATACTCATAATCAAAACAGAACATATATACATATACAAACCAAGTATAACATGTTATCTCACACATCATAATATCGTATAGCAGAATAGGGGTCTAAGTAATGCTTACTGATCCTACGACAGGTCACAATCGTCTTGGGTGACCGTGCAACCTTACAGTACATTTTAGAAAAATGGTCTCACATGCCCATGTGGCCTGCCCGTGTGACCCACATGGCTCACACGGCCTGGCCCAAATTCCCACACGCCTGTGTGGGCCCACACGGCCAAATTGACTGAGCCCCTGTCTCCCACACGGCCTACCAGCCCTTACATGGCCATGTCCATCGCCCCCGTGTCGCGTACGCACAGCCTGGTTCGTCGACCACACACTCGTGTACTTCCACACGGTCTATCGCATGGGTGACCATATGCCCGTGTGGCATCGACAGAATGCTTTTTGGCTTTTATCGAATCCCATTTTCAGTGCGTTCGGAATACACACCTGGTATCAATTCGAAGCACAAACACTCCGCACTCTAGAACCTTGAACACCACACGACCTAACCACACAACGGCACTAAGGCAGTTCTTTACTCCCAATTTTTTGCTGTCAAAACACATTACATAACCCTCCGATCAGACACTTAGGAATCGAACTACGAAGTACAAAGAGTGCTTACCAAAAAGGGCTGAAAATAGTAACCAGAACCCCGAACTGCAGAAACAAACGAACAACAAAGGAAACGATACCGATTGAAATAAAAAACAACAAGAAAAGGAGGAAGAGGTGTTGCCGTTAGAATTTTGAGAAGAAGGGAGTGAGTGCCGAAATTTTCAGAAAAATATCAGAATAGGAGAAATTCTGATAACTTCCCCTATTATCTACTCAAATCTCTCACAATTATCCCACTAGCAGACTTTTAGTTTGACCGAAACTCTCTCGGTCTAACGAGTAAAAATAAACTCCCTCGCTCGCGCAGGGATTCGAACACAAGACATCTGATAAACCATAATATATACATATTTTTATCCCATTCTTGGCATATTTATGGATAATTTTTCCTTGGTTTCATTGAATTCGATGCTCCTAATCCTTTAAATTCATTTTTTATACTTAGGTGAGCATAAGAAGGCAAAAAGAGCAAGAACAGGCTAAAAACGGACAAAATGGGCCTAATTCAGTGTTTCACACGGCCTAAGCATTTCCACACGGGTAATCCACACGCCCGTGTGTGACGCACGGGCAGGACACACGCCTGTGTGTCATGGCCGTGTCAACATTAAATCAAGTCAGAATTGTACACGACCTGAGCACTTTCACACAGGTGTGGCACACGGGCGTGGCACACGGCCGTGTCCCTGTTAAACCTAAGTCTAATTTTTTTGGAAAAGGCCAATTTTGGGCTCTTTTGGGCATTCCAAGGTCTATATAAACACCCTAGAAGAGGATTAAAAGGGACACGCAGAGTAAAAGGCAGGAAATACTCAAGGATAGCCATCGAAATCAGCTCGGAAGAAGGATCTACATCAAGACTGAAGATTTCAATCCAATTTCCTAGAAGTTCTTTGGGTTTCTTTATATTTTGTTGTTTTCCAAATTTTGAGATGCTTTCTATTATTATTATGAACTAAACTCCTTAAATACCTAAGGGAGATGAAACCTATGATGAATCTTATTACTATTTGAATTATATGATAAATACTTGTTCTTATTCTTAATTGTGAGTTTAACCCTTACTTTAATATTTCAGGATATTAATTCAGGTTTTTGATGTGCTTATTCAGTGGAGGAAAAGTCCCTGTTTAAGAGTAGATCATTCATAATTAAGCGAAGTTACATGCAATCCTAGAGATAGGACGACATAAATCTGTCAGATTAGACTCAAATCTAATAAGGGAATCCACAGTTAGAAAGAGATTTCAATTAATCAACCTAGAGTCAGATGTTTTTAATCTCGAAAGAGATACAAAAATAAATCAGGAATTTCTACAGATTAAGTCAAGTGAATAAATCATCTAATTCAGAGGTAATAAGTGAAGTGTAGGTGGATTCTTCCTTGGGTATTGTCTTCTTCATCGGTTTTATGAAATTATTTTCCAACTTCAATCTCTGTCTTAATCTTAGTTAATTAGATAATTAGTCTTAGTTAAAACATCCCTTTAATTATTAGGCTAGATAATAAAAAGAGAGTAATTACTAGTACGTTTAGTCCTCGTGGATACGATATTTCTGGTCTCACCATAACTATACTACTGTTTGATAGGTGCACTTGCCTTATTTGAATTCTTAGTTAGTTTGGCGACCATCAACATCCAGCAAACTTAGCTCTCCATTTAACCACCAGACCAGCAAGCCCATTCTGATATGATTTTGCAATTAATTAAACTTAAGCCTACTGAGTAAGGTTAAGGCTAAAATTTAAGTAAAAACCAAATTTTTTCCCAAGCTAAGGCTTGAACATAGGACCTCACACACACACCCAGAACACATAACCACTAAAGTAGATACACAGTTGTGTCATATTCTAACAGAATCAAAAACATGAATTTTTGGGGCATTACACATCAAGGTTTTAGTGGCTGCAGATCATGGGTTTATTTGGTTTAGATTTTTTTTCCTTCATTGTTAAGAGTCCTATTCTGAGTCTTATGTTGTTAGTGCCTAATTTCTTGATTTTTCTGTCACGTAATTGCCTATATAATAAGTTCTTGAGGTTGTGAATAAATGAGCTGATCATTTTATTTTCCTTTTCCTTTATTTTTTTCATCTTGCTATTATCTCTCTTAGTAAGCTCATAGTGGTGTCAGAATCAGGTAAAAGAAGAGTATTTTTGGTGAGAGAAAAAAATTTGTGGTCCTCCTATGGCTTTTAAAAATTTTGTACAGCTACCTATTCCACGTTTTGACGGTCACTATGACCATTAGAGCATGCTGATGGAGAACTTCTTACAGTTTAATGAGTATTGGAAAGTCATTGAGCACGATATAGTAGAACCAATAGATGGAGAAAAGCTTATAGAAGCACAGCAAAAAGGACTTGGAGGGGCTAAAGCTGAAAGATTTGAAGCAAAGAATTACTTATTTCAAGCTATTGATCGTTTGGTCCCAGAAACCATTTTTTGCAAAGGAACTTTCAAGGATATTTGGTACTCCATGAAGACAAAATATCAAGGCTCTTCCAGAGTAAAGCGTGCATAACTTCAGGCTTTGTAGAGAAGGACTTTGAGGTTTTTCAGATGGAGGATGGTGAGTCCATTACAGACTATTGTGCATGAACTATGGGAATCGCGAATAATATGTGATTTCGTGGTGAGAAGATGAATGACAAAACCATTGATAAGAAGATACTGCGGTTCTTGTCACTAAAGTATGATTATGTTGTCTGCTCAATTGAAGAATCCAAGGACATTGATGCACTCACCCTTAATGAACTCCAGAGTTCCATGTTGGTCCATGAATAGAAGATGAATAGAACTTCTGCCCCAATAGAGTAGGCTTTGAAAGCTTCAACTCATTCTTTCAAAGGAAGAAACGAAAGTTGAGGAAAGAGAAGAGACAGATGAGACAGTTGGAATAAAGATGGTGGCAGGTATACCAGACCAGATGATAAAGGCAAACAACGGGATCGAAAATTTGACAAGTCAAAGGTAGAATGTTTTGGATGTCATAAGTTTGGTCATTATTGTTTTGAATGTCGTACTAATCATCTAATGACAAGGAAAACAGAGAAAAGTCAAATTTTACAGAAAAAGAAGCTAAAACCTTGTTAATGGCAGTTTATGACAAGCAAGAGAAGCCGTAAAACTCATGTTTATGGTATGTGGATACAGACTGCAGCAACCACATGTACGGTAATAAGTTTTCTTTCTCTTATCTAAATGAAGACTTTCACACTAATGTGTCTTTTGAAGATAAATCTGTAATACCCCAAACTCGGCCTAGACGTTATGGCCGAATCTGGCGAAGTCACATGATAGGGTGTTTGAAAAATCGTGTTGTCACAATAAAACCATTTATGTTTGTTTACTATTCTTTACCTCTTATTAGTTACAAAAACCTTTTACTTATTTAATCAGTTAATTCAAAACGTAACTCGTTGCGAAAGCTTTTAAAAAAATAGTTTAAGTAATCGTGCGTTTTAGAAAAAACCATTTGTTCTTTTGAAAACCGAGATTTCCTACGACTAGCAGTTACTAATCCATGAAGTAAGGAAAATAAAAACCAAAACAAATCCAAAAGTTCGTAATTCCAAATTACAACAAAAAACTTAACCAAATAAAATAAAAAAAAATAAAACCAATACTCATAGATTAAAACCATGAAAATCCAAAACTGTCGTCACCGCCGAGTCCTCCGCCGCTCCGATCCGTCTAGGTCTGGGAATACCTGTGCACATTAAGCAGAGAGGGTGAGTTTATGTAAACTCAGTGTGTAATCCCACAGAAAACAAACAACAGTAAACACAGTGCACAGTTAAAAGTAGTCTGGGCCTAAGCCCCTTTTAGTATCAGTAGCCCAATTTAGTATCAGTATCAGTAATGCATAAGGGCTTTAGCCCATTATAGTAATAGATATACAGTATACAAAATTAAAGTGCTACCCAACCAGTCTCTACACACCATCTCCGTCCATCCCTACACTCCATGTAGGGTTCAGACTGCCCACCCATCCCTACACTCCAAATAGCACCGAATGCGGCAGATAAGCAGTAGTTTACAGCTGAACTACCACATATTAGAGTTACAAGCCTTTTAGTACACTTCCTCCAAATATCCATATCCCAACCCGGTGCAATGCAACATACAGTAAATGACATGCTTATATGCAACTAACAGTAATCATACATCAATACATCAGTAAACAAGCATACATTATACATTCAATTCACACATTTAAGGGTCTAAGTAGTGCTTACCGACCCTACAGTAAGTTTACAGTCGTCCTGGGCGACCCGTGCAACCTTAAAACACATTTTAGTAAAATGGGCTCACACGCCCATACGGCTAATTTGGCCTTGGCCGTGTGATCCATTTTTAATGTAATGCTAGCTAAATATTCATATATGTTTTTCCTCCTCCTCTCCATTCCACATTCTTAATAAAAATATATTTTCACTATTTACTTATATGTTCATTCAAAGCTGTCTACTTGAGTCATCGTCACTAAATTATTTATATCTTGAGCTAAAGAATTTCAAATTAAGACATGCTTGATGTTTTTGAAACTAGACTCAAATACCTTTCTACCATAAAATTTTTAGAATTTATAGTTTATAAAATAAGTACAGTAAAATCTTCAAATTTATCCCTATTTTGCTGTTTGATAGCTTCAACCTTTCCTTACTAAAAATTATTTATCTCTTAGTATGGAATTTGGATGATGTTTCCATTTGTTTTTCTTGAAAATAGATTCATTAAGGATTTAAAAATATAAATTTAAGGCCCTAATTATTTTTTTTATAATTTTTGATAAATTTCCAAAGTTAGAATAGGGGAACCCGAAATCATTCTGACCTTGTCTTGCAAAATTTATTATATCTCATAATTTACAATTCCATTGCTTACACTGTTTCTTCCATGAAAAACTAGGCTCAATAAAATTTAATTTCATATTTTATTCAACCTCTAACTCAATTTCCACTATTTTTGATGATTTTTCAAATTTAGACTACTACTGCTGTCTAAAACTATTTTAGTGCAAAATGTTGATTTCCAAGTTTATAACACACTTATTTCCTTTTTCTACAATTTTTCGCATAATTTTCTCTTATTTCTCTTATTTCTTGACAACAAGCAATTTCAGCTTTTTTTTGAATCTTGTTTTCTGGGTTTGAATTTTACACACATCATTGAGTTCTTTGTAAAACACCTCCGAGCGTTCCAAGACCTAAATATCGCCATACCAAAGCCTGATTTAGTGATACTACCGAAACTAAAATGAAGTTACCACGAGTTATATAACCTTTAGTCATCAGAAATCTTACCCTCGATTGAGAACAGGAACTCTGCACACTTAAGATGTCGATGGACGACCAGCAACCCATTGATTAACTCCTAAACACCAAGCGTAAAACCCCTCTTTAACCACTTAGCCAGAATAACAGAGACAAAAACTTACCTAACGTGCACTCAACGTTAAACAGAAGAGACGTTTGAAAAAAAGAACGATCAGTAAAAAAAAGAAAACGAAAGGAAACGAGAAGAGAAGGTGAAAAAAGAGCAAAATTTCCACAACATGGGGAAAAGAAAAGCAAACACCAATTTTTTTTTCAAGAAGGAGAAACCCAAAATTTGGAAGAAAAACAAATAATATCAAGATAATTTGATAACCCACTAAAATCCCTTAATCCGCTCCCCACACTTCCCACTACATATCCACTGCTCGGTATTTTAGTTCAGTTCAAACTCCTACATGGCACCAATAGCAAAAATAACTCCCTTGCATGTACAGGGATTCGAACTCAAGACCATCAACATATTAACAATTCACTTAACCACCAGACCAACAGGCCCATTCTGATATATTTTTGCCAACAATTAAACTTAAGCCTACTGAGTAGGGTTAGGGCTTTATTTAGAAAATTTTCAAAATTTGTCAAAAGCATGGCTTGAACTTGGGACCTCCCACACACACCAAAAACACTTAACCACTGAAGCGGATACACATTTTATGTCAAATTTATCAAAAGCCGAAATTAAAATTTTGGGGCCTTACAACTCTACCCCTAAAAGAAATTTCATCTTCGAAATTTACCTGATCAGAATAAGTGAGGATACTGCTGATGCATCAAATCCTCAGGTTCCCACGTAGCCTCCTTAGTGCTATGATTCCGCGACAAAACCTTTACCAGTGGAATAGACTTCTTTCTCAAAACCTTAACATTGCGATCCAGAATCTAAACCGGCTTCTCCTCAAAGGTCAAGTCTGGCCTAACCTCAATCTCCTCAATAGGGACAATATACGTGGGATCAGAATGGTAGCACCTCAACATTGAGACATGGAAAAAGTCGTGAATATGATCCAACTCCGGAGGTAGCTCCAACTAGTAAGCAAACAGTCCCACTCGCTTCAGAATACGATAAGGCCCAATAAACCTAGGATTCAACTTGCCTTTACGACCAAAACTTAGGACCTTCTTTTATGGGGAGACCTTAAGAAAAATGAAGTCCCCCATAAAATACTCAATCTCACGTCTCTTCAGATCCACATAGGACTTCCACCTAAAAGAAGCCGCTTTTAAACTATCTTGAATTAGTTTAACTTTATCCTCTATCTCAAAAACCAACTTAGGACCTAGAATACGACTCTTGCCCAACTACCACGAAAATCAAAACTCGCACTTGCTAAACTTAGCATAGAACTGTTTTTGCCTCAAAGTCTGAAGGACAACTCTAAGGTTCTCATCATGCTCATACTCAGCCTTCGAATAAACCAGTATGTCATCGATAAACACCACCACAAACTGATCCAGATAGGGCTAGAATACTTGGTTTATCAGGTCTATAAAATCTGTCGGTGCATTCTTTAGTCCAAAAGGCATCACTAGAAACTCGTAGTATCCATAACGAGTCCTAAATGTTGTCTTAAATACATCAGCCTCCTTAACCCTCAACTGATGATATCCAGAATGCAGATCAATCTTGGAGAACACAGAAGCCCCTCAAAACTGGTCAAAAAATCATCAATCCTCAGAAGTGGGTACTTATTCTTAATCATTAGCTTATTCAGCTGCCGATAGTCTATACACATCCTCATCGTCACATCCTTCTTTTTCACAAACAGCACAGATGCTCCCCATAGAGACATACTGAGACGAATGAACCCACAATCCAACAGCTCCTGAATCTGAGTCTTAAGCTCCGTAAGCTCCTTCGGTGCCATTCGATAGGGGGCGATAGACATCAGAGCTATACCAGAAAGAAGCTCAATTCTAAACTCCACATCATGATTCGAAGGTAAACTCGGTAGCTCTTCAGGAAAAACTTACTGAAAATCCTTTACAGTCCTGATGTCCTTGACGGTAGAGTCCCTAGAAACAGAAACACTCACATAGGCCAAGAATGCTTCACATCCCTTACAAACCAATTTCTCAGCCACCAGTGCAGACATTACATTAGTCAGATAATTCTGTCATTCCCCAATCATGACTACTTCAGTATCCTCATCGGTTCTCAAAGCGACCCTCTTAGTCGCACAGTCCAAACTTACACGGTGCTTGATCAACCAGTCAATCTCCAGAATTAGGTTCAACTCCCCAAATGGAAGCTCCATCAGATCCGTCAGAAAGATTACCCCTTGAACCTCTAAAGGGACGTCTTTAAACAACTTGTTAACCCTTATAGATTGCCCCAACGGACTCAGTACGCTAACCTCACTCGTAGTGCTCTCGACCAAAATCCCTAAGTTTTCAAACACAATACAGGCTATATAGGAGTGAGTGGATCCTATATCTATCAATGCAAGGTAAGGTACATCATTAATTAAGAACGTACCCATGATAACGTCCAGAGCATCTCTGTCCTCTCAATGACGTGCAGCATATACGAGAACAGGCTGCCTCGCCTCAGTCTATCCAGCACCTCTACCCGGTGCTCTCTGCCCATGGCTCATACTATTACCAACCCTAGTCTGACCACAGCCTTTCGATGGCTACGGTATTACCCTCTGTGGCTGCGCAGTACCAGTACCCAGAGCTTGCAACTAATCGACCCTCAGTGGACACTCCCTAATATGGTGATCTAATGATCCACACCTCATGCACGCCTCAGTCCTCCTCCAACACTAACCCTAATGGACCCTACCACAATCCCCATAAGGTAACATCCCAGCAGGAGCAACAGGGGGCCCAACTCTAACCGGTCCATCAGCTCTGGCCTTTTTCTTAGGCCTCTGTATAGAACTCGAGGGCTCCGAATCCCTCTCGTTCCTACCTCTCTCTCTATCATGGTTTTGGCACTCCGCATGCTTAACCTCCTCAGTGTCTTCGCCTTTTCAACTAGGGCAGAAAAATCTCATTCCCTCTGCGGAGCAATCAAAACCTGTAATTATCAAAACCTGTAATTATCAAAAGCAGACACATCGCTTGTACTCAGATGCCACCATACCTCGTGCATAGTGGCTCAGTCTCAGAAACTCGGCCGCATACTTGGCCACTGATCGATCTCCCTATGTCAGATTTAGAAACTCTCTCCAACGGGCATCCATATAACTGGCTCCCACATATTTCCCCTGGAAGGTAGTCTTAAAGAACTCTCATGTCAGACGCTCGGGCTGAGTGCCCTCCTTAACAGTCAGCCACTATTGATAAGCCTCATCATGTAGCAATGAGACTGCACGCTTTAGTTTCTACTCAGGGGTGCAATCTAGATCATCCATGATCCTCTCTGTGGCCTCAATCCAGTACTCGGCCACATTAGGGGCGACCCCAGTGACACCCTTGAACAGCTCAGCCCCATTAGATCGGAGTCATTCTGTAACCGACCCTCGGCCCTTAGATCCAGTATTCGACCCAACGACCCTCTCCAAAATCCTCAGCATAGCCTGAGATAGTGCGTCGTCCCCAGTCTCAGTAGCAGGTGACACTGGCATCTCACTTGTTTCTAGGTTCGGTATACTACCCAGGGATGAGGACTCAACTCGAGCCCCTCTTCGGCCTCTATCATGGCCTCTAGCACCACGTCCACGGATACCATGTGCGCTCATTGTCTAATCACGTTTATCTGTATTAAGAGTTTTATGAATCAATTACAGTTTTAGTATTTATTAACAGATGTTTTATGTAGGTGGTTACAGTAATTCAGAGTGGTTTTCGTAAATCGTAACCTCTATCAGTTTTACTACAGTCTCAGTATACACTATCTAGTGTGTTTTCTCAATATACTACCTACAGTAGTTTCAGAATATACTATCGATACTATTTTCAGTTAAAACATATCAGAGTTCAGAATACTTACTGGATCGGCGCCGGAGACTCGATGAACCACATACTCAGTCAAATCATTCTAAATCATTTGAAATTCATTTCTTTAAAAAACCAAGTTTTAAAACCTATAATCCATAGCTGAATTTTGCAAGCTTGCTCTGATACCACTAAATATAACACCCCAAACTCGGCCTATACGTTATGGCCGAATCTGGCGAAGTCACATGATAGGGTATTTGAAAAATCATTTTTTCGCGATAAAACCATTTATGTTTGTTTACTATTCTTTACCTCTCATTAGTTCCAAAAACCTTTTACTTATTTAATCAGTTGATTCAAAACGTAACTTGTTGCGGAAGCTTTTAAAAAAATAGTTTAAGTAATCGTGCATTTTAGAGAAACCATTTGTTCTTTTGAAAATTGAGATTTCCTACGACTAGTAGCTACTAATCTATAAAGTAAGAAAAATAAAAACCAAAACAAATCCAAAAGTTCGTAAGTCCAAATTACAACAAAAACTTAACCAAATAAAATAAAAATAAAAATAAAATCAATACTCATAGATTAAAACCATGAAAGTTCAAAACCGTGGTCACCATCGAGTCATCCGCCACTCTGATCCGTCTAGGTCTGGAAATAGATGTGCGCATTAAGCAGAGGGGTGAGTTTACGTAAACTCAATATGTAATCCCACAGAAAACAAACAACAGTAAACACAGTGCACAGTTAAAACTAGTCTGGGCTTAAGCCCCTTTCAGTATCAGTAGCAATTTGGCCTTAGCCCAATTCAGTATCAGTATCAGTAATGCACAAGGGCCTTAGCCCATTATAGTAATAGAGATACAGTATACAAAGTCAAAGTCCTACCCAACCAGTATCTACACACCATCCCCGTCCATCCCTACACTCCATGTGGGGTTCAAAATGCCCACCCATCACTACACTTCAAATAGCGTACCGAATGCGACACATAAGCAGTAGTTTACAGCTGAGCTACTAGATATTAGACTTACAAGCCTTTCAGTACACTTCCTCCAAATATCCATATTCCAACCCGATGCAATGCAACATACAGTAAATGACATGCTTATATGCAACTAACAATAATCATACATAAATATATCAGTAAACAAGCATACATTATACATTCAGTTCACACATTTAGGGGTCTAAGTAGTGCTTACCGACCCTACAGTAGGTTCACAGTTGTCTTGGGTGACCTGTGCAACCTTAAAACACATTTTAGTAAAATAGACTCACACGTCTATGTGGCTTACTCGTGTGGGCCCACACACCCGTGTGGCCTACACAGCCTAATTTGGCCTTGGCCGTGTGATCCATTTTTAATGTAACGCATGCTAGTTAAATATTCACATATGTTTTTCCACCTCCTCCTCTCCATTCCACATTCTTAATAAAAATATATTTTCACTATTTACTTATATGTTCATTCAAAGCTGTCTACTTGAGCCATTGTCACTAAATTATTTATATCTTGAGCTAAAGAATTCAAAATTAAGATCCGCTTGATGATTTTGAAACTAGGCTCAAATACCTTTTTACCATAAAATTTTTAGAATTTATAGTTTATCAAATAAGTACAGTAAAATCTTCAAATCCATCCCTATTCTACTGTTTGATATCTTCAACCTTTCCTTCTTAAAATTATTTATCTCTTAGTATGGAATTTGGATGATGTTTACATTTGTTTCTATTGAAAATAAACTCATTAAGGATTTAAAAATATAAATTGAAGCTCGTAATTATTTTTTTACAATTTTTGATGATTTTCCAAAGTTAGAACAGGGGAACCCAAAATCATTCTGACCTTGTCTTACAAAATTTATTATATCTCATAATTTAGAATTCCATTGCTTATACTATTTCTTCCATGAAAAACTAGACTCGATAAAATTTAATTTCATATTTTATTCAACCTCTAATTCAATTTCCACTATTTTTGATGATTTTTCAAATTTAGACTACTACTTCTAAAACTATTTTAGTGCAAAATGTTGATTTCCAAGTTTATAACACCCTTATTTCCTTTCTCTACAATTTTTCGCATCATTTTCTCTTATTTCTCTTATTTCTTGACAGTAAGCAATTTTAGCTTTTCGCCGAGTCCCATTTTTTGCGTTTTGGGTACACATCTGTTACTGATTTGCTGTAAAAACACCTCCGAGCGTTCCAAGACCTAAATATCGCCATACCAAAGCCTGATTTAGTGATACTAACTAAACTAAAATGAAGTTACCACGGGTTATATAACCTTTAGTCGTCAGAAATCTTATGCTCAATCGAGAACAAGAACTCCATATGCTTAAGACATCGATGGACGACCAGCAACCCCTTGATTAACTCCTAAACACCAAGTGTAAAACTCCTCTTTAACCACTTAGGCAGAAACGTTAAGATTTAACTGTAACGCCCCGAATATTGGGCCTAGAAGTATTAGGTTTTGAGCAGGGGTACAATTTGGAGGTTGCACATAAATATTTTATTGTGCAAGGAAGTGACACAATTGAGTGTTTGGCTTAGTGGTTGTGTGTTCTGGAAGTGTCTGGGAAGTTATGGGTTCAAGCCCTGGCTCTCCAAAAATTTTTGCTTTTTAAGGATAAAACCCCTATCTTTGGCTAGTAGGGCTATAAGTTTATTTTGGTAAAAACATGACAGAATAGGCCTGCTGGTCTAGTGGATGGTGGCGTGTGGAGTGTGCTAATGGTATGAGGTTCAAATCCCTGCGTGTGCAAATGGAGATTATTTTTACTGATGGCATGGGAGGAAGTTATGTTTGACCGAAACACTAAAAGTTTGAATAGATTTGAATGGGGTTGTTGTTAGCCGAATTTGGGGAGTGAAAAGGGGGATTTTCGGTTGTTGAGGTTTGCGAACAAAAGGGATTTTAGGAGAGAAGGGGGAATTCAAATTTGGTAGGGGTTTTGTTGCCAAATTTGACTATGGCACTCTAGACTTTTGGCTTTGGCAAGTTGAAGTTCTCATTTTTCGGGTTTGTCTGCATTTTTTGGCTCTTTTTCTATTGTTATCTGAAAATCGATTAGTGTCAAGGTGATTGGGGTTAGTTTTCTTCTTTGCATTTTCAGTTTGACTAATTACTCCTTCTCTTCTTGGGGCTGAATATAGCAAAAGACCATTCCGGTATTGGTCTACCTTTTTGTTCTGTGGCTGAATGCCTTCTCTTCTCCCTCTATTCCTTCAACTTTAATCGAGTGTCCCTTTTTCATTGTTTAACCGAATACTACCTTCTTATTCCCTCTTTTGCTTTCAATTTCTCTCTAAGAAGGAGGAAAACTTGCTGATGTTCTTTTGTTCTTTGGCCGATATTTGGTCTAGCCATCCTCCCACTTCTGTCGACTTTCCTCCTCCTAGTGGTTGGTTTTGCCCAACGCGACTTCTGGTTGATAGGTATTTCGGTAAGGACAAAAGTAACGTTGCAAGCGTGTAAGTAGTGTGTTATTTAGTAATCGATTAAGGTTCTTAACATGTGATCATGTCGCATTGTTTTGGCAGCATCCAATCATATTGAACTCAGTTTATCTATGGATTTGTAAGACTACATCGATTAAAGCAGTGGAAGTAAGTGGCAGTAACAAATTCGTTTGGGAACTGTTTTTGTATTGAACATGACTAACGTTGGTCATGAACTTGTCTTGTGTTTTAGGTGTGAATCATTCTAGGATCATTCATACCAGGAATCCAAACAGGTGTGTAATCACTGTCTTAACCGTAAATTAGCAAAAGCCAAAAAATAGGATCGTTGATACCACATGGGCGTACGATCGCTCGTGTGGTAACCCCAAATGTATAAACATGGGTACTGGATTACGAAAGGCCACAATGGGCGATCTCATGGGCTTAGGCCGTTTTGGGCCATGTTGGGCCGAAATGATGACTGAAATACCCTCATAGGTAAAATGACTGAAATACCCTCATAAAGTAAAATGAATGAAATACCCCCATAGGGTAAAATGACTATAATAACCGAAATACCCCCATAGGGTAAAATGACCAAAATACCCCCGTAGGGTAAAATAACCGAAATACCCCTATAGGGTAAAATGACTATAATGATCGAAATACCCCAATAGGGTAAAATGACTATAATGATCGAAATACCCCCATAAGGTAAAATGACCGAAATACTCGATAGGGTAAAATGACTGTAATACCCTTATAGGGTAAAATGAATATTTTGCCCTTATGTGGTAAAATAATTGTTTTGCCCTTTTATGGTGAAGTGAATGAAATGCCCTTACATAGTAAATTGACTGTTTCGCCCCTATGTGAGGTATTTATATATATATGTACATGTATGACTTTATTTTAGCTTGCTATTTAAATTGTAATGGATATATGTATGATTCTATGATATGACATGACATGACTGTATGATGCATTGCATAGGGATGGGTTTATTATGATTGGAGGAAGTGTACTATTTTAGCAGCTCTGCTGCAAATCACTGATGGCTTTAAGCCTATTATACTAGCAGCTCAATTGCATATTATTGTTTAGTGCCGCAACCGGTGCTAATTTTGGAGTGTAGGGATGGGTGGGTTGATTATATCCCTACATGGAGTGTAGGGTTTGATGAAGATAGTGTGTAGAGACTGGATGGGTAGGACTTGCATATTGTTTACTGCTACTGCACTATTTACTGTTACTGCAATGGGCCAAGGCCCAAGCATATGACTGTTTCTGTATTGAGTTGGGCTAAAGCCCAAACTAATATTGTCACTATTACTAATATGGGCTTAGGCCCAGACTATATTTGCTCACTGAATGTATGACTGTCTGTTTATTAAGGGAGTACACACTGAGTTTTCATAAACTCACCCTTGTGCGTATCTGCGTAGGTAATCCTTAGGCGGATCGGTGCTGCGAGGGACTCGAATGTGGCCACACAATAGCTTGCGCTTCCATATTTGACTTATAATTTATAAATAGTTTAGTTTGGGTATTTTACTCTGTAATAAGGCCTCTTTAAAGTTTTAACTTTTAATTTGGGGTTTTATTTGTAATGATTTTTATTTTCTAGCTGTAGAACACGGGTTTTTAAAAGATAAATGCTTTTCAAAACATCACGTTTATGCTACATGTTTTCAAAAGCTTCCGCAACGAACAATGCTTTAAGATAGAATAACAAATTGATAGGATTAACCATTTTCTAAATGACTTGAGTTTTTAACAATGAACGAGACTTCCTAAATCTTCGTTAATATCACAGAGAGTTTTACTATGAAATGGGTTTTTCAACAAAAGTACATTTTTCGAAAAGCACTTCAATTTGACATCGCCAGATTCGGCCACAACGTCTAGGCTAGGTTTGGGGTGTTACATTAACAGAGACGAAAACTTGCCGAACGTGCACCCAACATTACACAAAAGAGACGTTTGAAAAAAAGAACAATCAGTAAACAAAAGAAAACAAAAGGAAATGAGAATAGAAGGTGAAACAAGAGCAAAAATTAGGCAACAAGGGGAAAAAAAAAGCAAACGCCAATTTTTTTTTTGCAAGAAGGAGAAACCCAAAATTTAGAAGAAAAAAATAATATCAAGATAATTTGATAACCCACTAAAATCCCTTAATCCGCTCCCCACAGTTCCCACTACACATCCACTACTCGGTATTTTAGTTCAGTTCAAACTCCTACACGGCACCAATAGCAAAAATAACTCCCTTGCACACGCAGGGATTCAAACTCAAGACCACTAGCATATTAACATTCCACTTAACCACCATACCAGCAGGCCCATTTTGATATATTTTTGCCAACAATTAAACTTAAGCCTACTGAGTAGGGTTAGGGCTTTATTCAGAAAAATTTCAAAATTTGCCAAAGGCATGGCTTGAACTTGGGACCTCCCACACACACCCAAAACACTTAACCACTGAAGCAGATACATATTTTATGTCAAATTTATCAAAAGCTGAAATTAAAATTTTGGGGCTTTACAAAATCTATTGTTGAAGTAGTGGGAAAGGGTGATATTAGTATAAAAACCAAAAATAGTTTTGTAGAAATAATTTCCCATGTTTTCTTTGTGTTTTCTTTGAAAAGTAACTTATTAAGTGCTAGTCAATTGCAAGGAAAAGGATATGTGATTACGGTATCAAAAGGTGCTTGTGAAATTTATGATCCTTCTAGAGGTGCTATTGTAGTGGTTCCAATGAGTTCCAACAGGTTGTTTCTATTGGTGATTGATTTTTTCCAACCTTGCTTGATGGCTAAATTGAAGGACAACACATAGCTTTGGCATTTCCGCTATGGTCATCTTAATTTTGGGGGTTTGAAGACTATTAGATAAAAAGAGATGGTCAACAACCTACCTCAGATTTTCATTCCAACCCAGGTGTGTGAAGATTATGTTGTTAGCAGACAACGTCACGAACAATTTCCCAAAGAAAAGTTTTAGAGAGCAAAACGTGTGCTGGAATTGGTTCATTTAGATATCTGTAAGCCAAGAAAACCATTATCTAATTGAGGTAAAAATTATTTCCTTACTTTCATTGATGATTATTCCCAAAAATTGTGGGTTTACTTCTTGCAGGAGAAATTAGAAGCGTTTAGTACATTTACTAGTTTCAAGGCACTTGTTGAGAATGAAATCGGAAAAACCATTCAAGTTCTTCGCATTGGTCGTAGTGGAAAATATTGTTCTAATGAATTTGAAGCATTTTGTGAGAGCAATGACATCTAGAAAAAAGCTTACCACTGCATATACCTCCCAACAAAATGGCGTATAAGAGAGGAAAAATAGAACCATACTTAATATGGTGAAGATCATGCTTGCTAGTGGAAGGGTCTTAAAAAAATTTTGGTCAGAAGTAGTAAATTGGAGTATCCATGTCTTGAACAGAAGCCCAACTTTTGTTGTTCAAAACATGAAACCTGAAGAAGCTTGGAGTGGAAGGAGACCAACTGCAGATCACTTTAAAATTTTTGGTTGCATTGCTTATGCACTTGTTCCAGATGCAAAGAGAAAGAAGCTTTATATCAAGTGTCTTTCTAGGTGTAAGTGAAACATTTAAAGTGTATAAATTGTTCAATCGTTTAACGGAGAAAATTGTGATTAGCAGGGATGTAACTTTTGATGAGGAGAATACTTGGAATTAGGATGACTAATAACCTTCTCAAACCTTTGTTGATACTGAAATTGACTATGAAAGGCAGTAGCCTTTAGATTAGTAGACTTAAGCAACACTTAAGCTTGAGAGTTCGCCAAATAATACTATAATAACCACCTAAGTAGAAGTCATTGAATCTCATTTTAGCTGTATTTCAGCTTGGATGGGAGATTTTGAGGTAATTGGCATTGGGCGGATTGGAGATCCAATCATCCATTTTGCCTTATTTGTGGATTGTGATCCAACAACCTTTGAAAGTGTTGTAAATGAGTCAAAATGGAGAAATGAAATAGATGAAGAAATTACAGCTATAGAGAGGAATGATACATGTGAGTTGACTAAGCTTCCAGAAAGGCTCAAGAAAATTAGTGTCAAATAGGTGTACAAGACAAAGTTGAAGGCGAAAGGAGAAGTTAATGAGTATAAGGTACATTTGGTGGCTAAAGGTTATAAATAGGAGTTTGGGGTAGATTACAAAGAAGTCTTTGCTCCTATTGCAAAGCATGATACAATTAGATTGGTGATTTCGCTTGTAGCCTAATACTCTTGGCCTATCTTTCTATTCGATGTGAACTCAACATTTTTACATGGTGAGCTCAAAGAACAGGTTTTTATTTGAACAACCTATTGGTTATGTTAAACATGAAAGTGAAAATAAAGTTTATAAACTAAAAAAAGGCTTTATATAGGTTGAAACAAGCCCCACGTGCTTGGTATAGTCTAATTGAAGCTTATTTCTTGAAAGCTAGTTTTCCCAAGTGTCCTTATGAGTCTACTATTTTAATTAAAACTAGTGGTGAAGGGAAAATGCTTATTGCGAGTTTATATGTTGATGATTGTCAAGCTATTTGGCTGAGGAAAATATTGGAGGACTGAAATCCAAGAGAATGGGAGTTACAATAATTTTTTGTGACAATAACTCAGTTATCGGATTCTCAAAAAATCCAGTATTACATAGTAGAAGTAAGCATATTGATGTGAAATACTATTTTTTTAAAGATCTTAACAATGATGGGGTAGTTGATCTCAAGTGCTGCAAGAGTGAAGATCAGTTGGATGACATATTCACCAAACCTCTCAAATTATTTCCCTTATTGTGAGTCCTATTGTGAGCCTTATAATGTTAGTGCCTAATTGCTTGATTTTTCTATTATGTAATTGTATATATAATAGGTTCTTGAGGTTGCGAATAAATAAACTGATCATCTTATTTTCCCTTTCCTTTATTTTTTTCATATTGTTGTTATCTCGCTTAGTAAGCTAACAATACCTTCACCTCTTTAAGCCCTACCATTATCAACTTGCCCTTTAGAATCGGTGCTACAAAGCTCTCCTTTCAAACTCACCAAGAAGCTCCACCAACAAAATGCCTACACCATCAACATCACCTCTCTAGGCAAGCTAATGACAACACATTACACCTTGCCCAAAAACATTATCTTGGGGAAGGCCACTTTATAACCTCTTGCTCAATTGCAATAGAGGGGTGATCCACCTAAGCACACTTACATAAAAATGCAACAAATAAAATCAATAATATCAACAGTGTAGGCACCACATTACCATAAGCATAATGGTGTCAAATTGTAATATAGTAATTACAATGGAACACTTATGCAAGTACTCCAAGGATCATTCTTCCACATGGATTGATAAAGGAATTCTATAATCAAACAAATAAATTTGGCTGTTACAAATACAATAAGGTAAACTTAAATGATCTTTGAATAGTTAGGTGACCAAAGTGTTAACTTACTAGTTGTTGAGTGGCTATAAGTGTAGTTTACCAATCCTTTAATGTTTAAGATTACTTTTGTTTAAATCTTACCTTTTTGCTTCAAAATTATGGTTGTTCTTGGTTGGTTGAAAAAGTGGAGGAATGGGAGAAAGGAGTGGAAAAGTGGAAAGAAAATAAATTTTGATTGTACTTCGTAGGAATAAAAGTGAGAGGAAAGCAAATAGGAGAGATACTCATTTTCCATCCTAATGCATATGAATCAGTCCTTCCAAATTGGAAAGATGAGAGGAGAGAAAATTATAAAGATGTGTATGTTAGTTTAAAATTATGCTATTTTCTTTCATTTCATTTTTTAACTCTACCAAACAATGGAGGGAAAGAAAATTACTTTTTTTTTTCCACTTTTTAATTTTTCCTATCAAACGCGCCTATGGAAAGAAAAATTATGTTTTCCATCCTTCTAATTTTCTACCCCTTCAATTTTCCATCTTTCCAATTTTCTTTCCACTCCAACAAGCAAAGCGAAAATGTCTAGAGACAAAATTGTTGACTTTTATAATTGTTATAATAAACATCGATAATGACAATAGAACGATTGCAAAGTATGAAAAAAATAAGAACACACAGATTTTACATGGAAACGCTTTTGGGAAAAAACTGCAGACAAAGGAGAAGAAATTTATTAATGTTGAAAAACGAATGATACAAGAGGAGTAAAACTACATCTATTAAAATGTTGAAAAATCATATTCTAATCAATGTCAAATAGAAGAAATATAATTTTTCAACAAGTAACGAGATTCGGGTCACACAAACTCTAACAATAATTAATGAATTAATTTAGTCTTTTACTTCATAATGCAATGACCCACATTGTGAAATTTCCATTTCTGTTTTAGAAAATTTCTAAAAAAAGTTGTTTAGAAATAATCTTCTCATGACTTGTAAGTAAAAACTCCAGTAATATTATTAAATATTTAGTAATATTACAAGAAATCTGTATTACTAAGTTATAAGTAACTTTGTAAAAGATTTAGTAATTTACATTGTAAAAAAATTCAATAATTTATTGAAAATGTTACAATGTTGTAGCAAATTCAGTAATTTAAGTAGCCCACACTAAAACTTTTTTAAAATTACTGAATTTATAATAATTACTGAATTACTTACATGATTACCAAAAAAAAACTTCAACTATTACTGAATTCATTATGACATTTTCTATTTATCTAATCTCTTAAGGAATTCTATAAGTAATTCAATAATTCTATAAGAGTTTTAGTAATTCAGTATTTTTACGAAATTTAGTAATTTACGAAATTTTGGAAAATTAGGTAAACATTAAAATGTTGTAAGATATTCAATAAATGATTTAGGTTATTCAATATATTTTAATTTTAATTTAGTTTGGCCATAATAAGCACTTTTGTTCCTTGGGTTTGTGGGTTTGCTGCGAATTAGAAAGGTTTCATCAATTTTTTTTTATTTCTTTAGGTAATTGGAGTGAATCCAATAATTAATCTTCCGTATTTTATATAGGTCCATTAAGGGGTAGATGTTGACTACGAATTTTAAAACTGCTCTATACTCAGGACGAGAACCCTTGACCACTGGTTAAAATAGAAGAGACTCTTAACATCTCACTTAATTCCTTCATCAATTTTAACAATATGTTTTAAGCTTCGTTATCAGTTAACCCTTCAATCTCCTAGCTACAGAACTAAACTAAAGCATCAACTTCTAGCTCCCCTTACCATCATTCAATGGCCATTTCGTGCTTTCATAAAAAAAAATGCCATTTCAAAAGAGAGAAATCTGAATAAAAGATTCATCATTAGCAATAAAAGACATGAAGAAATTGAGAAGAAAACAAAAGAAAGAAAAGAGACAAAAGCCCATTTCAGAAGTTCTTTTTCGAAAATCAAGCAAAAGGATGGATTTGAAAATAGGATTTTTTAGAAAAAAAATTATTTATATATTATTAATCCTTTCATATATTTTATTGTTTTTTTTTTAAATTTTTATATCATTTTTATTTAAAAAATTTTAGGAACTATAAAAAAGTAATATATATATATATATATATATATATATATAGTGATTAGTTCTGCAATTCAACCTAAATTTTTCATCAAACATGATTACTTAACATGTTACGTTAGCTTACTGTTATTTTACTAATGATAATTAATAGCTTAATAACTAAATATTACAAATCGATAACATTAGTGACCATTTCGTAACAAATTAAAGTCTAGTGACTAAAATGTAATTTAAACCATAGATAAATGAATATTTTTATAATTTATCCTATATAATATTATATATACGTACCTTCAAGAAAAGAAAAATATCATATATATGCACGCCAAACTATATATATATATATTTAATGTTAAGTTTCTAATATATAATATTTATAATATTTATTAAACTTAAATTTTAAGTTTGTGAAGAGCAGAAAAATTTATGAAAATTTTTAAAAATCTAAAAGTTTCAAACTACACCAACTGACCACATGGTTGTTGGAAATACTTAAATTCATAATGCACAATAAAATACTAAAAAAAAAAGTTAATATATGTTAACTTTATTGATATGGTATATATGTAAATTGCTAAAATATTTTAAAATTTAAAATTATTTAAAAAATTAAAAAATATATTTTAAAATTTTTAAAAATTAAAATTTCCATTTATTTTGAGGTGATTTGACAAATAATACAAATTCAAGAGCTAAAAGAGACAAAAAATTAAATAAAAAACTAAAATGACAATTTATAAAGTTGAAAGGCTAAGTAAATTATTACGCTTTTTTAATAGCCATTATTCCTTTCTTTTTTTAAACATGCCAAATCTAAAGAAAAAATATATTAAACATTTAATTTTATATTGTGTGGGAAATTAATTGATTTGGAATAAAAAACAAATACTTAATTACTCAGCATTAGGTAAGTTTATTATCAATTATTAAAATGTATTGTAATAAGTTAAAGTTATTTTTAGAATTTAAAGTCTATCAAAATAAATATTCGACCAATAAATCCGAGAGCACAATAAATATTAATGCCATTAGTAAAACTACGAATGCACAATAAGGGAAGAATATATTAATATTATTGCTAAATATAGACGCCTTTGGTGAAATTTGCTGATTTGCCTTTGAATATTTTGTCTCAATTCCAATGTATAAGAATTTTTTTTTAAATTATGAGCTTCAAATATAAAATTCTAGTATTGACTGAATCATACAACTATAGAATTCAATTTGAAAAAATATGTTAAATTAATTGTTAAAAATACCTTACTTAAAAGAGTCAAGCCGACATTTTTTTTCTTTGTTTTTATTATTATAAATATCAACTAAACAAACATATGTTAAATAATTATATTCATGTTGAAATTAAAGCCTCACGTGAATTCAGAAATTCTTTTTAGAGGGCACAAAAATAAATTATATATTGTTTCGATAGTAAAAAGGTAATTTCATCATTTTAATAGTTTATATATTTATAACTTTTAAAGAATTAAAATTAATTTTTATCAATTTGAGATTCAAAATACAATTTTATCATTACTAACTTAAAATTTTATAAATTATAAAAAAAACCTAAATAGAAAATTTTCCGCAACTAAAGCTCTGGTCAGTTTCTCTGGGCACACATCACAATTGCACATGATTAATTAATAGATTAAATTTTATTACATGTTTCTCATTTTTATTTCTTATTTCGACGAATTCTTCGTCACTAAGATTGACTAATTTGTCCTTTACAATGATCCAAAAGACTTTTCAACACTCTCAGTCTAAGGGGTTCCTCCGGAGTCCGTATAATATGTTTCAAGCAAATAATTTTACTGCTTTTTTATGGATGCTGAAAATATGATCAATGTGCCCCTTCCAATTATGCTGAAAAATATGTTAAATTAATTGTGAAAAATATGTTATTGAAATAGTCAAGCATTTTTTTAATGTTTTTACTATTATAATGGCAGTACACTTAAATTCATGTTTAAAGCAAAGAATTGAAAACAATTCATCATAAAATATTCATGAGTTAAAGTTAGGTTGAGTAGAGGTCTAGTTTTAAATATTTTTCAAGCTCAAATCCATTTTCGGGTTAAAAATTAATAAAATATTAAAAATAAATTTTTAATTTATATACTTTTAGAATTAAATTTTAATTTTAAAATATTTTTTATTACTTAAATTAAATTCAAGTCAGGCCAATTCGAAGTGCAAAAATTCTAGTCCAAATCTGACTCTAAAAACTAAACTCAATTACCCAAATTATTTAAATTATTTATACTATGTTTATTAGCAATTTAAAAATTTTGTAAAAGTTGAACGTCGACAATAACAATATAGAACGATTGCAAAGCAAAAGAAAGAAAAATAGGAACACAGATTTTACGTGGAAACTCTTTCAAGGGAAAAAACCACGGGAAGAGGAAAAGAAAATTCACTAATTTCGAATTCGAATGATACAAGAGGAGTTTAGACTACATCTATTTATAGGTTGAAAAACCTTATTCTAATCAATGTCAAATAGATGAAGTGTAGTAAGGTTGAAAAACCTTATTCTAATTAATGTAAAATAAAAGAAGTATAGTTTTGTATGAATTTTACTTTTATTTTATTTTAATAAGGATTCAAGTCACTCAACTCTAACAATCTCCACCTTAACATGAATTCTCAACGAACAAATTCTTCACCACGAACTCTCAACGAACAAGTTCTCCACCTCTTCAACGAAACCCATTAAAGGGTGTTCTTTAACAATAAATACCAGCCAAGTCCAAGCAATACTTAAACTTCTTGGTTATAAGAAGTGACTTAGTCATCATATCTGTAGGATTTTCATGGGTACTAACTTTGCTCACAACAATATCACCATGAGCAATAATATCACGCATAAAATGACACCGAACATTTATATGCTTTGTTCTCTCATAAAACATTTAATCCTTCGCAAGGAAGATGACACTCTGACTATTACAAAACATTGTATTGATCTGAAGGTCTTTACTGAGTTCACCAAAGAGTCTCTTTAACCAAATAGCTTTTTTACAAGCCTCAGTAATCGCCATGTACTCAGCTTCAGTAGTAAACAAAGCAACTGTAGTTTGCAAAGTGGCTTTCCAACTGATTGTGCAACCCCCAATTGTAAAGACATACCCTATGTGAGATCTTCTTTTATCAAGGTCTCCAGGAAAATCAAAATCAACATACTCAATGGCGTCATCTCTAGTTCTTCGAAACTGTAAGCAAACATCAGTGATACCTCATAAGTATATGAAAATCCACTAAACTGCTTTCCAATGTTCTTTATTGGGATTCGCCAAGTATCTACTAATTGCACTAACTGTACATGAAAAATCTGGACGTGAGCAAACCATAGCATACATGAGAGATCCCATTACACTAGAATATGGAACACGCGACACTTAGTCAATCTCATCATTTGATTGCAAAGACAAAACGGATGAAAATCTAAAGTGGGTTGCTAATAGAGTCCTAATAGGCTTGGCATTCTACATATTGAACCTGCAAAAAACTTTCTTAATGTACCCTTTCTAACTTAGGTACAATTTATATGCTTTTCTATCTCTGAGAATCTCCATCTCAAGTACCTTCTTTACTGCTCCCAAACCCTTCATCTTAAGTTCTTTACTAATTTAAACTTTAACCTTTCTTATCTCTAATTTATCTTTGGTTGCTATCAACATGTCATCAACATAGAAGAGTAGATACACAAAAGAACCATCACTGTTTTTCTTAAAATAAACACAACTGTCAAAGCTGCTTCTTTTGAAATCATGAGTAGTCATAAAAGAATTAAACCTTTTGTACCATTGCCTCGATGACTGTTTCAAGCCATAAATGGACTTTTTCAGCAAGCAAACATAGTCATCCTTTTCTGAGACTGTAAAACCCTCTGGTTGTTGCATGTAAATATGTTCCTCAAATTCTCCCTGTGAGAACGCTGCATTTACATCTAACTACTCAAGCTCCAAATCATACATGACCACAATACCAAACAAGGCTCGAGTCGAACTATGCTTCACAACTAGAGAAAACATATCTGTGAAGTCTATACTTGAAATCTTACTATAACCATTTGCAACTAGCCTTGCTTTATATATGGGTTCTTCAACTCTTGGAGTTCCTTATTTCTTTTTGAACACCCATTTACAATGAACAACCTTTTTACCTTTAGGAAATTTCACTAGATCCCACGTTCTATTCTTATAAAGTGATTTTATCTCTTCTAGCATGACAATCATCCACTTTCCTAAATCTTCACAGTTAATTACCTCAAAATAAGTAGATGGCTCTTAATTTGCATCTATATATTTAGCCACATTTAAAGCATAAGCAACTAGGTCGACCTTAGCGTACCTTTTTGGAGGTTTAATTTCTCTGCTAGGTTTATTCTTGGTAATAGAATATTGTGGTGAAGAGCAACTCTACTCTAAGTTTCTGTACTAACTTAAGAAGTAGACTCTGTTGTATATCCTGGATCAATCTGAAGCTCTATCTGCTTTTCCTGGTTTTTATTGGAAGAGTCTTTAAGAGATAAGTTAGGTAGCATAGCAGTTTCATAAAAAATAACATCTCTACTAATCACAACTTTTCTATTTTCAGGACACAATAATTTATACCCTTTAACACTAGCCTTATAACTAAGAAAAAACACATTTAATGGATCTAGGTTCCAATTTCCCATTATCAACATGAGCATACAAAGGACACCCAAAAATCCTCAAATCAGAATGATCAGTAGGATTACCAGACCATACCTTTTGTGGAGTCTTTTTCTCAATGGCAATGGACAGAGACTGGTTAATAAAAAAACATGTAGTACAGGTCGCTTCAGCCTAAAACGACTTTAGTAAACAAGCATTCGATAACATTCATCAAAACTTTTCCATAATTGTTCTATTCATCCATTATGCAATGTCGTTTTACTGTGGAGTATGACGAATTGTCAAGAGTCTCATGATTCCTTCTGATTTGTACAATTCAATAAACTCATCAGAACATAATTCCAAACCATTATCTATACAGAGGTGTTTTATCTATTTTCCTTCTACTTCTTGATCATAGTTTTTCAAGCCTTAAACGCAAAAAAAAAACACATCACTTTTCTGCTTCAAGAAGAATGCCTAAACTTTTCTGCAAAAATCATCAATGATTATCAGCATATAATTAGCGCCACCCCTCGAAGGAACTCTGGATGGTCCCCAAAGATCAACATGAATATAATCCAATATTCTCTTCGTGTTATGGATTCCTCTGGTGAATCAAACTCTCTTTTGCTTCCTAAAAATGTAGTGCTCACAAAACTTCAGTTTGCTAATGCCTTGTCCATCAAGAAGTCTTCTTTTGGTTAATTCTACAATGCTATTCTCACTCATATGCCCTAGACGCATATGCCAAAGTCTAGTAACATTATCATCTGACAATGAAGAGGAAGTGACGATTGCATCACCAGTAATAGTAAAACCTTGCAAAACATATAACTTGGCAATCTTTCTCTGCCCTTTCATCACAATGAAGGAAGCCTTGCTAATCTTTAGAACTCCACTTTCAGCTGTGTACTTATGCCCTTTTAAATCAAGAGTACTCAACAAATTCAAATTCCTCTTCAATTATGGTACATGTCGTACGCCACTAAGTGCTCTGACGACTCTATCAAACATTTTAATTTTGATCATGCCAATACCTGCGATTTTACATGAAGCATTATTTCTCATCAAAACAACACCTTCAGACACAGTTTCATATGTTGTAAACCAATCTCGATTTGGACTCATATGGAATGTGCAACCAGAATCGAGGATCCACTCCTTGCTCACTTTAAAGTTGTTGGCAAAAGCAACTAGAAGTTTACCATTACTGTAGTTTCTGCTACATCAGCTTCACCAGATTATTCTGGTTGTTTTCCCTTTTGATTCATAGCCTCCCTTTTGATCTTGTTTTGCAACTTATAGCACTCAGATTTAATGTACCATTTCTTCTTGCAAAAGTTACAGGTTTTACCTTTGTTTAAAGATCTTGATCTACCCTTAGATTTACTGCGAAGATTTTGCTCTTATGTCCTCCCACGATTGTCATCAGTATTTCGTTACAAAATCATATCTCTAAAGGTTGAATAAGACGGGGGGTAACGAATAAAGTAGAATTAACCCTAAATCTTCTTTGTCATACTGAACCTCCATGGCCGCTAGGTTAGAGAGAATTTATTTAAACACAGTTAAGTGTTCGTGTACAGACGCACCTTCCTCCAAATGATGAGCATAAAGACGCTTCTTTATATGCAACTTGCTAGTTCGGGTTTTCGATATGTATACTTGTTGCAGCTTTTCCCGTAATGCACTGCCAACCTTTTCCTTCATCACGCCTTGTAGAATTTCATTCGACAAATGCAGATGTAATTGTGTTAAAGCCTTTAGATCTTTACACTTCTTCTCTTCCTCCGTCAATGTCGAAGGCATCTTATCTACCCCTAGCAGGCTATCCTCTAAATCCATTTGCGCAAGAAATGTCTGTATCTTTATCTGCCACAACGTGAACCAGGTGTTGCGATCCAATAGCAGAATATCATACTTCAATGTCGCCATTACCATGATCGAGACAAACAACCTGAAAAGCTCTGATACCAGTTGTAATGGCCAATTTTGACCCGGGCACAAGAACAAAACAATAAATAACCAATTAATAAAACCTAGTGTCGCCCCTAACCTCTGCCACTAGCTGCCATGGCAGAACCACCACCTGATCCCGTTCCATCGCCTGCAAATAGAGAAAAAGAAGCACGCAATAGAGAACCAAAACCCACACGCAACAACAAAGGAACAAGCAGAAACGACAAAAAAAATAGGAGTAAACAAGTCTTGTGAATCGGTTATAAAAACCTGAAATTTACCTTTGTATTTTTTTAGCCACAAACAAAAGGCAGAAACTATTAATCTAAAGGAGATTTTAAGGTGATTTTTGGTTTTTACAATAGTTTCTTTCATCTAGTTCTTGGTTTTGATTTCATTTTTTTTTTCGTGTTTTAGTTCTTTTTTCTTTTTCATGTACGAAAATAAACGAAAAGGTAAAGAGAAAGGTAACCTCACCTTGATCTTCCCACGGACTCATCGCTGGAGATCTCTTCTCCAATCGCCGAAGTCGAACCGGGGAGAGGGGGGACCTTTCTTTCGATTTCTTTAGGGTTGAGAAGGCATGGCCTTCGAATATGCCTCAAAACGAGGCTAAGAAGCCCATCGCCGCGCTTCATCAGCCACCGAGTACGGTGGTGGTACGGCAGGCGGTGGAGAACATGATCGACGGAGAGAAATAGGGGAGGGAGAGAAAGCAAACAACTTTCTGTTCTTTTTAAAATTGGGGGCTGGAAATGAAATTAGAAAAGAAAGGTTTTTTTTTTGTTGTTTAAATGATGATGATGAAACGGCGCCGTTTGGTGGAGTGGGGGGTGTGCATTCTCCCTAAATGGGGAATTTTCGAGATTAGTCCTTCTCCTTTGCAACTTCATTCGATCAGGCCCTAGTTTCTGTTTTCTTTTTTTTTTTTAATTTAGCTCTTAGATTTCGCTTGGGTTACATTCGGGTCCTTCGAAACACTGCGCATAGAGGGTTGGGAATATTTTCCCAATCAGTCCCTCGTTCTTTATGCGTGTTTCACTTCGGTCCTTAGTGGCCCCTTTTCTTTTTTTATTTACAATTTGCACCTTAAATCTTAATTAAATTTCAGCTTAGTCCTAATCTATTTAATTTGTTCATTTATTTATTATTTCAATTTTTTTAGGAGCTATTTTACTGTTAGTTATTTTAAGTTTGTTTATCTTACATTATTTATATTAGACCATTTTATTATTAGTTATTGTAATCCTTTTTACATCTTATGTATTGTAAATTGTTATTGGTTTTAAATATTTTTTACATATATTATTTGTTTTAACCCCTATACATATTACTTATTTTGAAATATTTTATAAGTTCTTTGTTTTAAGCTATTATATATGTATTTTCCATTTTGAGTTTCTTTTCATACTTTATTTAGTTACACTATTCTAATCGTTTAAAATTCATCTTTTTTTAATTTCCCATATATTATTTATTTTAATATATTCTTTACTTTGGAGTATTTTATATATGCCCTATTCTAAATTTTCATGTGTAATATTTAATTTAAACTGTTTTATATGTTATTTACTTTAAATTTTTATATATTATTTATTTTAAATTTCTTTTTACATATTATTATTTTGAGCCTCTTAATATTTATTTTAAATTTCTTTATATATTATTTTAAACTTGTCTTTACGTATATTTATTTAAAATTGTCTTATACAACTTATTTTAAACTCTCTTATTTGTTTAAAATTGTTTTATTATTGTTCATTTTAGTTTTTTTTTTACATAGCATTTATTATATATATATTACTTATTTTAATATTTTATATATATATATCATCTATTTTAAATTGATTTGTATATTGTCAATTTTAAATCTCCTTTTTTCACATTATTTTAATCCCATTTATTGTCATTTTAAAATGGTTTTACATCTTATTCATTTTTATTTGCTTTATACCTTTTAAATTATTATTAAATTTATTTGTCTTTAATTGTTGAGGTTAACATTTAAATAATGTACCTTGTGTGATTATTGCCATTGTGTGAATTTTGTTCGTTTATTTCGAAATTTTGCATTACTGTTATTCATTTGTATAATATTGTGTCCATTTATATTTGTCTCATATTCATTACTATATTTTCATATCATCACCTCGTGAATCAAGCCTCGTTGCATTTATCCAATAAATCGCTTTATTTTAACCTAAACAAATAACATACGTCGTTTAAATGCCGTATTCGCTACTATTCGAAAACAAAAATTTCAAAATAAGGCATTATTTCGTGTTTTGGAACATCGAAGAATTGTGCCCTAACTTACGGGGTTTTGGTTCTCTCGTTGATTCTAAATAGCTAAATATCCTTTTGAGTTTAAAATACACGAAATTCCAATTGGAATTAAAGACAAACCTGCGCTTAGGAATTAATGGTAACGTGTCCTAACTTACAAGATGTAATACTCCGATATCTCGAGACGAGGAAATCTTTAACGATCGTTTTGAGCTAATTCAAGTGTTGTTTTTTCTTCTTAAAAATCAACGCTAATAAAAAGGATCGTATTTTAAATTCGTTCTCGATTTTCAATTTTCGACATTAAGATACTAACTAATCAATCCGGTACCAATTTTTGGGCGTGTCGAGGGTGCTAACCCTTCCTCGCGCGTAACCGACTCCCGAACTTGTTCTCTTGAATTTCGTAGACCAAAATGCTGTTTTAATAAACTAAATTTTTTTATCTAAAACAAAGGTGATCCGATCACACCAAATAAAGATCGGTGGCGACTCCTGTTTTAATTATCATTTTCAAAACCAAAGTCGATTCTCGTCGTTTTCAAAAAATGTTTTCGACAGCTTGGAGACTCCGCTGGGGACTTTGAGAGTCGAGCCATAAATTGATTGATTTTTGTCCTTTGTCGAAAATTGAAAATTCGTTTTAAACTTATGATCCATTCATTACATTTCATTCATTTTTCTTACGGTTTTTTATTCCTATTTTCTTTATTGCTTCGGGTTTTTCTTATGTATATATCCTCGTATATTGCATTGCATGACCGCTGTAGTCACACCTTTTAAGTGGAAGTGAGAAGCTATGCCTTCGTGAGGTTTTCACCTCCGCATGGGCTAGTGGATCGCTTTCAGGATACAGCCGTACCTATGTCTTCGTAAGATTTTCATCTCCGTGCAGCCATAGGGAAATGTATTCCCCTGAACTGAACTCAGTCTATATGAGCCTATAATGGGTAAGGATCGAGGAATCTGTTAGTTCAGGTACCTTTACTCTAGAACCGAGCCACATATAGAGAGACCTAGGAGTTTACCCTAGGTAGAGCTACTCCAAACCTTAGTGGTTACCCGAATAGGTGCTTTATTTGTTATTTATTTCTCCTGTACTAACGTGTTTGTTTTGGTTTTGTTTATAACTGCATTGCATTACATCATTTTAGAAAAAAAGGTGTTGATTCATATTCGATTGCTAAATAGAACAGTTTGTCATAAGAAAATGAATTTCTTGATAAAGTGGATTGTAACACAGTTGTCTAAATATGGTCCAAGTAAACACAATGGAAGAAGGCTGACAGTCCTTGAAGAAATACAAGACTTTGCTTTAGTGCCTGAGGATGCAAGCCGACAAAGATTGTTTGAGAGTCGTTACGTCTTGACTTTCTTAAAGGAGCTAACAAGTATCATAGGGACAAGTGATCAATGAGTCGCGACCTGGATCAAGCGAAAAGGAGTTAATATAGATATCTCTTGAAGAATTAGCAAGACTCGACCATAAGATCCGGATATGAAGAAGAAGATAGGTGTCTTCACTTGGAATATGAGAGAAAGGCCGTATATGCAATCCGTTTTATGTAAAGGAATTTGGTTTTTAGAAAAGTTGTTCTAATGAAATTGAATTCAGAATCAATGCATTCCTTTCTTTTGCATTCATTCAATGCATTTGCATATGCATTGCATTATTTGCATTAGACTTTCTCTAAAAGACCCTGATTAGGTAAAATTATTTCATTTAACCTGGGAACCAACAAAAGTTAAGCGACTAGGCATCTTTACGGTACAAGGAAAAGGATAAAAGATATGGATCAAAGATTGGAAAGACTGGAACAACTTCAAAAAGAGATGCAAGACCGGTTACAATTGCAAATGCAAGAGCAACTGGCGAAGATCCAGCAAGACATGAGGGACCAAATGTTAAAGTCCCAAAGGAATATGATGAATCAGTTGTCCCAATTACTGACTAAAGGGCTAGGAAAAGGAAAAAACTCCATGCTCAATGCTGGGGAGGATAATGAGGAGCCTCTGTACCCTCCGGGTTTCACCCCGATAGACGATCAGACATGTCTGCAAGATGTACCTATTGCTATCAGATCACAACAACATCAGACCGGTATCTCGGCATCCATGAACTACCCGACGGGCTCAGGTTCCAATCCAAGGAACAGTCCAACCAATCATGAAGTTCTTAATCTAAACGAAATGGCAGAAAAAGTAAAGGTTGAACTGCCAAGACAACTCGAAGATTGATACAAATGGTTAGAAAAAAAACTTAGAACGATGGAGAATGCTGATTACCATCGCGGGGTTGACGCCAAAGATCTCAACTTGGTCCCAGATTTAGTACTCCCGCCGAAATTCAAGACTCCAGAATTTGAAAAATATAATGGGACTAGTTGTCCTGAAGCTCACATCACGATATTCTGCTGAAAAATGAAAGGTCATGTTGATAACAATCAACTGTTAATTCATTGCTTCCAAGATAGTCTGATTGGGTCAGCGACCAAATGGTACAACCAACTGAGCCGTGCCAAAATTTATTCATGAAAGGATTTGGCACAAAATTTCATAAAGCAATATGACCACGTGACAGACATGGCGCCCGACAGAATTACACTACAGAATATGGAAAAGAAGCAAAGTGGGAGCTTCAGACAATATGCCCAAAGATGGAGAGAGGCCGCAACGCAAGTCCAGCCACTTCTTCTAGAGAAAAAAACTACGATGCTTCGTCAACACTCTGAAAGCCTCATTCATTACCCATATGTCCGGCGAGATGATTGAAAACACAATCAGGAGCGGGAAGATAGACGCAGGAGAAAGCGCCAAGAGGTCAACCCTGAATAGAAATGAAAATGAAGTGAATAATATGAGCAAATGATACCCCAGTTTACACCCATCCCAATGTCATATGAGGAGTTGTATCAAAATCTCTTTGATGTGCATGTTGTGTCTCTGTTTTACTCGGAACCTGTGCAACCTCCGTTCCCAAAATGGTGTAATGAGAATGCTCAATGCGAGTACCACGCAGGAATAACGGGACACTCAATCGAAAACTGCACTACATTTAAAAAGTTAGTCGAAAGGTTCATTGAAATGGGAATTGTGAAGTTCGACAATTCCTCAAAGCCTAATCGCTCAGACAATGCAGTAAATGTGACATTTACAAGTGAGGGCAAAAGAGTTGCGATGCCTTGAACAAAGCCTGGAACGAATATTGGGGAATCTGAATGACTTATCCGAAGAAGGAATCGAGTAATAAAAGTTTCCAAACCCTTGTATTACTTAGAAGTGTTTTGAACAATGGGACTGTGGAAGAGATCCATTTATTCTTTGAGCTAATCTAGAGTAATATTCAAAACACGCTTGTTGCTTTAAGCCTAGAAGCAATTAGACCCCTTTTGTGAAATAGGCTTGTGTCCTAAGTCTTTATTTCGATAAAATGAATCTTTTTGAGCAAATATTCTTTTATTTCATTTCATATTGTACATATAATCATTCTTAGATTCATTTGTTCTTTGGACTTTCTTTCAAATATTCATGTATACTTCATTCATGATCATACCATATAAATAATTATCCTTAGAATCTGCTTTCAGCGGGTCCCCAGATATCAATGATGTGAGTAACGCTGTCACTGACTCCGAGTCTCCTTTTGAGTGAAATATGGGCCTAAAGGGATCTCAACACTTTGAAGATGACAGAGATGTAGAGTACTCCCTGATTTGTTAAGGATGGTAGAGTAAGATGAAAACAGATCATCTCTTACAAAAAGTCAGTGGACAGTAGGCCTAGGACAAGAGAAAGATGCAAACATCAGAGTCTGCATCACCACAAAAGCAAAGCGAGACGTCGTTGAGTCACTTCCAAGACTTTAAAGATTTTTTGCACGATCGTATCAAGATATGCTTGGCTACTAAGACATGAGGATGCTGTAGGGTTTTGAATGACATATGCTAATGGTTTTACAATGGCCAGGCTAATCATGAGATTTGGGTTCTGCTGGTCCACCATAGAAAGGGATTGCATCAGTATGCCATAAGTGCCAAATTTATGGAGAGAAAATTCATATGCCCCTTCATTCTTTCAATTTTCTCTATATGGGGCATGGAGGTTATTGGGTTGATCTTGTCGAAAGCTTCTAGTAGGCATCAATTACTTCGCCTTCGCCTAGAGGGTGAGAGTCGTTTCATATGCCAATCTTCAAATCCTAAAAAAAAAAAAAAAAAAGATCATGGAAAAATGACTGAGACTTGTAAAGATTGGCATAAGAAGTCATCATGTACCCTCTATACTCATCGAACGTTGGCAAAGACCTTCGTCGGGGCAACATATTTCATTAGTCTATGGGATAAAAACGATTTTGAAGAAGAGTTTCCTTTTCTCTGAGTCTTGACAAAGTTGAAGTTGGATAAGGCAAAATGGATTCAATCCCGATATGATCAGTTGAATTTGAAGAAAAGAGGTTGAAAGCCATCTGTCATGGTCTAATGAATGATGTGAGCTTAGATAGAAAAGTTACATGAGGGAAAACTTGATATTGAAGAATATCCCTCCTATACAAAAGGACTTCAGAGGAAAGTGGATGTCAAACTAGGAAAGACCTTATATAGTAAAGAAGGCATGTTCTGAAGGAGCATTGATTCTAGTCGAAATGAGTGGCAAAGATTTGCCCAATTCGATGAATTCAAATCCAATCAAGGAGCATTCTACCTAAAAGGAAAGAGGCCAAGGTGAAAACCCACAAAAGGTGCCCTAAAAAAAAAAGAGAGGCCAAGGTGAAAACTTGCAAAGGGCACCTTGAGACCAAAGGGATTTTGAATTGAAAACACAAAAAGGGCGGCTCAAATTTGGATCAAAGTGGGGCATACAGCAGTCTTGCTATGCCTGAATTAACAATGAAGAAGTATGCTACGTCTTGGGGCATCGACGAAGTACTCCAGATCCCCTAAACATATATTGAGCTCAGAAGGGTCCTCAAGAAGTTGGTACAGTGAAGCTCAAGCTGCGATATCTGGGGCACCTAGCTTCCATTTTGCCCATTTTTGAATTTGTTATCTTTGATTATCTTATTCTTTTCAAGATATGTCCCGACAAATTTCCTTCTTATTGCATTGATATATTTGATTAACTTATTCATTTTGAGTTAATTTCTTCCTTATTGCATTTGATTAATTTATTCATTTCGAGCTATGCTCCCAATCAATTTCCTTCTTGTCTATTGTTTTGATCTTTTTCTAGCATTTTGCATTGAAATAACGATTAATGGACCAATAATACTTTCACAAAAGAAGTTCTGCATATTACTTTGGAAGCTTCTAAATAGTACAGAAGCTCGAAATAGGACTATTATTCAGAACTCACCGAGCCCAAGGGTTGGAAATATTTAAGCCCAAATTGAAATTATCTCATTGGGTTTTCTTTCAAAGATATTGGTTGAGCAAAAAGAAATTACATTGGTGTTATAATCCTGACAAAGAACGAGCAATGGGATTATTTTTGGGAAAAGAAAAATAATGCTCTGCATTCATGCAAATATCAGACATATACATCTGGTCATTACACTCAAGGAATAGTGTAACAGATCAAACTGATTGAAGATGATACAAATCCTGTACCTTTGAGTTGCAGTAGAATGGATGGAAGAAACCAAATGTTGTTCCTCTGAAATTGCAGTGGGAAGCACAAACTTTATATCCCAGAAGGTATAGTGGAAGGGACTCTGAAATCACAGTAGGGCAAGCTTGCTGAGCAAAATGTGATTGTTTCTTTGACTTTTCCAGCCGAACAAGATGGCAACGTAATACATCAGTGGTAATGTCCTGATGAACAACGAGTGATGATACCTTAAGCCTTTTTAAAGGGATCATTTTCATTCATATATCATCCATAACACATCTAATTAGGAGCATTTGATTCATTTCGATCATAGCATCCTAATTATTTGACACATTCATAACACATCTAGTTAGGAGCATTTGATTCATTTCGATCATAGCATCTTAATCATTTGACATAAGCATAGATACATGGAACTGATTCTGTAGGTCATGTCCCTAGAATCAGTGAATTCACCAAGCCTTAACCCCCTAAGCAGTAGGGTAATAGGCTGAAAATTATGAATCTAGCCTTCCTGAAGTTGCAGTGAGGCAGATTCAAGCCACCAAGCCTTAACCCCCTAAGCAGTAGGGTAATAGGCTGAAAATTACAGATCTTGTCTCCCTGAAGTTGCAGTGGAGCAGATCGAATACAGCGAATCTTGTCTTCCTGAAGTTGCAGTGAAGCAGATTGAAGTCACTAGTCTTGTCTCCCTGAAGTTGCAGTGGAACAGATCGAAGACGGTGAGCCTTAAACCCCTAAGCAGTAGGGTAACAGGCTAAATTTACAGATCTTATCACCCTAAGTAGTAGGGAAACAGATAAAAGACGGTAGATTTTGTCTCCCTGAAGTTGCAGTGGAGCAGATCGGATACAACGAATCTTGTCTTCCTGAAGTTGCAGTGAAGAAGATTGAAGTCACTAGTCTTGTCTCTCTGAAGTCGCAGTGGAACAGATCGAAGACGGTGAGCCTTAAACCCCTAAGTAGTAGGGTAACAGGCTAAATTTACAGATCTTATCACCTTAAGCAGTAGGGAAACAGATCGAAGACGGTAGATCTTGTCTCCCTGAAGTTGCAGTGGAGCAGATCGAATACAACGAATCTTGTCTTCCTGAAGTTGCAGTGAAGCAGATTGAAGTCACTAGTCTTATCTCCCTGAAGTTGCGGTAGAGCAGACTGAAGATAGCAAATCTTATTTCCCTGAAGTTGTAGTGGAACAGATTGAAGCTAAATTACAGATCTTATCTCTCTGAAGTTGCAGTAGAGCAGATCATCTCAAATCTTATCTCCCGGAAGTTGCAGCGAAGCAGACTAAAGATAACAAATCTTATCTCCTTGAAGTTATAGTGGAACAGATTAAAGCTAAATTACGGATCTTATCTCTCTAAAGTTGCAGTAGAGTAGATCAAAATAAACCTTATCTCCCTGAAGTTGCAGTGGAGCAGTGGATTGGAATGAGACTATTTGAAGAATATAACCACCAAAGGAAGTCGAGACTCGGCAAGACCAGGCAAAATTGGCCCTTTTGAAGTCTTTGCTTCATTCTCGTTACTCGACAATGAGCAAAGAGGGGCAGCTGTAATGGCTAATTTTGACCCGGGCACAAGAATAAAACAATAAATAACCAATTAATAAAACCTAGTGCCGCCCCTAACCTCTGCCACCAGCTGCCATGGCAGCACCACCACCTGCTCCCGCTCCATCGCCTACAAACAGAGAAAAAGAAGCACGCAACAGAGAACCAAAACCCACACGCAACAACAAAGGAACAAGCAGAAACGACAAAAAAAAAAAAGGAGTAAACAAGTTTTGTGAATCGGTTATAAAAACCCGAAATTTACCTTTGTATTTTTTTAGCCACAAACAAAAGGCAGAAACTATTAATCTAAAGGAGATTTTAAGGTGATTTTTGGTTTTTACAATAGTTTCTTTCATCTAATTCTTGGTTTTGATTTCATTTTTTTTCGTGTTTTAGTTCTTTTTTCTTTTTCATGTACGAAAATAAACGAAAAGGTAAAGAGAAAGGTAACCTCACCTTGATCTTCCCACGGACTCATCGCTGGAGATCTCTTCTCCAATTGCCGAAGTCGAACCGGGGAGAGGGGGGACCTTTCTTTTGATTTCTTTGGGGTTGAGAAGGCATGGCCTTCGAATGTGCCTTAAAACGAGGCTAAGAAGCCCATCTCCGCGCTGCAACACCACCGAATACTGATGGTGGTACTGTGGTGTATGTGGAGAACATGATCAACGGAGAGAAATAGGGAGGAGAGAAAGCAAACAACTTTCTTCTTTTTTTTAAAATTGGGGGCTGGAAATGAAATTAGAAAAGAAAGGTTTTTTTTTTTTTTTGTTTTTAAATGATGATGATGAAACGGCGCCGTTTGGTGGAGTGGGGGGTGTGCATTCTCCCTAAATAGGGAATTTCTGAGATTAGTCCTTCTCCTTTGCAACTTCATTCGATCAGGACCCAGTTTCTGTTTTCTTTTGTTTTTTTAATTTAGCTCTTAGATTTCGCTTGGGTTACATTCGGGTCCTTTGAAACACTAAGCATAAAGGGCTGGGAATATTTTCCCAATCAGTCCCTCGTTCTTTATGCGTGTTTCACTTCGGTCCTTAGTGGCCCCTTTTCTTTTTTTTTTATTTACAATTTGCACCTTAAATCTTAATTTAATTTCAGCTTAGTCCTAATCTATTTAATTTGTTCATTTATTTATTATTTCAATTTTTTTAGGAGCTATTTTACTGTTAGTTATTTTAAGTTTGTTTATCTTACATTATTTATATTAGACCATTTTATTATTAGTTATTGTAATCCTTTTTACGTCTTATGTATTGTAAATTGTTATTGGTTTTAAATATTTTTTACATATATTATTTGCTTTAACCCCTATACATATTACTTATTTTGAAATATTTTATACGTTATTTGTTTTAAACTATTATATATGTATTTTCCATTTTGAGTTTCTTTTCATACTTTATTTAGTTACACTATTCTAATTGTTTAAAATTCATCTTTTTTTAATTTCCCATATATTATTTATTTTAATATATTCTTTACTTTAGATTATTTTATATATGTCCTATTCTAAATTTTCATGTGTAATATTTAATTTGAACTGTTTTATATGTTATTTACTTTAAATTTTTATATATTATTTATTTTAAATTTCTTTTTATATATTATTATTTTGAGCCTCTTAATATTTATTTTAAATTTCTTTATATATTATTTTAAACTTGTCTTTACGTATATTTATTTAAAATTGTCTTATACAATTTATTTTAAACTCTCTTATTTGTTTAAAATTGTTTTATTATTGTTCATTTTAGTTTTTTTTTTACATAGTATTTATTATATATATATTACTTATTTTAATATTTTATATATATATATCATCTATTTTAAATTGATTTGTATATTGTCGATTTTAAATCTCTTTTTTTCACATTATTTTAATCCCATTTATTGTCATTTTAAAATGGTTTTACATCTTATTCATTTTTATTTGCTTTATACCTTTTAAATTATTATTAAATTTATTTGTCTTTAATTGTTGAGGTTAACATTTAAATAATGTACCTTGTGTGATTATTGCCATTGTGTGAATTTTCATTCGTTTATTTCGAAATTTTGCATTACTATTATTCATTTGTATAATGTTTTGTCCATTTATATTTGTCTCATATTCATTACTATATTTTCATATCACCACCTCGTGAATCAAGCCTCGTTGCATTTATCCAATAAATCGCTTTATTTTAACCAAAACAAATAACATACGTCGTTTAAATGCCGTATTCGCTACTATTCAAAAACAAAAATTTCAAAATAAGGCAATATTTCGCGTTTTGGAACATCGAAGAATTGTGCCCTAACTTACGGGGTTTTGGTTCTCTCGTTGATTCTAAATAACTAAATATCCTTTTGAGTTTAAAATACACGGAATTCCAATTGGAATTAAAGACAAACCTGCGCTCGGGAAGTCATGGTAACGTGTCCTAACTTACAAGATGTGATACTCCGATATCTCGAGACGAGGAAATCTTTAACGATCGTTTTGAGCTAATTCAAGTGTTTTTTTTCTTCTTAAAAATCAACGCTAATAAAAAGGATCGTATTTTAAATTCGTTCTCGATTTTCAATTTTCGACATTAAGACACTAACTAATCAATCCGGTACCAATTTTTGGGCGTGTCAAGGGTACTAACCCTTCCTCGCGCGTAACCGACTCCCGAACTTGTTCTCTTGAATTTCATAGACCAAAATGCCGTTTTAATAAACTAAATTTTTTTATCTAAAACAAAGGTGATCCGATCACACCAAATAAAGATCGGTGGCGACTCCTATTTTAATTATCATTTTCAAACCAAAGTCGATTCCCGTCGTTTTCAAAAAATGGTTTCGACACCTATTTGTAACACTGACATATTTTTTTATTTAACTGTGATTTGTTATTTAGAAAATCATGGTTATAATAAAATTTTAAAATCAATTAAAATTCATTAAAACATTTTTTATCTACGAAATCAAAATCTAAATTCGAAAGTACTATTATGCATGAAGAAGCTTAATACTATTTTTTGTCTTTGTAGTATAGTGAAATTCTTATTATGGCCTTTTATTATTTTTCGGTCACATTGTTTTCTCTATTTTCATTTCATCACTCAAGTTTGCCCTTTTAGCAAGTTTCATTAAAAATATTAAATCGACCAATGACTTGCTGTGCCACATGTAAAAAAATTAAAAATTTTACTTAAAATTTAAAAATCCAAAAAATCTCAAAAATACCAAAAATTTGAAAACATAGAAAATTAAAAAAAATCATAATTTATTTTTGAAAATTATAAAAAGTATTATTTTTAAAAAATAAGAACTCATTTAAATTCCACAAAAATCATAATTTTTTTTAAAAGAGTCCAAAAATCTTAAAACACAAAAAAATTATAAAATATTAATCTATTTCAAATTCACTTAAAATTTTAAAAATATAAAAAAATCATTAAAATTCCCAAAAAAATATTTTTTTAAATCCAGAAAAATCTTAAAACTCTGAAATTTAAAAAAAATAAAAAAATTGATCTATTTTAAATTCACTTAAAAATTTTAAAAATATAAAAAAACTAAAAAATATTAAAATTCAAAAATATATATATTAAAAAAACCCCAAAAAAATGTTATAACTTAGAAAATTATAAAATAAAATTTTAAAAAAATCTTATTCTATTTTTGAAAATTATAAAAAAAAAACCTAAACTTATAAGTATGCAAAACTTCAACAAAATAAAAAAATATATAAAAATATAAAAAAAATGTTTTCTTTTTTGAATTTAGGGTTTTAGAAAAATATAGAATTTTATGAAAATTTTTAAGAATTTTATGGTAATTTTCACTTAGGATTTCCAAAAAAAATCCCATAAATTTCTTATAAAATTTAATAAAATTCCAAAATTTTCTAAAAACCTAAAATTTTCTAAAAACCTAAAATTGCAAGAGGAAACTGATATTTTTTTTAACTTTTTTTCAAAGTTTCGCATGCTTATACTTTTTTTTTTCAAAAAATATAGTTTTGAAAAATATATTATGATTTTTTAGTTTTTTTTTATTACTTTTCTATGTTTTTATAAAAAAACCAAAGTGAGAATTTCAGATATTAAGCCAAAAGATATTACCTTTTATTTGAGTTTATTTAGAGTGAGATTTCACTGTATGCAAACAAAAGAGAATTACAATACAAAGCAGATCCTCTCTTTTCCTCATCTTTCTTTTTCCTTAGTTTTCTTCTTCTTCTTCTTCTTCTTCTTCTTCTTCCTCTCTTGTAAGCTTCTTTTCTTTCTCCTTTACATGCTTCACTGTTTCTCTTCACCTTTCTCTTTTTTCTTCTTACCTTTTTTTGCTTTTCCTTGCAAAATGAGGCAAGAGGCCATGCCACCCTTAAATGTTAATAACACTGACAAATAACATAATAATCTAAATTAAAAATTAATAGTCAAAATCCAAAATAAAATCGAGCTATGAAAGTGTAGCAACATTCAACTTAGATTTTTCAAATTAAACTTAACACTAGAATTCAGATTTATTGAAAGTGACTTTAAAATCAAGGTTAATTCATAATATAAATAATATTTTTAATTATTTTTTAATTGAATTGATGTTTGATTAATGCGTGATATCGATACAAAAAATTTAAATAGAAAAATAAATTCTAATTTAGATGTTTTAAAAGCAAATACTAATTGTTCAAGACTGTATTTACTTCAGTTCATTTTTCTTCGATTTGTCCTTCTATTAGATGAAAAGAAAGAATAATAAAACGATTCATAAATTAATACATATTGATATTTTTATTTTTATCGTGTTATTGGAAACTATGGAATATTTTACTTTTGAATTTCATATAAATAATAAATGTGCATATAAACTCTTCAAGGATAATTTAATTATTATTTAATAAGAAAATTTTGCAATTAATAGGTTTCACTAAATTCAAGAGAATATACTAGTTTTATAGAATATTCAATGTGCATTGCAAAAGTATACATAATATAAATATGTAGTTAATAATTTTAAAAATAATAATAGTTATTGATAAGGTAATAAAAATTCTACATGAGAGAACCCGATATGATGGCCCGAAAGTCAAGAGTGTTTACCACTTGGTGTGTGGTTTAGGTTAAGTCATTACTAACCGTGTTTGTTGTTTGAGTTTTACCCTGTTATTGTAATTCAGCAAAAAACATTTACACCAGAAAAACCCGTAACTTTTTTTAGCACGGGTTTTTTCATTAAAAAAAATCAAATGGATTCAAAATGTATTTAAATAGGGTTTTCTGGACCAAACCAATAAGCTAGACCCATACTTCGAGTTGTTTCGTGCCATAAATAAACTTGAACGCTCACGAAATCCGTTGGACAAACGAATTTACATCTCTTACAACCAACGCAATGACTTTATTTAAATATAATTAAATATAAATTACTATCTTTTGTTTCTCTTTCGAATTTTGATTTACAAATTTTGACTTTTAGGTTTGAGGTTTTAGAATTCATGTTTTTGATTTCGGAGTTTGATGCTTTTGTATTATTTATGTTTAATATTTATGTTGAAACTGATTGGTGTGCAATAGTTAATAGCCGCTGCATCTATTGATAATTTTAGTAAGGGTAAGTTATAAAAATAGTACTCAATTATGGTTTTAATTTTATTTTAATTGTTCAATTATTAAAAATTTTAATTGAATCACTTAACTTGTTGAAATTAAATATTTTAGTTACACTCTTGTTAATTGCCCGTTCCATGGGTAATGAAAAGGCGATGTGGTTTTCTTTATTGGCCTAATAATAAATTTAGTCTTCTAATATTTACACGTTCTACCCAAGTTTGGAAGTTACTGATGATGATATGTCCAAGTCGAAAAAAACAAGGCAAAAAAAAAAAAATTCTATGTTTTTCATGTTTTGAAAGATTTCGCATTTCATTGTTTCCTCTATTTGAATATTAGGTATTTGTACATTTTTTAAATAAGAAAAACATAGAAATAATTATTTTGTAATTGTTTAAAGAATTGTTAATTTTTTTTAGAGGAATTGATTCTTAGATGATATGATATTAATCTAAAATATGACACTCAGATAGTTAGATTTAAGCCAACTTGATTTTTTACCATATTCAAAAAGGTGATATTAATTTAAAATGAGCACAATTTAATGTTAAATACTCTTCTTGTTTAGTATATTTTGGAGGTACATTAAAGAATATTTAAAAATTTTAAATACTTTCCAATTTTTATTGATTTTTAGAATTAGAACTAATCGACAAATTACTGTGATGGCTAAATTTATTGATTTTTTTAGAATTGAACTAAAATGATAAATTTTGTAATCATTGAGGGCTAATTTTATTGATTTTGTTTTAGATTTAGGATCAAATTGATAGAATGTGTAAATATTGGAGGCTAAATTTGTTATTAGATCAATAAAAGGGCTCACCGTGCTTTCCATCACTCATCTAACAACAACTAACGAGAGAGTGACTAAAATATTTAATTTCAAAAAATTGAGTGGCAAAATGGAAAAAAATTAATTGTTAGGTGACCAAATAGAACCGAAGGCATAATTGGTGACTATTGTTGTAGTTTACCCTTTTAGTAATTAAAATTAATTTCTTTCGATAAGTTCAAATAATAGAAAATAATTATTTGATAATTAAATGAAGACTAAACTACATTGGCAGTCACTTAACTATTAGTGTTTTTTTTTTTTTGTCATGCAACTGTGAAAAGTTACAAAAATGATCAACAACTATTCAACTTTTTCTATTTGGTCAACCAACTCACGGCCATTAATTTATACATTGTATCAATTTAGTCTTGATTCAAAAAAATTAACCCTCAACATTTACACATTGTGTATCTTTTTTTTTTTTTTGCGGTTTTACTTTTTTGTGACATTGAGGTTGATTTTAAAAGAACGAGAAAATATGAAAATTATTATCTTGGACTTTTTAGGTGTTTTAGTTTTTGATATATTTCCGATTAAATTTAGTTGATAGATTGTTTTTCTTAGCTTATTAGGTGAAAGGGTCACAAAGAAAAACAAAGAAAACAAAAGACCAAATTACATAATGTGTAAACAACTGAGGTCACAATGTATAAATGTTGAGTGCTAAAGTTGCTATTATGCCAATTTTAAAAGTTATACGTCACCTTTTATTCAACCATTCAACGACTAGTGACCAAAAAAGAAAAAACCAAACAGTTGAGTGACCACTTCGTAACTTTTCATAATTGGGTGGCTAAAAAAAGAAAATTACTAATAGTTGGATGACTTGAAATGTAATTTACCCTTAAATAAAACAATGGATAATTTGTGATTGGTGTCCCAAAATTTCCGAAAAAAGAAACTATATTTGCTATTATAGTGGACACTAAATGACGTACCATAAAAAATAAAAAGAAAAGAACGAACAACTCAAAAACCGATATATATATATATATATATATATATATATATATATATATATTATTTAAAGGTTGTATTCTTTTGACTTAAAAAGAATAATTGAGGCTAAAGAGATTGCAATGATTTAAGCATGTGATTCATAAATGTAATGTTTTGGAAAAATATATAATATTTTACTTATAGTAAAATCATAAATATAGGAGGGTTAGGGATCCTATACCAATATAGTAAAATTTTTAAAAAAAAATACGCATTACAATTTCTAAGATTGTTTATGAAATTTTAAAAATACACTATTAATGTACAAAATATACATTATATATATATATTATAACTAAAAGATTTTCTAATCCTTCTAGCTTTCTTTATATGAGAGTGGTTAAATTTTAGTTTTGATTCGTATTCTTCACTCAAATTTTAGATTTAATCTATATACTTTAATTTTTCATAATTTGACTTCTCATTTTTTTAATATTATTAATTAATTTAAATATTTTATTTCAAAAACTTGAAATATAATAATTTAATTAAAAGAATAAGTAATCAACACGAAGCATGCATGACTTCTATCATTAAGTATCCTTAGCAGTCTTTTTAAGCTGTTATTATTATATTATTATTTTATTCGTTGCACTGAAATTAAATCAAATGCGAATATAATACATAATTTCTTTTGACCAGTCCAAGATTAAGTTTAGTAAAATCTATTTGCTGTATATTTATTATTAAGAAACATTGGTCTTAGTACGTCTCCTTTAGAATATTTACACTTAATTCGCAATAAATATAAAATATGAATATAATTATTTAAATTCTTTTGTTTGGAAAGGATAAAATATGAATATTTACACTTGAAAAGTATTTTGTTTAATAGGTTGGTTTGTCTTAATTTTGGATATGGAAATTAAGTCATCTTGAAAAAGAAAGTTACATGAGAGAAAAACTTGTTAATCCTTAAAATTTTCAACATTTTTATATGAATTTTGAAAGGGTTAATATTAATGTAGGGTAGGACTCATATTTCAGTCAATTCTAAGAGTTAATCTCTTAGTTAAACTCTGTTTATTTATTTCAGTTGAACTCTGATTAGTCTAGATTATTTTATTATTATTTGACTTACGAATTTAGCCTATAAATAGGATCTTTTATAACCTTAGAAAAAAATACCCATTAAAAGATTAGAATTCATAACACTTTTGGAGAATTTTGTGTTTACGTTTTGAGAGTTCTTTGTTTTTGAGCTTCGGGGTTTAGTTTTTATCTCCATCTTTTGTACTTTTCGTTCTTTTGCTATTATAGTAAAATAATCTTTGCTCGTGGTTTTTCATCCTCTTTGGAGGGGTTTTTTTCATCCTCTTTGGAGGGGTTTTTTCACGTTAAATTTGTATGTTCAATTTTTCAATTTCTTCCGCTATGTTTTACGTGTTTGTTGCTTAATCGGTTGATCCCCAACAATCATCATATAATAGTTTTATGCGTCGCTAGTAAATTGAGGATATATTTCTAAAGTTTAAATGAAATTATTTTTAATTTTTTTGTATTCTTTATATTCGTTTTACGGTAATGCATCACACAAATCCATTTTAAATTGAAATCCATGTTTTAACATTTACATTAGCTTATATTATTTTGAGTTAATTCAATCAATCGTCTCTAAATTATTGTCAATATTTTTAAGGTATAATGTCAAATCATTTACATCTTTTTTTCAGTTTGGTTCTTATTCTTTTTTGAGTTATAAATTTAGCCCTTAGTTTTAAAAAAAAGTGTCAAATCACTTTTTAATAAAAATCTTGACTAAAACCTTAATTTTTAACGGTGTTAGTATGTCAACATGTGTGGTAATCTCGTGTACTTCATGCTAACATAACACTTTATTTTATATGTCACACCAAGAAATAATTTAAATTATAAAAATTTCAAAAAAAGAGAGCACAAAGTACATGCGGATTGCTATACGAGCTGCCATGTCGAAAACCTAATGTTTAGCTAATATTTCCATTAAAAAATAACAATTCAACTTTTTTGAAAGGTTGGTGGTCAAATATGATTTTTTTTTAAGGTTGTGAGCAATTTAGCTAAAAAAAGAACAAGAGACAAATTGATAAAAAAATGTAAATATTAAGGGCTAAATTTGACATTATGCAAATTCTTAATTAGTTTTAAACTTCAAAATATGTTATTGACATTGTATCAAATAGGCTTTCCATTAGCATAGTAGTTAATTTAAGTGTTAAATGTCAATTAGGATATAATGTGGAGCATACTTAAAACATGCATTAAATTGTAAATTCGAGTATTGTCACATCCCAAAAATAATGCTAGAAGAAATAGAGATAAAATTTACATTTTATTTTTTTAAGCATAGGGTAAAAGAATTTAGAATGCCTTAAAATTTATTTTTGATAAGAAATTAACAAGAATTAATATACTAGTTCATTGGCAAGGCCTTAGCTTTCCATTGGGTCTCAAGTTTGAAACCTTTTGTGCACCTTTCAAGCAAAATATTTTATTTTCTTATTTTTACCCCATAAAAGTGCCAAATTTTCAAACTAGCCTAACCCAAAAATTGTTTTTTTTTTAATTTAGGCCTTAATTTAGAATAGTCTTGCTTCTACATGGATTCTTAAAACCTATTTCATTAAGATAAAAAGAGTTTTATAAATAGGAAATCTTTTCAAAACCCTAGAAATTTTATCCAGTGAAATTTTCAAGGAAAACTCTTAAGTTCTTCATTTTCTCCATCATTACCAAATCAATTTTCAAGCAAATGAATCCAAGGTTTTCAAAATCGTCCTTCTCCTCCCAAGTAGATCGTCATTCTCCTAATCCAAATTAAGGTTTTTGTATCTTCGAATCAGGTGTGGGATCTAAACATAAATCATTATATATGATTAATTGTAGTGTTAGGAAGTAATAAGTTTGCTATGTAACTCCTATGTTATGCGAACCCCTTTGCATGTGCACACCCCCTTGCATGTACGAGCCTCGTGTGCAAAACCCCCTCTGTGTGAGCTTGTGAACGAACCCCTATAGATGAACTGTAGCTTGTATACACATATGCGAACCCTCATGATTTTTAGAATAGGATTTAAGTTGCGAACCCTATATATATTACGTGAGGCATATATATCATGCGCACCCTAAACATACTTTGTGAGCTTTACATAACTTGCAAACTGAGTATATCATGTAAACCCTATGTACTATCTGAGCTATATATATCATGTGAACCTTAGGTAATATGCAATGGTTGTATATCATGTAAACCCTATGTACTATACGAGCTATATATATCATGTGAACCTTAGGTAATATGCAATGCTTGTATATCATGCAAATCCTAGGTACTATGTGAACCCCCCTATGTTATGAACCCTCTGTATGTGAGAACTTTGTTAGGCGAACTGAAGTATATGTACGACCCTAAATGTACGAACCCTAGGTGTGAACCCTACATGCGCGAACCCATATGTGCAAACCTATATGTGCGAACCCTGTATGCGCAAACCTTGCTATGTATGTGTTAGCCGAGACTAAGAATGTTAATACGCATGAAGATATTGTATATATGAAATTGTTTTAGATCGCTTAAATTAATTGTATATGTGAAATTGATGTGGATGAGTGAATGATCACATGCCATTAAATGATAGTATGAACTATCAAATGAAGCATTGAATGATGATAAATAGCATAATATGCTAATTATATGTGCATAATTACATGAATTTAGGTATGAAGGTCGGAGGAGTTCCATAGGAGATAGTGGCAATTCAAGTCCACACCGAAAGTCAATACTGCACGAAGTAGGCGGCAATGTCATCAAAACCAGATTGGGATGATAGTTTAAAAATCCATAAAATATCGGGTAACTGAGATGGTAAGTTATTGTAGTGAAAGTCATTGTCACAGATGACAAGTGAGCGACCATCGTCATCGAAATCAAATCTGAGATGGTTAATTTTTTTATGTGTTTCGGTGTGTCGAGCGATGCTTGAGGGCGGTTAAGGTGCACTAGTTGGAAATTAAATTTATAATTGCATTTGCATCATGAATAAACTATATATGCATTGAATCACTACATGTTCCTCACATAAGCTTAACTTGTATTATGCCTGATTTGTTGTTATGCTATAAATTAAATTCTATACTGTTTGAGTGATTTTATATAATGGTTTAAAAATTAGACTCACATTGAGCTATCATAAGCTCACCCCCATTTCTTTACCTCTCAAGTAATGCAGGAAACTAGGTCTCGGAATGACATTGAAGGAACCTCAGATTAGCAACTTATTTTTCTTTTATTTAAAAGTTTTCCTTAATCATTTATTTTTGGGTTTGTAATTATTAAGTATTTTCTCGTTTTTATATCTTAGGTTTGGGATTTTTTTAGCTTATTTATTTTAAGCATGTCATTTAATTATTACTCTAATATTTGCATGCTACTCAGTATAAGAAACTATTCTTCTAAATGTTTTACATTTGCTTTACAAAATACTTAAAGTTTTGATAGATCTTTTCTTAAAAACCTAAAAGTCGTTTTCTCAAAACTTCATATCAATTATCTTTGTAGATGAACTAATAAGTCAAAGTGGTTTAGTGAATAAATGTTTTCTAAAAACAAAAGAGCATTTCCATACAAATCAAATGCATCTAAAAAGAATGGTTTCTGAGGATCACTTGGTGATCGAATGTAACGCATTTGACTTAGCCAAAACTCTAAGGCTGCGTCGGGGTATATAGCTACCACATGGAAAACCTAGATTTGACGTATTAAAAACTAGTATCAATTAAATTTTATGTATGCACGATAAATATATATGTTTTTATAATTTGATCTCGTATTTTAATATACTTCATCTCAAATTTGAGTTGACATTTAATGCCTAAATTAATTGTTGAATTAATGAAAGAACTTAATTAATATGATACTCATACTTTGAGAACCGAATTAAAACATTTTAAAAATTAAAGATTAATTTAAAATCCGCATAGTTTGAGAACATTGCGTCTAATGTGTTTATGGTCAATTGTAAACAAATCCTTGGTCAAACCTGACCTGCTCTATAAAAGTCCTCGAAAAATCAGTTGTAATAGGTAGAAAAGAAAGGCAAATACTTTCAGATGCTTAACCGACTTCATTCAATTTTTATTTTCATATAAAAAATATTAATATATTTAATATATATTTGATGGTTAAAATTTTTTACATAAAATAAAATAAATTTATATAAAATTTGATATGCATAATTTAAAAGAATAAATCATAAAATATAACGGTTAGATCGTTAAAACATTAATTATATAAATAGTTACAAAAATGTATAAAATTACTTTAATTTTACTAATTTTTAATCTCTTCGTTATTATTTTTATTAATTTAAAAATAATTATAAAAAAATTTGATGTTTAGAATTTTAAGAATGATACATATAAACAATTTGTTTTCTTAGTTTTTAAATTCATCCATTGAAAAACAATTCTGAAATCCTAAAGAGAGTGGGTCAAATAAGTAACAAATTTATTTATTCTAAAATGCTAACAAGTAAACAAATACATTTGATCACTAAGGATTAAACGAAACAAGACAAACATTTTTTTAAAGTAAAATTTTAAAATTTTATATCAAAATAAGTCAGTATTTTAAATACTATAGAGTCGTATTGTTCTTAGTTTCCAATGATATTTCCTAAGAAATTGATATAAGATTACTGGTCATAAATTGTGTGAAGAGTATGCCAAAAGCAATGAAAAGAATAAATATCATTCATGCCCTCAAACATTTGATCTTTACATTTCAATCGAACTGCAATAAGTTTAAAATCAATAGAGGATATTTAAACATTTTTACAGACATCAACTTTGAATAAAAAGAATCAAACAAAAGACAAATCAACATTTCTTTTAATCTATTTAGTAATTCTCATGCACTTTGTTTTCTTGAATTTAAGTTCTCCTTTTTGACTTAACATATCACCACTATTTTTCTTACCTATAAATACATGCAACAACTGCACTCTTATGCTCACACACAATTCTGTGCCAAATTTCAAAGAGCAAACCAAAAAGGCTGCAAATTAAGCTTTTGATCAATCAAAAATGGCTTCACAAGTTTCTCAGATGCCTTCTTCATCACCTTTCTTCCAATAAGGATGAAATGCGTCCCAAAGCCGATTTTCAGCCTAGCATTTGGGAAGATTTCTTCCTCAGTTGTCCCGACAAGGTAAACATACATATCACCATATTGATATAATCTTAACATATTATTTGTTTAATTATTTAGTGATTCAATATGAAGAAAATTTTCATTATTTTGAGCAGAATATTGACGCTGGAACTGAAAAACGCCACCAACAATTGAAAGAAGAAGTGAGGAAGATGATTGTGGCACCAATGGCTAATTCAACCCAAAAGTTAGCCTTCATTGATTCAGTCCAAAGACTGGGTGTGAGTTACCATTTCACCAAGGAGATCGAAGATGAACTAGAGAATATCTACCATAACAACAATGATGCCGAGAACGACCTCTACACTACATCTCTTCGATTCCGATTACTCCGAGAGCATGGATACAATGTTTCATGCGGTAATTATTGGAACAACAGCATAGTGTTTTTAAGTTTCTTGAGAATATAATAGCATGGAATGTTTGATAACGATATTTCATTTTGGGTAATTTCATCTCAGACGTATTCAACAAGTTTAAAGACGAGCAAGGGAATTTCAAGTCATCCGTGACAAGCGATGTTCGAGGATTGCTGGAACTTTGCAAGCTTCCTATTTGAGGGTTCATGGGAAGATATATTGGATGAAGCAATTTCTTTCACCACCAACCATTTAAGCCTTGCAGTAGCATCTTTGGACCATCCTTTATCCGAAGAGGTTTCTCATGCTTTGAAACAATCAATTCGAAGAGGCTTGCCAAGGGGTTGAGGCAAGGCACTATCTTTCAGTATACCAAGATATTGAGTCCCACAATAAGGCTTTGTTGGAGTTTGCTAAGATCGACTTCAACATGTTACAATTTTTGCATAGGAAAGAGCTAAGTGAGATTTGTAGGTATGTTTTTGAATCTCTTTCACCCATTTTTACTTTTTCATCTTTTTGTTTATTTATTTTTAGTGGAAGGAGGTTGAATTTATAGGGGCATCATTCTCAGTATAGGAGACAGTTGCAAATGCTAATATTTGAATCTTATTAAATAGCACAAGTTAAAAGTGACAGCATGAACCTTGGATTCTTCTTTTCACCTATATCATTTTACTTATATATATTTTAAAATTTGAGGTTGCCAATTGACTTAAATCTAACAACATGAATGTGAAACTAATTAAAACTTTGAATATTCATTGTGCTAATAGGGTTTTTATTATATCATTTTTAGGTGGTGGAAGGATTTAGACTTTCAAAGAAAGTTGCCATATGCAAGAGATAGAGTGGTTGAAGGTTATTTTTGGATCTCAGGAGTGTACTTTGAGCCCCAGTATTCACTTGGTAGAAAGATGTTGACAAAAGTGATAGCAATGGCATCTATTGTAGATGATACATATGACTCATATGCAACATATGATGAGCTCATTCCCTATACAAATGCGATTGAGAGGTTAGATTTCTTTAATTTTGTTGGTAATAGGTTAGGTTTGTTTAGTTGAAGTTAACCTTCAATAATATATTATGAGGAATGATCAAATATAACGTTGAAGTTGGATTCAGGTGGAATATCAAATGCATAGATGAACTCCCTGAATACATGAAACCAAGCTACAAGGCACTATTAGATGTTTATGAAGAAATGGAACAATTGGTGGCTGAGCATGGGAGACAATATCGTGTCGAATATGCTAAAAAAGCGGTATGTACATCGACAAACATTTATTTTGTACAAAAGAGGCAAGATCTTAGCTAAATTCTAGATTTGAATAGACAACTAACTTGAATAACAATATATAATCATTTAAATATTATTATTGAATTTGAATTGATATTAGAGATAATTGTTTGGATTTTGTTGCCTCAGATGATACGGCTTGCTCAATCTTATCTTGTGGAGGCCAGATGGACTCTTCAAAACTACAAACCTTCATTCGAGGAGTTTAAGGCTAACGCATTGCCAACTTGTGGTTATGCCATGCTTGCTATTACATCTTTAAATCGGCATGGAGAGATATAATGCGCATGAGACCTTTAAATGGGCAGCCGGTGACCTAAGATCATTCAAGCTTCCACAATCATTTGTAGGTTTATGGATGACGTTGCGGAACACAAGGTATAATAATATATTTAGAGAACCATAAGAAACCGAACTCTTAACTAAATAATTGAATGTCTTTGTAACAATATCAAACAATGGTTTTTATCATGATCTAAAACAATTAAAGTCTAATGTTTATATATAAAATGTTTAGTCTCAAATTGAAGATTAAGAAAAGAAATCTAGTTTCATTTTAGGGTTTTTAGTGAGGAAGTATTGTCAATAAAGGTATTTTATCATCACAAACAAAGATAGTTTAATTAACTGATAGATTTGAGGGTATATAATGATAGAATAATTTTGATTTTATTACGGTTGCAGTTCAAGCATAGGAGAGAAGACGATTGCTCAGCAATAGAGTGTTACATGGAAGAATATGGCGTAAGCACACAAGAGGCATACGATGTATTCAACAAGCATGTTGAGAGTGCCTGGAAGGATGTGAATCAAGAGTTTCTAAAACCAACAGAAATGCCAACAGAAGTTTTAAATCGTAGCCTAAACCTTGCAAGGGTGATGGATGTACTTTACAGGGAAGGAGATGGCTATACATATGTTGGAAAAGCGGCTAAGGGTGGAATCACTTCATTGCTTATTGAACCAATTGCACTTTGAAATTTATATTAAAATTTCCTCTTCAAGCATCTTCCTTAAGAAATAGTTATTAAGTTCTAATTAATAATGTTGTATAATATTCATATATATTACAAAAGAAAGTCCAAATCGATTGTCTTTGTACTCATTACCTTATATTAATTCAATAAAGTTCTTTTCAAGCTTTTCATTATGAAAGATCTTTTTTATATTTTAATTATTTTTATATTCTTTTTTCAATGAATTTCGTAACTATACAGTGAGAATTCGTCACTAAATTCAAATGACTTTTCAACACTCTAAGTCTAGAGTCAATATTTTATTGCTTTTTTATATGGCTGAAAATATGATTAATGTGCCTTTTTTTCTTCCTTAAATTATGTCATTATGTTAATTAACTCTTTTTTCATACTAGTTCAATATAGTATATATTAGAATAAATTTTAAAAAATCAAAAACCAATTTTGAGTAATTAATTTTTTTTTGAATAATCTAATTATAGGTTCTGGTATATCTGTTCTTTTTAACACAATGCCTAAAATTATCCATAACTCCTCTCTAACTCATAAATAAGAGGATAATGCACTTCAGTAGACTCAAACCCACGTCCTCCTGCATTAACAATAATATCCATGTCAATCGAACTAAAACTTAATCGACATAGCTAATTTTTTTTAATATACAATAAAAAATAAAAATAAACTTTGATCTTACTCATCCAAACTCAAATATGATTATCTTGATTTGATCATAAGGAGGAAAAAATTAAATTAACCCAAAATAACTTTAATGGAAAACACCCAAACTTTAAAACTCTAGCAAGTATTTGATTGAAGATTGTTAATTAGCTTTTTAAAAAATTGTTTTACGTTCATTACTTTATTTTTATTAAGCTAAAAAGTAATTAATGGTGTATATTTTAATGTGATCCACCACCATATGTTTAAATTTATTAGTATTCATCTTCAAGATTTGGTTATGTTATTTAATTTCGTTTATCTTATAGTCTTGTTTTCTTTTCCCAAGGAATATTCAATAAATGTTGCCAATGTATATCTCAAAATAATGACTATGATTTGAAATAAAATAATGTTAGATGCATGTAGCTTTGTCTTTGTTTCTCTATTCGTTTTTTTCTTAATTATAATTATATCTACCGTTTGAGTATTTAACCATTACTAGGGGACTGAAGGTAGAAAAATTTTATTCATTAAAGTTTATGTAAGAACTAAATAAAATTTGATTAAAATTGTAAAGTGAAATGTTTAAAATCATAATATTTTATGTTTAAATATTACAATATATATAAATTTATACATTCTCAAAAAGATAAAATCACCCTCGTAATATTATAATACTATTGACAAATTTTTTTAAAACAATGCGAATTATACTAATTTTTTCAGATTAATTGACTGCATAAAAATTATTATTATAATAAAATTTTAAAATCAATTAAAAGCATTAAAACAAATTTTGATTGGCGAAAATAAATCTGAGTTTAAAACACGATTATCCGTTGGAAAGATGTTAACACCCTCATGACACCCATTATTAAAGGGGTACCAAATAATCATGAGTATTTGTAAATTGGATTAAAATAAATTTAATTCTAATATTTAAAAACAATTGCTCATAACAAAAATAATTTATATATATATATATAATGAATTTTACTATATCCAAAATAGTTGGTACCTCTTGATATAAAAAGTAAGAATACAAGTTATTATAAAGGTATAATAATAAATTAAGCTCTCAATGTTTATATTTTTTATCAGTTTAGCCCTTACTCTTTATTTCCAATTAAATTTTATCATTAACCTTTTAAAAAGAGTTAAATAGCTTTTCTTTACTAGAAATGTTGATTAAAACATTAAGTTTTTAACGATGTTGGCATGGCAATCTATGTGTACTTCACACAACAATTAATTTAAAAATATTAAAAATTTAAATTTCAAAAAATGTTCATTCAGTAAGAGTTCATCGTATGCAAACGAGAGAGGTTAGAATACAAAGTAGATCCTCTCTCTATATATGCTCCCTTCTTGGTTCTTCTTCTACCTCTCTAGTAAGCTTCCTGTCTTTCTCCTTTGAATGCTTCACTGTTCTCTTCACCTCTCTCTTTTTTTTTATTACCTTTTTCTTTCTCTTCCTTTGCAAAATGAAGCAGGTCGTCATATGCCACCCTTAAATGTTAATAACATTGACAAATACCATAAAAACCAAAAAATAAAAATAAAATAAATCAAAATGTATAGTCAAAATCAAAGTTAAGGTCAAAAATTAAAATCAACCGCCGAAACTTGGAGCAATATTCAACTTGGATTTTTCAAAAATTATACTTGAAATCTGATTACCTGCGATAGTGACTTTAAAATCGAGTTTATCCCGAATAAAAAAGAGTAACAATACTATAAATAATGATTTCTTAATTATTTTTCATTAAATTTATATTCGATTGATTCATAATACCAATTTAAAATTTTAATCTAAAGTAAATATATCCATCAATAAATGTCTTAATAATACTATTATAATTTTAGTAATTAAAATTAAATTTTAAATAGTGATCCATTTATATAGGTATAAAACTAAAGTAATTTTACCGTTTTTATATATATTTATATGATTAATATTTTAACTATTTAATCGTTAAAATTATTATTCTATTTATATATTCTAGCTATTTGTTTTAGGTAAAAAAAATTCAACCATTTAATAGCTATTAATATATATATATATATATATATATATTGTATTTTAGATCGATGTAATGGAGATATCATATTAGTTTAAAATTTTATATGTATGACAAGTATAATTATGATAAAATCATTATATTTTTTTTTAGTTTTAATTGTTACAATATTAATTTTAAAATAAGATACGAAAGGATAAATTGGTATAAATAAATCTCTCCCCTTGATAATTTATAGTTGTGTCCCAAATTTCCATATATATATATATATACGCTAACGTGACCACTAGATAGACTATTTTGGACATTAAATGACGTACCAAAAAAAGAAAGAAAAAAAAACAATTCAAAAACGACACCCTCTCCATTGATATTTTCATTTTAAGGTTGTATTCTTTTGACTTGAAAAGATAATTAAAACTAAAAAAAAATACAATGATTTTATCACGTTATTGATAAATAAAATATTTTAGGAAAATATGAAATATTTTACTTTTGAATTTCATATGAATAATAAATGTGCATATATATGAACTCTTCAAGGATAATTTAATTATTATTTAATAACAAGATTTTATAATTAATGTATTGTTTTAACTAAAATGACGTTTGGTACGATGGAAAGTTATCATTTTTTATGACATTTAATTGGTTAGAATGTGATTTAAATTTAATTTCCTTAGAATGTAACATTCTTTTTGGAGATACTTTCCACCAGTAATGGAAAGTGATTCCCTTGATAATTGGTAGGAAAATTATTTTCCCATATAGATTGAAAGTAAAAAGAATTTATTAAAGCAAAATTTGAGTTTTTTCTATTTGTGTTTCTGATTAAAATTTAAATTGAATGTATTTTTATGATAAATATTTTTAAATTATAGTTTTTCACTAATATGAAATCTTAGTATTAAGAAAAGTGCTCAAACGAAAATCATTTTCAAGTTTAAAAGAAATATTTAATTTCTTAATGAACAAATACTTGCTAGCTTTTTTATACAACAATATTGATCCATATCTTCTACATCTTTGGAGAAAAAGAGAAGTGTGAGAAGCGAGAAATAAGGCGGTGAGCATAATGGTAAAATCAAGGAAGAAAAAGGACAATGTCATGTGCTTACTATCTCTAGTGCTTGAAACCATTTTGAGCTATTTTTTCCTTTGAAACCAAACCTTCCTAAACCTTAGAATGTTATAAGCCTAGAAGACCTATGTGGCGTAAGCATTTCCTTTACATGATCTTATTGACTTGTTTATAGTTAGCTTATTGAAAGCTTTGGATTACGCATGTTGTGTCTCATATGTATCTATATAAGTTATATTAGTGGATAACATAATTGGGCATTTATTCATTTGAATTGCCTCGAGGTTTGTTAGTTTTTAACTTAGTGAAGCTGGGTAGATTTGCTTTAGGAGTACTTAAGTTAGCTAAATATCAATCTTAAATTGCATGTGAGATAGGTCTTGTATAAATTCAATATTCAATTGTCATGCTTCTTATTGTTCAACGTATTCCAAGGGCCGTCTTATGTATGTTTTGAGTGTTTGCTTGAGGACAAGCAACAACTTAAGTGTGAGGGAGTTTGATCTATCATATTTATGTGTCAAATTAAGCTCTTTATTCTCGAGTATTTTATATAATCTTTTATTATTTTTCCACAATTATTAGATTTATGCTTAATCTTAGTTTTTATTGCATTTTTATGCTTTTGGAATAAAATGGCAAGTTTATGACATTAAGAACTTAATCTTTGAGTTAAGCTTAGTTCAGTTACTTGGTTGATGTGAAAATGAGAAGAAAAGCCTAAACTAGAGCAAAGGTTGCGACACCAATGCTTCCAACATCAACCAAGGAGTGAGATTTCAATAAATTGCACATTTGTGGAGATTATTTCCATTATTGCGACACCAAGGAGTTGATGTCGCAACACTAACCTTGGTGGTTTTAACACTAAGCTAGCAATGTTGCAACATCAATCACAGTCCCTAAAGTTGAAGAACTCAAGTTGCCTGAGGACAATGTCATGACACCAAAGGCTATTGTCACAACACTAAAAGACCCAATGAGTCAAATGTGAAGACTATCGTAGGTATCATGACACCGACCCTTGAGGAGGCAAAATAGTTGAGGGTATTTTGTTGTCCAACAACCTTCAAATTAGATTTTTAAGGGAGGGCATAATTATCATTGTTAAGTTAAGTTAGAAAAGACTGTAAATACTACTTTATAAATCTTATTGTAGTAGAGTTGTAGGGTAGAACATATTTATACTTTTCATCTTTTTAGATTATATTTATTTTTCTCTTTTCTTTTCTTTTCTTTCATTTTCTTTAGAATAAATTTTAGCTATAGATTTTCTTCTCTTTTATCGAGAAATTTGTAAATGGAGATGATCAAGCTTGTGGGCTTCATCGTATTTTAATCTATTAATCAGCATTTTTTAAAACCCTTCTCTTTTATTTTTTTATTCCTACCATGTATTTGATAAAATGCTTGTGTAAGATTTAGGTTTTATTATGTGCTAAACTGGTTGATGGTTAGTTAATGAAAGTGGTCTTTTCTTCATCTTCCTAAGCCATTAAGATGTGATTATGCCTAAAAAAAGGTGTCAACCATTTTGTCTTTGAAAAGGAAGGGAAGCTATCTTTTGGGAAAGCTTTATTGAGGTTGGTGGAATCCATACACATCCTTCACTTGCCATTAGACTTTGACACCATAACTATAACACCTCACACCCAACTCAACGTTGGATCCAGAATGCGTAATGTCACATTCGTTATCAAAACAACTCAAACTATTTCATTTTATAATCATAAAATTTAAATCATAATTATCATCACGAATCAATTTAATCATCAAACATACTCACACATATGCATTCATAGTGTTTATGATTCAATTAATCATGTTATGGGGTTTATAAGGTTAAATTTAGAGTTAGGACTCAGAATCAAACTCAAGTATCAAATTTCAATGCTATGTCTCGTGATGAGGGAGCTTCTTATCTCGAGATAGTCCTCATTTTATTTTAGGTATTTTTTCTTGATGCCAACATGTCTCGAGACATTGGAGGTAGTGTCTTAAGGCAAGGTTCTTTATGTATTGAGACCAACCTCCCTATTTCCTTAATTTAGCTTGATGTTTGAATGTCTAGGGACAAAGGGTTCTTGTCTCGAGACTTGAAACATAACAAATCTAATTGCTTCAAAGTTCACTTGTCTCAAGACAATGACCACTTGTCTCGAGGCTTGAATAGGATTGTCTCGAGACTAGCTTGCCAAGTCTTGAGATACTAAACATATAAGTCGAATTATAAGGTAAATTTTGTTCTTATGGTCTCGAGATATGTTCTGCTATCTTGAGACTCAATGGTAAAATAGCTCTAAATAAACATTTTCATTTGTCCAAACCATACCAAATGGTACATTAAATATACCAAAATTTTACATCAAATTAAGACCATTAATTAAACACTTATAAACAAAACCAAATATCATCAAATCATAACCATCATTGTAACATCATTTAACCAACTAATTCACATAATCAAACTTATATAAACTAGCATAATTATCTACTAATTAAATATTAAAATTCATCTTATAAAACCTTATAGGCCAAATGCGAAACATGCCCAAAACAACCTAGGTACATACCATTTCAACTCAAACACACACACACAAACATAAAAGAGGTAATAAGACATGTTCTGAGTTGAGTTTTTGAGTTGGATGCTTGACCACTATAATCTACATCTACTCACGTTCGAACTTGCACACAGAAACAAACATAACCATACGTTGAGTATCAAATACTCAATGGTGCTAATAAAATTCAAATTCAAATATATATTACATTAAGAATAAACTAAAGTAAGTATATATAACAAGTATTAATTATTAAATGAATACTACTTTAACTTATCATATTGTTTTCCAACTTTCATATTCATTTCACATTTCAATATAAATTCCAATGCTTATTCATTTTGTCCCCTATTATTCAACGATAGATATTAGAATTGTAACACCCCAAACCCGGCCTAGACGTTATGGCCGAATCTGACGATGTCACATGAGAGTGTTTTAATTAACCCGTATCGATTCAAAAACCATCCCAATTGTTATCTTTTACTTAGTCGAAAAATGAATAATAGTCGAATTGTTTTGAAAATGTTTCTTTATCGCGGAAGCTTTGAAACCCATTAGTTGGTTATTATTTTAAGAACCCATTTTTAAATACGATAATTCTTAATTTATTTCAGAAAAACCATAATGTTGATGTTATAATTCATAATCCATATTCACAGTTCAAAATCCAAATTAAAATCCAAAAATCCTCATTAAAACCCCCAAACAATAATGAATAAACCAAAGTAAAAGTCATAACCAAAATGTATGCGGACGTGGTCACCGTCGAGTCCTCCACTGCACCGATCTGCCTATTGCTAGAGATTACCTGAACAGATAAATAAATAAAGGGGTGAGTTTTCACAACTCAGTGTGTACATCCCCACAGTATAGCATGCATAATAGACCAGATTAACAGAATAAGCCCACCAGCCCTACACACCAACTCTGTCCAACCCAACACACCATGTGGGGATAAAATCGACCCACCCATCCCTGCACACCATGTATGGGGATAAAATCGACCCATCCATCCCTACACACCATAATGTACTACATTACAGCACATATCATAAGTATGCAGCTTAGTTACCAGATAACGGGCTTATGAAGCCCTTCAGATACTCCCTTCACTTCATCAAACCTACCTTGATGCAATGCATCATACAAGTATGGCATGCTATAATGCAGACAAACAGATCATACATTTATTTTCAGAACTGATCAGATAATCATGCTAGGTATAACATGCTAATACATACATCACAAAATTAAGAGTCTAGATAAGGCTTACAAGCCCTACTAAAGGTCACGATCAACTTGGGCAACCCGTGCAGCCTTTTAGAACATTTGATTAAAGGGGATCACTGCGGCCCGACCCAAATTCCCACCGCCATGTGTGGCCCACCACTGCCCATTTGCTGAACCGTGCCTGCGCCACGACCTACAACCCATCACCGCGCCGTGTCCGTTGTGCCCATGTAGCGCAGCGCGCCCAGCCTAACCCATTGATCACACTGCGGTGCGTGTATATCCACTGGCCTCCACCGGGCGATCCATACACACATGTGGTGTTGACAATTCGATTTTGGCTTCGCCAAAACTATTTATCTGTCAATCGAAGTACACATCTGGTTCGATTTCAACACGTAATCACTCCCAAGCACTCTAGAACCATCGGACTTTGAATCGATTCACAACAAAAAAGCAGTGCGAAGAGAGCCCTAATACTGAATTCACGTCACCACATTATCAAAATGTCAATATAACCCCGATTAGCATTCTCGAAAATCCATCTTACAAAATACAACAACCAACTTACCAATATTGCTGAAAATGCCAACAAGAAAGAATGATATGAATTCAATGGAAAGTAAGTAAAAGAAAATTCGACAAAGGGAAGACAAGGGAGATTTGTGAGAAAGCAAAAAAGGAAAAAGGGAAAAGCGGAGAGGAGATGAGCAGTTTTTTTGAGAGAAATTTAGGAAAACTGATCACCCAAATCCCTCTTGCCCACTCTATCTCAACCACCCACTACTCAGATTTCTAGTGAAACTCAAACACTTAGTCGAAACTAGCAATAAAAATAATTCCTTTGCTATCACGGTGATTTGAACTTTAGACCTCCAGGCACTTAACACTTCACTTAACCACTAGACCAGCAGGCCCATTCTGATATAGTCTTATTAACATTTAAACTTAAGCCCACTGACCAAGAGTAAGGCTTTAATCATCAAAAACCCAAATTTTTCCCAAGCTAAGGCTTTAACTTAGGACTTTTCGGACACTCCCAGAACATATAACCACTGAAGCAGATGCAGATTTGTGTCATATTCAAGCAGAGTCAAAAACATAAATTTTGGGGCGTTACAAGAATGGATAGTTGAATCTATATATATCAAGTAAGTCCACTACCCTTTGGAAACTAGGACTATTTTATTACGTCATCCAGGTTGCTCAACAGCGATGATTTTCAGATGTTGTCCACTATTTATTCAACCATTCGGTTTCTTGAAAACAATGGCTACTAAATCACTATATCGATAACCCTATGGCATGCCAAATATACGAACTACATCTAACATCATTTAATAGGGCATTAACATCATATTCACTGCTCTAACATATATCATTATAATATCAATGTCCAAATATTCATAATCACATCCAAAGTAATTTCAAACATTTATCACATAATTCAAATATCACGAATTAAATCCATTATTCAAAGTTGATAGGGGAAAGATACCATTAAGTCATATTGATTATAATGACTAATTAATCTACGAAAGCAAATTGGAATTGAATTAAAAAAGCACAAATCGCTATAGTTATTTGATGTTCACTTTTTCTTTCCCTTTCACTTTGGACATTCCGACATTTGTCTTTCATTCGATCGATAATACAATATAATCATACATATCCTATTTAACAAAATTTTATCAACTTAACAAGAATATATATTATTTTTATTAATTTTAAAAGATGATTTATTTATTATATATTTATATATAATGTTGAGTATGCCTCATATTTTAGTCAATTTGAGAGATAATCTCTCAGTTAAACTCTGATTGGTTTAGATTATTTTATTATTATTTGACCTACGAATTTAGCCTATAAATAGACTCTTTTACAACCTTAGAAAATACACCCATTAAAGATTAGAACTCATAACACTTTTGGAGAATTTTGTGTTTACGTTTTAAGGGTTCTTTGTTTTGAGTTTGAGGTTTAGTTTTTATCTCCATCTTTTGTACTCTTCATTCTTCTATCATTATAGTAAAATTATCTTTTCCGTGGTTTTTATCCTCTTTGGAGGTGTCTTTTCACGTTAAATTTGTGTGTTCAATTTCTCAATTTCTTCCGCTATTTTCACTTGTTCGTTGCTTAATCGAATAGATTCCCAACAAGTGGTATTAGAGTTAGTTTAGTTTAGTAGATCAGACCCATTCGAAATGATAGGAATAATTAGTTTAGTTTCTATAGATCAGCCCATTCGAATAATGATAGGAATAAGGTTTGACATTGAAAAGTTCAATGGTATCACAAATTTCAATTTGTGGAAAGTTCGAATGATAACAATTCTAGTTTAGACCGACTTGAAAAGGTTGTTCTTGGGGAAAAGCACGAGAATTTAGATCGAGACGAGAAAGGAAGAGCTTGATGAAAAAGCACTATCTACAATCTAGTCGTGTCTCACGAATAAGGTATTACAAGAGGTATTAATAGAGAAAACCTCATCTGCCTTGTGGAAAAGGTTAGAAACTCTTTGCGAGACTAAGTGTATGGATAATCGTTTAGTGTTGAAACGTCTTTTTATGTTTCGCATGAACGAAGGTGAGCTTTTTAGAGATCACATTAGTCAATTTATTACTCTTTTAAATGACTTAAAGAATGTTGAGGTTAAGATTGACGATGAAGATCAAGCTATGCTATTATTATGCTCTTTACCCTCTTCATACAAGTCTTTCAAGGAAACCCTGATCATAGCAAAGACAAACTCTCGTTTGAGGATATGAAGGGTCATTTGTTGAGTAAAGGCAAACTTGACAATTATTCCGGTTCAAATAGCAAGCGGATAGACAAGCTTCCGTTTTGGTAACATCAAAGCGAGCGAGACAAAATGTGTTGTTATTGTAAGAAGTTAAGTCACGTCAAAGTAGATTGTTATAAACTCTCGAAATAAAAGGCTTGCTTTGGGAGTAATGAGGAAGATGTAGATGGTGCGAATTTAGTAGGCCAAAGCAGCGATGATTTCTTGTTAGTGTCAACGAGCAAAAGCTTGAGCTTACATCTGAGTGGATCCTAGATTCAAGATGCTCTATCCACATGTTTCCAAACAAAAAATGGTTCTCCACATATAGTTAAGCTTGAAGGTGGAGTTGTGCGCATGGGAAGCGGTTTATCGATGGAAGGTAATCGATATTGGTACTATTAAAATTAGGATGCCACGATGGGACGATTAAGACACTCTTAGATGTGCGGTATGTACTGATTTACCAAAAATCTCATCCCCTTGAGTATTTTAGAATCGAAAGGTTGGAGAATCAACATCAGTCGAGAGTAACATTAAGGTGTCTTGTGGAGCTCTCATTTTGCTAAAAGGTAAAAGAACTAACAATCCTTATATTACGGAAGATTCTATAGTGATCGGTGAAATTGGGCGTCCCTCATCCAATTCTGAAGTCGAAGTTAACTTGTTTGGAGCAAAGGCAACTTGGTCATAGGAGGGAAAAGTGTATGATCATTTCGTTGAAGAGAGGTTCTCTTTTGAATGAAGGTTTTGAAAAGTTAGAGACCTTTGTGTTAAGTGAAAATCGGACTCGAGTTAGTTTTAATTTGGCGATTGCATAAGTCGAAGGCTAGAAGTCTTCTAGCTTTTAAGCATAGATTTGACTTAGTTAATTCCTTGCATAGTTCAAGATAGGCCCATGGTAGGCTTTGGCAAAGATGGCGTTGTGAAAATACGAGTCAAGGTGGATATTTCTTTGAGTATGCCTCATATTTTAGTCAAATTTGATAGATAATCTCTCGATTAAACTTTATTTATTTGTTTGATCAAACTCTAATTAGTTTAAATTATTTTGTTATTATTTGACCTATGAATTTAGCCTATAAATAGACTCTTTTATAACCTTAAAAAAATACACCCATTAAGATTAGAACTCATAACACTTTTGGAGAATTTTGTGTTTACATTTTGAGGTTCTTTGTTTTTCGTGTTTTAGGGTTTAGTTTTTATCTCCATCTTTTGTACTCTTCGTTCTTTTGTCATTATAGTTAAATTATCTTTACTTGTGATTTTTATCCTCTTTGGAGGTTTTTCACATTAAATTTGGGTATTCAATTTCTCAATTTCTTCCACTATTTTTACTTTTTGTTGTAATTGGGGCGATTCTCAACATATGATATTTTATACTTAAGATTTTAAGATCATATCATAATAGTATAATAAAAGAACATATGATAGTGGTAGTATTTGAACTTGTGGGATTAAAGTATTTTACTTTTAATTTATCAAATATAACCTCTTGTATATGATCTTAACCCATGTCACCATTCATTGTTGAAGAAAGAAATGTCACTATTCACAGTTTAACATTTTTATGTAAAAATAGTAGTAAGAGTTTTTGCGATTTCAATTTTCTTTTTTAAATTACAAGAGAAGGGTAAAGTCTTAATAGTAAGACAATTAGTGTAACTCAAACCCAAATTATACTTGAAACGGTAAACATCTTAACCATTAGGCCAACACACAAGGTTCTTTGAAATTTTAGTCTATGTTATCCTTTCTTTTTGTAACTTTCATAGTTTCTAAATTGATCCCTTTAAAAATAATTCTTAAATCCTAAAGAGAGTTGGTCAAAGAAGTAACAAATTTATTTATTTTAAAATGCTAACAAGTAAACAAATACATTTGATTACTAAGGATTAAAAGAAACATGATAATTTTTAATTAAGTAAAATTTCAAAATATTATACAAAAAAGTTAGTATTTCAAATACTATAGAGTCTTATTATTCTTGTTTTCCATTGATATGTCCTAAGAAATTAGTATCAGTAATGAAAATATTGGCCATAAAGACTGCTGGTGGACTGAGGACTTAAAAATTCAATCAAGAGCATGTCAAAGGAAAGAAAAGAGTAAATATCACTCATGCCTTCAAACATTTGGCATCAATTATTTTGATATTTACATTTCGAAGAAAAACTAAATTGTATTCACTAATTACATTGAGAATCTATATTGAATGGTAAAAAAAAATATGAAATTTGATTAAAACCAATTTTGATATTGAGTTTTTATTAAAATTATTTTCTATAAGTGATCAGATTAGAAGTTTAAACTTAATAACCTTTTATATATATTATAGTAACCATTTTTGGTGAAGCGGTAGTCAACTTGGTGTTTGAAAATGCAAGCGAAAAACTAGAGTCGCCACCAATCTTTTTGATGAGGTGTGATCGGATCACCTTAAATTAATCATTTTTAGTAAAAGTTAAGATTTACTAAAGCGATAATTTTTAGTCTCTGAAATCGAAAAGCAGGCTCAAAAGTCGATTCTGCCGCGAGGAAGGATTAGCACCCTCGTCGCCCAAAATTGGTACCTAGTTGATTAATTAGTGTTTTAGTGTCAAAAATTTGAAATCACGAAAGAATTTAAAATCGATCCTCTTTGTACTAATTCTAATTTAAAAATGATTAAAGCAGGATGTTAATGACTCTCTCATCTCGAACTAATAAAGTATCACGCCTAGTAAGTTAGGACACGGCATCTCGAATCTTCGAGAGTAGCGTTTATTTCAAAACTCGTATATGATTTAAAAGAATATTCCGTTATTTAGGTTAAGCGAGAAAAATCGAAACCAGGTAAGTTAGGGCACGATTTTCTCGAATTTCTAAATCTGAAATATTGCTTTTATGAAAAATTAATATTGGATTGGATAAAACCTAAATTAAATGAAACGAGATAATAAAGAATGCATAACAAATAAAAATTGATAGTCATAACAAAATAAGCGTAAACACGAATGTGAATGATAACGATAAAAACAAAGGTAAAATATATAAACAAGCGAATAATAAGAAAAGGAAATAATAAATGAGCTAAAAATATTGAAATTAAAAAAAAGAACGATAGTAAATGAATAAACATTATACAAAACTATTTTAAAAAGCGATAGTAATAATAATATTAATGGTAATAATGTAAGGAATAAAATCTTTTAAGTTTGAAATGATGTAAAAAGATATATGAATGAATAATATGCAATAAATAAAAATAAAAATGAGATAATTTAAAGAGTAATAGGTAAAGATAATATAATAATATAATAGTAATAATAACAATATAATAATAATAGTATTGATAGTAATAAAAATAATATATTAAATAATAGTAATAAAAATAGTGCTAATAGTCATAATAGTGATAATAATAATAGCATGATAAATATAAGAATAGTAAAATAATGATGTTAATACCATAACATAAATATAAATATAATACCTAAAATATAGTAATAATGAAAATATAAATACAAAAGAAATATAGATAGATGAATGATAGGAAAATAAACATAGATAGAAAATAATAATAGTCATAATAAAATGGTAATAGTAACTATAAAAATGATAATAGTAATAAAATAAGAAAAATGTTGATAATAAAAACCTAAAGTTTAAAAACTATATAAAAGGATATAAATAAATAAAATAATAACAAGAGCAAAAATAAAATACGATTATAGAAAAATAATGAAAATAATATAATAAATGGAAATATAACAACAATAGGAATAGATAAAAAAAGATTAGATAAATAATAGTAGTTTTAGAATAAGAAAATAAATATAAATAGGAATATAGTAATAATATATCAAATTAGTCTAATAATAATAACCAGATAAAATAAAAAAAATAATAGTAGCAATAATAATATTAAATTGGTTGATACAATAATAACAATACCACATAAGTAAAAGAAAATATAATAATAATAGTAATAATAATAATAACAACAATAATAATAATAATAATAATAATAATAATGTGAATAGATACAAAAAGAAAATATATGATGTAATAATAATAATATAGAACTAATTTGTCTAATAATATGATAATAATAATGATAAAACTGATTAAAAGGCTGAAACTAAATGAATAAAGATTTAATTGAAATTAAAATGAATTAAAAGTATAGATTGCAAGTAATAAAAGGAAATAGGTGATAAGGACCATAATATCATGCTCACGAAAATAATGGGGACTAATCGGGTAAATATCCACTGGTCCCTATGTGCGCAATTGTTGCGATGGACCGAAATGAAACACAATTAAAAAAACACGAGGTAAATTTAAGAAGACAAAAGGCTAGATTAAAGCAACTCAAAATGCGCGGAGGATCAAAAGGACAAATAACCCTTTTTAAACAAAAGCGCGCGGATCCTTAGTGGGCGGGTCGGATCGGGTCGGTCGCCTCAAAGCGGCGTCATTTTAGGTGTGTTTTGCGACTAAATGAAACAGCGTCGTTTGGTAGTGTTATAAAAGGCCAAATTTTTGCAAAAATTTCATTTTCCTTCTCTTTTCTTCAAAAAACACAGAGCACCCTTTGGCCCTCTCTTTCCCCTCTGGTCCAGTCACTTGGACAAATCCTCCTACTATACGCTGTAGCGTCAAATATGTAAATAAATCGACCACCGTCTGTGATGGCGAATTCAAAAAGGGTATTTTTATTTTTTTCTAGTTTTTATGTAAATATATATATATATATAAATTTGTTGTAGCGACGTAAAAATTTTAGTTTAGAATTAGCTAAATTGTGGCGATTTATTAGAAAATTGAAAATTGAAATTTGGTTTAAAAATAAGCGGGAGTCGCCACCGATCTTTTTCTAGGTGTGATCGGACACCTATTAGATCTTTCTTTAAAAAAACAAATAAAAGGCTAGGTTTACATTGAAATCCAGAAAAATTAGGGTTGGGAGTCGGTTCACGTGCGAGGAAGGTATTAGCACCCTCGCGGCGCCCAAAATTGGTATCTTATAAACACGTGATGTCTTAATTTTCAAAAATACGAGTTCAATATAAAATTTAGTCGTGATCCGATTAAAGGAAGGAATTTTCAATTCTTTACGATTTTTCTCGAGAAGGATATACCGATTTGACACGAGCCTAAAAATTCCACCCAACATAGCGATGGAACTTACGGCCTAATGTTACATCGATACATTGCCTCACTTATTTCAAAAACACAAGAATAAGATTTTGAAATAATGCTAAGCAAATTTGATGTGAGATAAAGATAAGTAAAGGAACTAGAAACACATTGTAACGACTAACGAGCATGACAATAATATAAGAAAACAATAATAACACATGCAAGATTAAATGAAACAATAGTATAAAATACGGAAAATAATAACTATCGTATATATAAAATGATATTAAAAGTGTGTACATAATGTATGTGAGAAAAATATATATATACATAACATATACGATATACATATATAATAATATACATGAAATAGTAAAAATACATAAGTAATAATATAAAAGATATATACATACAAAAAAAAAAAAAAAAATATGAATAGTAAAGAAGTATACAAATAAATAACATTAAAATATATATATATTATGATATATAAATATATACATATATTAGAAATAATAATATGAAAAAGAAAACCATTAGTACATTACATAAGTACATACGTGCATATATATGTATAAATAACGATATTAGAAATATAGTATAATATTAAAAGTATACATATAAAAATATAATTAATAATTTTAAATTATCTATAATAATATATAAAATATAATATTAAAAACTTATATACTTAACATATATGAAAAATATATATAATAATATTAACATTTATATAATATATGTACCAGAAATAAATAACGACTAGAAGTAATAATAATAATGTTAGAAATAATAATTAAGTATATGAAAAAAAATACAATAGTAATATTAAAATAAAATAATTAAAATAGTACTATATATGTAAAAATATATATACATACATATATAGTATGCATACATTAATATTAACAATAATAAACCTAAAATAATAATCATTAGTAGTAATAATAATACTTTTAAAATAATTAATAATTAATAGTAATAGTAATGAAAATAATCCTAACAATAATAATAAAGATAATAATAGAACTAAAATGATAGTAATAATATTGATAATAAAATAAAAATAAAAATAAACAAAAAAGGACTAAATCGAACTAAAAATAGCATTTGGGCAAATTTAAAAGAAATAAAGGAAGGGACCTAATCGTAACACGCGTGCAAGTAGTGGGGACCAAAACAGCAAATACTCCTTCCAATCAAAACGCAAAGCACATGATTGGTGACTAAATTGAAAACCGTGACAAATTTGGGGCCAAATTAAAAAGAAATAATGACTTAATTGCAAAGTAAATAAAAAGCGGAAGGGCTAAAAGCGCAATTAGCCCTTCCTTTTAAAAACACGCGGATCCTAGGCGGGTCGGGTCGGTCGAACGGTCCAAGTCAAAACGACGTCGTTTTTGAGGCTTAAATATAGCCCCCAAACAGCGTCGTTTTGGTGGACTATAAATAGGCCTAAAATTAGAAAAAAATTCATTTGTGAAGTGGGAAAGAAAAAAAAAGAGAGAGAAGAGAAGAGAGAGGGAGAGAAGGGAGGGGAGAGGATTTCCGGCGGTGGGCGATCACCAGTCCTATCGCGGACCATCGCGCCAACACCACCATAGCCGCCGGCCAAACACACGTACCACACACCATGGCGGAAAAATCGAAAAGGTATATTTTTTTTTTACGTTTTAAAATATTATTATTTTTATATTTGTATTTTTATGTATTTATATAGATGTATGTGAAAGAAGAGTTTGAAAGCAAGTAGAAAATAAATAAATAAAAATCACCTTTAGATTTTTCTCGATCCTGGTATTTTGAATGCCCAATTGTTATCCTTGTGTTTCCTTTGATTTGTTCTTTTGGTATATTGAAATATAACACTCTTATTCTTGATACAAAAAATTTTTTTTTCCAACCCCTCATCTGTTGTTTTGATGGCTTTTATAGCCTATACTTTTACATACTTTATTATTATTTGCTATCCTTGCTTCATTTTGCTTGTTTGTTGTTTTGCAGGGCATGGGTGGTAGAGGTGATGGGCGCAGAGAGCGGTGGCGGTGTCGGGAGGCAAGTGGGGATAGGTTCGCGCGCAAGTGGGAATAGGGGTTAGGGTTGTTGGGTGTTTTTACGATTTGGGTCTTGGGTTTTTTTATTATTTAGTGGGCTTTAGGGTAATTGGAGTGCAGTGGGTTTTGAGTGTATTTAGGTAGTTGGGCTTGGTAATTTGGATTGTAAATGGGTTTGAGTTTTGTGGACCAAAAAATTGGCCTGTACAGCTGCCCCTCTTTGCTCATTGTCGTGCAACGGTAATGGAGCAAAGACATAATAAAAGGCCAATTTTGCCCAGTCTTGCTTTGAGTCTTGACTTCATTGGTGCTCTTCTTGTTCGGATAGTCTTCTTTCTAGTCTACAGTATCTTGTGGCTTGGTTCATCACTGCGCATCTTCTGATATACGCTTTGTAGCTTCAATCTACTCCGATGTGACTTCAAAGATATGAAATTTGTGGCTTCGATCTACTCTGATGCAGCTTCATAAAGGTCAAGTCCACGACTTCTTTCTGCTCTTCTATTGTTTTGGTGAGACAAGGTTAAGTGGTCTTCTCTTTTGCCACTTCAATAAAGGCACGATTTGACATCCTCGATCAGCTCCACTTTGCAGCGTCGAGAACAAGACTTGCAACTTTGACTGCTTTTGCAACCGGAGACCAAATCGATGTCTTCAATCGACTTCGATCTTTTAATCTTTGCTTGGCATGTGATCCACGAGTTCAACTCATTTCTCGCAATATGAATTGACTCTTTAAAAGCAGACATTAAAAACAAAAATTGAAAATACCTCGACATATGAACTGAGGCTCAACTCATTTCTCGCAATGTGGGTTGGTTTTGATTCATAGAAATTAAAAGCGAGAAGTTAAAGGCTCAACTCACCTCTCGCAATATGAGTTGATAATTGAAAACAGAAATTGAAAGGCTCAACTCACCTCTCAGAATGTGGGTTGGTTTTGAATCATAGAAATTAAAAGCGAGAGTTAAAAGGCTCAACTCACCTCTGCAATATGAGTTGATAATTGAAAAAAGCAGAAATTAAAAAGGCTCAACCACCTCTCGCAATGTGGGTTGGTTTTGAATCATAAAATTAAAAGCGAGAATTAAAGGCTCAACTCACCTCTCGCAATATGAGTTGATAATTGAAAAACAGAAATTAAAAGGCTCAACTCACCTCTTGACCCTTTGAAAAACAGAAATCAAAGGCTCAACTCACCTCTCGCATAATATGAGTTGACCTTTGAAAATTGTGAATCAAAGGCTCAACTCACCTCTCGCAATATGAGTTGACCTTTGAAAAACATAAATTGAGGATGGAAATTTAAAATACCTCAGACTTGCCTGAGGCTCAACTCACCTCTACGCAATATGAGTTGATAATAAAAGGCTCAACTCACTTCACTTCTTAATATGAGTTGATCTTTGAAACTTAATTTGAAAAGCAGATTTTGAAAATACCTCGACATGTGACCAGAGGCTCAACTCACCTCTCATAATATGAGTTGATTTTTTGAAAACATGAATTTAAATTACCTCAACGTGTCTTGAGGCTCAACTCACCTCTCGCAATATGAGTTGATTTTTGAAACATCAATTGAAAACCGAAATTGAAAGTACCTCAGCGTGTCACGAGGCTCAACTCATTCTCGCAATATGAGTTGATTTTCCTTGAAATGCATGAATTAAAAACATCAAAATACCAAAAACACATCCTTTGGTAGAACTTCGGGTGTCTTTTCATTTGGTTCATTTGCGACTCTCATTCAGTTTCTTGCTCTGCTTGGAGTACTGTATATGCCATGCATGAGGTTATCATGATATGCACATGTTTTAAATGCCTTTATGCCTACATGATTATGCTATGCGTCTCGGGCATGTTTGTCGTGTGTCTTTTTCGCCCACGATTGTTGAGGATCTGCGTTCATTACTTGACTCTTGACTTTCTCTTTAAGCCATGTACCCGCCTTGAGCTTTACAAGTAATCAACGTTTCTCAGATATCACTCTTTAGCCCCTGGTTGAACTTTATTCTAGCTTTGAGGCTCTTGTGTTTATCAAATTTTCATCCAAGTAATGTTTAACATTTTTTTCGTTTAGAGCATGTCATTTCACCATTTATCATGTAAATAAACACATAATGAGATGCATGAAAAAGGTCGAGTAGGAACAAAAATGATATCTCGTATTCATTTATTTCAAGTGTGGCACACAAAGGAAGTTAACCAAATAGAGTAAAAATGTCAAAAAGGAAAAAAAAAAGGATCACATTCAACGGATACAAATGCTCTAGATATTCAACACAAGAACTCTTCCGTTCCTCAATCAAGAATCTTTTCGAAGTCTGCTCCTCGCGTAGAAGATTTTGAGCTTTCGAGAGATGCTTCAAATCTTTGTAGTCTCACTTGTTTGTCGTGCGGTTTAAAACACCTTGCCTTGTAAGCGAATGTTTGCTTCATTAGAATGCCCTCTCGGGTTTTCATCCTAATCTTTTGTTTAATCAAAGCGCCCTTTTCGGGTTTTCGCTCTGATCCTTTTTTTTTTTTTTTTTAAGATGCCCTTTTTGGGTTTTCATCTTGACTTTCTTTTTCAAGCATAGTACTTCTTCACTTTGCATCTGAGTTCACTTTGGATTTGGTAGCTCCTTGCCATCCATCTCGGTGAGGATCAAAGCTCCTCACGAGAATGCCTTCTTTACTGACGTATGGTCCTTCCCAATTTGGTGTCCATTTTCCTCGCGAGTCTTTTTGTATTGGGAGGATCTTTCTCAAACACGAGTTCTCCTTCATGGAATTCTCTTGGCGTATTTTTTTTGTCATGGGCGCAATCATCCTCTTTTTGGTACATCCGCCGTGACAAATTGCTCTTAGGCGTTTTTCTTCGATGAGGTTCAAGCCGATCATATCGAGCTCGAACCCATTCTCGCTTCTTCTAACTTTGATTCCATTAAGACTCGCAGAGAGGGATCTCAACCTCGATAGGTAGCACGACTTCCATTCCATAGACCGAGAGAAAGGAGTTGCTCCAGTAGATGTTAAATGCAGGCGTGCGATATGCAAACAAAGCAAATGGAAGTTTCTCGTGCCAATCTTTATACGTCTCGATCATTTTCCCAATGATCCTTTTAATGTTCTTGTTAGTTTGCTTCACAAATGACCCTGTTCATCTTTGGGCGATAGGGCGAGGAGTTATGATGCCTTATTTGGAATTGCTCACACACTTCTTTCATCATCTTATTGTTCGATTCGTGGCATTATCTCAAATGATTCTTTCGTGCAAGCCGTGCTGCAAGCAAATGATTTCCCTTTTCAAAAACTCCAATAACTGCAGCTTCGTCACATTGGCAAACGAAGCGGCTTCTATCCATTTTGTGAAGTAATCGATGACCACAAAAATGAATCGATGTCCATTTGATGCTTTTGGAGAAATTGGCCTATAACATCCATGCCCCACATAGAAAAAGGCCACGGAGAAGTCATGACATGAAGGAAGCGCGAAGGGCTACATGAATTTTATCGCCGTAGATTTGGCATTTGTGGCATTTTCTCGGCAAAATTGATGCAATCACTTTCCATTGTCATCCAATAATAACCGAGTCTCATGATCTTTACGGCCATATTGAAACCATTGGCGTGTGTTCATGATTCCTCATGGACCTCTTGAGTATTTTTCTGGCTTCAACATCATCCACACATCTCAAGAGCATCGATCTTTTCCTCTCTTGTATAAGATGTCCCCATCAAGAACAAATCCTGCCTGCCATTCTTCTTATTGTTCTTTTGTCGTTTTCATTCGCTTGTTTGGGATACCTTTGATTCTTGATGTATTCTAATATATCATGGAACCATGGGCGTCCGTCTACTTCTTTCTCGATGCTACAACAATTATGCGGGATCCTCGTATATGCTCATTTTGAGGGCATTATTTACTCCTTCTTTACTTGCTTTGAACATTGAAGCCAAAGTGGCGGGGCATCGACTAATTGGTTTTCTTCTGTGGAAATAATGAAAAGTTATTTCTTTGAATTCCTTGATCAATTCGACCACTAAATCAACAGACTTGATCAATTTCGGATCCTCACTTCCCACTCTCCACGGACACAGTAAACCACTAGAAATGAGTCTCTCAGTATACCTCTAGGATTTTGATGTCTCGATCAATAGTTGCACGAAGCCCCATGATCTGAGGCCTCATATTCTGCGATATTATTGGTACAAAAGAAGTTTAGCCTTGCGATGAAACGGATAGTGATTCCCCTCTGGTGATACCAGGATTACTCCGATTCCATGCCCCAAAGCATTCGACGCACCATCAAAGCACATCTTCCATGACTTCTCTCTTGATGACTCGGTTCTATTTCCATGATGCACATTAAGTCTTCGTCCGGAAATCAAATCTTAAAGGCTCATATTCTTACATTGTTCGAGTTGCTAGAAAGTCGGCTATTGCGCTTCCTTTTATTGACTTCTGACTTACATAAGCAATGTCATATTCCGAAAGGAGGATCTCGCCATCGGGCCATTCTTCCCGATAGTGCGGTGATTCCATCATGTATTTTATCGGATCCAAACTTTGAAATCAACCATGTCGTATGGTACAACATGTATTGTCCGAGCCTCCGAGCTACCCAAACCGAGAGCGCAACAAAATTTTTCAATGGGCGAATACTTTGCCTCATATTCGGTGAACTTTTAATTGAGGTAGTAGATCGCCTTCTCTTTCTTTCCCGTCTCGTCGTGTTGCCCGATCGACGCAACCCATTGAATTTTCGAACACCGTCAAATACAAAATCAAAGGTCTCCCGGAGTTGGCGGTTACTAGCAATTGGAAGACTAGACAAGTATTGCTTTATCTTATCAAAGGCCACTGGCATTCCTCATTCCAATCTCGGGTTATGTTTTGAAGAAGCCAGAAAGATTGGGTCACATTGGTTGGTAAGTTGAGCGATAAATCGGGCGATGTAGTTTAATCTCCTAAAAATCCTCTAACTTCCTTTTGCGTGCGTGCGTGGGGTGGTAACTCTTGAATGGCTCTTATTTTATCTGGATCGACCTCGATACCTCTTTCATCGACAATGAAGCCTAGCAACTTCCACTGAGGTAGCCCCAACGTACATTTGGCTGGATTGAGCTTTAAGCGGAACTTTCTCACCGCGAACAACTTCTTCAGGTTCACTATATGATCTTCTTCCCTGGATTTAGCAATCATGTCGTCGGCGTGAGACCTCTATTTCTTTATGCATCATGTCATGGAATAACGTCACCATGGCTCTCTGATATGTTGCCCCCGCATTCTTTAACCCGAATGGCATCACCTTGTAGCAGAACGTTCCCCACATTGTTATGAAGGTGGTTTTCTCCATGTCTTGAGGGCCATCTTGATCCGATTATACCCCGAGAATCCATCCATGAAAGAAAATAATGAATGCTTTGCTGTGTTGTCCACCAACGTATCAATATGTGGTAAGGGAAAATTATCCTTTGGGCTGGCTCGATTCAAGTCACGGTAGTCCACACACATTCGTACCTTGCCGTCTTTCTTTGGTGCCGGGACTATATTAGCCACCCATTACGGATATTTGGAGGCTTGTAGGAAACCAAATCAAATTGCTTCTTGACTTCCTCTTTTATTTTTAGCGACATTTCGGTCTCATCCGTCTTAATTTTTGCTTTGGATGGGCTTGCATTCGGCCTCAATGGGAGCTTATGGACTACTAAATCTTCATCTAGCCCCGGCATGTCCTGGTATGACCATGCGAAAACATCTTTGTATTCGCAAGTAGAGCGATCAAATTATGCCTAGTGCTTTACGAAATAGAAGTCCCAATCTTCACTTCTTGTTTCCTTTCTTGATTGCCTAAGTTTATTGTTTCCACAGATTCTTCATGAGGCAAAATCTGTTTATCCTCTTGTTCCACCATTCTTAACAATTCGGAGAGCGAGACGTAATCTTGACATTTTCTTGACTTTCAAATTCCCTAAACAAACAACCTTCTCAAAATCGATTTCAAGACTAAGAACGGGTTTGTTCATGTCACCGATATCTCGAGCACACAAAGTTGAATGGAAAAAGAAACTATAGAGGGCATCCAAGTATTGGAATCAACAAAGGAATATTATGGCATGGAATGTGGCAAATGTGAATATGGGCTATGAAATGAGAAAATGATTATGAAATTAGCGATAATGCGAAAAAATCGTGACAAAATGCATCTTCATTGATATTCATTTAAATGATAAAGAGCGAATGCACGCTCTTACAAAAGAATTCTATTATATCAAAAGACATAATAGAAAGTTAATGTTTGGCATTACTCAAGACTTATAAACTACGAGAAGCTCCTCGGAAGTCCAATTGTTCAACATGAAACCGGGAGGGCAGGCGTATCCTCGAGACATCTTTACTTGTACCATTTTTCTTTGTCAATGACATTTATGCGACATTCGAAAACCCCTTTCAATTATCCTCGGCATGTTTCGTGGATCGTCTTGTCAGGGTATATCATTCCATGACGTAAATGTTTTTGACAAAGGAGGGTATTCTATGGGCTCCCATTCTCGGTTCTCGGCCCAAAGTTCTTGCAATCCTTCTTTCTGATCTTTCTTCCTTCGCTCTTCTCCTTTGGCGCATGTCGGTGGAATCCCAAACCATATCGAGCCTTGTCTTTGACTGCTTTAAAGCCCTAACTATTCCTTGCGGATGTCCGCCTAAACCTCTTCTTGCTCGAGCTCCTCTTCCTACGGTCAACTTGACACCCATTCGGTATTTCTCGACGGTTTGGCCTTGGAATTCTGTTTCCTCAAAGAACGAAAGTGGCGTTCACAAATTCAAGGGACCTAAAGGAACACTCCACTTTGTGTCTTTGTTCGCTTCCAAATGCGGTGCATCGGCAGATCTGAGATGCGACAATATCTTCTTCTCCTTCGACAAATGACGAGACAGTAGTCCCATGATAAATTTTATTTTTGGTGGAGGATGACGGGACCGCTCAGCGAGAATGGATCCGGGGTCTCCCAAAAGGCGATTATACGATGGCGTAATGTCCATGACTTGGAACTCAACATCATAAATGTAAGGGCCCACTTCTGAGGATCTCAATCTTTCCCATAACTTCACGCCTCGTCCGTCGAATGCCCTTGCTGTGGAATGACGGGGCCTTAAGTAGGACAAATCCATCGGTGATTCGGAAAGTGTGGCCAATGGCATAACATTTAACGCCGACCCATTATCGATGAGTACGTTCGGTATTATGTAGCCCTTGCAATGAGTCGTGATATGCGCGCTTTCACCGATCCTCTACCGCTTGGCGGTATCTCATCATCACTAAAAGAGATGAAATTGTCCGCATTCAGATTGTTTACCCACCTATCAAGCTTCTCAACAGATATGTTGTTGGCTACATAAGCTTGATTTAACACCTTCAATAAGGCATTCCGATGTGGCTCTGAATTTAACATGAGAGATAAAGCGAGATTACGTCTTTGTTGCTTGCTCAATTGTTCCACCACACTATACTCACCGTGCTTGATAAATTTCAAGAATTCTTGAGCTTCTTCCTCATTCACGAGCTTTTTAGTCTCTTGCGCGGGGAATTTCTTGCTCGACTTCGACTTCGTGCATCACTGCTTTCCCTTTTTGGTTCAAGTCCGCTACTTTTCTTTCTTGGTTCAACTTCTTTGGAATAGCACCGTCCACTTCGGGTAAAATGACCTACCTCCCAACATCTTCAAATATGGATTTGGACTTTCCAACTTCCGGTGTGACGATATTGACATCATATCTCCACGATCGCTTTTGTTGTTCTTATAAGGGAAAGGAGATGGTACTTGATTATCATCTTTGGTTTCACCTCTCCTTCTTCACGTCATAGTAAATCACCAATGGTCGATCCAGCGCTATAAGGGGACTCGATGAATGATTGTCGATGTACATATTTCTCCATTATCGGCCTCTATGGCTTTACAAAAATCCCGATCTCCTTGTTATCCATCATACTTTGCAATAATCTTCCGAATTCATCACAGATCAATGTCGTGTCCTTCGACGCCATGAAACTCGCAAAAAAGCGTGACTCTTTGCATCCCTTCCTTCGAATGCTCCGTTAAAAGGATAGAGTAGCCCTTTTCAACTAGCACCTCCATTCTCTGCGAGGTGTTCTTACTTCAGATACCCATCTTTTACTTCGCCGCGTTTATCCTCCTCTCCTATTGCACTCACATTCCCTTGGTGTGGTTTGGGAATGGATTCCCACCATAATCGCCCGCGAGTGCCATCAAATCGCAAGATGCCCGCGTCGATGAGCCCTTGAACTCTCCTTTTGAAAGCAAGACGGCTTCTCTGTAGAATGCCCTGGTTCCCCATGGTATGCGCGCAACTAAGCGTTTGGATCGTACCATTTTGGGTATGGAGGTTTTAGGGGTGCCATGTAATGGGAGAAATCGGGCTTGTTTTTCCGGAAGTTTTGGGTACAATTCCCCATATGACACACGGGGATGGGAGTAAAGCTGCGGTCTCTGATTAGGCCTTGCTTTGTCTTGGCTCATTTCTGGTTGGTTTTGAGCAGTGCAGTGTTTTGTGAAAAAGTGGTAACAGGTCTTTGGTTGTTCATATGCGTATCTGGGGTAGGAGGAGGGTGGTGTTTGGTAGTAAGGGGCTTGAGGAAGATAATGGAAATTTGAAGGTGGATAATGTCGGGGTTGGGGTTGGTTAGGATATGAGTTAGAGGCATAGCGGTTTCCCATCCCGACCATGTGGGTTTCTCGGTTCCTTCTTTTTCATAGGCGCCGCCCTTTTCGAACCTTTCCAACCTTCCATTCTACCGCTCTTAACGGCATTCTCTATGAGCTCCCGAGATATTACAATATCTGCAAACTCCTTCGTGGCACTTCCCACTAGTTTGTCATAAAACGGCACTTTTAAGGTGTTGATAAAGAGAACGGTTATCTCTGTTTTTGTTAGTGGAGGTTCCACTTGGGCTGAGACGTCTCTCCATCTCTGCGCATACTGTCTAAAGGTTTCTGACGGCTTTTTCTCCATCATTTGTAAGGTCATCCGGTCTGGCACCATGTCCGATACGTGCTTGTATTGTTCGCGAGAATCTGGATGCCAAGTCTTTCCAGGATCTAATCTTTTCCCTCTTTGAAATGGTTGTACCAACGGAGGGCTGACCCTGTTAGACTATCTTGGAAGCAATGTATAAGTAACTTATCATCGTTCACGTAGCCAGTCATTTTTCGACAGAACATAATGAGATGTGCTTTTGGGCACCTAGTCCCATCATACTTCTCAAAATCAGGCGCCTTGAACTTCGGAGGCAAAATTAGATCAGTCACGGGTGAGTTCCTTGGCACCTAAGCGCGAG